>OZ012654.1:10629279-11256779 GCA_963942575.1 Priocnemis perturbator | reverse complement strand
AAACTCTCCTCGATTCACTTTTCTGCGGATCGCGCTCTGCTCAGGGCGGTGGTGCCCGATTTGCCTTCCGGCTGACTGAACGCAATGGTACGTGCGATGCCTAATGCGAAATCTGGCACCACTGTCACCGGCCTGTGTGTGGAACGAAGACGCGACGCCGCGACTGCATGTCCAACAAAGACGCAACGCGCGATGTTGGTTGAAAGGGGACGGAGCATAGTTCTGTCCTTCTTACGTGTCGTCACGATACCTGACGTCACGCGACGTTGGTGGAAGGGAGACGCGGCATAGCTCCGTCCTTCTCTCCAAGCCGAGCTCGATTCGGTGAGAAACGCCGCGCGCAGCTCTCACGGACAGGGCACGCACACTTTTCCGTATCCCTACTCCCAGGTGCACCGATGGTGCAAACGGGCCAAATCTTCTATCACTGCTTGTCACTCCATTCTTTCCCCGTCCATGAAAATTAACGTTTGATAGAATGGATTGTCAATAGTGGAAATGATGATTTCGTGGATTTGTCAAACGAGACTCTAAAAAACCGTTACATTTGTACCAAGCATTTTTCGGATCAGGATAAAGTGACTCCTGTTAAACTACGGAAGGGCGCCGTACCGGTATTGTATGCTCTTCGAGACAGCGATCAAGAGCCTATGCGTAATAATGGTCATAAGCGTCGTCGCAATTCCCTTTCTGCTCTTCGTGCGAAAGAAATTACTGAATTAAAATTAACGTCACAGAGCCTACGCAGTCTCTTGGTCAAGAAAAATAAAAAAATTGGATCATTACAACGGAAAATAAAGTCATGCGAAGTGTCCAAGTCAGATTTTGCTGAAAAGATAGCAGACAAAGTTTCTCCCAAAGTAAAAACATTTATATTAATGCAGTTGTATCCGCATCGCGTTTATTCAGCGGACGAACAGCAGCTGTGCCTTTCGATGCACTATTCGTCACCCACAATTGGTAGATGGTTCGGAAATATTGAAATGTCACCGGGCATCTGTATGACTTTTTTACCCAGTTAAGTACAAAGGTATCGTGGATGGATCCGTCTGAACGAAACTGCGTGTTATTGTTGGACGAAATGACAATTAAGAAATGCTTCGACTTCGATCGGAGTCGACAAAAAATTGAAGGTTTTGAAGATTATGGTGCTTTCGGATCGCAATTAAAACCAGGCACACACGCGTTAGTGTTTATGGTTCGCGGTTTATTTTATAACTGGAAACAACCAGTTGCTTACTTCATAAGTAGCGGTTGCGTTTCTACAATAAAGTTGTCGGATATGCTTGACGCGGTAATTGGTGCTGTAGGTAACGCTGGCTTACGCGTACGTGCTGTTGTTTGCGATCAAAGTTCGGGCAATAGATCATTAGTGGAGAGAAAAGTTAATATTGAACAACCCTATTTTATATTTGAAGGAAATAAAATTTATTTGCTTTATGATTATTTACATATATTTAAAAACATTCGGAACAATTTGTCACGTAATAACTTTATGGTCAACGGTTCTGTAGTTTCGTGGGATGACGTAACGTCTCTATGGAACATTGAACGAGACAAGGGCACTAGAGCAGCACCAAAACTGTCAGAAAAGCAATTCGACCGAATTGTTTTGAAAAGATGAATTGTAAGCTCGCATTACAAGTTTTCAGTCGAACAGTTTCGGCGGCTTTGCTAACGGCCAGCATGCAAGGACAGATCCAAAGCGATACTGTTTGTTAATACTGCATACTTTGTTCGCCTGTTAAATGATTTGTTTGATAACTTAAACAGTCGAACCGCATACGATGCCAATCCTCAGAAGTGTGCTTTGTCAAATACAACCCCTTCAGGTTGAGCAAAATTTATTAGAACAGGTTAAAGCATGCAGTAATTGGTCAGTACTGCAAAATAGTCCGGGGGTACGTACACCGTGCTACACAGGCCTGCAACTATCCATTAACGCAACGGTTCAATTATGGCATGATGTTCGCGATGAAGGTTCCGCGTATTTAATGATATCGCGATTGCAACAAGATGCAATTGAAAATTTATTTTCTATGATTATGAATAACGCGGGCAGTTGTGAACAAAACCCGCCTGCGAAAATTTTTCGATTAAATTTACAAAAAAATATGACGCTAAATTTAAATAAGCCGTCGCAATCGGCAAATTGTCGCGATGATGAAGATATTAACCTCTTTAATCCGGTAGAATCACGTACAAATTTTCCTTCTGGTAGTTACACAAATTCTTCGTCGTAAGCATCTATTCCTGTCCCATGTGAAAGTCCACCAGCCGAGGACATGGATAACACCATAATCGCTGACATCTTGCTCCGTGTACCGTATGACACAAACAGCCTGGAATCATGTGCAATAGAATATTTTGCGGGATACGTTGCCAACAAAATTATTATAAAAACAAAATGCGATATATGTAAATCGCAGCTCTTGGATGCAATGAAAGTGCTATCCCGAAATGAGCAAATTTTAATATACTTACGCGCATATAAGAAAAAGGGCAATGAATCGGATTTTGGAAGCCTCACAGCACCTAATCTGTGTCCTAATTTGATTTCGTCTTCCGTGTATGTAACGCCATTTTTGACAAAATATATCCCACCTTGCCGGCGGAAGTGGGAATGCTCGATAAAATATTTGCATACTTTTTACAGGGTGTTAACAGTTCATCTGACCTTCGTGGTTGGTGTGACAGTAGTCCTTGTGGGGATCATCGGAAGAAATTATTTTATTTTATGATGATGTGACGTACCGCGCGCCAAAACAGCGCCGACGACCAGCGCTACGGCCCATGACGTCGTGCCCAGGCAGTGGTCTCAGATTTGGCCCGTTTGCACCATCGGTGCCCGCGGGAGTGGGGATACACGCAAGTGTGCGTGCCCTGACTGTGAGAGCGTGGACTCCACGCATTGGCCTGTCAGATCACAGACAGGGCACGCACACTTGCGCGTATCCCTACTCCCGCGGGCACCGATGGTGCAAACGGGCCAAATCTGAGACCACTGTGCCCAGCTCTACCCAGGGATCGGAAAGTGACATAGAAGTTTCCGGTGTAGCGTTAGTAGTTCGGTCAAGTGGGGGAACATAAATCAGGAGGCGCTAGTGGTCACTTATAGTTGGGCAAATTCCCACCAGGGGCACTGATGATTGCCTTATTTCCCGCGCTACGTCAAACGTGAAACGCGATCAGTTCAAAGAATTTCGAAGATATGTCAAGATCGGAGCGGTTAGGTTAAGACTGAGACAGGTGAGACTTTATTGTGCATTGTGCCTATATAGTTCATAGTTGTACGTACTTGTGGGAGTATGTGTGGTTGTGCGTGTGTGAGTGGTTGTGCGTGTTGTGCGTGGTTGTGCGTGTTGTGCGTGGTTGTGCGTGATTGTGCATGGTTTTGTGTGGTTAAGTAGGGTTTAGTGTTTATTTTTCTAAGTCTATTTACAGTAGGACGTATCAAATGGACGGGTTGGCGAAAAACAGGTATCACGGGAAAAGGGCAAACAGCAGAGGTAAGAAATGTTTCACGATTTATTTGACGAGAGATTGTAATAAGTGGCATTACAAAAATTTTGTTTAATTTGTCACCTTAGAACATCCAAGGAGGAACGTACACACGCAATGCTGTGTATTAGGATGTACACCATCAAAGACAACCCTGAGACACGCCTTCCAAAAAGATCCAAGGCTGTGTAAAGCATGGGTGAACGCTATTAAGAACCCACAATTGTATGATTTGAGCAAGGAGGAATTGCCATATTTACCGGGTGTGCTGCCTACATTTCACAGAAAAAGCCTATACACTTTCATCTGTTTGTCGCAGACTGCGAAACGATGCGGTTCCGGAATTACACCTAAATGCAGCAATAAATGATAACAATTCCCGAGATATCAATTATATTAATATTTTAAATGAACCCAGCACAAGTACACAACCGACCCAATTGTCTAATTGTCCAAACAGATTCCAATTGCGAAGAGGAAAACATTGAGAGAACCCCACAAACGTCCAGAAGGCGACTACTTCTTGGAGCCATTACACGGCAAAATCAATTAACTCCAGTGGCATCACGTATTTACCGAGTGGCTACAAATTTATTGAAACAGCACACAAAGGACATCAAACAAATGGACGTGTTCACGGACGCATTTAAAGTCCCTTGAAATTTCAAAGACGGGGTGAAATGAGCATGCTAGAAAAGCTGCCAAAGGATCAATTAACATTCGCACGGATGCAGATTCGGAACTTTGGCAAGAAAACCAAGGTAAATATTGAATCTAATCAATCATGTGAGAATTGCTGAAGTTCTTCCAATATTTAAACATATATATGTAGGATTACTCCTGTGCGTGGCTATCGTCGCGGAATGGTAGATACAATATTTGCCACTCTCGTATCTTTAAAAACAGTGATATTTATTAATTATATAAAGCGGATACATTTCTGGTGCCGTTCGCGTCTCTTGCCCAAAATCAACTCGTCGATCGTCGCTACCCAACACTCTCCTTAGCAACGCCGACCGTCATCTTAAAATCTCGGTGCCCTTGGTCACCTTCGAGCCCGCGAATCCTACATATATACATTGAACATGAAACAAGGAACAATCCCTAATTGTACATTTAACTTTTTTATTTGAAGTTTTAATTTTTGTTCAGTTTTAATTGTACTTTTTAAGTCAAATTCAGTCTGGTACAGTTCGATTATTTTTCGAAGGCAAGAAGATTTACTCTGGAGGAGAAAATTCTGGCCTTGGCTGTGATGAAACAGTCTGGAGCCTGCTATCGGCTTTTAAGCAGGATCTTCATTTTGGCCACTCCGCGCTCCTTGCGCACATTTCTTAATAAGAACCCCTTGATTCCTGGCGTCAACAACATCATAATTATATATGCACGTGTTTAAAATTAAGGAATGATTATGTACTACCTTTGTATCAAATATTTTTTCTACTTTAAAATACATATAATAATGTAAATAATTACAAATGGCTAAATCTGTGACTACCCACATTTGTGCAATATCACTTGCAATTAGATTACGTGGGTAAAAGGTTTAGCTATTGGAATGTGAAAATATTGGTGTACAAAATATTGATAGTAGGGTTTGTGGATTATGCATTCAGTTAGAATTATATTCTACAAAGTCGTACTATCAATATTTTTTGAACCAATTTTTTCACGTCTTAATAGCTGTACCTTTTACTTTATATTTAAGGGTACAAAATTAAGAACACTCAAATTCCGCGGTCTATTGTCGCCATATTGATTTTCAGTTCCACGAGAAGGGGAACATAAATAAGATGGCGCGCGAAACACTGCACCAGCGCTTAACACGGAGGTTTCCGCTCCCTGGCTCTACTGTTACGGCCCGGCGTTATATTTTCAAATTTTTGTGCCCTCGTATGAGGCTTGTACAAGCATTGAGAAATCTAGCCCATACGAGTGGACCTTTTTGATAATAATGTTAATAGTTTTCCGTCTCTGGGCCGCAGCAGACCGACGAACCTTGGGATCACCAGCACCCGGGTGCGCACGTGTGTGTGTGAATGTGACAAGGACGCATTAGGTTAAGTGAGCGTAAAAGACTCGTAAGTTTATAAGAGACCTGCCTACATGGATTATAGTTTGTTCACATTTTAAGTTCATTTTCTTTGTAAATAGTTACTGACGACAAATGCGCATTTTTTTTTGTTCAATCACATATATATGCTCTTAGCACTTATCGCTTCTCGTAATTGTTGAACGCCAATCTCCCATAAAACCGGCTAAAGGGAACGATCATTATTCTTTTCTCAGTTCGCATAAAGTTCTTTTTCTTTCAATTTATTATTAAACACCCGAGTGGCAAGTGGCGCACGAACGTCGAATGCCGGGATGACAACCGCTGCGTAGCAATAACTCGACAATAACAAAACTGCGAGCCGCTGACCCAACCGTTGAGGGAGGGGATGCGGAAGACGTCCTTCTCGCGCGCAGCTACCGTCTCGCGACGAAAAATTCGGGGCAGTTGGCTGTAAAATCGCGAGGTGCGTAGACTCCTGCCCGGGGGTTATTGTATTATAGTATATTTGAACTTAATCGTGCATATCTTTACAGTATCACGAAGGACTCACTACTCCCCGTTAAAAATTAGTGTTTTAGTTGAGCAAAGGACTCATTGTGATAAAGTCTAATCATGTTATTTGCGTTATAGAGATAAGAGCGTATTGTAATATTTTCTACACCACATGGCCGGCGCTTCACGCCGAGCCTCGAGCGTTCGTTTAATTTCATTTCATTTATTTTCTTTAGTTTTTCTTAGTTTCCTTTAGTTCTATTTGGCTTTCTTTAATTTAATCTGAATAAGATTGGCGCGAACTGGAATAAGAACGAAATCGGCTGTAGCTTGTTGACTCCTGTTAACGATCAAGTAGCTGCTCCCCGGAGACGCTCGTTAAGTGTTTGGGATTGGCGCTTCCTTTTGGACCCATCCGCATGCTGCTCGCCTCAACTTGTAATATTTGTCCCGTGCGCCTCGCACCTAGTGTACTTGTGTACACTCCTTGTTTACTTAATCTGTCGCGTTCTAATTTTAGGCCCAGGCGTTACACGTTTGTCTCTTTCTTGTCTGTTGCGTTTATGAGTGACCCTGATTGGCTATTGTAATGAGTCGATGGTGGGAGTTCCTGCTTCCGGCGTCTCCGCGACTCGCGCGGGTGCGAGTCGTCCTGTTGTTTTTCGTACGGCGTACCGAAACATTGTGATTTTTGCAGAGGTGAGACACGTGCTGTGCTGACCTTACCGCCATATTAAACATTAATTTGCCGCGAGTGCGTCCGCATCTTCGCCTACTTTGTTCTGAATTAGAAGTGCGTGTTTGTGCACTTAAAGCGCTTATTTCTTTAATTCGCGTTAGTGTGTTAAATTCCGCTCGTCAGAGCAATCTTGGCCTGGCGAGATTCCGACCTTCCTAGCGACCGCGGCGGCGTATCCCCGCGCGCGCATGTGTGTGCGGTCGCATTCTTCCTACCGATAATCCTGAGGTGTGCGTAGCGAGATATTTGCCGGAACGTCCCACGTTCCGTTTTTATCCGAGGTACTCGCGCACTGTTTGACGTGCTAGCGAGCCTCTTCCTTCCTGCACGCACCTTTTAGAGACGAACATAAAGCAATAATTTTCATTTTTCTTTTTTTGATTTATTATTTATTCTATAGTTCTAGTGCGGTAATTTTAAGAGTTTTAACTGTGGACAGCGTGAGTGCGGTGTGTATATATATATCTTTTATTTCTGTGTTCGAATAAATGGTGGTTCTGCCCGTCCTAGAAGCAGAGTTACGCCTGCTTCTATAACTTAGTCACTTTCCTGGACTGCCCCCAGTCCGATCCAGGCACATCGCGTTATGCGGCGCGATTCATAAACAGCGTTAGGCCAATGTATTAACTATCGTTATTCATTCTGTATTTCGATCCGAAGGTACTCATCGAGCAAGAAAAGCGAGAGAGAAACAGCGAGAAACAGCGTGCGAGGGAAGCGAGTTGTAGAGAAAAGCGAGAGGTGTGAAGAGTGAGAGAGAGCGAGGAGTGCGAAGAGCGAGAAAGAGAGCGAGTGGTAGAGCGTGTGAGCAGCGTTTACGGTAAGAACTTTCCAGCATCTTTCTATGCCATGTGTTGAATCTACCGACCTCAACTACGTCATGGCGCAAGCTTTGAATTTCTAAGGCGTAAAAGGTTAGAACTAAAATCCGTTCGAATAATACCGGTTTATCAATAATCGCGAGGATCCCGTAAAATATTGTAACTGCGCAAGCGTCGCCCGCGTGACGAGCAAGCGGCGTCGTACACTCGGCTTTACTTTGTAACTAGATCAATTCCACAACTGATTATATAATCACACAAAATGTAAGAGAGCAACATTATTCTTTCAATATAGATTCAGTCTAGCATAACTAAACTTAATTGCTTCATTAACGATTAACAACCCGATACGAACTAACACCTGACCAGGGAGAGAGAGAGAGAGAGAGGAAAACTCAATAAAACCTGTACGGGTTTACGAAGCCACAAATCCTATAGGTCCTGCCGATATCTACCAGCCTGCAGTTCTCATAAAGGGGGAAATTACATATCTCTAATGTTACGTCCTGCGTCCTCCACCCGCCACAATTTTTTGCTTTTCTAAATTATTCAAGAATAACTTATCGATTGCTCTCGCAGCATTCTGCCGCTCGCTCAATAGTTCTAAGATGTACTCTAATCCAATCTTAGGAATGTAGCACGGTTCTCACGGACCCCTATTTAAGATAAGACACGTATGATTGAGTCCTGGGAAAGGTACCTGTCGCGCCGTTCCCAGGATATAACGCTGATGCAGTGTCAGCATGCGAACGCCGCTCAGCGGAGCACAGCGTCTATATAGGGCAGTAGGAGACCCTTTTCGGACACTCTTGGTCACCACCTACTCTTGGTCACGGCGACTACCTGTACGCGCACTCTTGCCTACGACAGTTACTTGTGACTTACTCGTTGAACGTTTTACTACAATTCACTTCAGTGCGTGTAGTGCTCCGAACTGCACCGTTGTTCACGTATTAAGAATTCAAGTGCGGGTGCGAAGCGTAACACCCGACTTAGTATTTACCTTCAGTCTCTTTCAAGTGTAACTAACAGAATCAAGTCAAGTCGAGTCGAGCCAATAGAATCAAGTTAAGTCCAAGTGAATAATCAACGCGGTAGAATCAGTGCCATTGTTCCTGTATCTCGTCAGACAACACCAGGTTTGTGTAATCAAGCAGTCTTTGTAATTCGGACCATTCTAGGCAACCAGCGTGGTGAAGCCTTTGAAATTCAACTAATTATAAGTGACCCGCGTGGTCAATCTTTGAAATTCGGACCATTATAAGTAAACAGCGTGGTTAAGCTCGGAAATTCAATTAATTATAAGTAACCTGCGTGGTCGAGACACTCCGTCTAGTCTCGACCGCCGACACACCGCGCGCGACAACGAAGTGGAGCCGTTCCACTTCTCCCGAATTGTAGGGTTCAATCGTTTAATAAACACTAAGTAAATAACTTTGTAAATCACCTACTCCAACACCCATCCTCGCGACGCGCACACGTACACCCCGGTAATACCTGGTTATCGGAGTGTTCTCTGAGTCTAATTAGACGGGGGATTTCACCCCTTTCCCTGCCCGCTATAACTTGGGCTACCGAAACCGCCGGGCGCATCCTTGCGGTCCTTGCTGCCGCCATAGAGCTTGTGCCTGAGTCGCCTAGCGGGCAATACCCCGCCGGCACCGTCGAGTTTCCGAGTTCCGGTGATCCTCAAGCGATTCATTCGCTGCAACCTCAGGACATTGGTTCCATTGGCCCGCGGCGGCCCCCTCACTGCGATCGTGGCTCCCCAACCACTTTCGGCGCACGACGGTTCGGTCATCTCCACGGATCGTAACTATCCTCCCACTCACGTCCACAACCAGAGAGCACCCCGTTCCCCAGCACCCCGACGTCGCCAGCGACGTAGGGATTATAGAGGAGCTCCCCGGGCTGGTGTAAAATATCGGGCACGTCGCGAAGCCGCACGCTTGTACTGGTCACAAGTATCCCGACCAGCGGCGAGCGAATCCGCGAATTCCACTCAGCCTATCTACCAACACCAGGGACAACGCACACAACCGATCTGGACTTCCCCAGAACAGCCTTGTCCGTTCGAACTCCCCGCAGGGGGGTCCCGCCCTTGGTGGTGGGGACCTTTGGGGCTTGGCGTACCCACGGACCTGACATACGCTTGTACTGGACCCTTAATCGGCTGCTGGGCTGTGGGTCCACTCGACCGGAGGATAATCGGTAGACGGGGTGGGGGGCCCACCGGTGGTAGTGGTAGGGTAGCGTGTGGGAACGTCCCACCCGCGTTGCCCTTAGCTGCCACCGGTCCCCCACATATGGGACGGCACCCTGGGTACAAACTTCTCTTTAAGTCTAAGGCACCGGGGTTGCAATCGTCGTGGCAGTGGTGAAGCCATAGCTGGCTAGGGCTTGACATCCCGGTGTGGGAGCTGCACTCAATCAGCTCGCCTTACCATGGTTGGCAGAACTATGGGAGAGGTTTAGAAAGGCCTCGCCTCCACCAGTAAGATGAGGGGCCAGCAACCCATATGGACTGGTAGCAATTTATTGCGCGTTGATCGGGCGACATCCCGATCATTTGAATGGGTGTGTGCGGGATATGACCAAGAGTCGAGGTACCCGCCGGCCTGCGGGCCCACCCGATCGAGTACAACAGATGTCCGTTCGAACTCCCCGCAGGGGGGTCCCGCCCTTGGTGGTGGGGACCTTTGGGGCTTGGCGTACCCACGGACCCTACATACGCCGGTACTGGACCCTTAATCGGCTGCTAGGCTGTGGGTCCACTGAACCGGAGGATAATCGGTAGACGGGGTGGGGGGCCCACCGGTGGCAGAGGTAGGGTAGCGTGTGGGAACGTCCCACCCGCGTTGCCCTTAGCTGTCACCGGTCCCCCACATTTGGGACGGCACCCCGGGTACTAACTTCTGATTATATCTAAGGCACCGGGGTTGCAATCGTCGTGGCAGTTGGTGAAGCCATAGTGCTGGCTAGGGTGTGAAAACCCGGTGTGGGAGCTGCACTCAATCAGCTCGCCTTACCATGGTGGCAGAATTATGGGAGAGGTTTAGAAAGGCCTCGCTTCCAGCAGTAAGATGAGGGGCCAGCAACCCGATAGACTGGAAGCAGTTTACTGCCCGTTGATCGAGCGTGATCTCGATCGTTGAAGAGCGTTGGCGACACTATAGACCACTTTAGTGTGTCGAGGAAGCTGCCGGCCTGCGGGCCCGCTCGCGTTGAGTAACAATAGATGTCCGTTCGAACTACCTCCGGGGCAAGACCAGTTCACGGTCTACTTCGAACCCCTAGAGCCGGAAATCGTACAATCTACTGTCGTGATAACCGAGATTCGCGAAGATTCGGACATAGAAACCATAGACTAGGTAACCCGCGTGGGACGAGGCCCCCACCGAGGAAGCCTCATAAAGGTAAACGTAAGCATTATCGCACGCAATAAGCGACAACACGGAGCTGTAACCAGTCGGACGCAAGAAAACCCATAGGTTAGTGTAAATTCGAGTCACCCGCGACGCGAAGACTTTTAGAGCCGTAATCATCCGGACGCAAGAATACACGTAGGTTTAGTGTAAAATCTAGGACACCGAGTATATTAAGGCGCGTGCGACGTCTCAGCGAGCGGCTCCGTTGACACGTCAAATTTCTTATCGGGCCGGTCACTTCGTTTGTCTTCCGATCCCCGGTATACCCGGTGTACGCAGGGTGCCGAAAAACGGAGGACGTAACCCTGTAATCACTCTTTTTCTAAGTATGAACACTCGGGAATTTCTGATGCAGACCCTTGCACGGTCTTTTTCTGAAGCTGTCTGAACTAGAGAGGCCGGTCGGACGCCTCTTTTATAGTACTAGACCTTGGGCAAGGGGTCTCGAGATGCGAGGAAGTAGTGCATCGAGGTGGGGCGCATTTTCCTTCCCAACCGTCGCTATGCACTCGCTGTGCACGTGATCGCGCGTGGGCACTGCGCTTTGTTCGGGGGTCTACGTCACTACACGAGCGCGTCACTATATCGGGTGCGTCACTATTCTCCTCGATACGTGCTGACGTCACAGCGGGGTAAGCAGGTACAACGCAGCGCTGGTCGGCGGCGCTCAGCGGCGCTCGGCGGCACGGTACGTTACAGCATCCCCCTCCGATGAAACGTCGCTCCATGAGTGGCGCTTTCGAAATCTTCCATGGCGTCGTCCTTCTTAAGCTGGGTACGCACCGGGCGAGCATGCGAGTCTCGGCCTCTCACACACTCAAATAACCGTGTCTAAGTCTTTCATTGTGTAAAGTTGGGTACGCAACGGCCGAGCATGCGAGCCTCGAGCCACTCACACACTCAAATAACGATGTCTGTATAAGGCCTAAGTCTTTCATTGTGTAAGGCTCGGGCCCGAGCCGTGTTTCTTCTCTTGTCTCTCCCCATCCCGCAGCCCCCTGTCTTTGCCCAGCCGAGTATCGCAGGATGCTACTGACACACCCAAAACACGATGTCGGTGTACTTTTTGCGCGTGTGTACGTGCATCGCGTGGATGCTCGCGGGCGATCCACCGCCGATGGAAAGCGTGCGAGCCTTTCCCAGTCTCCCGTGCTTCGGTTCCGAAATATTTTGCAATTGGATACTGAACACACTATTTTTATACAATAAAATACGAAAGGACATTTTTTTTTATCATACTAAGTAATTATCAAACATAATTACGTAAATCAGTTTTAATGACGAGAAACCAAGAACAGTAATAATAAACATCGAAAGTATAGTCATGAAGGAAAATAAATTATTGTCTCATATTTATCCGGTAACGCTAAATTGTCGCTATAATCGTCCCATTAACAATAGAATACAATTGCAACGTCTTATTTTATTAATGTTATACTATTTCGAGTGCAACAAATGCGAACAACTTCTTATAACAGTTCGTTGAATTGAAATGCGGAGACGTAGCGGTTCAATCGTGTCGCTAAGCTGTCTAAAAGTATTCCGGTTATTTGTGCTATAAATGCGTATATTTTCTTCTATTTCAAAATTGTGCCAAATTACATGCACGTATGGTAACCGGACTTGAACTCACTCTTCAGTCCGCAGGGGAAGGGATTCAGACAAAGGATTGAGATTAGATAGGCGGATGGTTGGTGTTGGAAGTCCAGTCAGGATGTGCGGGTGCCTGTTTTCTTCTTCGTGTTCGCTAGACGAATTCATACACCGAATAACGTGCTTGACCACTTTAGGACCTATGTCGTGATTGCTGGGATTGGTCGGTGCCATGTGTATGAATTCCTCGTCCAATTTTTAGGGTGTTCGTTCGTCCTTGGGATGGCGGATGATCGGCACGTTCCCCTCTGGTTGTCCTATGATGGTGATATTGCTGCACCGGGTCGTTTCATATAATCCTGGTTCGAAGATCATTTAAGTGGGAACGAATAGCCCCGCGGGCTGCCTCCTCTCCCTTATCCTTATCCCGCTTCGGACAATTGCACACTCTGACCAAGACCCTATGACAGCTCAGCGGCATGCCACGATAATCCTCCAGCGTGAACATCAGTTCGGTCGGACGACAGTTCATGCCAGACGGACAACTATTTTTGCAAAAATATTGGCAGTACATTGTCACGTACCGGGACTCTGGTCGTTATTAGTATCCGGAGGTCCTCTCGTGTATCCGCGCCGGTTCATCGGGCGATAATTTCAGCTCACTGGCGCTGTCACATACGGAATCTCCGTTTTTCTCCGTTCCCACGGATTCAACGTAGCCTCCTCTTGGAGTCCCTACCGCCCTTGTTTAGATAGTAAGATAGTACGTTCTGGCAGTGGGAGCAGTTCTCCCACTAACTTCACCTATCTTATTCTCTCTCAGACACATGCATTTTCTTCAAGATTTCGGGTATAAAAAGGCGAGCTGCAGCGAGCTCAACTGCAGTCTTACCACGGGAGTCAACTCTGTAAAGTCGAGCCGTAGTCTATTGACCACTCGGATTTCACGTCGATCTCTTAAAGTACTGTCAGCAAGATCGGGCTCAAGTTCCCTTTCGAGCAAAATTCTAGAGCATACTCTATTGAGTACTCTGTTGCAAGCGAGCCTAACTCCTTGCAACCATATAGAAGTAGAGTCCTTTTTGTTCAAAACTCACTGCCAGAACGGGTACGAGTCCCCTTCGGAGCAAATCTAGAATAAGTAACTATTCGCCTAGCATTTGTCAGCTAGTAGTCTGTAAGTACTTCTAATCTCAAATTCAATTCAATCATTAACATTCTTTCATTGTATATATTTTTACATTCTTACAATATACCAAAGTTAATTGTAGTAATTGTGCTACTCCTTATAGAATTCTTTACCATTCACCATTAATCTTAAATTCGTGATAGATCAGAGAACCCACAGATTCTCCACAACCGCTCGAGGAGAATCAATTACGAGTCATATTTCCCTAATCCAATCCGGTGTTTCTGACGCAGACCTTCCCGACGCATTCACGTCGTGGCCGCCTCTGCTCTAAACACTGTATCTTCCTAAGACAGTCCTTCCCAACGCATTCACGTCTTGGCCGCCGCTGTTCTTAACCACCTTTCCTTAAAGACAGACCTTCCCGACGCATTCACGTCGTGGCCGCCTCTGCTCTTGAACTTCCTTCGAAAACAGCCCTTCCCGACGCATTCACGTCGTTGCCGCCGCTGTTTTCTCTTAAACATTCGATCCTCCTAAGACAGTCCTTCCCGACGCATTCACGTCGTGGCGGCCGCTGTTCTTAACCACCTTTTCCTACAAGACAGACCTTCCCGACGCATTCACGTCGTGGCCGCCTCTGCTCTTGAACTTCCGTCGAAAACAGCCCTTCCTGACGCATTCACGTCGTGGCCGCCGCTGTTTTCTCTTTTACCAATCCCTAGGACAGTCCTTCCCGACGCATTCACGTCGTGGCCGCCTCTGTCATAGGAAACTCCTAATTCTTTGCTCAGCCTTCCCGACGCATTCACGACGTGGCCGCCCTGAGTAAAGGAATCCCTACCATACCGATAACCTATCACGCAACCATATCAGGCTTGTGCCTAAAAACACTCGCCACACGCCTTGGCTCGTAACAGCGCATTAATGCCAGGCCGTTACGTCGGATAGTTTCTTTCACCTGCCGGCACACGTTCCTCTCTGTCGCACCCACACGAAATCAGCACTTCCATTGCGCGCAACACTGTTGCACTGTTTCGTGGACGGTGACGTAGGTGTTTTTCCAGAATGGCGGATGGTCGGCACATTCCTTTATTCGTTCATCAATCACTTCCAAGAAAAAATTATGACGGGGGTGTTGGCGCCTCGGGGTCGCGGATGTTCGGCGTACCCCGCTGCCAGATGATCGGGCAATCAACGGTTCTGTCACGCGCTCTCCTGCGGCCGGATGATCGGGCCATACTTAGCGCATTTCCTGCCGGCTGTTCGGGCGATTCTCTATTTCAGCCGGATGATCGGGCCATACTTAGCGCATTTCCTGCCGGCTGTTCGGGCGATTATTTATTTCAGCCGAGTGACGTTGCGGTGGTCGGTAACGTTAATGATATGGTAGGGTCCGACATACCAAGGATCTAGTTTATGAATACGCGGTTCTTTCAAAACGTACACCACATCTTCTTCCCGATATTTTACAGGATTCATTTTTTGATCATATTTTTTCGATTTTTGTTTCGCTTGATACAAATTGTCCGCCGCCTGTATCCTGATTTCAGACATACGGGATAGAAGTTCCATTAGCTGGGTGTCATAGGTAGGCAGGTCGGCGTCGGCGTAGGCGCTAGGAACGCGCACTGGTTTCCCAAAAATGAGTTCGTGAGGTGTGAAATTTGTTCCCTCGTGGACGGATGTGTTGTAGGAGAACGTAGCGTAGGGGACAAGCAAATCCCACTCTCCTCGGTCCTTTAGATACTGTTTCAAGTATTCGATCAGAACGATATGAGTTCTTTCCAGTGACCCGTTAGTCTGTGGTCGGTAGCCAGATGTAGTTATTTGGCTGATTTCGAATAGCTGCGCCAGTTCCGTCATCACGTTTCCGATAATACTTGCTCCACGATCGGATAGAATGCTCTTCGGTGTTCCAAAAACTGATATAAAATTTCGAGAGAAGGCGTCTGCGGTAGTCGTAGTCTTGGTATCGGGAATCGGAACAGCGACACAATATTTCGTCAAATTGTCCTGTATTGTGAGTAGGTGTTTGTTTCCGCTGTACGTCTCTGGTAGTGGACCGACGGTATCCAGCGCTACTTTATCGAAGGGCTCGAGCGGTGTGTCGGTTATCACCATAAGTTGACGGGTTTTTGCTCGCACCAGTTTTTGTTCCTCACAACCGACGCATTTTCGAATGAATTCCCTAACGTCGTCTCTCATGTTCGTCCAGCGATGTTGCGTTCTTATCCTCTGGTAGGTTTTTGATACGCCCTTGTGTCCTATTTTGCTTTCATGTGCTTCGGCGATGATTTCCTTCCGGCGAGATTCTTTAATTGATAGGTCAGCATTTTTGCAAATGATGACGTTGATGGTGCCGTTTTTGAATTCGCGGGTCTCAATTTTCAGGAACTGTGGGGCCGTAATTCCATCGTGCCTATCGCCTAGAACAGGTAGTCTGACAGAGGTTATATTGTCGGCCTGTAACGCCTTGTTCAGGGCTCGCATTCCCTGGATTAATTCCCGTTCGGTTATCTGCTCGTGTTCCGTTAGAATAGAGTACACGCTGTCGTTCTCGGCTTCTGATATGCACACTTTTCCTTTATGCGGGAGCGTCTTGCGGATTGCACGGATATTAATGTAATCCAGGTCGATTAGTGTTTGTTCGATTCGACTCTTCGGATACGGCTCCAAAATGCAAAAATAACCGTAATTCCCTCCGATGGCGGTTACTGCTTCATCAGCGTGTCGTATTACGCATGCCGTCTTATTATCCGCCGAATCTTCGGACTCGTATGGAACAAATGCAGCTGGCGAAGGTGCTGCCGGGATGTTCATTATGGGACTGGTTCTTATTACCGGTATGTCCTCCTGTTCTTCGGTGTCAAGTACTGCTTCCTGTATGAGCGCCTCATCCGGGTCGGATATTTCTGACAGGTGTTCATCAGGTGGGGTCTTGTGTGGACTAGATTTTATCGGCACCACTTCTGTACGGCAGCAGGTTGTTTCCTCGGCCTACCTCGCTGTCCCGGGCGCGGGGTCGAGTGCGCAGGCGGGGAGGTAATGGCCGGGCTGCCTGCATCGGTCGGTGGGTCGTTCGCATTCCCTCTTCTGAGGATTTTGACCCGCTGTGCAATACTTTCACTATTTATGGCCTCGCCTGTCAAAGGAAGGCACGGCACTGGATTTCTCGATAGTGCATATGCGTTTTTGTTTGTTTTTCCTTCCTTGTGTACTACTTTATATTCACACTCGGCGAGACGTAATCGCCACTTCACAAGGCGCGATGTTGGATCCTTTACGGAGTGCAGCCAAACGAGGGGGCCCTGATCCGTTATTAGCGTGAATTTTGTCCCAAAAACATATGGTCGGAAATATTTCACCGCATAAACCATAGCAAGACATTCTTTTTCCGTTCGTGAATAGTTCCTTTCGGCACGATTGAGACTCCTGGAGGCGTAGGCGTTGGGCAAGTCGTTTCCAACTTCCCCTTGGCTGAGAACTGCTCCCAGTGCGTATTCGGAAGCATCGGTAGTAATAATGAATGGTTGTGAAAAGTCCGGATATTGCAGGATTTTGTTGCTCGCACAGCTCCTTCTTTAATTGCTGGAAACTTCCTTCCTGTTCCGGTGTCCAGTTAAATCGGACGCCTTTTCCCAGTAGTTGGATCAGCGGTTTTGCTTTGGTGGAATAATTCTCGATAAACCGGCGGTAGTATCCGGTGAGTCCCAAAAACTGCTGTATGTTCTTCTGATTTTTCGGAATTGGAAACCGCTGTACGGCGATGAGTATATCCGGGTTCGAGCGGACTCCCTGCTCCGAAACAATATATCCTAAGTAGGCCACCTCCTTTTTCAGGAACCCACACTTGCTTGTTTGTAACGTCAAACCGTGCTCACGTAATCGGGTCAGTAATTTGGCGACCTTTATATGGTGTTCTTCTAATGACGACGAATAGACGACTATATCGTCAAGGTACACGAACAGCTCCGTTCCTTGCAGTCCAGTTAACACTTGGTCCATAAGTCATTGGAACGTGGGTGGTGCGTTCTTTAGTCCAAACGGCATTCTCGCGTACTCGAAGTGTCGGCGATGGGTGGTAAATGCGGTTTTCTGTTGATCCCTCGGGTCCATACGGATCTGGTGGAATCCGCTTGCAAGATCAAATACCGTGAAGTATTTGGCTCCGCCTAATTTGTCCAAGATCTCGGAGATCAGTGGGAGAGGGTATCGATCTCCGACGGTCTTTTCATTAAGTGCACGAAAATCAATCACCATGCGCCACTTTTTCTCTCCGCGTGCATCGGGTTTCTTGGGCACGATCCATATCGGTGAATTAATACGGTGAGGTGGATGGTTGAATAATCCCGGCGTTCAATAGTGCGTGTACCTGTCGGTTGATTTCCTCTTGGTGAAGGGGAGGATATCTGTAGCCTCGGCAATTCACAGGTACATAATCGGTCACGTGGATACAATGGTGAAAATTGGGTGCATTAGGTAAGTCATCTCTCGGTATGTAAAAACGATCGTGGAACATCTCGATCAATCTTTTGGTCGCACGACGCTCCTCGGCGTTCAGGTGGGTGGTATCCATTTGGTTCCAAATATCCTCAATCCTCTTAGATGGATCCTGAACAGGCGCAATGTCGGGGTGACGAAACTCTTCCTCAGGCGTCGTGTAGATTTCATACGGTGTAATTTCCTATACCGGGGTGTCAAATTCAACCGTGTCTTCGCCGGTGTTGGTGGCAAATACCTGGCAATGCCCATTGTCGGTATATACAGCGGCTTCACCCATGTACACGCCTTTGGGTGTTTTGACGCGTGGCAGGTATCCTTCCTTTATGTTCGGGTCAGTGACGGGCACAGATACCTGTTGTCTCGTCCTTCCGTCAATGCGATGTCGGGCCGTGGTAATTGGATTAATGGATTTTTCAATTATGGGACAATTGGAAAAGCGGATTGGTTTTATCGTAGTGTGTTGTGATGATACGAAATTTCAGCTTTCTCTTGCTTAAGGAATGGGCTGCCGATTAGTCCATCGACTGGTAATTGTAACTCCTCTACTACGTAAAAATATGCTGCTATTGCGTTAATGTGGAGAAGAGTAGCTCCCAACGTACGGATAGAGGCGTGTGTCAATCCTGTTACTTCTATTTCCTCTCCTGATAACACGTCGGCGGTCGAATTGAGGGCGGAAAACTTGACCAAATTCACAGCCGCTCCTCCGTCGAGTAAAAACTCGCCTGATTCCCCTTCCATTTCCGGTACTGTTGCTCGGATTCGGGGTGCTGCGGCTTCCTTGCATAACTCTCCTGTCTTGATTGAGAGCTGTCCGACGGGAACTCCTCGAATCGGACATTCCTCGAGCGAGTCGTGCGATTGCTCGCCACGCCGCTCTCGTGACGAGTTCGCTGCCAGTTTAAAGACGGCGACACCGGTCTTCGGGATGTGTTCTTTGATGTTCCGGGCCGATCGTCGAGATGTCGATAATTTCGTCGACAATCTTTGCGATCGTGTCCTTGTAGGCCACAATTCCAGCAATATAGGTCTCGTACTGGAGAAGGGCTGCTATTTCGATTCGGTGCTGATGGTGAGACCCTTCGTTCGAATTGTGGCGATTGGTCTCGTTCATACTGTGGTGATAATTGATCGCTCGTGCGGGCGGTCACGGCGGGCAATGAAGCCTCCTGATTTCGTTCGGGCTCCGATCCGGATTTTCCTCGGTATTGCTCGTACGATCGTCCCACGGGCGATAACGGGTATCTTTGGTCGTGATTGGCGGTCCTCGGTGTACGGTCGCGACTCATACGTGCGGTCTTCGGCACGATAGGTCGGGGATCGGTTTTCGTAATTCCCACGACGATTCTTCAGCCGCTGCTCCACTTGGATGACGGTGTTACGGCCCGGCGTTATATTTTCAAATTTTTATACCCTTGTATGAGGCTTGCACAAGCATTGAGAAATCTAGCCCATATGAGTGGACCGTTTTGGTAGTAATGTTAATAGTTTTCCGTCTCCGGGCCGTAGCAGACCGACGAACCTTGGGATCACCAGCGCCCGGGTGCGCACGTGTGCGTGTGTGAATGTGACAAGGACGCATTAGGTTAAATGAGCGTAAAAGACTCGTTAGTCTATAAGAGACCTGCGAACAGGGATATTACAGTTTTGTTCACATTTTAAGTTCATTTTCTTTGTAAATAGTTACCGACGACAAATGCGCATATTTTTAGTTTAGTTACACATATACTCTTAGCACTGATTGCTCCTCGTGATGGTTGAACGGCAATCTCCCTTAATCCGACTAAAGGAAACGTTCATTATTCTTTTCGTAGTTCACATAATATTCCTTTTCTTTTGATTTATTACTAACCGCCCGAGTAGCAAGTTGCGCACGAACATCGAATGCCGGGATGACAACCGCTGCGTAGCAATATTTCGATAATAACAAAACTGCGAGCCGCTGACCCAACCGTGAAGGGAGGGGATGCGGAAGACGTCCTTCTCGCGCGAAGCTACCGGCTCGCGACGCAAACCTCGTGGCAGTTGGCTGTAAAATCGCGAGGTGCGTAGACTCCTGCCCGGGGGTTATTATAATTTACTATCTTTGAACTTAATCGTGCATATTCTTACAGTAGCACGAAGGACTCAGTACTCCCCGTTAAAAATTAGTGTTTAGTTGAGCAAAGGACTCATTGTGTTAAAAATTAATCGAGTTTATTTGTATTATAGAGATAAGAGCGTATTGTAATATTCTTTTTCCACCACGTGATCGACGCTTCACGCCGAGCCTCGAGCGTTCATTTCATTAAATTTCATTTCTTTTCTTTAGTTTCCTTTAGTTATATTTGTTTTTCTTTAATCTAATCGGAATAAGATTGTCGCGAATTGGAATAACACCAAAATTAGCTGTAGCTTGTTGAGTCCTGTTAACGATCAAATACTCGCTTCCCCGAACACGCTTGTTAAGCGTTAGGCTAAAGTATTAACCACCGATACTCATCCTGCATTTCGATCCGAAGGTACTCATCGAGCAAATACAAGCTCATTGTGAAAGAGCGAGAAACAGCGTGCGAGGCAAGCATTGTAAGGAGTGAGAGGTGTGAAGAGCGAGGAGAGAGAGAGAGCGAGTGATAGAGCGTGTGCGCAGCGTTACGGTAAGAACTTTCCAGCATCTTTCCATGCGATGTAATGAATCTACCGACCGCAAATACGTCTTAGCGCAGGCTTTGAATTTCTCAGACGGAAAGGGGTTAGAACTAAAATCGTTCGATTAATACCGGTATGTCAATGATCGCGAACAATCTCTAAAATATTGTAACTGCGCAAGCGTCGCCCGCGTGACGAGCAAGCGGTGTCGTACACTCGGCTTTACCTTTGTAATAAGATCCACTCTACAACACATTATATAATCTCATAAGATGTAAGAGAGCAACATCATTCTTTCAATATAAATTCAGTCCAGCATAACTAAACTCAACCGCTTTATTAACTACTAACATTCTGACTCGAACTAACACCTGACCAGAGAGGGAGAGAGAAAGAAACCGAATAAAACCTGTACGGGTTTAGGAAGCCGCGAATCCTCTAAGTCCTGCCGATATCTACCAGCCTGTAGCTTTACATTAAGGGGGAAATTAGATATCTCTAATTAGATACGATTAACATCAGTATTAAGGCTATCGAACATATCCAGCGTTACACCGGGTAAGGAGAGGCCGCTCGCCATTTCAATATAACTTTACCCGGACGTAACAACGGACTCGTACGCCTCATCCAGGGTAGCCGCATTGTCGTCGGTCGCCACTCGCCATGCGATTCGTTCGGGTAGGCCGTCCATGAAATTTTCTAACAAGTCGGTTTCTAGTCCCTCCAAGAGATCAGAGTTTTTCGACCCATATCTGTCCAGAAGAGCGCTGCGTGTCGCTTGGTGGAGGCGGCTGGTACGGTCGATGTAGGACCGCAACGATTCGTCCTCGCGGATCTTCAGTCTCGCCACCTCGACTTGGTAATAGGCCAGATTTTTGCCCGTTGCGAAGCGTCTCTTGATGATTTTGATTAACTCGGGAAGAGTAGTGATATTTTTCACGTGTATAGCCGTTCTTGCCGACCCGGTCAGTTTGGTCAAAACGATAGCCGTATAACTGGCCTCGGCCGACTCTGCTATTAATGTGCGGCCGTTCTCAACACTCTGAAGGAATTGGGAAATTGGGGGGTTAAACCCGTCAAAGGTAGGAATACTAGCTGTCGCATTTTGCAAACTGTTTTGTAAAGTAAATAACGCCATGGACTGTGCCATCGTTAGCGTTAAATTAGCGATATCCGCGGTGACGTTACTCGCGTTGTGACCATTATCCTGAGCCATCTCGGTAATCGATACGCCCAGATTTCTCTGACTCGAAACCCACCGCTGTCACCAGTTTGTTACGAGCCACGGCCTGACGTGGTGAGGATTTTTATCAGTGCCGGAAGGAAAGAAATTTTGTGAGAGGAGTGAGCACGCGAAACACAGGCCTTAACGGATTTTGCACCGCGGAACCCCCTGTGCTCTTGATACACTTCGTGATACCTTTCTCGCGGTTCTTCGTTCTCCCTTTCGAGATCACGCGTCGCCGGTTAAAAGGGGGAATGAGGGGGTTCGGACTACCTTCCTTGAGCCTCGGCCGGTTTTTCACAGCTGCACCTCTCGGAAAGTATGGGGGTGAGGGCGATTACTCAGGCCTTAACTGATTTTTCACAGCGGCACCCTGGGCTCTCTGTCTCGACGTGAATACCTGCAAAGGCCTTAACTGATTTTTCACAGAAGCACCCCTTGCAGATTTGAGGTTAGAGGATATTGTGATTTCTTTTGGCTCGTTGGCTCCCTTGAGCGGTTAAGGGAAACCTTGTTCGTAGGAATCGAGTTTCAAGGAGATCAAATAACGAGATGTCACAGAAGTATGGAAAACAATTAAATAAATTACATTGAATAAAATAAATACAAACAAAGCAGTTAAATATAACAAACACAACGGTAATTCGACTGCTATTGGCAATAACGTTAATAAACTACGACGCGAATAAATATACAGAACACGAATTATGACTAGAAATGTATGTACTTTGGATTTGAAGGATGAGCTAATTGAGAATTTAACCTACACACCGAAGTGTGGCAGAACGACTAGAACTAAAACTGCTCGGAATATGCACAAGTTATTCCTTACTAGAAACACAGTCAGCGAAAAGACACTTTTTTCTGTAGCTACCGGACTCTGATTTTATGACTAAAGACGCGGGGAACACGCTCAAGTTGTTCCTTGTAAATGAGATCAAACTACGAAAAAGATACTCTAGTGATCCTGGAATCACTCTTTTCTCTAAGTATAAAACGCTCGGGAATTTCGTACGCACACCCTTGCACGGTCTTTTTCTGTAGCAGTCTGAACTCGCAAGGCTTGGCGGACGCCTCTTTTATACGATAAGACCTTAGGCAAGGGGTCCTGAGATGAGAAGAAGTAATGCCTTGCGGTGGGGCGCATTTTCGGTGGGGTAACGCGTCCCAACCGTCGCTATGCACGCGCCGTGTACGTGGTCGCGAGTGGCCACTACGCTTTGTTCGGGTCTCTACGTCGCTAGATCGGGCGCGTCACTAAACTCCTCGATGCGTGCTGACGTCACAGCAGGCAGGCAGGCACGACGTCATGGCCCGCAGCGCAAGTCGGCGGCGCTCAGCGGCGCTCGGCGGCGCGGTACGTCACAGTATATCCGCAGTGTGGATTAACAAGCCGCAATGCACCGGATGGCACTTCATTTCATGCATTTCCCGTGAAAAACCATGATCGATTTATAACGTGGATAGTTAACTGCGGTTTAGATGATTGGGTGGAAATGTCTGACGCAGAAATGAAATGTAAATACATCTATAGTCGACATTTTGCAAAAGAGAATTTTGACGTGAGTAGTCGAATGCGTAGTGCTGCAGTTCCTCTACTGCCACATATAGATACCGACGAAAGCGATCATAACGTGAGTTTGGAGATCGACGCCATTTCATCAACAATAGAACGAAATGAATTAGAACAACGGCTGCGGGAAACCCTACTGCTATTAGATGTAGAAAAGAACAAAGTAACTAGTCTCCGCTTACAATACCCTGCGAAGTGTAGAGCATTGACTAGGCTGCAGGATAAAATTTCGTTAGGCAGCATCGACGATAAATGCTTAAAAAAAGCAGTTTGTAAAAAGTTGTCGGGTTTTGTGTTAACATTCGTATTAATGTTATTATTTCCGTTTAAAAAAGCTGCTTTTACACGAAAACAGCAGCAACTGTGTATGACATTGCAATAAACTTCGCCAGCTTTGTATGATAAAATGGGCAGTGTGCTGGGTTTTTATCTTCCATGCCCAACTACTATAACTCGGTGGTTTGGAAAAATTGATATTTGGCCTGGCATTCGTCCTAGCCTGTTTAACGCTTTAAAACTAAAAGCTACTCATATGACAGATATAGAACGCCACTGCGTTCTGTCGTTTGATAGAATGGCTGTAAAAATATGCTTAGATTTCCACCCAAAAAGACAAATTATAGAGGGCTTCGAACATTTAGGGTCTTTAGGAACAAGTTTGTCCGTAGGGACTCACGTTCTTGTGTTTATCTTGCGGGGGGTAATCACTAATTGGAAACAACCGCTGGCTTCTTTTGTATCCAAATCAAGCATTCAGAGAAACGAATTATCCATGATTTTAGATGAAATTTTGGATGCCCTGTATGAAGCGGGTTTCAAACTCAGAGCAGTTGTATCCGATCAGGGAGCTAGTAATCAAAGCGTAGCAGACGAGAGAGTTTCAATTGAAACGCCATATTTTCACAGAAACGGACAAAAAATATATTTTTCGTTCGACTATTTACATTTATTTAAAAGCATGAGAAATAATTTATTAAACCATGATTTCTTAATTAATGGTATGAAAGTCTCATGGCAAAATATTAAATTACTTTGTAATTTAGAAAATAACAAAAACACCAGAGCAGCTTGCAAATTATCTGACAAGCATGTTCAGCCTAATCTTTTTGAAATGATGAAATGCAAGCTTGCTCTGCAGGTTTTTAGCAAAAGAGTTTCGTCTGCTTTATGTACCGCGTCGTTAACTGGTTGCATAAACAGAAGGACTGTACAGAATACCGCTATTTTTTTTTTTAAATTTTGCATAATTTTTTTGATAATTTAAATAGTAGATCTGCTACCGACCCCAATCCGCAGAGGTGCGCGATGTCGCAAATAAATAATACGGCTGAGCAAAATTTAAAACCTAATTAATTGAAATGAAAAACTGGTTTGTTATATCGGCAAATGGTTTAAAAACACCACCATGCTTTTTGGGGTTACAGCAATCTGTAAATGCCACCCTCCAGTTATACGCAGATTTAGCCGAAGAAGGCATTACATTTTTGCTAACTTCTCGATTAAATACCGACTGTTTAGAAAATTTCTTTTCTGTCCTCCGCATGCACGGTGATATTTATAACCACAATCCTTCGGTAAAAGCGGTGCCATTAGAAAAAATATATTATTAAATCTAAACGGCACCTTAAAAAGTGGTAACTGTATGCCGGATTATGACGCACCACTATACCAGGGGAGGATGTCATTCAGGGTGAAGTAGTCGCGCCGCAACCTGATGTTTCATTGCATGCCGTTCAATACACTGATGATGACTATGTTAATGTAAATATGGAAATAGATGATTGTGCTGAAGTGCCATCATCAGTGTGATCTTTAGAATCATGTGCGGTAGAGTTCTTTGCAGGGTATGTTGCAAAGAAGAGTACTGATAAATCGAAATGTCGTAAATGTCACGACATATTTATTGATAAAGATGCAATCTTTTGTAGAGATGAGCAGATCCTGATATTCTTCCGCGCTTACGCGGTTAGAGAATATGTTGATTTTGGGCATCTTTGTGTCCCTACCAGAGAATTTTCCATCATATTTAAAGTTATAAATAAAATCTTTGACGAATGTTATCCAAAGTTACGCTGCGAAGCATTCATATTGGATAAGCTGTTTTCGATAAATTCACATTCTGTGGAACAGAAATATCCAAAATGGTTTAGCGAAGATGAATGTGCTGTCCATCGGAAAGATATGGTTTATTTCGCTTTTAAAGTAAAAATCCATAAGGATACGCTACGGATCAGTCAACAACTTAGATTTCCGGCACGCTCCTCAAATACAATTGCCAAATTATCGTATTTAAACCATGTTTAAATTTGTTACTTCTTTGCAATGGACCTGCTAGTATTTTTAAGAAATTTCCAAAATTGTTTGTACCCGACGATGGCGGGTGAGGGGTTTTTTGTGAGAATGCCAGTCAATAAGGCGAGTCTCTCAGAACCCGGTCCTACCTAGACCAGACATGCGCAACACGATTTTCCCATCGTGGAAGAAAAAAAAAAAAATTAACTGTTTAAAATGCATGTTGTGTTTGCTTCCTCTAATTGCCGCATGTTATGTTGTTGTTGTAGCATGATTAAAAGTACGTTTAGTGTTCAAAAGAAGAATTTGATTAGTATATATGTAAAGAAAGGGTATTTCTTTAATTTAAGTTTGCCGCGCCTCGCGCGTGGTGGGGCATGGAGTGCCTGCTGTGTGGATGGATGATTGCATGGCAGAGCACATGTGTATGATCGAGAGACTGAGAGAGTACGATTACAATAAGCAAACTAATAAAGGAGTAAACAGAGAAGGGATAAAGAATAAACTTTAAATGCCGTTTCTCTGTTTACAGGTAAGACTGTACATATTGTAAATAAGCGATATAACATAATATAGTATAACGTAATATAATAAAGTAAACTCTGTTTACAGGGAAACAATTTCTAGTTTGTTTCTTTGAAAACCCCTCTGATAGATAACTTGTATTATAAAACGGCATTTCTAGTTGAAGACAGGAAGATGGACATGCTCCAGTTCGAATTTGCCGTAATAGCATCAAATGATAACAAATCAAATCTATTAGCCATAACCTCTATTACTACAAAAGTGGGAAAATGTTTTGCAATACCAGAAGAGCGCAAAGCAATAAGCAACCATAAAGGAAATCATGAAGACAAGTAACTACACAAAAATAAAAAACAGCTTATAAAAAAGACATCAGACCAGGAAAATATGGATAAAATTAGAAGGAGAATTAAAAAATACTTATGTAGATGAACAGGAAAACATACAATTTCTAGGTGAATACTGTTACGTCCCAGCGTAACTTTTAACTTATTTGCCTAGTATTTTTCTTATTCCTGCTACTCCGATCTCCGGTTGCGCCTATACTTGTATATTACGGCCTATGCCTATCGCAGCCGGCGTACCGTTAGAGTATTAGAGTTAAAATCATGTAATTTTCCTTTTACTCCGGGCTTCGTATGCGCCTATACTTGTATATTACGGCGTATGCCTAGCGCATGCGTGGTACCGTCGAGCGGTAACTTCAAGTAGAATATTCCTCGCCTTGGAATCACCGTCGTCCCCACCCAATATACCGACTCATGACAATATATATATATGTAGTATAAGGAACGAATGCGTGTACGCGGTATGCAAGTGTGAGTGTATAGACTTAAGGTTAGCGACGAGTTTCCGCTTAAGAATATTGTTTATCCTTTTCTCTCTCTTTTCATTTATTAATTGCGCCACTGTTAGGCATCGCTGCGGGACAAGACCATTTTTCGTTATCATTAATTCCACCGAAGCGTGCGCTTGAGAGTTACTAAGTTCCTACGTGCCGAGATCGACTTGCACTCATAATAAAATCTGTTAATTAGAGAAAGAGACTAACGAACAAAACCAGCGTCTCACAGTACATAGCCAGCCGAATGTTTGTATATACCGTCGACCGCTATGTACCCGATTCTGTGAGAGGGGCCTAAAAACTATCTCTGACCCGGCCTAGGAACCATCTCGAGACGCGACCGTCGTCGCAGTTGGCTGTATAGTCGCGAGGTGCGTAGTCCTCTGTCCGAGGAATATCTTAGTTATTCTTTTGTGAGCTAATCTGTGCAAATTCTTGCAGTTTAATCAGAGACTCATTACTCCTCGTTAAATCGTAGTCTTAAAATCTAGCTATTAAAAAGAGCAAGGACTCACATTTCTTTTG
Source organism: Priocnemis perturbator (assembly GCA_963942575.1). NCBI lineage: Eukaryota > Metazoa > Arthropoda > Insecta > Hymenoptera > Pompilidae > Priocnemis > Priocnemis perturbator. Next base: position 11,228,902 of record OZ012654.1, on the reverse strand, counting down.
GTTTTTCTTTTTGCTTTCGAATTCTAATCTAGAGTGCGAACAGTGCGATCCGCGTTATTTCCGGCACGTGGTCGGCGAATCGCGCCGAGCCCGTTAGCATATAAGTTTCATTTATAAAGATAATTATATTATTATCATAAGTAACACTTCCGAATAAGTCTTCTCTCGGTGAGGAATTGGTATTGCATTTAGACTGATTTAAACATCTAGACCGGTCTGAGGAGTCTCTTCGCGAGTAACATCTGCAGCTCCGATAACACGAGAGCTTAGGCCATCTCAAGCCTAATCGTATATTAATACCCTTTTTACGATTCGAAGGTACTCATCGTAATAACGCATACGAATTTCCACCGACATACAACCGAACTAAGAGCGAGCGTGAGAGAGAGAGAGAGAAGCACAGCGAGCGACATACCAGCGAGCGAGCGTGAGAGAGAGAGAGAGAGAGAGAGAGAATATCATAGATTGTCTGAGCGTTTCCAGCAGCACGGTAAGAACATTCCAATTAACCAGCTAGATCATGATTTCTGGCCCGACTCTTGCCCCCAGTACATGTATTACGGGAAACCTAGGGCAATAGTCGAAGAGGCGATCTCGTAACCGTGTGCTCTGAGCGCCGGGCGACCGAAACTGTTTTATTCTACATCTGCGAGAATACTTTGTATCAATTATATCACGAATAGTAGCGCAACACGGGCTACTTCGTTCAAAACACGATTATACCACGCGTTGCATACCGGCGAATTGTACTACCGAACATTGCGTAATAGTTAGGCTTTCTGTTCCTTATTATATCAATACTCCGATACAAAACCGAACCTCGTACCCATTGTTAAAACGTGGCATTGGCGTTAGAAGCGGGATACACCTTCATTCTGTATATATATATCTTACATTTATATTACTTCTTTAAACCCACTTCTAACCGTGGAATTGGTGTCAGAACTCTGCCTTTCAAATTGAATCACCTTTGTATCTGCACCTGAACAGCCATCACAGAATATACACTATTGGTTTTTCACACTATATCCGCTTTATCCTTTTATTTTGCTTTGCATGCGCTATAACTAACATTATCAGTACTGGAATATAACACGTAATAACTCAGCAACCTGTACGGGTTGATGAGAGAGAGAATCCTATAAGTCCTGCAGATCGAGTAGATTGATTTCGTTCTTTCGCGTCATTATTTTATTCGGTCATCGATATAAAGATATAATCATCTTTTCGGTTTATATCCTTTAGGTTAAGTATTCACGCGTTACTCCCGGGCGGAACGGTCGACCGCTCGAACACACACACACGGTTTCATCCTTGACAAATCTTTTAGATCGACTTATCGCGACGCCCGGACGTAACAATACTTAGAAGAAATAGTTACAGAGCAACCCGCAGAGAGAAAAGACAACCTACAACAAATCCTGGAAAAGTTAATAGAAGCCACAGGAAAAAAAGGTCAACAAAATTTGAAAAACATTGCGGAGAAATTTATTATAGAATAGTTCACAAGCAAGAACCCCAACGCAAAGCAGTGGATGGACAATTTCGAAGAAGAGTGTATACGCTTCAATATAACAAAAGAAGAAACAAAGATAGAGATACTAAGGTTATTTTTAGAGAAATCCTGTTTGGACTGGTACAGCTCGATGGCCACAAAACTAACAGTGAATTCTGAATGGAAAGAGTGGAAAGGGAAATTCCTAGAGACATTCGCAAACAAAGGATGGAATATGGTAACATATGCTTTTGCTTTCAGATATAAGGAAGGACCACTAATCGATTATGCACTGAAGAAAGAAAAACTCATACTAGACATTAACAAATGTATAGACTCCAAAACACTGACTGATCTCATTGCAACAGGTCTACCCGAATTTATACTAAATAAAATAGACAGAGACAAACTCAACGATAGCACAGATTTGTTTAACGAAATTAGAAAATACGAAGGAACGATATACAAAAAAAACTTTACAAGACCCAAAGATAATAAACCAGATTTTAAAAGAAAAACTGAAGAGAAAAAGCCGTGCAAAACTTGTGAAGGTTTAAATAAAGGGATTAGATATCACCCGGTGGAAGTATGCTGGTTTAAATTAAAAAACACTGAACAAGGGAAAACCTATAAAACTAGAAACGTAAATAATAACTCTATTATAGAAGTGGATTTAAACACAGATGAAAAAAACGAAGAATTACACCATTAATTAAGATCAAACTATTACTAGCAGATGGATTAGAGGTAAGCGGTATCTATGATTCAGGCTCACAGATCTCTTTAATAAATTCAAGATTGATCAAGGTAAAAGAAAAAAAAAGAAGATGTAAATAAAGCATATATGAAAACGGTCAAAGGTGTAAAGAAAACGGACGGTTTGATTACTATTAAGATAAAGATTTTTGAAATGGAAGAAGAGGTGGATGTATATATAGTCGAAAATGAAAATTGTGAGGATTTCATAATAGGGTTAGATATGATACAAAAGTTTAGCCTAACCCAGAATGAAAAGCTGGAGATAGGACAGAAGAACAAAACAGATATAAAAGAATTACAGAATAAAATTGAGGAAAACTCAATAAACAAAGAAAAGGAAGATAAAAAGATAGAAATGTATTCGATAAACTTCAACGAACACATACAAGAAGGAGAATTTAAAATTACAATAGATGACTTGGACAATCAAAAGAAAAACGAAATAGAAAAAATAATAAGAGAATACAAAACAGTTTTCGCGAAAGACAAATATGACATTGGAACGGTTACAAATTATGAGGCACATATAGATTTATTGGTTGATAAATACTGTAGCAAACGACCATATAGATGTACAATAGAGGATAAAAAAGAAATAGAAGAGCAAATATCTGTTATTGAAAAAAAATTTAATAGAAAAATCCTACAGCCCTTTTGCAGCCCCCGTAACACTGGCTTTCAAAAAAGATGACAACAGAAAATCAAGATTATGTATAGATTTTAGAGAACTAAACAAAATTACATTACCACAGGCACAACCGTTTCCATTAATAGAGGATTTGATAGTAAAGACAAGAAATTGTAGATACTTCACCACATTAGACATAAACTCAGCGTTTTGGTCAATACCACTACGCATCGAAGATAGAAGAAAAACAGGATTCGTCACACAGGATGGACACTTTCAATGGACCTGTCTACCATATGGATTAAAAACATCACCAGCGATTTTTCAAAGAATCCTAAGCAACGTTTTAAGGAAACATAGACTCACAGGATTTGCAGTAAATTACATTGATGATATTTTAATATATTCACCATCTTTTCAGGAACACATAACACACGTCAAACAAGTATTAGAAGCAATAATACAAGAAGGCTTTAGATTAAAATTTAAAAAATGTACTTTCGCTTCAGATTCGGTAAAATATCTTGGCCACGTAATTCAGAAAAACTCAGTAAGACCTTTAAAAGATAATTTGACTTCAATAAGAAATTTTCCAACCCCAAAGACACAAAAAAACATTAGACAATTTTTAGGAAAAATCAATTTCTATAATGAATACATACCGAAAAGGGCAATAGCACTAGATCCATTACACAAACTACTACGGAAGAACGAAAAATTTGTATGGACGGAAGAATGTGAAAAGTCCTTCAAACAAATAAAACAACTTTTATGCGCCCAACCAGTGTTGCAGATATTTGAGAAAAATCTACCGATAAAAATCTATACAGATGCATCTTGTTTGGGAATGCCGCGACGCCGACCAATCGTCGTCGCGGCATCCTCAAGGCGGCCTGAGGGCCGAGTCACACGCGGCTTTTATACGAGCGCGCCTTTAACGCGCGCGGCACGCGGGCGGCGTTTCCGCCGAATCGGGCGGCCATTATCGTCTCAGCTAGTAACGAGAACGCACACGGGTTATTGCATTTACGCTTTTCTGGTTATCTCACATATTGCTGTTCTCAGAATTTTCACTCAGTGTATCACGGACTATCTCTCATCACTATCAGGCGAATCTCACAATATTGTTCACGGTGCATCCACACTAGACATCTCAGGCTCTGCACGCGGCGAGCATTGAGCACGTGCACCCGTTAAAGGTATAAATCATTGTAACGCGGATACGATTAACACAATTGACTATCTCACTCATTATGACTGTTACTTTCACTACCGTAGAGCATCTGTGACCCTTATTTTTATGAACAATAAAGACTCTGTTAAACGGACATTATGTAGACCACGTGGAAACATAACCTCTCCATCGCCAATGGATTTTCTCATTTCCCCCCTTTCCTCTTTCCTTTCATTCCCTCTCATCTCCTCACAACGGGAATCGCGAGATTCTCGAACATTTGGTCCTTCGAGCCGGATTGGCGGTGTGAGAGTGTCCACTTTGGTCATAAAAGTGAAAAGTGCAACGACTCAGTGAACTATGTGAACATTGACTCAATGTGTAGTGACTCTATGTGTTCTCTTCTCACGGTGGTTGAAATCGACAAGCTTCTGTTCGTTGGCTTATACAATTGATATCCAACGGGTTTGAACTCAGGGTCCAGGTCACGGTCCCTCAACAGACAGCGCAAGGATCTAATCATGGCCTCACACGACTCAGCGCAGGATGACCTCAAGGAAGGCACAGAGACTACACCATTGTCTCCGGTTACACTCACCATCCCACCTCTGGCAACGTGCTCAATCACCACCAAGTCTAAGAAAAGGGCACCATCACCTGCTCATTTGTCTCCAGAGCTGCTTGCCAAAGTGAAAACCCAGATGGGGAGAGTGAGCACCTTAAAGCAAATAGCTGCCACAATACCCAAGGACGGCGCAGGGATCACACTCATGGAGATTAAACATATTAAGGAAACAATCACGGATATTCATCGGGATTTTCAAAGGGAGCATGCCCAGCTCGAGACAGCGTGGCCAAGCACCAACCTGGATCACGAATATTTCCGACTTGAGTGCCACAATGTAGAATCCATTGTGGTATTCAGATCCACACTGGCCTTGACGGGATTGGAGAGTGTGATCAAGGATGCCGCTCAACAACACAAGCACACGGAGGACATGGGACCTGTGGCAAAATTACCTGACATCTCTTTGCCTACATTCACGAGGGAGTACGAGCAATGGCCGTCGTTCAGTGAGCTGTTCGACTCCCTCGTGAGGAACAACTCACGGCTCAGCGCAATACAAAAACTGCACTATCTGCGCGGCTGTTTGTCCGGTCCAGCCGCCCAGGTAGTGCAAGGACTCCCATTGGCTGCGGACTCATTGGAGGCCTCATGGGAGCTCCTCAAAACACGGTACGAGAATAAGCGGCTCCACATCCAGGCACATCTCGACCGGTTATTTGGCATCAGCACGCCGAAAATCAAGGATGCAGGCACATTAGCGAGGCTGACCTCAACGGTGGTGGAATCGACTAAGGCCTTGAGTGTCCTGGGTGTTACCCACGATATGTGGGATTGCCTGGTCGTGCACTATGTGCTCACGCGACTGGACACTGTATCGAGAGAAGCGTGGGAGACATCCCTCGGTTCTGCTCAAGATTTCCCTCGCTTCTCTCAGTTGGAGGACTTCTTGGTGGCCCGCACTCGCACCCTGGAGCGTCTGGAGAAGGCTCGTCCCACTGCACCCACCACGGCTTCTACTCGCGCATCGGGCATTCTCTCATCGCAGAGGAAGCCAATACAGCACTCCTCACAAGTGGCGACTTCCAGCCTGCCAGCCACGGACCCGTCGACTGCCTACCCTTGCGACGCCTGCCAAGGGAGGCACTATATAGTTCAATGCCCGACTTTCCGGCTGATGTCCGTGAAGGAGCGGCATAACATCGCCACCACGAAGCGCCTTTGCTACAACTGCCTGGGGCGCCATGGTGTGCGTGTCTGTCGGGCACGAACGTGCAAGTCGTGCTCTGGCAGGCACCACACCATGCTACATGGAGCGCAGCCTACCACCGGCACCCAGGCAGCAGGTACCAACACTGAAGCCCGCTAGGAACTACGCGCAGTCGTCGAACAATCACGGACCAACACAAATGCTACGCTCCTGGCCACAGCGGTAGCACGGACGCAATCAAGGACAGGGACTCAACTCACTAGGATGTTATTTGACTCAGGGTCTGAACTCACCTTCGTCACGGAACGGCTCATGGATGCACTCAGCATCCCACGGAGCCGATCGAAGGTTTCTATCACGGGCATTGGCGGCTCCAATGCGACAAGAACACGGGGCGTGGCAACGATTACCATCCGTTCGTTGCAGTCATCTGCTAAAATTACGGTCAGGGCACACATCCTCAAGGAATTGACATCAATATTACCATCATTCGATGCATCCCCTCAATCCTGGCCGCACTTACAAGGTTTGAGGTTAGCAGATCCGGACTTTCTCACGCCTCGCCCTATTGACATCCTCATAGGGGCAGACGCATACGGGCAGGCTATCAAGCCCAATATTATCAAGGGTTCGCCATCAATGCCAATCGCTCAGCTCTCCATCTTCGGATGGCTTGTTCTTGGACCAGTAAGCTCACCGTCATCACGAGCTTACTCTTCTCACCACGTCACCCTTCATCCCGACGACAATGCACTCCAAGAATTGCTGACGAAGTTCTGGGTGCAAGAAGAACTGCCATCAGACGTCTCTACTGTTCTCACACCGGAGGAACAAGAGTGTGAGGATCATTTCCTGTCCACGCATTCAAGAGACGCAACTGGGCGATACATTGTACGGATACCTCTCAAGGCGGAATCCAGCACATTAGGCGAATCACGGACGACAGCGCATCGGTGTTTGCAACGACTCCTTAAGAAGTTGGATCGGGGTGGTGAGTACAGCATATTGTACCATCAGTTCATGACCGAGTATCAAGAACTCCATCACATGGTCAAGGCACCAGAAACATCTAAAACGGTGCCGCAGTATTATCTGCCTCATCATGGTGTCTTGAAGGAGAGCAGCTCAACAACGAAGCTGCGTGTTGTCTTCAACGGTTCTTGCCCTACCACCTCCGGGCTCTCGGTCAATGACATTATGTACACAGGTCCCAACTTACTTCTCAATATCACGGATGTACTCCTTTGGATACGCAAACACCGCCACATCTTCGCCACAGACATCACAAAGATGTACCGACAGATCAAGGTACATCACGATGACTGGGATTTACAGCGAATCCTGTGGTTAGATGAACAACAAAGAGAAGTCCCGTACCAACTCACCACCGTGACCTATGGAACAAAGGCAGCACCATTCCTTGCAGTTCGGGCGCTCCTACAACTCATCAATGATGAGGGCCATAGATTTCCCTTGGCAATACCATCTATTTCTCACGGTCGGTACGTTGATGATATCTTTGGAGGCGCTGACACCGTGGAAGAACTCGTGGAAATCGCACAACAATTAAAGGAACTTTGCAATGCGGGCGGCTTCCCTCTTGCAAAATGGCATTCCACTCACTCAGATGTGTTAACCGCCACCTCTTCGGAAAACACACCAGGATCATTCATCTCTCTCGACGATTGCGCAACAAACATATTAGGACTCATGTGGAGCCCTCAAGAGGATAAACTCGTATTTACACCCAAGTCAGATCACCACATGGAAAACCTCACAAAACGACGCATTTTATCTGAAGTGGCTCAGATATTTGATCCATTAGGCTTCGCATCACCTGTAATCATCAAGGCGAAAATGCTCCTTCAGGAGCTCTGGTTGCACAAAATTGGATGGGATGACAGCCTGCCATCCCAAATTTCATCACGGTGGTTATCAATCAGAGAAGACCTCACAAACTTGGCACTGCTCTCAGTACCAAGATGGCTTCACACACGTGGGAGTACCACCATCACACTCCACGGTTTCTCTGACTCTTCGCAACTCGCCATGGCGGCGGTAATTTACATTGCCGTCAATACACCGTCCACAGGAACAGTGATATCACTAGTCTGTTCAAGGACCAAGGTGGCACCTCTCAAGAGACTGACCATCCCGAGGTTGGAGCTTACCGCAGCGCTGCTACTCGCAAAGCTCATGAGATATGTCCAAGCCACACTGAACATGGACATAACCTCAACTCATTTGTGGACGGATTCCCAGGTTACTCTCACATGGATCAAAGCCCATCCCTCTCGCTGGAAAGACTATGTCAGGAACAGGGTGTCGCAAATCCAAGAGCTCACCTCAAGATCTGAATGGAGACACGTTCCTGGCACCTCCAACCCAGCGGACTGCGCCTCAAGGGGAATCACAACGGAGCAATTACGAACACATGAGCTGTGGTGGACGGGACCACCATGGCTCACACAATCAGCGGACACATGGCCAACACAACCTACATCTCCTGACGAGTCTTCGGCTCTCGAGGCTCGACCGGGAATCTCATTGATTGTGGCCTCACCTAAAGTCGACTACCACTGGGGTCTCATATACCGCTACTCATCACTTGGTAAATTGCTCAGGATTACTGCTCTTTGTTTCAGAATTCGCTCACGGTTAAGAAAATGTTCTGTCTCATCACCATTGACGAACATTACACCATCTGACTTGGACATGGCAAAGATTTTCTGGATAAAGGCGACTCAATCGGCATACTTCTCACACGAATTGAAGCAACTGGAATCGCACACACAACTGCCGAACAATCACGCTCTTCACCGATTGACGGCTTACATCGATGACCAAGGGGTCATGCGAGTGGGAGGTCGACTCAACGAGTCATCTCTCCCTTACGAAGGCAAACATCAAGCCATATTGCCTCGCCATTCACGTTTGTCCGATCTCATTATAGATGATGCCTACCGTCGAACACTTCATGGCGGTACACAACTTACACTGGCTCATCTTCGGCAAACGTACTGGATTATCGGCGGAAGAGCACCTGTGAAGTCCCATATTCTCAAATGCGTGATATGTGCAAGGCAGACGGGGATCCGTGCCTGTCAATTGATGGGCCAACTACCTCTCTGTCGTGTCACACCATCACGGGCATTTTCTCACGTCGGAGTGGACTACGCAGGACCGGTTACAATCAAGGCATGGAAAGGAAGAGGCTCAAAAACACATAAGGGCTGGATTTGTGTTTTTGTTTGCCTCACAACATCGGCAGTACATCTCGAGGCGGTAACGGATTACTCGACGGATGGATTCATTGCAACTTATCGGCGCTTCTCATCAAGACGGGGAATTCCACACACCTTCTACTCAGACTGCGGGACTAATTTTGTGGGAGCAGAAAGGGTCTTACACAACCTTTTCACCCAGAGTTCCGCCGAACACCAGGTCATCTCGAAGGTATTGGCATCGGACAACACACAGTGGTCGTTCAATCCACCGGCGGCTCCACACATGGGTGGAAAATGGGAAGCAGCGGTGAAGTCCACCAAATTTCATCTCAGGAGGACTGTAGGTGAGACCGTACTCACCTACGAAGAACTCAGCACCCTGCTTGCCCAAATAGAGGCTATTCTCAATTCACGACCACTGGAGCCCCTCAGTGATGATCCAGAAGACATGGCTGTACTCACCCCTGGACACTTTCTCACCGGCAGCGCCATCACTTCCATTCCGGAGCCATCGCTCCTTGATACAAATGTGTCAAGGTTGACTCGGTGGCAATTAATCCAGCAGAAGGTACAGCAATTTTGGTCTCAATGGTCTACTCATTATTTGCAATTTCAACAGGCAATCTCCAAATGGCACCATCCAATCAACAACATCAAGGTTGGCTCCATGGTGCTACTCACGGACGAGCGCTTTCCACCAAGCAAATGGCCCCTCGCCCGAGTTACGGTTCTTCACCCGGGCAAGGATGGACTCACCAGAGTGGTGACATTGAAAACCGCGACGGCCACACTCACACGGCCAATCTCCAAGCTTGCCGTGCTGCCAATCACCACCTCCGAACAAGATCAGCAAGGGGCATCATCAACCTCCGTTGCTGATGGCGGGCGGAATGTTTGGGAATGCCGCGACGCCGACCAATCGTCGTCGCGGCATCCTCAAGGCGGCCTGAGGGCCGAGTCACACGCGGCTTTTATGCGAGCGCGCCTTTAACGCGCGCGGCACGCGGGCGGCGTTTCCGCCGAATCGGGCGGCCATTATCGTCTCAGCTAGTAACGAGAACGCACACGGGTTATTGCATTTACGCTTTTCTGGTTATCTCACATATTGCTGTTCTCAGAATTTTCACTCAGTGTATCACGGACTATCTCTCATCACTATCAGGCGAATCTCACAATATTGTTCACGGTGCATCCACACTAGACATCTCAGGCTCTGTACGCGGCGAGCATTGAGCACGTGCACCCGTTAAAGGTATAAATCATTGTAACGCGGATACGATTAACACAATTGACTATCTCACTCATTATGACTGTTACTTTCACTACCGTAGAGCATCTGTGACCCTTATTTTTATGAACAATAAAGACTCTGTTAAACGGACATTATGTAGACCACGTGGAAACATAACCTCTCCATCGCCAATGGATTTTCTCATTTCCCCCCTTTCCTCTTTCCTTTCATTCCCTCTCATCTCCTCACAACGGGAATCGCGAGATTCTCGAACACATCTATAGAGGGTATTGGGGCAATATTAAAACAAATACAACCAAATAATAAAGATAAGCCAGTGGCATACTTTTCAAAAAAACTAAACGAAGTCCAAAAAAGGAAAAAGGCCATATATTTAGAGTGTCTAGCGATAAAAGAGGCGGTGAAATACTGGCAACACTGGCTTATAGGGAAACCCTTTACTGTATACTCAGACCACAAACCTCTAGAGAAGATGAATATAAAAGCTAGGACAGACGAAGAGTTAGGAGACTTAACATATTATTTATCTCAATACGATTTTGTAATAAAATACATACCAGGTAAGGAGAACATAGAGGCAGACTGTTTGAGCAGAAACCCAGTATTAGAACCGGAAGAGAACAAAGAAGAATTAATGAAAATAGTAAATTTGATAAAAATAGGAGATATAATGAAAGACCAACAGAAGGATGAAATAGTAAAGAGAAAACAAAACTTGATACAACGAAATGAAATCTATTATAAAAAGATAAAAAAAAGAGAGAAGATTATCCTATCTGAAGAATTCAGCAAAAAACTAATAAAACAAGTGCATGAAGATTTATGCCACATAGGAATCAGACAGTTGCAGAAAACAATAAGCCCAATATACACAGCAAAAAATTTAACAAAAAATATAACAAACATTTGTAAAAACTGCGAAACCTGCATAAAGAATAAATCAAGACAAGAGAAATATGGGTCACTGTCACAACTAGGACCAGCAACAAAACCATTTGAAATAATGTCTATACATACAATTGGTGGTTTCGGAGGATCCAGATCAACAAGAAAGTACCTTCATCTTCTAGTAGATCACTTTACACGATATGCATTCATTGCAACTTCAAAAACGCAGAGTGCGAGCGATTTCGTTAAACTAGTAAAAAAGGTTTTAGAAACAGATGAAATTGGAGTGATTCTCACGGACCAATATCCGGGAATTAATTGTAGAGAGTTTAAAGAGTTTCTGAACCAGAACAATGTGAAATTAATTTTTACCGCAGTGAACTCACTATTCTCGAACGGCTTAAACGAAAGACTAAATCAGACGATAGTCAATAAAATAAGGTGTAAAATGAATGAAAAAGAAGGGAAAAAAGCTTGGACAACGGTAGCAAAAGAATGCGTAGATAAATATAACGAAACAGAACACTCAACCACGAACTTCGCTCCGAAATAGCTACTGGAGGGCACAGATGTGACCATCTTACCAAATGAATTAAAGATAAAGATAAAGAAAGATGATTGGATTGAGGACAAAAGAACAGCGCTAGAGAACACGATAAAATCACACTACTACAATAAAAAATTATTCGATAAAAATCGAAAGCAACATGAATTCAACGTAGGAGACAAAGTCTATATAGAGAACGGAAATAGACTGAATAGAAGAAAGTTAGATGAATTAAAAATTGGTCCATTTGAAATAATAGGCAAAATATCAGACTCCATCTATAAAATCGACACTGGAAAAAGGAAAACTGAATCAACCCTTTTTCACATAACCAAGTTACAACCAACTAAGACAGAAGAGGAGGAGACAGACGACGAAGAACATAAGGAAAACACGTATAGGAAAAAATATAATAATAATAATAATAAATAAAATTGTTAAGGATTTTCACCCCGGGGGAGGGAGATGTAAAGAAAGGGTATTTCTTTAATTTAAGGTTGCCGCGCCTCGCGCGTCGTGGGGCATGGAGTGCCTGCTGTGTGGATGGATGATTGCATGGCAGAGCACATGTGTATGATCGAGAGACTGAGAGAGTACGATTACAATAAGCAAACTAATAAAGGAGTAAACAGAGAAGGGATAAAGAATAAACTTTAAATGCCGTTTCTCTGTTTGCAGGTAAGACTGTACATATTGTAAATAAGCGATATAACATAATATAGTATAACGTAATATAATAAAGTAAACCCCGTTTACAGGGAAACAATTTCTAGTTTGTTTCTTTGAAAACCCCTCTGATAGATAACTTGTATTATATATATTCTTATGATAGTCATATGTTATGTGCCCATACGGTGTACAGATAAACCAAAAAATGAATAATAATCTGTACATCGTATTGGCACATAACATATGACTATCATATTTGCACCGGTGAAATAATGTTAACTTACAATATATTCTTATATTACCCCTTTTAATCTCAATGCCGGATAATTACATAGATATATTTTAGAAAACATTGAACGTACTTTGGGATGGTAAAGACCCTCTTTCACGCCTTTGCGTGGCCCGGGATGGGTGATTAACGGGATGTTAACACTATCACTTCACTTACCGCATGTATTATATTACTGCTGGTGAAAGTAATAGTGGAACTAAGGTGAAAGAAGGGTATGTTAACTACCCTGACATTTCTTATATCTTTGTCTATGTTGCATTAGTATTCTAGGTAATTCATCCGGAAAGATCTTGCTATTACGTGAAAAAATAGGTAAAAATTGCAAAATCAATTTTTTTGATACAACGCTTTGTTGCTGATAAGTTTTCTTATGGTTCTAATGGTTTCATATTCTGTTTACAGTATGTTGTTTTTTAAATAAACGGAATACAGAATTTATTTCGAATAGTGCTAGTGAGTCTGCACTAGCGCCTGAGGAGTCTGGTTTAGCGCGGGTGAGGAATTTTAAGAAAGTTGAGGTAGATCACACTAAGTCGCACGGCACCTGGTCGGCACAATACACGAACACGTGGTTGAGGATAACCAAAAATCTTATTTATTAACCTACGCACTTAAAACTAGGAATTACAATGTTTGAGGAGCACCCGAGCGTCTTTCTAAGAATCCCTGAGTAAGCACGGTTCGTCTGATACGCACTAGACCGAGATAACGCACATTAACGGCACCTGAGAATGATAATGAACGAGAACGCACCGATCGCTTCTGAACGCACTTACACTACTATGAAATATAACTTGAGGGGCACCAAAGCGTCTTTCGATCCCTTTGAGAAGTCCTTAAGCACTAAACTGAGAACGCACCGGGGAAGGAATTCACAATTAACTCGCACGAGAGAAGAACCTGTCGCCAGGATAGAGAAGACGGTAATGGCCGTCGAGACCGCGCGGGAACCGCGAGAGTACAATTGCCCGAGAAGAACGCGACGCGGCGCTGCTAATTAGCAGGCGCGTTTACATACAGTATCGCCCGAGTATCGACCGTGTTATTGATTCCGGTGAGAACGTCGCGGGCGCCCATTGGCCGCTCGCCCGAGGTGACTGTAAATACGCAACAGAATTTGTTGAATAAAGAATCTAGTATGAATCTAACTATGCCGGTATAAGATGTTGTATCTGGTGACAGTCGTGGGGAAATACGTGCACTGGGTGAGTGCGATGATTTATTGAAGCAAGATAAGAACGGGAGTTATGATTGTGTGCAACTGAATGAATCTGAATGAGCTGCAACTAATGTAGAATGCTCAGAGATAGTGAGGTTAGGTCGCACACATTGAACTCTCAACTTGAATCTGAATGAATTGACGAATTGTAATGAGTACCTGGGTGATCTGGGCTATGCTTCTGCTGAATAAGTGAGCTGCTACTGATGAAGGAGCGCCGTGGTTGCCGGTGAACTACCGCCACGTGGCACTCGAATGATTTGCTCTATTTTTGGAGTATCGAAGGTGCGAATACGCCGGTGAATAATGATCTGATCTGGGTGGTGTGTCTGCCGTGCGTGGGCACGATCTACTCGTTGGTTTGGTGGATGAAAAAGACGAATATGAACTGTGAATTCCGCGCACACATGTGCTTGCCGTCAAGACGTTGAACAGAATGGCCCTCGAAGCGGCATGCCCGCCGCGTGGCGATGCGGACGGATGTGACGTGTCACCACGTGATCTCGTTCGTGATTCGAAGTGGCCGCGCTGTTGGACACTAGTTAGCGGCCCGAGACCGCTGATTGGTGCAATGATCGGCAGCGAGCGTGCGGCCGCGCACCTGAAAAGCACATATGTGATTTGCTCTGAGAATATTGAACAAAATATAATTATGTATATTTACATATGTGACAGTATAAAGAATAGAAATAGATTGAATGAAAGTTATAGGATGAATAACAGGATAATGGAACCAACTACTAGTAAAAGCAAGGCTAATACGAGTGAATCTAAATGAATTGAAGTTATAATATTTGTTATCTGAATTGAGGTTAATAAAGACAGGACTTATAAAATACGTGGTTCCAGAAGACCCATACAGCTCCCACACCGTGCTTGATATGGTCGGGGTATAAATTATTTAACTAGTCGGCAACAAAAGGATTACGTAACGGAGTTGTAGATAAAAGAAAATAGAATGTAAATGGGAGAATGAAAGTATATTGAAAAGCCGATAGATGATGCAATTACAAGCATATACGTTAGTAAACGACTCGAACTATGATATAGACATAAAGGAAAAATTATAAAGTTAAATTATGTTGTTGGAAATTGTGAAATTTGGTATACTCCTTTATTACATTAAAATACATAATCCCTAAAAATTGCAAGAAATTCTGCGATTTTCTTATGTGTGTCCAATTCCTTCTCAAAGTCAATCGTCGCGACACTCATCGTCAGCACTCGTCGGCGTTTTTTCGGCGAATACTATTTTGTTGAGAGTAATATAGCGGTACGTGTGTCATTGCATAGCAAGAATCAACACACACATAAGCTATTCATACTGTGCCAACTTATGGCGGGGGCTTAATGCTCTGACTGGGCTAGCTTGAATTATTTTACCTTTGTCGAGGGATATTGCGGCTTCCGGGTCAGATGGTTCCGCTCGCCGCCTTGTTCAACTTGTAGGTTCATAGACAGGTCGGTGGGTTCAAGTCATCCTAAGCCATGACAGGGGCGTAAAAACCCAAGACCGATCAAGCACCTTCTCGAAGTGGTTACTGCCACGGGTGACGCTGTTAAGGGTCTGGGGTGATGACCTCACCCTAGCCTCAGACCCGACTAAGCTCGACGGATCGATAGGAGATCAGGGGAGGAACGATGGCAGGCCCCGTGATCTAGCCCATCACGGGGACTCCTCTTCTTACAGAGACCATATCGATCCTGATAGAGTCATTGAACAAAGAGACCGTTCTCGCAGGAGGGGACTTGTTCCACGAGAGTGACGACCTCGCGAACTCCAGTTGGTCCACCAAACCTAGCCGGTACCTCGGGATGCTGGGGAGTTCGCAAGAGCTCTTCTGGCTGGGTTGGTTTCGAGGGGGCGGTGGCGGAGTCGCTTTGGCAAGCGTTCGCTAGGTTGCAGAGAAATGGCTACTTTGGAAAGCCGCCCGACCAGCCGGCACTTCATGCGTGTGTGGTTGCGGTAGTATAGACCAAGGAGTCGAGGAAAACCGCTAGCCACCACTTGAAAAGGCATATAGAACAAGTGTGCCAACTTATTCACAAGCATCTCATGTATACTGTACGGCCACTAATATTTCTGTCCCTAGCTTGATTTTTTCCCCATTTGCCATTTTCCGAACTCGCGTGTTAATATTTTTATTTGTATCAAAGTTATTGCTTCGAAAATACTTCAAAAAATTGTAAATTTCATCCCGTACCTCTCCCTCCTTAAAAGCTTAATTGAAAATACGCCGAACGGATTAACACAATATATAAGTAGACCCTTTAAATCTGAAATCTGACTCATTCTCAGCGGCGAGGCAGCGCATCGAGCCTGATCCAGCCAAGCTTGCGAGAAAGCGCAGCGATCAGATGGACACAGTGTCAGCATATGGAGTATGGAGCTCTGATTCCCGGAGTGCGACCTCAGCGACTTGGGGATCCTGGCGGTGTTTTATTGGTCGAGCGCGATAAGTTTCGGATAGGGGCGTTCGCGCCTCTTTTGAATGTATGAATTATGAATGTAGACTTGGGCTGCAGCTACTGCAGGTCTTCAGCTCCCTGCAGCATTTTAAGACCGGTAAGCACACGAGGTCTCGTCCGGAACGTGGGCGGAAGAGACTCGGCGCTGGTCGTTTCCCAAATAACGCTCCCTGAAGTTGAACTCTAGTAACTGACAGGTCTCCACGGCCGGTGCATGAGCGGAGGCGGAGGTCGTCTGTACTGTCCTTCTTCTCTATGTCTTCGTCGCAGATACTGCGGAGTTTTCGGCAAAAGGCACGTCCCCACGGGCGGTGCGTGAGCGGAGGCGGGGTCGACGTGTGCTTTGACTCTACTTCTCGTAGACGGTTTCGGCAATGTCCTCTGAAGGAGGTGCGCTTACGGCATGCGCAGGAGAGTAAGTCTCCGGTATTTCGCTCGGCGGATGATTAGACGTGCTACGTCACGAAGCTAATAATTTCATTAACAGATGCCAAAACAAAGGTAATCGCAAACATGGGAGCAACATTTTTGTAGGTATATTTAAATTTTTCTGAACTCATTGAAATTTGATGACTAACACATCTTGCGCAGGCAGTTTGCCGCCAAAGTGCGGGCGATTTCAAATGCACTTTCCTTTATTTTTTGGGAATAGAAGGATCACACATCCCGCATATATAAGAAGCAAAAACTCAATAAAGTCTCTCTCCACAAAAAACTACCCAACATTTTTGTCAAGGCATATGGAAACCTACTCCTCGAAATCTTTAGCGTATTATAACGTAATTCATAGGAATTCATTCTTGCAACGCACGTATTGTATTTTTGTACCGCATGTCTATCCAATTTTATTGTAAAAACATCACAAACACCCATCGATAACAATAATCCATCAATAATCCGTGAAAAACGACTTTAGTCGCTTCCCGCTCAAGATGTGAAATCCGCGCAAAACGACTTTAGTCGCTTCCCGCGCAATATGTGTTAAGAGTGAACCTAACGTCCTTCATATTTTATAGAATTATCTGAAACGGAGGCACGTACAGAATGCACCTGTTGTGGTAAATATGTTTTATTTTACTCTTTGTGCATATAATGCAAAAATCTCTAAAGAGATTTGTGCGAAGAATTGAATAATAAATATAAAGATTTAGTTTTTGTTGTCCAGAGAAATGGGCGCCGGCTACTTTGCAGTTCAGACAAAAAGTTTAAAAAAAGTAGTAGAAAAAAAGGTATTTCTTTTGTTAACATCCTATAGCTTTACGTTTATTTAAATGCTTACTATTCTTATGTTTGCAGATACTGTTTTGAAGTAGTGGGTGGGAAGCACCAAAAACGAAATAGAAAGTGTTATTAAGGAATGGTTGAGGCGGGCAAGTGATAGGAAAAGGCAATTTGTTCGAAAATAAAAATATTTGATAAGACACCTTTATTTTATATATTATCCACCCCGTCTTATGATTACATTTGACATTTTTCAAAAACTTGACCGGTTTAATTGTAGTATTCTTTATTTGTATCCACATATATATGTAAGAATAATGTCAAACAATTAAAGAATAGTGCAATTAAATTGATAAAGTTTTTGAGGAATGTTAATATTACAATAAAAATTGAGTATAATGTGTACATGTCTAAAAATAGACTTACAGCCAGACGACGGAATGTCGACTCAACGGTAACTAACGTAAGTCTACGTAAAGTCATGACAAAACAAGACTATTTTTGGGACAACTGACGTCCATAATGCGTCTGTAAGTTAACTTACAGACTTTTTCCAGACGTCTGCGCAGTCGTCTTTGGACTTATCCAGTCATCTAACAGTCAATCTAAAAGTCAACTTGGTCCTATGTGGGTTATTACAAACGAATAACATTAGTAACAAACTATACGTATGCTTATACTTATACCATACTTCATTAAAAAAAATCTAAATGCTTGAAGTTGATAACATCTTCATAAAAAAGATTTAAAGTATACCTTTTTCTATGTAGAGTACGGCCGGTGCGTTAAGCTTTTCTTCTGAAAGGGTTACTTTGTGTAAATAATTTTTTACCAGTTTTAACACGGAAAATGAGCGTATTGCTTATTGGCAATGTTAACACATTGCGTACGGGTCACGAGATATCTCGTTTTTATGCACTCAAACGTTGCGTACGGGTCACGAGATATCTCGTTGTCATGTTTTATTTTGATTCAATCGGCAACGTAAACAAGCAACGGCAAATATTTTTGTTACGTTACCAGGGCAACAAAGCCTCTCCCATTCTTAAGACAAATGATGAGCGAAATAATGGAATGTTGACATTCAGAGCATGTAGAAATGGTCATTATAGCCAGTACATCAGTAGATCTGTACCATCGTCGTACGTACCGTATCTTATAAAGTGTTCTTTTATTGTACGTCTTGGATTTCAAACTTTATGTTTTAATTTGGTAAGGCAACAGTTTTTAAAGAATCGTCTATATTTTCAATCCGTTACTGATAGATTATAACAAAAATTAATTTTATGAAATAGGCCCTAAGTCTATAAACGCAGCAAAATGACAGATATATGTAATAAAAACGAAACTGAAAGTGAATTGATGTATGATGATTTATCGGATGGACCAAACGACACATGCGACGAAAATGAATTCAGTGATAGCAGTTCCCAAACCAATGTAAAGTTTGTTCGTCCAATAAAAAAAGGAGCGAAACAAGATATTGTTGCAAACTGTGTGGAACAGCATTGCACAAAGGAGTATGCTTTACCAAGTACCATACTCTAAAGAATTATCCAAGTTTGTGAAATAAATAATGGTTAAAATGTAAAAAATCTGATACAGTAAATAGGTGTGTAAACTATATATATAGTAATATTTAAGAATAATATATGTGAATATAATACCAATGTAGGGAGTCGCCGGAAAAATTAGGGTACTCAAGATCTGTCAAACGACGTTTATTCGTCCGCTGCCGGGAAACGACTGACTTCTCCTCGCCCGCCCGGGCCCCACGTGCCCCTTCGCACAGTCCTTTATTGTTTTTGGAAACCGCGAGCGAGACGTATCCCGCTACCCGTACGTCGGCGGCATCGCGCCGCGCGTACGGCCCAGCGCAACATCAAAAGTAGCCGCTACAATCGGTCGGCGCCGCTTTGCGGCCTACAGTTCGGCCATCCGACAAGTTAATCGCCTCGATTAATATTACCGCTAAAGCTAGACTTAACCAATTGTATCGCTAATGCATGTCCCACATATTAGAGTCAGGAGCAAAAACATAACTTATACCTAAAATACAATTACACTACACAATTAATGACAATACATGACGCAACAATAACTCTTAACAGCACGAATAATCTACTATAATCTAAACCAGTGCTGTCCAGGGAGCGCTCCCAGTGCTCTATAGGCCCCCCCACCAAATTAACGTTGCCCTGGAAACGGACGACGCACCGTGTGTTATATGATCGGCATAAACAAAAAAACGCGATGAAACATAAAGGACAGAACCATTTCTATCTAGTGGAGGTGGGATTGCGGCGTAAGGGGCCCCTCTCGTGGACTGCACTGATCTAAACGCTATTACATATCATAACTAAGATCTATACGTACGCCCGACTCGCGCACTTATGGCAGCTGCTTCTCCAAATTAACCGTTCGGACGACGTTGCGTCCAGGGTCGCATGTTCGACGGCTCCCAAGTGCCTTCATACGGCATACGTGTCAGCTGAAAACCGTCGACATCGCGAACAACATACCTGTCGTTTCTTAAACCTCTAATCACTCGATAAGGGCCCTTATACTTGGGAATTAATTTAGTTGATATACCGGGCGTGCTATCAAAATTTCTAATCATTACCAGATCGTCCAGCTTGTACTTTTGAACGGGCTTTCGGCGCTTATCGAAAGATCTTTTATTTGAGGCTTGCAATACTCGCATACGCTGGCTTGCCTTCGCCCGGGCTTGCTCCAAATTCCTAGGAGTCGAAATCGTACCTGCTGCTTCTAACGCATCTCTAACACCGTCTACAACGTTTCCCCGTTGATTCACCCCAAACAACATGGCACTCGGGCTCTCTTCCGTCGATCTATTAATAGTATTATTGCAAGCAAATTCTACTTCCGAAAGGACGTCATACCACTTGGTTTTTCGTTCGTCAGCAAGCTTTGCCACCATAGGGGTAATAAAGCGATTGACCCGCTCCACCTGGCCATTCGCTTGCGGTGATGCGGTCGCTATCTTAATGTGTTGGATATTGTAATCCGCGACGAAGTCCGCGAACTCTTGCGACGTAAAACTAGTTCCGCGATCGGAAATAATGCGTAAAGGACGACTGTACGCCGTGAAATACTGGCTTAAACAACGAATCGCCTCGCGCGTATTAGTAGTCCTGGTCGCGTACAATTTGACGAATTTTGTAAACGCGTCAATCACTAAAAATATATATCGAAATTTCATCGTGCACATTTTCGACACTGGACCTAAATGATCTATATGGATCACGAGAAACGGCGAATCCCCTTTCGGAAAATTGTGCAGGAAACCTTCAATTCTACCGGACGTCGGCGAAAAAGCGATGCATTTTAAGCAATTCTTTATGTGAGTCTCAATCTTTGGTCTCATCTGCGGGAACCAATAACTACGCGTTACATTTTCCTGCGTCTTGTCTAACCCTACATGGCCTAACTCGTCGTGATATTTACGGATCACGCTACCTTCCATGTCGACCGCAACGTAGAAAAGCAACTGATTGTCTTTTTTGCGGTAGACTAATCCGTTCCGCATTTCGTATAACCTGCATTCTTCCTTAGCCAAACGATCGCGTAGCTTTACGATACACTCGTCGTCGCTCTGGCTCACTGCAAGGTTCCTTTCGAACGAGTTATCTTCTAGCACAAGGATGTTTGTGTTACGACTGAGCGCATCCACATGCGACATCCTTGTTCCTACCCGGTGTTCGAGGGTATAGTCATATTCTTGGAATTCTAAGGACCACCGGGCGATCCGGGGGTTAATCTCCTTTATATTTAACGTCAGTGCTAAGGATTGACAATCCGTTATTATTTTGAACTTAATGCCCTGTAGATATGTGCGGAAACGTCGTAGGGAATAAACGATAGCTAGTGTTTCCAACTCAAAACTGTGATATTTTGCTTCTGTCTCAGTTGTTCTTTTTGAAAAATAAAATATAGGATGGAATTTGCGATCGTCCTTTCCCTGCAAGAGGATGCTACCATAACCGCGAGCACTCGCGTCGCAATGTAGCTCTGTTTCTCCGTGAGGTGAATAAATCGCTAGAATTGGTGCATCCACTAATCGATTTTTAAGGGCTTCAAATGTCTCCATTTCTAATTGCTCGAATTTAAAGTCAGCTTGCTTCTTTATTAAATCATAAAGTGGTTTCGCGATGACAGAAAATCCTTCTATAAACTTTCTAAAGTATGAACACAAGCCTAAAAAGCCTTGTCTTGTCCTTCTTCGGACAATCGGAGCCGACGCCTTCGGGTTGACTCCGTAGTTTCGCTTTCAATCAAGTCGCTACACTTTGCTTTTAATATCGTTTTATTTCACCTTGTTCAATCACACTGTTTACGCTACTGTTGCTACACAGAGAGTGATTTCTGGAACCTTCGAAGAGGTGACGCTCGCCGATGTGACGATCGCTGATGCACCGATCTCGGTGTGCTGTGATGAAGATTATTGGCCGAAATCGAGAGCGTGTGAATGTGTCGGAGTGCAGGTATGAGTGTATTGGAGCGTGCGATGAAGACGATAGTGCGGACGAAAACAGACGCATTCCTCGGCCGTGCATTTGGAGCAGGTTATTGTTTTCCATAGAGCATACGACTTTTGGAGTATTGCATTGGTAATGCCATTGACCCGGAGAAACGCATGGCAACAGCGTTCTGCCTTTTATGTGGTAGGGTGCGTAACCTGCTCCAATACAATGACATGGTGATCGCGTCGCGTACATTGAGATCGCCACGACTGTATTCCTTCGGGTCGCACTATATATATATGTTACGCGACACAACATACTCCCCCCGTTGAGAGGTTACGATCAACCACTGCGGATGTTGATTTCGCGACTCTGAATTATATAATGTGTTTATGGTGGAGTCAATCGCATACGTCGCATGATGATATCGCTGGTCGCTCGCTGGTGACTCTAAAGAGGAGAGCTAGACTGTGTGGTATGGTTGCGCCACCGCACGTACATTTTCTACATTCTACCGTGCCGGGTATTTTCCGACTTGTGATCGCATCGTGACGTATATATTTTTGGCTGTGACGACGCCTTGACTCATCTTAGGTGGAACCCGCTCTTCACCTCTCGATGTATTATGTGGAACACGTTCTTCACCGTTTGATATATTGGGTGGAACCCGTTCTTCACTATTTGGTATATTGGGTGGAACACGTTCTTCACCATGTGGTATGTTAGGTGGAACACGTTCTTCACCGTTTGGTCTAGTAGGTGGAACACGTTCTTCACCAATTTGTTTGTATGGCCGGTAGGCCCTCTCTGATCGCATTAGGGTCTATTCTAACGGCTAGGTTATGTTTGCGCACGACGTCGCAGGCCGTTTATTACAATGCAGAATACGCAACATACTCCCCCCGTTGAGGGAGTACGAACAAGTCGCGTACATAGTCGCGTAAATGTGTTTTTAGATACGCTAACCTAGCTCGTTGGTAGGTAACGCTTCACTTGCGCTGAGTGACGAGGTCGGTTTTTAAACTAAGCGCAATTCGTGTCGTTCCTGTGATTGTGTTGCATTGTATGTTTTGTCTCGCACGATGTGCGTAAAGGTGTTAATTAGAGGGTAGTGGACACAGGACTTGAGTTGTTCGCTTTAGCTCCCCGTTCGCTGTTTTCACCGTAACTGTTCTGGTGATTCCGTCTTCGCCGGGGTGTGTAGCTGTAACCTTACCCAACGCCCATTGCGAGCAGGGCTGGTTCTTGTCCTTTAGAAGGACGATGGTCCCGACCTTGAGCTCTGGTCCGTCTTTGGCCCATTTGTGTCGCTTCTGCAGTTCGTTCAAGTACTCCTTGTTCCATCTCGCCCAGAAATCCTGACGCACCTTTGTGATGTGACGCCAGGTGGACAAGCGGTTCACTGGAACTTGCAAAACATTGCCCTCGGGAAGGGTGGTCAGAGGTTTGCCGAGTAAGAAGTGCGCTGGCGTCAGAGCCATCAAGTCGTTCGGATCGGATGATAATGACATTATAGGCCGAGAATTTAAGATGCCTTCTATTTCGATTGTTAATGTATTCAGTTCCTCGAAAGTAAATAAGGAGTCGCCCACGACCCGTCGGAAATGATGTTTAAATAATTTAACCATCGATTCCCATAAACCGCCGAAGTGCGGAGCAGCTGGTGGTATAAAATGCCAGGCGATCTTATGTTCGCTGGCGAACCTTTGGACGCGTTCTTGGTGCGTTTGCGATTCAAATAGAGCGTGGAGCTCTCGCAGCTGATTGTTCGGACCGACGAAATTCGTGCCGTTGTCCGAGTATATATGGGAGGGCAACCCCCGTCGCGCCGCGAACCGTCGCAACGCCGCGAGGAATCCCTCGGATGACAGATCGCTCACGAGTTCTAAATGAACGGCCTTTACGGCCATGCAGACAAACACGCAAACGTAGGTCTTAATGCGCGATCTGTTGCGATATTTTTTCTCCTTTATGAAGAAGGGCCCGCAAAAGTCCACGCCGGTGCTCTCGAAAGGCGTTGCTTGGCGCACGCGGGCCGCCGGGAGACTGCCCATCTTATACTCCACGGTATTCGCGTTAAATCGGAAGCAACGCGTGCACGCGCGTATTACCTGCCGCACCTGATTACGCCCGTCGAGTACCCAGAATTTCTGCCGCAGGATGTATAACGTGGTCTGGATCCCCGCGTGATGGTGTTTTTCATGCGTTTCCCGAATGATTCGGTCCGTTAACCGATGCCGATTTGGCAGCAAAATTTGGTGTTTTTGATTATACGTGAGATCCGCCTTCCGAAGCCGCCCGCCGACCCGCAACAACCCGTCATCGTCCAAGAATGGGCTCAAGCACGTTATTTTGCTTTTTACCGTTGTGAGGTTGTCTTTGATCATTTTTATCTCGCATGCAAATTGCGCGGCCTGCATGATTCTCAAGATTGTTGTCTCGGCTGCCTGAATTTCTTCGGCGCACAATGGCCCGACGCGCCTGCCCTTGGGGCGGAAGCGCAAGCAGTAAACAATGACTCTCCGTAATTTAGTATATGACGAACAGTGCTCGAACAGTTCGGTAGCATGCGTGTTGATGACTAGGCACGTTGCGGTCTTAAGCTCCGGAACCTCAATCAATTGGAGCCCCTCGTCAGGCCAATCCTGCTCGGTTTTCATTAGCCACGGTGGACCGGTACACCATGTAAGATTTCGCAAAAACGCGTGGGGTAGTTGACCCCTGGATACAGCGTCGGCCGGGTTGTCTTCCGAACGGACGTGCCGCCAGGCGTGCTCGCCGGTAAGTTGTTGGATCTCCGCGACTCGCGCCGCTACGTACGTTTTGAGTCGATGCGGTGGCGTTCCGAGCCAATGTAGGACCACGGTCGAATCGGACCAGAATATCACCTATCGGGCGTGACCTTGAACGCGTCGCTTGCCTCGCGGTACAATCGAGCTAGTAACAACGCTCCACACAATTCTAAGCGCGGTATTGTCACCGTTTTCAGCGGCGCGACTCGCGACTTTGCGCATAGTAGCCGGCTAGTGATGCTTCCGTCTCTGCCGCTTGACCGCACGTACAGACATGCTCCATACCCGACCGTACTCGCGTCGCAAAACCCGTGTAATTGTACACCTTCATACCGGTCGGCTAATACCCTGCGATCGAACGCGACTTGTTGAACGAGTTGCAATTGACGCGTGAACTCTGTCCATTCAGAATGTACGGTCTGCGGAACTGACTCGTCCCATGCGACTCCCGAACGCCACACGTCCTGCATGATTTTCTTGGCGTGTAATACGACGGGGCCCAGCAAACCCAAAGGATCGAAGATTTTCGCGACCTCGGACAATATGCTTCGCTTAGTCACCCGATCCTCAATGCTGTGGGGATGTGTTAAGTAACACAATTTATCTGACCGCGTGTTCCACGAAATGCCTAGCGTTTTCAAGGACCGATCTATGTCTACCAAAAAACTTGCGTGCAATTCGCTGTCTGCCAGACCGTCGATGACATCCCGATGGTTCGATGCCCACTGCCGAATGCTTAGCCCGCCGCGATTCAATAGGCTCGTTATTTCCTCTCTCAACGCGCGAGCCTCGTCGACTGTTTCGGCGCCGGACAGGAGATCATCCACGTAAAGATGGACCTTCAGGATTTCCGCTGCCCTGGGGAATGACTGTCGCTCGTCGTCCGCGAGTTTGTGCACGGTCCGGATCGCGAGAAACGGGGAAGACGAAACGCCGAAAGTAAGAGTATTCATTTGATACGTCTCGATTTTTCCGTCTCTACGCCAAAGAATTCTCTGAAACGGCCGATCGCTCTCATGCAAAAGAACCTGGCGGTACATTTTCTCGATATCCGCGGTTATAACGTACCTGTAAGCTCGGAATCGGACTAGATGGGCGAACAATTTGTCCTGTATCGTAGGCCCTACTAACAGGGTGTCATTCAATGACACGCCGGATGTCGACTTCGCGGATGCGTCAAAGACTACGCGCACCTTCGTGGTATTGCTCGACTCTTTTATTACCGCGTGGTGTGGCATGTAAAAGCCTTCGTCATTGGGGGCCTCTACTAGCGACATGTGGCCTAAAGTCAAATATTCGTCTAAGACGCGTTGGTATTCTGATCGTAGCGTGTCGTTCGAGTTTAACCTTGCGCTCTAAAGCCGACAACCGTTTGATTGCACCGGCTCGCGATTCGCCTAGGCGCTCGGGTGGTTCGCGAAACGGCAGACGCACCGTGTATCGTCCGGACCCGTTGCGACTCACAGTTTTCACGAAGTGCGCTTCGCACTCGACTTCCTCTTTCGACCGAGGTTTTTCTGTCGCGACTTCCTCGACGTCCCAAAACCTGCTTATCTGAGCCTCGAGCGACGTCAGGTGGCACGCGGCTTTCGTCGTGTTTTGTTTTAATTCACCGCCGGCGACCACCCAACCTAGCCGCGTTTTCTGCGGATACAAATCTTGGCCCTCGCGCGAAAGGTTGATCTGCCCTACCGACAGTAGCGAAACGGTTGCCCCTGAACCGAGCAATAGATCGACCGGCCGCGGCACATGAAACTCCGCATCCGCTAAACGAATATTTGGAGGAATTACTATTGAACTACGCGGGAATACCTCCGACGGGACTAATTCAGCGATGGTGGGAATGGTGAGACATGTCAACTCCTTGCGAAACCCGTCGATCGCCGACCGCAGCACGATCTTTACGATGCCCTTCGAGACGGTGTGTGTGGCATTTATTGTACCGACCGGTACCGAGTGCGCGGTCACGCGCACGCCCAGCCGCCTCACGAGGGACTCCGTGATGAAATTCGCGGTGGCGCACGTATCCAAGAGCGCACGGGCCGTGAGTGTTTTATTCCACTTATCTGTGATGCAGACCGTCGCGCTCATTAAGAGTTGCGGCGGCGCGGTCGGTATGAGAGTCGCGAGGCTTATCGCTCTTTCTCCCGCCGGACGCAGTCATGCGGATTTTGCAACCGTCGATTTGTTGCACGCGGGCCTGGATGTATTGACTCTACTCGAGCTCGCGAAGTCGTCATTGTGGAGCAAAGAATTGTGCCGTCTCTGGCAAATCGAGCAACTGGAGAAACGGCAGGGGGCATCGCGATGGGAGCGCAGGCAATTAAAGCACACCTTCGCGCTTTTTACTACTTCGATGCGCTTTGTAACGGGCAACCGCTTGAATGTGTCGCACGCGAAAAGCAGGTGTCGCTTGACCCTGCACGCCACGCAGTTGCGCGCCCTTTCGGTGAAGAAGGCCTGATTCGTGGCGTAAGTACGCCGCCGCTTGGCCGGTGTTTCGTCTCTCTCTCGCTCTCTCTCTCGCTCTCTTTCTCGCTCGCCTACTCGCGACCTCTCCCGTCTCGAGGCGCAGACCGCCGTCTTGTACAAAAATTCCACCATTTGATCTAGTTTAGGAAAGTCGTCCCTTTCGAGGCTTGCCTCCCATTTCTCTGCCGCGGTTCTAGGCAACTTATTTTCTAATATGTGGACGACCATTTCGTCGCCGACCGACACTCCCAGAGCATTTAGCGACGCGACGTGCTGCTGGGCGTCGTCCGCGAGCCGCGTCAAACCGTTCGTGGATTCACGATCTAACGTCGGCATGTTGAGCAATAACGATAAGTGCCGCGACACTAAAATGCGCTTCACCTCGTACGACCGCTCGAGCAAGTCCCACGCCTTCGGATAATTAATTCCATCTATTTCAAATAGTCTTATCTTGCTCGCCGCCTCTTTTACTAGAGCGGATTTTAAATAATGTAATTTTGCCATGTCATCTAGATCGGTCTGCGAGCCGATCATGCTGTTGAACGCATTCTTAAACGATAGCCAATTCTCGTACCGGCCATCAAACGTCGGCAACGAAGCCTCGGGCAACTTTATCCGGCGTCTCCTTATGGCAGTAGCGATTACATAATTATCAACGCGCGCGTCCTCGTCCACCGGATCGTTGTCCGCGTGCGAGATCTCCGCGCTATTCAGGATATTTTCGGCCTGTCCCGCGAGCGCGTAGAACCGATTTTAAATCTCCGCGAATATGTCCTCATGGCCTTTGTCCGACTCTAACACCACCAGCTCATCATTGTGCTCCTCGGCCGCGTAAAATAACTCCGTTAAGCGGGTAATCCGTAATTTTAGTGTTGCACTATCTAGCTTCCCTTTTTCGAGAAGATGTCCGATGGCCGTAATCTGCGATTTGACGGAGGATCGCTTTTGGACTAGAAATTTTACTCTTTCCGACATGGTGGGCGAATGTAATTTTGAAAATGACCGAACGACTTACTCTGATGGCTCTGTAGATGCGGCCGATGTGATCCTCGACAGTTGTTGACCGTCCCGCTCTCAGTGGCTGATGCAGCGATATATGCTTCTTTCTTTCCTTTCGTAAACCAGGGGTTCGTAAGATGCTGAATACACCTCACAGGAGGCACCAAAATGTCTTGTCCTTCTTCGGACAATCGGAGCCGACGCCTTCGGGTTGACTCCGTAGTTTCGCTTTCAATCAAGTCGCTACACTTTGCTTTTAATATCGTTTTATTTCACCTTGTTCAATCACACTGTTTACGCTACTGTTGCTACACAGAGAGTGATTTCTGGAACCTTCGAAGAGGTGACGCTCGCCGATGTGACGATCGCTGATGCACCGATCTCGGTGTGCTGTGATGAAGATTATTAGCCGAAATCGAGAGCGTGTGAATGTGTCGGAGTGCAGGTATGAGTGTATTGGAGCGTGCGATGAAGACGATAGTGCGGACGAAAACAGACGCATTCCTCGGCCGTGCATTTGGAGCAGGTTATTGTTTTCCATAGAGCATACGACTTTTGGAGTATTGCATTGGTAATGCCATTGACCCGGAGAAACGCATGGCAACAGCGTTCTGCCTTTTATGTGGTAGGGTGCGTAACCTGCTCCAATACAATGACATGATGATCGCGTCGCGTACATTGAGATCGCCACGACTGTATTCCTTCGGGTCGCACTATAATTATATGTTACGCGACACAACAAGCCTTGTACTTCCCGTACGTTTCGAGGAATAGGGAAAGTCTGACCGCCGCCACCCCGCGGTCGGTTGGACGTATCCCTTGAGAGGTGACTTTATATCCTAGATATTCCAGTTCCGTGCATAAAAATTTGCACTTATCTAATCGAAGTTGGAGACAATTTTCAACCAACAATCGGAAAACTTTCTCTAATACCTCAAGATGGTGCTCAAGTGTTTTTGTCGCTATCAAAAAATCATCTAAATAAACTGAAATATCGCCCGAGTCTACTAGATGTCGGAAGATTTCATTAACGTAACGTTGGAATTTCAAAGGCGCGCCTTTCAACCCGAAGGGCATTCGCGTGCATTCGAATTGTCCTAGCGGCGTCACAAACGACGTATATTTGACGGAGTCTTCGTGCATCCGTATATGGAAAAATCCATCCCTAAGGTCTAGTGTTGTGAAATACTTTTTCCCATCCAGCAAGTTTAACTGGTCTTCGATTAGTGGCAGTGGAAAATTATCGTGGGTCGTTACTTTGTTTAGGGTCCTAAAATCGATGCACATTCTCAATTCGCCATTCCTTTTCTTTATTAGGACTATTGGCAACACGTACTCGGATTCGCTTTCCCTAATCGCGCCTTTCTCTAATAGCTCGTCCAAAATAACTCTAAGTTTAATTTTCTCTGCATATGATAATCTTCGCGGTGTACATGAAAACGGTTTTGTATCAGTCAAAGTAAGTTTCATCGTATTCCGAACTTTGGGTTGTACGGGTCTCACGGGTTGCACGTATTTTTCCACGAATAACTTTCGCGTTTGTAACTTGACGTCATAAGGAAGAGCTTCACTAACCTTCATGCTTTCCGATGCGGGTTCTATGTCGTCGCGGCTTAACTCGATGTTCATAATTTCGTTAACGGATTCTGACCGTTTTATGAAGGAGAAGCCCGCCTTCTTTAAAACATCGCGACCTAAAATCACCGAACTGGACATCGTTTCGTTCGTCACGATTTTCATATCGGAAACAATTTCCTGACCTTCGAACGAAATCGTGGAGTTAACCGTGCCTAACACTCTTAGCTCACTACCGTTAATCCCGTACATAGATGGGCTTTGCGTCGGCGCTTCCTCGCGGAAATTGGGCGGTACGTATCTTACTTTTACAAAACTAATCGGGCTACCTGTATCAATTAACGCGTCTAAACTGGTATCGTATACGCTTAAGTCCTTCTTCATCCTGAAGTGTATGGTCCTGTGGAAGTCGTCATCTGGTTGCTCGACGACGTGATGTACATTCTCCCTCGGCATTGGGCATTGCGGCGCTCGGTGTCCGTGTTGTCCGCAGCGAAAACATGTGCCTCTCTCGCGCTTCGGCTGGTCACAATTCGACGACCAATATCCTGACTTATTACAGTTGTAGCAGCGTACTTGCTCAGTATCCGTCTGCTTCGAAAAATCCCTCGTTATCCTAAACTTCGTATCCTGTTCCGGACGTCGACTTAACTTCATGCGTGGAGACTGGGCTCTGAGCGTCTCTCTGGAGAACGATTCTAATAGATCGGCGGTCGTTTTCAATCGTTGCGTACGGGCTTGCGATTGTAAATTTGCGTCAGGAATACCCTCAATGATGTAATCAACGATTTCGTCCTCGGATATTGGCACCTGATGTCCCAAAGTCACCTTTCCATGCACGTATTCCGTAAACGTTTCATTAACTTGCCACTTTCGGGCTTCAAAATCTTTCCTAAGCCGCAGCTTATTCGGTCGCAGATCAAACATTTTCCTCATCTCGCGCAGTAGATCTTCTAGTTTTAGATCTACACAGTCGGGTCTCGATTGGTACCACGCTAACGCCTTCGTCTTCAATTTGCCGCACACCATCGCCTTAGATTCATTCTCGTCCAAGTCATACGACTGCACCAAACGTCTCACTTGACGCTCCCAGGCAGCGTAATTTGTCGACACACCGTCAAAATCACCAAAAAGATCCGCAACATGTCGCCAGTCCAATTTGCGTTGGCGGGAACCCGCTGTATGTCCATCGTTCTCCCGTGATATTCGCATGAACTCGATTTGCATCCTCAGGACCTGTGTCTCGCGTTCCGCCAGTTCCTTCTGCGCTCGCAATAAATCTAATTGCAACGCATGGTGAGCCGCCAGATCTATTTGTGGACGATCAGTTTGGTTCGCAGTACTTGCACTAGTTCCTTCCTGCGCACCTTCGTCACCACCATCCCCTGAGTCGTTGTCTGCTGTACTAACGTTGACGCCTGCATCCGTAAGACGCTTTAATAACTCGAGCTTCGTACCGCTCGACGGAAGGTTCATCGCCTTCAACCGCTCTTTAAGATCTGCCACTTTGTTCATCTTCCTAAATAACACTGTTACCGAACAGAGTATAAACTAAACGTCCTCTCCGCGAGCAAAGTTCAAAACTAAACGTCCTCACTGCACCGTGCAAAACACTTCACTTTGGCGCGAACGGAACCTAAAAATCCTTTGCCACAACGCGGAGGCCCACACAACTAAACGCAAAACGTTCACTGACGTCGCGGAATATTCCAGATTCACACGCGAGCGTACTATTTACGTGATCTAAAAGGTAACTAATCCCACTTCTGAGGTTGTAGGGAGTCGCCGGACAAATTAGGGTACTCAAGATCTGTCAAACGACGTTTATTCGTCCGCTGCCGGGAAACGACTGACTTCTCCTCGCCCGCCCGGGCCCCACGTGCCCCTCCGCACAGTCCTTTATTGTTTTTGGAAACCGCGAGCGAGACGTATCCCGCTACCCGTACGTCGGCGGCATCGCGCCGCGCGTACGGCCCAGCGCAACATCAAAAGTAGCCGCTACAATCGGTCGGCGACGCTTTGCGGCCTACACCAAATAAAAATTAGAATTGTACGTATCCCCTTTCTATTGCTCGCCAAGCATGCTTCTACGGCGTTCGGAAATGTGCGGGTTTTGAGCGCGGTTTGAGCGCGCAGAGCGCCGTACGCAATGTGTTAAAAATAATCTCAAAATGATAGCGTGACCGACGCAAGCGGAACGTAGAGGAGCGGCGCTAAATTGTAAAAACTGCTCTTTTATATATCAATCCCGTGCCGCCAAAATATCGACAAAAGATACTCGTTTATACCCAACTATTGTAACCGTACGTCTTTTAGTCAGTAGTGTCGTCGATATGTCTCGGTCGCGAGTGGTTACTGTTTCGCGATCCGTCCTTCCGCGTCGGAGGGAATAGTTCCCTTTTTGCGCGGGCGGGTTCGTCCTGTGTTGGCGATCGCGGCTGTGGAGCGTTCGCGGTCGCGAGTGATAGGAGCCGGGAGCGTAGTGTTGGGAGCAATGCTTAGATTTTGATTATATTGTGTTTATTGAAATCGTGTTGCACAAGGAGTGCTTGTATTACAGTGCCGACGAGATATTACGATTGCCGCAGGCTGCCTCCAACGTAGATACGGGGAGATCTGTCAATGCATGTGAGTGTTCGTTGTAGTTAGTTCGTTGGAACTAACCACTCGTAGCCGTGACCGGTGCCAAGAACGGGGAAGGCGTACGGTGGCAGTCTTCAGTTGTTCACGAATTACTCGTAGCCGTGGCCGGTGCCTAGAGCGGGGGAGGCTTACGGTAACCGTGGAATGTGTGTCTTTTAAACTACTTACTATCGTAACCGTGGCCGGTACCAAGAGCGGAGATGGTTACGGTAAGAGTTCTATAGTCGTCGTCTGAATTTGATGATGAGCAGGTAGGTCCCAGTAGATCACGAATTACACGAAACCGTGGCCGGTGCCTAGAGCGGGGGAGGCTTACGGTAACCGTGAGAAGTGTCAGTGGAACTACTTACTATCGTAACCGTGGCCGGTACCAAGAGCGGAGATGGTTACGGTAACAGTTCTATTGTCGTGTATGAGAGATGGTAATCATTCGCTATCGCAGCCGTGACCGGTGCCAAGAGCGGGGATGGCTTGCGGCGAAGATTAATTGTATGAGTTTTTATGATTAGCAGGAAGGCGTTGGTGGCGAGCGAGCTTTCGATATGTATTGAAGCGTGACCGCGTTTTGACGAACGTGACTGAATTTTACTAGTACACGAACCCTCGAATGGGCGGCCGTAGCGTTTGATCGATAGAGGATTGTCGGCGCAAAGTCTTCTCTAATCGTCGCGAAACTACGTCGTTCAGTTTGCTAGTTACAGGCTTGATATACGTATTCGATGTCCGGAAGGATCACACGTGGAATCTCTTCAACGGAGCTGAGCTCGATGTAAATCTCGCCCCGAGTGAAG
The DNA here is from genome assembly GCA_963942575.1 of Priocnemis perturbator. NCBI lineage: Eukaryota > Metazoa > Arthropoda > Insecta > Hymenoptera > Pompilidae > Priocnemis > Priocnemis perturbator. Next base: position 11,195,531 of record OZ012654.1, on the reverse strand, counting down.
CTTCCTCGCACCTTATATACCCCATTTGGGCAAAGCGGAAGTTCCACTCGGATGATTTCTTCCATCGGCTGGAGTCGCTTCTCCTCCTTCGCCGAGGCTCGGTCCCGTTATTCCTAATGCGTGATTGTAATGATTTGTGTATTGTCGGTGTCAGTCGCGTTTACATGTGTTTATGTCGATGTCCCTGGGTGAGCGGTGTATGTTTGTTTGTGTGTGTTCGTGCGTGTACGGGCATGCATGGTCGAGACGGCGGGTAAGTAGAAGAGAGACGGCGCGAAAATAGAAATGGTGAGTAAGTGAAACGAGGCGGCAGAGAAGTAGAAAGAGATAAGGTTATTATAGAAACTGTAAGTGAGTAGAAAGAGAAGCTATCGCGGTATATGTTCGGCAGAAAGGAGGAAAGGTAAGGCGCGTAAGGCAAGTGAGTGTTTTGTCCCGTACACGTGCGGACATTTTGGTGTGTTTCTACTTTAAGTCTGTATCGCGGTGCTGTACGGTCACACTATCAATCACTATCAAACGATTTTACATCTATTTACGCAGATTATAATGAAATGCGAGCGTATGCCTACGACAAAATTTCCCCAAGGCACTTATTTCTTTGATTACAAGTAAACGGCTAACTATCAAACGTTTGTATTGGACTATCAATCACTATCAAACGATTTTACATCTATTGGTATAAATAAAAATTAAATTTGCGACCATGGGGGTGCTAACTATGAAAAAAATTCCCCTAGAAATTTGTTTCTTAAATTATAAATAAACGATTAACTATCAAACGTTTATTTTGGACTATCAAACACTATCAAACGACCTTCAAACGGTTGCAAGTATTAGAATTCAAATCGGTTGAGGATGGGGTGTTAACTATACGGAGCTCTCTCCACGCGGTACACAGAGACAGAAACGGCGCGCGCAGCTCTCACAGATAAAGCACGCATACTTTTCCGTATCCCCACTCCCGCGGGCCCCAATGGTACTCGGGCGCCACATCTGGCCACACTGATCCATTGTATAGAGATCCGTGAGTTACAAAGGACACGATACGAAGAAATATTTGGGATGGAGTCGTTAAAAATTGCAGGGATTGGTAAGTTTTTAATTTTTGGGTTTTTTTTTCTGTGGGTAGAACATCGAAAGTTGAGAAAATATTCCCTCTGACGTTTTCGCCGGAAATCATTCCTTCAAAAGTTATGAGCGTTTTTTGCGAAGCTCGCGGCAGTAGCGTTTGTCGCCGTATTTTCCAGCAGGTGTTTTTTTTTTCGGCGTTCTTTTTTTCCCCGGATAGAGCATCGAAAGTTCTATAAGTTTTCCCCATAACTTTTTTTTAGGTAATGACTCCTTAAATAGTTACGAATTTATTTGTGAGACATCCGATACGTTTAATTCCACATTCTGAACGACATTTTCGGATACATGCAAATTTCGTTTTGCTTCCCCGTAAAACGAGTCCAATTGAAAGTACAGGCGTCACTTTATTTGCTTTGAAATAATAACACAGAAGGCTCAGCGGTCGTCAGAATTGTAACGATTTATCTCTCGCAAGTCGTCACATTTATAAAAATTAATACTTAGTCATATAAAAGAAAAGGACTATCAGAAGACTGCGTTTAAATTTGTAATAATTTATATATTTTATGGGGTCGACATATACACACTAGCTTATATAACAAAACAAAGAGATCCCATAATCGTCAAAAATAAAATGCACAGAGAATAATAAAAGCTAGACAAAATATATACGGGACGTGATCAAAACGAACGCCGCAGAAATAACTGGAACAATAATAATGAAACAACGAGAGTTAATAGAATATATGCATCACCTTGGTACCGAAATGGGAATGGCATAGAAAATAGATATAGATATGGACGTTACGAACAGAATGACAATAGACGCGACATGAGAAATTTTAATAATTACTATAGACGACCGAATAATGCACACACAAATTGGTGTGAAACCCGACAAACGTCACCCAATGAGGCAGTAATGCCTGCCACGCGCTTTCCCCCTCCTCGGTTGGAGTTGAGACCGATACCAAATAACAGTCGCGAAAATGATCGGGACTACACAACACACAATGACGTCGAAGGCAATATAGAGACAGATCATTATTGTAGTAAAATTAGTATAGCGAGTCCTTATATTGCGGTAACGGTAATGGGGAATTGTGTACGAGCACTTGTTGATACGGGGAGCCAGGTCACATGCATATCCGTAACATTTTATCGGCAACTGATTGCAAAAGGTAAACTAGATGGACTACCGGTCAGCAATGTGTCCATAATGTCGGTTATCGGCAAAAAGGGCGTTATTGTGCGAAGGCAGGTGCTTTTAGATATCGGGATTGGTCATCGGAGTTTGACACAATATTTTTTGGTAATTCCCTTTTTAACTACCGATATGATTATGGGAAATGATTGGTTGCACAAAAATGGAGCTAAAATTGATTATAAGAACGCGACCATCGAAATTGACGGATTAGTTTGCGATCATCCAACCGTGTCGTTCGGCTGCACTCGGTCGGAGCGGCTTGAGTCCTCAGTAAACAGTCACGACGACAACCGAATCATTGCCAATGTAATATCAGTACGAAGTGACAAGGTCACATCGAGACTAAGAAATGTGGCTGAGGAAACGGTAGCAAATATTAGTGTAGGTAATAAGCAAAATAACGAATCAAAGAATAATGACGAGGAAATCAGTATCGATGTTAGATATAAATTTTTAAATGATTTACGTGAAAATAATGAAGAATTTAATATGAGTAATGCTACGAATGAACTTGAAAGTAATGAAGAATTTAATATGAATAATGCTATGAATGAACTTGAAAATAATGAAGAATCTAATATGAGTAATACTATGAATGAATTGGAAAATAATTTAGATAATGATATTGATATTAACGTGTCCTATTGTAAAACTAGTAATGATAAAGTAGGTAATGATGGTGATGAAAATTATGATGGAAATATTGTGGAAGTAGATAGTGTTATGGATCTACATGCATTTTGTTAAAGGTATATAGATATATAAATATAAATTATTCTATAATATATTAAGTTTTAATTGTATTTATTATTATTTATACAGGTAAACTAAAAAAGTTACTAGGTTCATACCCTAATTATAGAATTTACTTCTTCTGTATAATAAAATGATATGCCTGATTAAAGGGTTACTTTGATAGAGTAAATAAAATGTTTTTACATTATCATTATATTTAATAGTTTAATTCTATTTCTAAAAGTATCAAAAATGTTTGTGCACTTACACTGAAATATATTATAATTTATTATATTTTAATTTTTGGTTAATTTATTAGTCTTCTTAGTGTACAGTACTGTACAAAGGCCCCCCTCCACCTCGACAGCGGCAACGCGTCCCTATGACCGTGCGGCGTGCTGTGTGTGGATTACGTCTTCGCACGGTCATAACATCGGAAAACACCTCGCCGCTAATTGGACTAATTAGCGGACGCGAGGGGGGAGACGCGACCTCCGTCGTCCCGTAGCTCTAATTTGAACGCAACGGTTCTCTAGTCGCTCAAGACGTTCGCTACCGCTATCACGCATTTTTGCCAATTTTCCTAAAACATCTCTCGTGCATCTTACACCCCGTTTTTCTCGGGTATTCCGTATCCGGTGTGTCCGCATCGCGACCTACCTTCCGGCGTTTGTGGCAGCGTATCCCCGCGCGTGTCGGATACAATCGCATCGATCCTTCCGTAATCCGGAAAGCAAGGAGTGCTAGCGCCCGCTACGCACTTGCGTCCATTCGTTTCGGGACCTTTCGCGTCCCATCCTTCCTACCTTTATTTTGTAGTGTTGCACGTTTGAGTTGCATTTTTGTTTCTTTACTTCATCTTAGCGGTAATTTAGAGTTAGCGGTCAGTGTCACTTTAGTTTAGTTTACCTATAGGCGTGTACATATTGTGTAGCAAGTAAGTGCGGATATTTATCGATTAGAAACCTTTTGTGCCGTCCAGATTAACTTTACGCGGTAAATAAAAGGGACATAACGTGAGTGACAAAAATCAGTGTTGAATAAGTATCCTTTCGCCCAATATACTCTCCAGTATTCTCCAGCGCGTATCGCTTCTGCCTTAGTCGCAAACAAAATGGTCCTTCGAGCCGGATAATTGGGTTGAAAGTGAGACAATACCAGTGTGCAGTGCTACGATTATACGGTAATCCTCATAGTCCTTCTTGGACGACACGTGGAAGATCTGTGCAAAGTCATTGCCATTAGTGTGATTTGAACCTGTTCGGCCGAGTTCGGCAATCTTCGGCGATAACAACCGAAGTCCACTACCGTCCGCTCGTGCCAGTCCCGTTCGGTTAAGCTCGGCAGACTTCGCCTACTTCCGTCGACGTCACGCTCAGCTCCGCCGCCGCACGCTACACCTCAGTTCGCGCCATCTTGGGCATTTACGACTGCGCATCAAGTCCACGCAACAGCTGACGACCGCGGGACATCGTACATTCCCTGTCAGTTGTTTGCTTTCATTTCGCATTTACACGCTTGCGATAAGTTAATTCCGCTTCTCGCTTTTCTTATTTTTTGACAGCCTACTTCGTCAACATTCATGCCCAATATGACAAGGATCGAAGAGCTGATAGCCGCACAGAAGGAGGGCAGAGAGCTGATAGCCTACCGTCTTACCAGCTTCATTAAATTGGCCAAACCCAAACGCACCCGCTTCGCAATAGAAAGCCGAATCGCAGATGTCGAACGAGAATACGAGGAGTGCCGCCTTCGTCATCTCGACATCGTCAAACTCGCCGACGCAGCGTTACGCGAGACGCACAATTATTTTATTGAAAAGACTTTCCGAGCGTTAACTGATACCAGGGACGAGACACGCGACGCGCTCCATGAACACCTCGAGGCAATGCAACCTGCGGTTCAAGCCCTCGCCGGGACCTCGGCCCCCGTGAGTGAGCAAAGGTCAGCCATAGTCGCGCTACCTAATATTGCGATCCCCAAATTTAGCGGGGACATGACGACTTGGTCGAGTTTTAGGGATATTTTCACCTCCCTTGTAGCTTCTCGGACAGATCTTACAGATCTACAAAGGTTGCATTACCTGAAATCGAGCCTACAGGGTGAAGCGGCCCGCTTACTGGCTAACATTCCGGTGGTCGAAGCAAAATACACCGAAGCCTTTGCACTCCTTACAGAGAGTTACGAGAGAAAACGCGCGATCCTTTACGCACACTTACAACGGGTGGCCGATTTTCCCCGGGTGAGTGGCGGCTCCGTGCGCGACCTCAAGGCCCTGCTAGAATTAAGTCGGGAAGTTCGAGCAACCTTTATAACCGAATCGCGCCAAGCGGAGCTAGGTGAAGACGCATTCCTATTCTCCGTTGTGAACAAACTTGACCAGGCTACCCGTCGCGATTGGGACTTGTCACTCGGTGATGTCAACGCGATGCCCACGTTCACACAATTTGCAGATTTCCTTAAGATTAGAATAGGAGCTTGGGAGACGTCTGAACCCTATCTCATCACCGAACCGCCAGTAAGGTCTAAGAAAGGCAAGGTCGAAATCACGCGCTCGCATCAAGTCAGCGCGGAGCGCCAAACGCGAGCTCCTACTATAAGAAATGCGCCGCGTTCCACCGTTAGTTATAAGTGTATTTGTTGCGGAGGATCCCACCTCACGTACCAATGTCAGGCTTTTCTGGCAATGTCTGCGCCTCAACGTCTTGAACTCATTCAACGCAAACACCGCTGCTTGAACTGTTTCTCGTCGAGCCACGACGCGAAAAATTGTACCGGGAAGTATCGTTGTCGTCATTGCCAGCATCCGCACCATTCTTTGCTGCACCTATCTCCGCCAGCAACCTCCGGGTCCGGATTCAATGCTGACGCGCATTCACCCCTCTCTGCCTCGGCGAATGTCTTTACGCAGTCGGCCGGGCCGTCCACGACGAATAATTTGTCGCATACGGGGTTGTGCCAAACCATTCTTCCGACCGCTTCAGTCGTGCTGACGGGCACCGCGGGTCGTTCCATGGAGGTAAGGGCTCTCTTAGATCAAGGTTCGCAGTCCTCCTTTATCTCGCAGTCACTCGTTCAGGCATTGAAGCCTCCGATTAAGGCTGTATCGGTCCAAGTCTCAGGAATAGGCGCATCGCCTGCCGGGTCGGCACGCCACGTCGCTACGTTAGGGGTACGCGCACATTCTGGCAACGGCTCCGACGAAATTATATCCGCGCTTGTTTTACCAAAATTAACAGCTTATGTTCCACCCCCGGTTCCGGTTGCGGCTGAGTTATCGCATTTGGTCAACCTCCCCCTCGCAGATCGTCATCCATTCTCCGACGCTGCGATAGACCTAATCATAGGGGCAGATTATTACGGTCCTTTCCTGCGCAAAGGCCTTATACAAGGGCCTGCGAATGCTCCAACCGCGCAAAATACTATTTTTGGGTGGGTGCTGTCAGGAGAACTTACTTCCAGGTCGCGTACCCAACAGGTAATCACTTCCTGTCACCTCACGGTGTCCGAACATGATCCGTTAAATACGTTGCTTCAGACCTTTTGGATGGTCGAGGAGGTGCCTGCGGTGTCGTCGTTGTCCGCCGAGGACAAGGCTTGCGAAGCGCACTTCGCGGAAACACACACGCGACTGTCGGACGGACGATACTCCGTACGACTTCCCTTCCGGGTACCAGTACCCTTACCGATAGGGGATACGTCCCGAGCAGCATTGCGGACGTGGTTAGCAAATGAGGCCCGTTTAAAACGGCAGCCCGAATTAGGAAATGCCTATCACGATTTTCTTAACGAATACGAACAACTCGGCCATATGACGCGAGTGCCAGCCGACGAGCGCAGAAATTCGATGGCGGTCTATCTTCCTCACCATGTGGTGGTCAAGGAGTCCAGCGTCACCACCAAAGCTCGCGTCGTTTTCAACGCTTCTTGCGTGTCCTCCAACGGTACGACATTCAACGAATTTTTGTACATCGGACCAAAACTTCAGGCCGATCTATTCGCCGTTATCCTCCGGTGGCGGTCGCACCAGTTTGTATACGCGGCCGATTTAGAGAAGATGTTCCGGCAGATCGCCGTTCACCCCCTAGACAGGGACTACCAACGCATCTTCTGGCGACCTCAACCTAATGAGGAGGTACAAGAGTACCGTCTTGCCACCGTCACCTACGGCACTGCGCCCGCGCCATACTTAGCAAATCGCGTCATTCGACAGCTTCGCATCGACGAGGGTCAAAGATTTCCCCTCGCGGAGCCCATACTAGAAAACGATATTTACGTCGACGATATTATGTTCGGAGGCGACGACCTACCTACCTTATTGCAAACGCGAGATCAAGTAACCGGTCTCCTTAGGGCGGGCGGGTTTCGTCCTTATAAATGGGCCTCCAATAGTGAATCTCTGTTAACGGACATACCGCACGCGGATTTGAGCGTCAGTCCAGATAAGTCCTTAGGAGATGAGCTTCCTCTCAAAGTGCTTGGCATCCTTTGGAAACCCGCACAGGATGCCTTCTTTTTTCAAGTTCAAGCACATCAGGGCCCTGTCACGAAAAGGACATTCCTTTCCTATATCTCGCGCATTTTTTACCCGTTAGGATGGGTGTCACCGTTCCTTATCACAGGGAAAGTCCTTATGCAACAACTTTGGCTCCGTAAGGTAGGGTGGGACGAAGCGCTGCCCGAGGACTTGTCCAACTCCCTGTTGTGTTTTCTTTCACAATTCACCACTCTAAATCGCGTGGTCATACCAAGATGGACTCACCAGTCCAGCACCGCTTCTCGCTTAGAACTCCACGGGTACGCGGATGCATCCAATTCCGCGTACGCGGCAGTGGTATACTTGCGTGTGGAGACGAGCTCCGGCCTGGTGCAAGTGTCATTGTTATATTCTAAAACCAAGGTGGCTCCACTTAAACTCCTCAGCGTGCCCAGACTCGAACTCTGCGGCGCAGAGCTGCTGGCACGATCCATCACTTACGTCCAACGCACAATGAACTTGGCCTCCATTCCAGTAGTATGCTGGACTGATTCGACGACGGTGCTTGCATGGCTCCAGGCGTCAGCCTCTAGGTGGAAGGTCTTCGTGGCACATCGGGTCGCCAAAATTCAGGATACCTTGCCTTCGGCCTCCTGGCGTCACGTGCCAACCGGTGACAATCCCGCGGACTGCGCCTCTCGCGGTACTACAGCCAACGCCCTTCTCGCGCACCCGTTATGGTGGACGGCACCGATGTGGTTAAAAGAACCAATTACCTCCTGGCCACAGGGCCCGGTGGAAAACGGGGTAGAAGCTGAGAACGAACGCCGTGGTATTGTCAGTACCAACGTCGGTATTACGCGAAATACAGACAGTGAGTGGGATCTCCCGCTAAGATTTTCGTCGTGGCCGCGTCTATTGCGCGTCACCTGTTATATATTGCGCTTTGTAAATAAGTTAAGGCATAATTTTAAGTTCTCCGGCGGGCCCCTCTCCGCAGCAGAGGTGGATGCCGCACGCATCATTTTATGTCAACGCGTCCAAGCGTCCGAATTCGGGACTATCACGTACACCGACGGTAAGCCATGCACGCCGGCAGCGTTCCGTAAATATAGCGCGTTGTCTCCATTCATCGACAAGCAGGGTATAGTCCGCGTGGGGGGCCGTCTGCGAAACGCAAACCTTCCGTTTGACAGCAAACACCCAATTCTGATCCCTGCGGGTCATGTCGCGGATCTCCTCGCGCGACACGCTCACCTTTGTACGCTCCACGGAGGTTTACGGGCATCGCTACATTACCTACGCCAACGTTATTGGGTCACGAATTCACGCTCCGTAATGAAACACCACATTTTCAAATGCGTAACTTGTACACGCGAGAGAGCTCAGTGCTCGGTTCAACTCCTCGGTGACTTACCCAGGACTCGAGTCACTCCCTCGCGCCCATTTTCCCACACCGGTGTTGATTATGCGGGGCCCTTCTATATTCGATCCAGCAAGGGCCGCGGTATAAAGACGCATAAGGCATACCTCGTAATCTTTGTCTGTCTGGCGGTCAGGGCGGTACATCTTGAAGTCGCCGACGACTATACGACTGACGGGTTTCTCGCCGCATTCAACCGGTTCACGGCGAGGAGAGGAATACCGTCCGATATGTACAGTGACAACGGGTCGAATTTTGTAGGAGCAGACCGGGAACTCTCGCGACGATTAGCCGCCGTCCTTCGCGATCCCGATGTACAAGCACGGTTCGCAGCCGATGGACTTTCCTGGCATTACATCCCCCCCTCCGCCCCTCATTTTGGTGGTTTATGGGAGGCCGGGGTGAAGAGCGCGAAACACCATCTCAAACGCGTAGTGGGTACGTTCACACCGACATACGAGGAATTCTCAACCCTCCTCTGTAAAATTGAGTGCGTCCTCAATTCGCGTCCCATCGGTCCACTACACGACGACCCCGAAAGTCTGGAGGTCCTCACGCCTGGCCACTTACTCACAGGTGCACACCTGCAATTCGCGCCGCAACACTCTCTTCTGGATGTCAGCGAGAACCGCCTAAGTCGCTGGCAATTCTTACGCCGCGCCGCGGAGTCGTTTTGGAAACGGTGGGCGGCGGACTTTCTAAATTCCATTCAGCAGAGGGGGAAGTGGCGAACCCGTCAATATAATCTCATCATCGGCGATTTGGTGCTTCTCAAAAGCAACCACCTTCCACCCACAAAGTGGGATCGCGGACGGGTCGTAAAATGCTTCCCCGGCACCGATGGATTGGTGCGAGTTGTAGAGGTACGCACCGCCACGTCACAGTTCAAGCGTCCTATTACGCAACTGTGTCGACTACCGATCGACGCCTCCGCGTAGGATTAAGCATTTTTTGTTGTTACTATGTTTTCTTGTTTGTTACCACGATAGGCTTGTATATATATCTAGTTCCACTACACCTATAATAGTACATGATTGAGTCACTAATTTAAGACGTTTTATTCAACAGCGTTGTTGAAGGCGGGCGGTTTGTACAGTACTGTACAAAGGCCCCCCTCCACCTCGACAGCGGCAACGCGTCCCTATGACCGTGCGGCGTGCTGTGTGTGGATTACGTCTTCGCACGGTCATAACATCGGAAAACACCTCGCCGCTAATTGGACTAATTAGCGGACGCGAGGGGGGAGACGCGACCTCCGTCGTCCCGTAGCTCTAATTTGAACGCAACGGTTCTCTAGTCGCTCAAGACGTTCGCTACCGCTATCACGCATTTTTGCCAATTTTCCTAAAACATCTCTCGTGCATCTTACACCCCGTTTTTCTCGGGTATTCCGTATCCGGTGTGTCCGCATCGCGACCTACCTTCCGGCGTTTGTGGCAGCGTATCCCCGCGCGTGTCGGATACAATCGCATCGATCCTTCCGTAATCCGGAAAGCAAGGAGTGCTAGCGCCCGCTACGCACTTGCGTCCATTCGTTTCGGGACCTTTCGCGTCCCATCCTTCCTACCTTTATTTTGTAGTGTTGCACGTTTGAGTTGCATTTTTGTTTCTTTACTTCATCTTAGCGGTAATTTAGAGTTAGCGGTCAGTGTCACTTTAGTTTAGTTTACCTATAGGCGTGTACATATTGTGTAGCAAGTAAGTGCGGATATTTATCGATTAGAAACCTTTTGTGCCGTCCAGATTAACTTTACGCGGTAAATAAAAGGGACATAACGTGAGTGACAAAAATCAGTGTTGAATAAGTATCCTTTCGCCCAATATACTCTCCAGTATTCTCCAGCGCGTATCGCTTATGCCTTAGTCGCAAACACTTAGACTAAATTATATATTTTATTATTAATTTGTTATTTTGGAATGTTATTATTTTTATTTTTATTTGTATTAAGTTCTTCATTTATTATAAGCTGAATGTTAATAGAGGTAGGTACTTTTTTCAGGGGTATTTTTTTAGGGGTTATTTGTTTACAAAATTCTAATCAGAAATTTAGTTCTATTAGATCATATTTTTTAATTCAAGCTTTGGGAACTTCCTTATTTCTAGTTTCTCTTACTTTAATATTTGATAATATATATATATATATACGTGGCAAGCCATAACCTATATATATATATATATATATATAGGTTATATAGATTTATTTATATACAATTTTTCCGGTTCGCCTATATAACCTATATATATATATATATATATATATATAGGTTATATAGATTTATTTATATACAATTTTTCCGGTTCGCCTGATCAGGCTTGCCACGTCAGACCCTGATCAGGCACTGATCAGGGTAGCCTGACCAGGCCCTGATCAGGCTCACGTCCGGCATGCCGGATCAGGGTAGCCTGATCAGGCTTACATCCGGCATGCCGGATCAGTGTAGCCTGACCAGGCACTGATCAGGCGAACCGGATCAGGCCCTGATCAGGCTTGCCACGTCAGGCCCTGATCAAGCTTGCCGTACGTCAATCTAACTGTATAAAGGTAGCATAATCAATTGATTTTTAATTAAAATCTAGAACAAACGAAAATATGAAAAATTGACTGTCTACATATTATTGAATTGAATCTTAATTTTCAGTCAAAATGCTGAAATAATATTACAAGACGATAAGACCCTGTAGAAGTTTATAAATTATATGTAAATAAAAAAAAATTAATAGTGAATATAACAAATTTTATTGGGGAAATACCTAGATTTAAATAACTCTAGCTATTTAAATTAACAAAAATTAATGAACAAAAAAACAATTTATAAAATATTAAATAAAAACAAATGACCTCAGGGATAACAGCGTAATAACTTTATAGAGTTTTAATTTATTACGTCAGGCCCTGATCAGGCTTGCCGTACGTTAGCCTGATCAGGGTAGCCTGATCAGGTTAACCGTATCAGGTCCGGATCCGGACATTATCAAGTTATCTCCGAACAAAAACAATAAATTTTATCCGGTAATGTTGATCCAGTAAGTATCAGGCGTTTGCGAAGTCTGCCGGGTACGTGAGAACAAAACGTATCTTTCACGTATCAGGCGGTTTGTATACAGACGATATGATAGGCGTAACTTTTTCATGGCGCATAGAAACTGTCAAGACACTGTCATACGAAGTGCTTACAAGAAAATAATGTGTAAAACTCTGTATACATGTTATACTTCTTGTAATACTCTATCCATATGAAAGTCAAGACTTCAAAGTGAAATGAATGGTGCTCGTCCGATCACCAAGGTTAAGCTGCAATGAGCACAAGGTCCCGTACTTGGATGGGTGACCGGGGCCCCAACAACACGCTTGGGAGCGTGCGTTTTTTGCTGGCGAGACAAAAAGTGCCATCATGAGCCACATGCGCGCATTGCGCCCCTGTGTAAGGTAAAGAACTACTGCATCGGTAATATGTACTTTATATATATATATATATAATAAAATGTTTCGTGCGCCTCTACAAGGGGGGGGGGGGGGTTCTATCTGACAGGGGTGTCGTGCTTTGAGTGAACAGTGTTTAGCAACTAACAAAGTGTGTCCATTGCGACTTTCTGACTTTTTTTTTTGCAGGCCGCCCTTGCCTTGCGCTGATCAGGCTTGCCGGATCAGGCCCTGATCAGGGATGTAACGCTAAAGTACCATGAGGCCCTGATCAGGCTTGCCGGACCAGGCCCTGATGGTACTTTAGCGTTACATTCCTGACCAGGGCCTGACTGTTGGCCAGGCAAGCCTGATCAGGGCCTGACGTGGGCCGGACCAGAATTTCTAGTCGGGTAGATAGTGTTATGGAAAACGACGAAAATGATTTTGATATTCCGAATGATAGTTACATGTTAAGCGAGAAAATACGACAAATTTATTGAGGGTGATAGTTTCTTGACCGGGTGCAGTGAATTGCGCGTAAGCTAACGGCAAACGGTGGTGATCGGGAACAGGCAATTGTCAATTTATTAATGAAATACCAAAGACTATTTGAAGAGAAGATCCAGTGTCCTACCGTATATGAGCACGTAATCTGATTGACTAATAATAAGTCCATTATCCGGAAGGCATATCCTGTTCCTTTGTCAATGCGACCTGCTGTCGCAGAGAAGAATTGCGACGCATGCTGGATTCGGGAATAATCGAGCGTTCTAATAGTTCCTTCTGTAATCCTTTGAGAATTGTTAAAAAGAAAGACGGTAGAATCCGCATATGTCTGGACGCGGGACACCTAGATGCCGTTATAGACGATGACCATGAATCTCCACCGCCTATAAATAAAATATTGCAGAAGTACCATAACCAAAAGATGTTTACACTCACAGATTTAGCTCACGGCTATTGGCAAATTCCTTTAGCAAAAGAATCCCGCCGATATACTGCATTTTTATTTGGATCAACCATGTACCAGTTTAAGCGAATACCATTTGGTTTAAAGACTGCAGGCAGTGGGTTCATAAGGGCATTAAGTTTAGCGTTAGGACATTCTTTTGATCAGTTTTTGACCGTTTATGTTGACGACTTGTTAATCGCGTCGACCGATTTTCAGTCATCACCTGGACCTCGTATTTAATAGATTGCTTATGTACAATTTTACATTGCATCCAGACAAATCGGTATGGTGTAGGTCAGGCGTTCCATTTTTAGGATTTATTTTATCAGACATAGGTATAATGCCGGAACCGAGTAAACTCCTAGTAATTCAAGAATTTCCTGCATCAGCGAACAAAAAGCAATTGCAGCAATTCTTAGGTGTATGCAATTACTATCGCCAGTTCAGTTTTAATTATTCTAGATATGTAGATCCCTTCCGAGTTTTATTACAAAAGAATACGGCCAGGATTTGAAATGACGACCATGAAATGAGTTAATTACAAATTTAAACGCAATCTTGTGATAGTCCTTTTCTTTTATATGACTAAGTATTAATTTTTATAAATGTGACGACTCGCGAGAGATAAATCGTTACAGAATCAAAACACATTAACGAGTGCTGCTGCCGTATGTTTCACAAATAAATTCATAACTTTCGAACGCGCGATTTCCCCAAAAAAAGTCATACGGAGAACTTATAGAACTTTCGATGCTCTATCCAGGGAAACAAAGAACGCCGAAAAAAAATGCACCTGCTGGAAAATACAAACGTTACTGCCGGCGCTTCGCAAAAAACGATCATAACTTTTGAAGGAATGATTTGCGGCAAAACGATTTGCAGCAGTACGACATACAATATTCGATGCTTTCGTAATTCGCAGGCGAGGTTCCACCGCCAGGTTGCAAAGACCACTTGTCGGTCGCAGCGAGGGACAAAGGAGGGTCCCCGACAACGACGTTTCGAATGGTAAACAGAGGACGTCTTTTAATGGCTTTACCATTCTGTCGGACCAAGGGCGCCCGTAGCCCCCCCCCCCCCCCCCCCCCCAATCGAAATCCAGGGTTGCGATCGTGAGATTACTAACGAGCCCCCAGTTCAGGGCTGCGAACCGTATCGCTATAAACTTCCAAAAGTTTTTACGACTGCACATCGACCTTTCTCTTTCAGCCGATTCGGAGACCATAAATAAAAAATAAAGTCCACCGATGAAATCCAAATTGCCGATCTTATCAAGCCGGTCCGAAGCGAGGACGAACGACCTGCACAAAGTTTTAAGGGAAATTAAAACAATTAAAATAAATTTCCATACAAAAATTGATAATTTAATAGAAGTGACGCAGACATACCAAAAGACCCACCAAAATGCCGAGGTACCTTCAATGAATAATACTCGCTAAAGAAAGAATTGTTGTTTCGGCGGGAGGTAAATATGCGTCATTAACGCGTTTATTCGCACTTTTAAATGGACGCACAAGTAAAGCATCTTTTCGATAAAATTAACAGTCTGCAGGAGGAATTGCAGAAAAACAATGTAATTAAGATTTACCGTCTTGTTCTTTGGAACTCGGCTTATTTATCCGAAATGCGTAATAAACTTTTCAACTATTTTGCAGGACAAAACGCAGTGCGCCGACCAAGAAACGGGAAAGGGGAAAACCGTCGGGTAATTCTGAAGAATACTAAAAGAATACTCTTATCCTATTATTAACATATAATAAACCCGATAAGTATTAAATTGTTCATCTAAAGTAAAACTTTTTTAGCATCAACAAGATTAGCCACCCAAACAAGCCCTCCACCAATTGAACAGACACATGAAAAAAAAAGCCAAAATCACCATCTCGGAAAGGCTGCCAGTGTAAGGGCTAATGTTGCACCAGGAAGTGCACATGCATAAAAGAAAATAATTTATGTGGGGATGACTGTAAATGCAATTTCAAGACATGTGAGAATAAGGTAACTGTAGCATTTATTCCTCATTTGCAACTCTAATTTACCTTGAGAAAACTTACCTTAACGGGGTGTTGGTTTTGTGTTTTGTGACATTCCTAGAAGAAATATAGGTTCCTTATGATACAGAAGATACGCAATAATATGAACATATTCTTTCAGCCGGTTGAATCTTGACATGCAAATACGATGGAAGCGCACAATAAGCTGCCTAGAACTTCACCTACCAGGCATAATAAAACATCTGCGACAGAATTTTCAAATTAAGCCTCCAGAAACATTATTAAAATATTATTTATTTATTTATTTTTTATTTATTTATGTATTTATTTATGTATTTATTTATGTATTTATTTATGTATTTATGTATTTATTTATTTATTTATTTATATAAATAAATTATTTTATAATTTTTGGTGCCTTTCTTTTGTTTTGAAGTCGGTTATATTTTTTTTGTATTGAAGCAAGACGCTGATACGTAATTTTGGGCGACTCGGACAGTGACTAACTGATAATCCTGACAATAATTATTCCAAACATGTTACGTACTTTATATTATTTGTGTTATACCAGGACAATTCTCGTGCAGCACGATTTACTACAACGCAACTCCACACAAGGCGTAACACATTAACCGCGTTACACGGGATTGTAATATGTATCATAATGTTATTTTATTAATTACATACATGCGTATTTATTTTTTAGAAAGAATTAAAAGTGAAAAAAACCGCAGAAAAACCATGTGGCGGCTGTAACACGGCCTAGATCGTGGCCGAGGCTCTGTCGCGGTAGCGACCTGGGCGTATAAATGCATTAACACTACTGTAGTAAAAATACATTTTGGAAACGGATAAAATAGAAATCTACGTAATAAGAAGAAAAACTGTATTACTGGAAAAAAATAAAAACTGACACAGGACTTGAATCTCCCGATGATGGAACGTACATGTACTCACAACGTGACATATCATACCAATTCAGCTACAACGCTTTGATACGAGCAGGGTATACCGTAGGGTACTTAAATATATATTATTGTTTTTAACCTTTGCATAAACACGTTGGGTCAATTTTTCGGTGCCAAGAGAGCGGCATTCCTTTATACACGGAACTGGCAATAACATATCTTGAAATCTGTAAAACACATTGTATCGTCGCTCAAATGTACGTAGGCAAACATTTTTATTTTGCTTAAAAAATGTTAACAATTTATAAACAAATTGTGAAAAATCTGTAAAATAATACATTGCTACGTCGCTAAAATTTACGTTGGTGAATCTTTCAATTTTACTCGAAAAATTTTGTAAACAATTTATAAACAAAATGTTAACAATGTGTCAAATACACTGCAACCTTTAATCAATGTATAAACAAAGTGTTAATAATGTGTAAAATGCTGAAAATTTTAATTTTGCTCAAAAAATTTCAAGTCGATCGGTGAAATTTGATAGATTTCTATGCGTATATAGATTATATGCGTATTCTTCGTAGGATTTCTGAAAGCATTGTAATGCGAAGGAGCATTTCAGCATCGCTGTCGTACGCGGAACGAAGCACGCGTCGCGCGATTTGGTGGAAAGGAGACGGAACGTGCAACCATCCTTCTTCTTCACGGTACGTTCGAGGAAAGGAGACGGAAGGTGGTTCCCCGTCCTCTCTACTGGGTCGCGTAAGGGGTGCGCGCTGCTTTCACGGCACGTTGGGGGAAAGGAGACCGCGTGTAGCTCTATCCTTCTCGCCTCGCCGTGCAGCCAAGCGGCGCGCGCAGCGCTCACGGACACGCACGCACACTCGCCGAGGCTTCCCCCACCCCGAAAACTCCAATGGAGCTTTGAGGTCAAATATGCTATCACTGAGACAGCGCAGCGATCAGATGGACATTCGTAACAAATTCATATGGCAATCATGCATTTATCGCATACATTTGGCAACGCCGCCACAGTCAGTCAGTACTGGAATTGTAATTATGACTTCTGCCGTTCGCATACACAGAGGGCGCTCCAACTTGCCTCGTTTTCTGCTCCGTCGGTATTTCTAGAAGTGTGACACGAAGGTCCATAAGATGCGGTGTCTATTCTATACCTGCTATGTGCCTGAAGCTTATACCGGCCTGTGTGCGGAACGAAGACGCGACGCCGCGACTGCATGTCGAACAAAGACGCAATGCACTATGTTGGTTGAAACGGGGCGGAGCATAGTTCTGTCCTTTTTATGTGTCGTAACGATACGTGACGTCACACGACGTTGGCGGAAGAAAGACACAGCATAGTTCCGTCCTTCTCTCCACGCCGAGCGCGATTTGGCGAGAAACGGCGCGCGCAGCTCTCACAGACAGGGCACGCACACTTGTGTGTATCCCCACTCCCGCGGGCACAGATGGTGCAAACGGGCCAAATCTGAGACCACTGCGCGGCGCTGCTAATAAGCAGACGCGTTTGCATAGAGTATCGCCCGAGTATTGATCGCATGATTGATTTTGGTGAGAACGTCGCGGGCGCCCATTGGCCGCGCGCCCGAGGTGACTACGAATACGCAACAAAATTGTAAAAGTATTTGATACCGTTTTATTCGGAAAAATCTGGAGAATTTTTTGCAACCAATAAAAATTGTCTAACTTATATACTTACGGCTTGATTGTTGTTCAAAGTGGAATAAACGCTGTTTTTTTCAAAATTCAATTACTCAAAATCTCGAGCCAATTTTCAAAAACAGGTTTCAGATTCGTTTTCAGCGGGTCAATATTAATCGAAATTGGCTATTTTCGTTCAAAAGGCAAAAAGAAAGTCCAATTTTGTTGTCCAGTGTTATTGGAAGGTCAAGCGAGCCCCCCTAGAGAATCCATTTGATGATGACGCAGTGGAAGGTTAATAATTTCAGTTTTTTTTTTCCACATTAGTTTCCAAAAAATAGAATGCAATGTACATATGACTGTTTCTGAAAATTCATATAACTCTGCCTCTGAACAGCAACAAGTGGGGTGATTGAAAATCTCAACAATGAATTGGAGATAGAATATTTAGATGAGAACTATCATCATCTTGAAATGTATGAAGAAATAAGGCCAAGCGAAGAGTGCGGCGCTGAAGAGGAACATATTCCATCAGGGAACGAGGTTAGTTCTTCATAAAAAAAAAAACACTTGTTTTAAAACTACCACAATTATAGTCATTCATGTAGGAAAAATGTAACTTTATTGTAGGTAACGAGCAACAAGGGTGTTAACCCAACAACCAATTGGTCGAGATTTCACAAACACTGAACTTGTTTGCAAAGGTTCACCGACAAAGTGACCCCCCCCTCCCGTGAAACCAGGTCCTTCAAAGGAACAGTTAACTTGTGACGAACGAATACTCGAGGAAGAACAATTAGGGATGCAGTTAGCGAAAAGAATGGGAAAAAAAAACATACCAGAAAAGAAGAGGCAACACCCAAGCAGAAGGATCCGCTGAGGTTACCAGAGCCAAATTAGAGTACCTTGCTGTATTAAAAAAAGGGGCTGAAGAAAAACAAAGACTGGAAAAACAAATTTTGGAAAAAATCTTATTAGAACAAGATTTGAAAATCGAACTTCTGCGTAGCCAATTGGCCCAATACGATGAAACTTAAAATCATCATAAAGACAATTTGTAGGATCATAAATATATTGGATGTAAAATATATGTATAATTTTTATTTCACAGGACCCATTATAGTTTCCTTAAGATAAGACCTCCGTTACTGTCGATTCAACAGATCTTGAAAGTAGGCAATGATATGTTCGTGTGCGCGCCTATCTTCGGCAGGCAAGTTAGCCTGATTTTCAATATTTTCGTTCAGTATCAGGTCCGTAACAAATGTTTAATATAGGGTCGTTGGCAGGCATATCCTCACCAGCTAAGCGTGCTCTGTTGTGTAAAACAGCTGTTGCCACAATTACCGGGAGGACATGGTCCATAGTGAAGCGCATTCCCGTCACTAAGCATGGAAACCTGCGTTTCCATACGCCGAAGGTGCACTCGATTTTATTGCGAGTTCTTATTTGAGCCTCATTGAACAGTCGCTCAGTCGCTGTTGCCGGTTCGCTTAGGGGAGTTATGAGGTATTTTGTTAATGCATAACCACCATCTGCTAATACGAGTGCACCTCCAAACTCCGCAGCTTCCAATCGAGCGCACAACCGCGAGTTTTTAAAAATTGTAGAATCATGCACTGATCCTGGCCAACGTGCCACAATACTTGTGAATTTTAAATGGCTGTCGCAAGTTGCCTGCACGTTTATTCAAAAATAGCCTTTCCTATTTCTGAAAACCACGGCGTCGTCCCCACCGAATGACTGCACCCTAATGTGCGTGCAATCCAATGCGGCAATAACCTTAGGAAATCGTGCAATGGCATAAAAATCAACTTGTGCAGCACTGATTTCTTCTTGTGAGCAAGGTAATTTTATTTCTTGTCGGCCTAATGCACCGATCGCTGAGGTCACCCTGTGCACAATTCTACAAGCACTCGTTTTGCTGACTCCAGCAAAATCTGCAGCTGCAATCAGATGAGATCCTGTTGCGTAGTATCTTAAAGTCAGCAGCAATTGATTCATGGGTTCAATAGCATTATTCCTAAAATTATAAATTTCGTTGAAAATGTCATCACGAAAACTATGGAATAATTCACATTTATGATAAAAAAGATTCACTTCTTTTTTAAAGAAATGTGTTTGTGACGGCCAGCCGTTATCGACACCATTTTCGACCCGCCTTTAACCATAAGAACTAATGTAGCCGGCTAGTATCTTGAAGGCACTCCGAGAGGTCGCCTAAGTGGACGACCGACGGAACTTCTCCCTCACTCGTTCACATTCACCTAGTTTAAGCCATAGTAACATAGAATCGAGTTGTATGTATGTATATTTATTCTTGATCCCTTGCGGGTTACAGATTCCTTTATTACAATTTCCTTCCTCCCTCTCTCCTCTCGCTCTTTATCCTAACTTAAAATTACTTTCTTAACGCTATTTCTCTTCCCCTCCTTCGCACGCTCTCTCGCTCGCTCGCTCTCCCTCTCCGCCTTCTCTACCCCTCTCGCTCGCTCGCTCGCACGTTCGCCCGCTCGCTCTCCCTTCGCTCTCTTCGCTCTCCTCCTCCCTTATGCCATCTACATTCCTTATTTTTCTATCTTATTTTCTAACCTTATATCCTACCCTCCACCTTCCCCTCGGACTTCCGTTTCCGCCTTTCATTCTTTCTCTTTCATTCATCTTCATCCACTCCTCTCCATTCCCTTTCCTTTTCCTCTCTTTCCCTTTCTATCTCCTTGATCCATCTTTCCCCCTCCCCTTCTCCACCCAACACCTCCCTCGCCATTTCCCCCCATTCCTTTTCTCTTCCCTCTACCCACCCCCATCCTCCACATCTATTCCATACATGTTCCCACGTCTCCTCCTCCATCCCACATAACCTGCATCTTCTCTCCCTTTCTTCTTCCCAATATCTTCCCTGCTTCATCTCATTTCCCAACCTAAATCTCGCTAACCTTCTCCTTCTCTCCTCCGTCCACCTTTTCCCTAAATATCCCGGCCTGTCCTCTCCCCTGAGCGCCACGTACACCTCGTTATATCTTGATTCCTTTGCTTTCTCCTCTCTTTCTTTTCTCTGTTCCTCCTGGTCTTTTTTCTCCATTTCCTCATACCCCGTCTCCTTTCCCTCTTCCCCCTCCTCTACTCCCCTTTGCCTAAAAAAATCTCTCCTTTCTTCTTCCCATTTACCTATCACCCTTCCCTTAGCCCACCTTCCCTTCATTTCCTCCCAACATTTTCTTGCTACTTCCCCTCCCCTGCCTTCCTCCAGCTTCCTCTCGAACGCCCATGCCCTCCTTCCAGCCCTTACCCTTACCTTCCACCTCTTCGTCTCTTCTCTCACACTGTATCCCGGTGTCCTCCACTCCACCCCCAGTGTCCATCTTAAAAATCTTTCCTGCACTCCTTCTATTTCCTTCCTTTCCCTCCATCCCCATACCTCTACCCCGTAACTTAGCACCGCCCACACCATTGTATCCCACATCCAAATCCTTCTGTCCCATTCCTTTTCCCACAACCTCCTTCCTATCCCCCACACCTCTCTCATGACCGCTGCTGCCTTCTTCCTTCTTTCCTTCACCTGTTCCTCCTGTCCCCCGTTTGCTGTGAATACATACCCCAGATAATTTACCTTCTTTACCTCTTCCAACTTCTTCCCTTTCCATCTCCAATCCACCTTCCTTTTCCTGCCTCCTCCCCTTCTAAATCTTACTACCTTTGTTTTATTTATGTTTACTTCTAAGTCCTTTCTATCCATATACCTCTCTGCCCTACTTAACATTGCCCTCATCTCATCCTCTCCCTCCGCCATGAGCACAATGTCATCCGCGTAGGACAGAGAGTATACTCTTCCTTCCTCGCCTACCTTTATTCCCCCCCATAGCCCCTTCCTCAGCTCCTCTTCTATATCTGCCAGGAGTATATTGAACAGCAAGGGGCTCAGGGGGCATCCCTGTCTCAGCCCCCTTGCTGTCCAAAACGCCATGCTCCTCTGCTTTCCCACCCTCACCACACTCTTTGTCTCCTTCAATAACTCCTCTACCCTTACCACCAGTCCCTCCCTTACTCCCCTTTCCCTCATCGCTTCTATCACTTTCTTCCTGTTCACCGCATCGAAGGCTGCTTTCAGGTCCACAAACGTCGCTACCATTCTACCTTTGCCCCCCCCTAATTGCCTATTTACCATATCATTTAGTGCGTATATCTGGTCCATAGTTCCCATCCCTTTTCTGAACCCCGTTTGTGTCCCTGAAAGCAGCCCTTTCCCCTCCACTTCTTCCCCTATCCTCTCCGCTAGGGTCGCCGCGTAAATCCTATACAGGGAGGGCATCAATGTTACCCCCCTGTATTCCTCCACTTTGTTGCCCTCCCCCTTTTTCCTGATCGGGACAATCTCCCCCTCCTTCCACTGTTCCGGCCACCCCTCTCCCTCCCACACCCTTCTGCATATTTCCCATCCCCATTCCTCCATTTCCTCTCCTCCGTATCTCCATGCCTCATTCGGTACCGCATCCTCACCTATTGCTTTCCCCTCCTTCAACTTCCTCATTATTTTTGCCACTTCTTCTTTCTCCAGACTCTTCTCCCCGTCCTCCCCTCTTCCTCTCCTCTCTCCCCCCATTCTTACTCTTTCCTCCACCCCTCCCAATAACCCCATAAAATACCCCTTCCACTCTTCCATCTTTATCTGTTCATTCACCCTTTTCCCTTTCCCTCTCTGTTCTTTTATCACCCCCCATACCTCCCTCTCTGTCCTTGCTTCCCCTACTCTCCTTGTCATTCTCTCTCTTTCTTCCTCCTTCTTCTTATTACATAGTTGTTTGTATTCCCTTTTCCTTCTCCTGTATTCCTCTCCATCCCCCTCCCCCCCTTTATCTCTCCATCTCCTCATCTCTCTTCTCACCTCTCTTTTTCTCTCCCTACACTCTTTATCCCACCATCCCCTTTTCCACTTCCTTTTCCCCCCGTCATCCCTTCTCTCCTCTTTCTCCAATATCTCCTTTACCGTTTTACCCATTTCTTCCAGTTGCTCTTGTACCTCACCACCTCCTCCTTTTCTGCCCTCCATCTCTTTTCTAAATCTCTCCTTTCCCTCCTCGTCCCATCTTCCCCTCGCTCTTCCTGTCCCCCCCCCTGTCCTTCCCCCTTCCCTCCTCTCTCCTCTCCCTCCTTTCACCCATAGCACTACTGGCTGGTGGTCGGAGTCTGTCGCCTCCCCTATCTCTAACTTTTCTATCTTCTCCTTCGCCTTTGCCCCCCCTATTGCATAATCAATCACCGTATTCGCCTTTCCCCCCGTGAAGGTATATTCTCCCTCTTCATCCCCCTCTGTCCCCCCATTCAGTATCCCCCACCCCATTTCCTCCAGACATTCCACCAGCAGTCTTCCCTCCCTGTTGACCTTTTTGTCTTTTGACTTCCTTCCTCCCTCCTCCTCCTCCTCCCCTACCCATCCTCCCTGTGTTCCCGTTCTCGCGTTTAGGTCTCCTATTATCACCGTCGTTCTTTCCTCGCTTTCCCTCTCCATCCATTCCCTCATCTTTTCCAACTTCCTCTCTATATCCCTGTTTACATATACTCCCATTATCCTCCATACCTCTTCCCCTATCCTCATTTCCCACCCCCAAACTCCTTCTCCCATTCCTTCCTCTTCTTTCTCCACCGTCCCTATTCCCCTTCTTATTCCCCTCAACATCCCCCCACATGCCCTTCCTTTCCTATTCTTCCTTTCTGCGAATTTCACCTCCCAGTCGAATTCCCTCGGCAGCCTGTCCTTTACCTTCTCCCATCTCTTCTTCTCCAGCCATGTTTCCGCCAACACCATCACATCCCACTCCCCTACTTCCTCCCAAAACCCTCCGTCCTTGTTCTCTATCCCTGCCACATTCCAGAATGCCAGCTTCCACCTCTTCCTTCCCCCGTACTCATTCCCTTCTTTTTTCTCCTCCGCCTCTTCTACTCCGTCCCTCCTCCCTTTCCCCCCTTTCCCTCTTCCCCCGACCTCCATTCCTCTCCTCCTTTTCCCTCCCTCAGCTTCTCCTCCTCCTCATCCCATTTCCACCATTTGCCCTCTATTTGCACCTTCCCATATCCTACCCACACCCTCTTACCTTTGCCTCTTTCTTCCCTCGCTATCTCCTCTAATCTCCATCTGATTTTCCTTTCCTTCCACGTAAGGTCGTCCTCTATCCTTATTCCCTTTTCCCTCAGCTTCCCTCTCGCCACCATCACCTCTCTCTTCTGCCCTCTGTTTCCGAGAGTTGCGATTACCCCTCCACCCTCCCCCCCTCTTGTCAGCTCTCTTATTTCCCCAATTTCTATTTCCACCCCCAGTTCCTTCAACAGCCCCTTGAGTTCCCCCTCTTTTTTCTCTCCCTTCCCCTTCCATCCTCTGACCACTATATTATTCCTCCTTTCCTCCCTCTCCTTCCTTTCCTCTTTCCATTCAATTCTCCTCAGTTTGTCCCTAATCTCTTCCATTTCCTTTTCCCCCTGCCTTTTCCCTCCCCCGCCCCTCTCACTCTTCTCTCCCCTGCTTCCTATGCCCTCCAGTTTCCCCTCCATTTCCGCTATTCTTCTCTCTAACCCTTCTTTCTCCTTCCTCCATCTCTCCTCCCCTTCCTTCATCTGTCTCTTTAACTCCGCTATCACTTCCTCCCTCGTCTCTCTCCCCTGTCTCTCTACCTGACCCTTCATCACCTCTAACATCTCCTTCATTTCCAACATGGCCTCCTTCATCCCTTCCCTCACTTCCTTCCTCAATTCCTCTTTTATCATCTCCCGTATCCTCCCCTCACCCCCCTCCTCCTCTTCCCCCTTCGCCGCTTCACTCTTCGGCGATCTTTGTATCCTTTTCCCCGCTTTAAATAACCAGTCCTCCTTCTTCCCTCCACCCGTTCTTTCCTCTTCCCCCTCCCTTTTCCTTTTCCACTGATCCTCCATGCTTCCTACACTTCCTCTTCTCGTTCCCATCCCTAATCCCAGCTCCTTTGCCTTCTCCATTACCCTCGTCGCTACCTTACCGACACCGTTCTGTCCCACTTCCTCGCTCTCTTTGCTTCCTGTAGGTGTCGCTGCCCCCTAATCACCCACCTGTCCGCCCGCTCTTCCCTATCTCGCCCACGTTTTCCTCCTAACCTCACTCTTTCTCACCCACCTTTCGCTGCTCCCTCCACCTTTTCCCGTCCACCTTTTCCTCCACCCACCCTCGTGCACCACCCTCTATCTCACCTCCCCCTCTGCCCACTTTTCCTAGCCCTCCCGCTTCTCCTTACTCCTTTCTCACCCACTTTTCTCACACGCTCACTCACTCTCGTCCGCTCTGCTTCTCACCGGAAACGGAAGTCCCATAGAATCGAGTTATAAGTCTATATATCTTTGCGTCTATGCCCATCGACCGCTAGGGCATTAGTTCTAAGTAAAAGCGCACACGGCGCTCCAAGTGGACTGCGTTCCACCACCAACGCGCCGGCGCCGAGCGCCGAGCCCCCACGCTAAGGGCCGTACCCCTTCCTTAGCGGCGGGCCCTAGTAATTAGATTTAAGCCCGGGTCGAACCAGAAAATCAGTCGTCTATTTGATTCCATCTTGAAGATCAGTTAATTCCTCTTGAAGACAAGTAGTCACATCATATTGAAGAACAGTATATTAAATTCCTTTGTTCAAGATCTGTAGTAGAAAAGCTCAGTTCAGTTTCAATTTCATTCAATCAAAATCTCAATTTCAAAGAACTAAATCATAAACTCAAAAGCCTAAATCATTAATCAAAAGAACCAGTGCTGAAGCTACAACTGAAGACTCGACCAAAGCTACTCTCGGTAAGCAACCTGACTTGCCGGTTCGACACCCACCTAACACTGTATTAATTATTAAGGTAGAATCTAGTTCCTTTAATTGTTCAATCGTATAAATAAATATTGTAAGAATCATATAGTTAAAGTCAATATATAGACCTTTGTTATACAAGATACTTTCGTTCATTCAAACCTTTGCGTTTCTTAAAAGTAAATGAAGCCTTCCGTAAGCAACGTAAAAGAAGTACAGCCTTCTGTAAGCAGTGTAAGAAAAGTAAAGCCTTCCGCTAAAAACGTGTTAGTTATAAAGTCATCTGCGAGCTCGGTAAAAACGGGTAAATCCAAGAAGTGGGAACTTATCCCGCTGAATTTAGAAGCACCGATATATCTCGCGACGGTGCTGAGATCCGATGCGCGTTTCGCAGCATACATTCAAAAGAGGCGCGAACGCCTCTATCCGAAAATCATCGCGCTCGACCAATAGAACACCGCCAGGATCCCCAAGTCGCTGGGGTCGCACTCCGTGGTCTCTCGACTAAAGGAGGAATTACAGGTCGCTTCCCGGCTGTAACTGTTACGTCCCAGCGTAACTTTTTGACTTTTCCTTTCTTTTAGCATAATTTCTTAATTAAATTCTCTTTTGTTTTCCTTATTCCGGCCGCCGGATACGAAATATTCGTATCATGGCTTAGGCTCATCGCATCCGGTGCGCTGTTAGAGTATTAGTTGTAAAATCATGATTATTCTATTTTTCCTCCAGGCCGCGTATACGAAATATTCGTATCATGGCTTAGGCCAGTGCGGTCCACGGGTGGGGCCCCTCACGCCGCTACTTCCACCTCCACTAGGTACAAGTTTTTCTGTATGCCGATCATAACACACACCAGTGTGGCCAGAAGTCGCGCCGGGCACCAGCGGTGTCCGCAGGAGTGGGGATACGCGCAAGTGTGCGTGCCCTGTCTGTGAGAGCTGCGTGGACTCCACAAGTCCACAGGAGTACAGGACTCGCAGCCAGGGCACGCACACTTGCGCGTATCCCCACTCCCGCGGTCACCGATGGTGCCCGGCGCCACTTCTGGCCACACTGACGCACACTCTGCGTCCGTCGTTTCCAGGGTAACAGTAGCTCGGTGGGGGAACCGAAAATGCCCCGGGGCACTTTCTTGGACCGCACTGGCTTAGGCTCATCGTATACGTGGTACTGTCGAGTGGTAGTATGTAGTGGAATTCCCTCACCGTGGAGTCATACTCGTCCCATTATATACATATAAGTAGTTTAAGGTAGATGTAAGCATAGATATAAGCGTGCGAACGGGTATGAATGCATGAGTATAGTATGAGTGTGTGTGTGCAGAATGAGTGTGTTTGTGCCTAGGCTAAGAAATCGCGATGAGGATCCGCGTGCTAATTTTTAGTTTCTCTCTCTCTCACCAAATCAAGTTATTATTTTCACGGCAATAAGTCATTGCGCAAGTATCAGCCTAATTTTGTTCAAGTATACGAAATCAGAAGCGTACGCTGCTAAAATCTTAAATAAATGAGTCAATGCAATTATACCGTAATTGAAATAAAACTTGGCAATTAGAAAAGGATAAATGAGTGAGCGAAAGTATCTCACTGAACATCGAGCGAGCATCGTAACACAATATTTGTATACCGGATCGACCGCTGATCGACCGTTTCCGCGAGTTGGGCATGAAAAACCGTCCTAGAGCGAGCCCAGGAGCCGTCTCGCGACGGATTTCTCTGGGCAGTTGGCTGTAAAGTCGTGAGGTACGTGGTCGATTGTCTGAGGGTATCTTAGATATCATTCATTTAGAGCCTAATAGTGCATATTCTTCTTGCAGTGTGTTACAAAAGGGACTCAATTATCCTCGTAAAGCCTTAGTTATAAATTGTGATTATTATTTCGAGATACAGACTCAGTTTTTCTTTTCTTTCGCTAGTGAAAAGTGCGAAAGTGTGCGCGTACGTTCTGCACGTGGCCGACAAATTGTGTCGGACGCATTAACTTAAGTTTCCTTTCTTTGATTTCATTTACATTATTCTTTTCTTAATATAAACCTTGAACAAAACGCGGAAAGCTTGTTCCTCGCTCGCGTGGCGAGTAAAGTCGGTAAACTCTGAACTAACTTAACGAAAAGAAGCATTAACCTCCTGATTTGTCGACCCTTGTAACGGGCTATATCCCGGCTCAATCACAACCGAGCATAGGCAAATCAAGGAGGAACAAAATACTAAAATTTCATTACGAGTCGAAGGTACTATCATCGTTTAAAAACACCTAAACCTGAGAATTCCAACCGACCTACCGCCGAGAGAGAGAGAGAGAGAGAGAGAGAGAGAGCGAGCGTGCGATAGAGAGAGAGAGAGAGAGAGAGAGAGAGAGAGAGAGAGACGCATAGAGACAAGGAGGAGAAAGAGCGCGTGCGCAGAGCGAATTTACACGACGCTAGCCGAAGACCAGCGACACGGTAGGAACCTCCAGTCGCGATATACGACAATTATTAACATCTCATTGTATGATCATGCCCGAGCTCAGGCTATGGAGAGATCCCACGGGCACGGTCGCTTGACCGTGCACGTTCCTCCTGTTTAACTCTTTCGATTGTAAAGGCGTATAACTGTAAAATTACCGAGAGCGCATCCGCATATTCTGTAAAGAGCGCTCGTATTAAGGCGCATCATTGTCCCGCGCTATTACTGAACATTTCTCAATACTGCGATAATATCTAGTGCAGTCATTCTTTTCGTTGTTTATCGGATTCATAATATATCTCTTCTATTTTTCTTTATATGAATATTTTCTGATTCAATATATCTATTTTGTTTTCCCCTTATATTATTTTCTTTGATTTCATCTATGTTGTGACGTCACACCTCATCTACCGTAGTATTGCACAAATCGAAAACATAACCTCACGCGAACGATTTGGGACCTGTACGGGTCTTACGGAGGCACACGAATCCTATTAGTCCCGCATATAACTAAACGCGACATTAACTTCTAATTTAACTTCTCCGTTTAGCTTATACAATTAAACCAATAATCCCACTCTTCCAGGAAGGGATTAGCATAAATTGCAATATTGATCTTTAGTTGGATCACCGTTATTTATTGTTATTAAATAACAAAATTATTCAAGCGTTACGCCCGGTCGCACGGCAGACCGCTCGCGGATTTCTCATCGACCGTTCTGACGGATACAAGTCGTGAAAAAGCCTCGCCCGGACGTAACATAACGTTCGTGAAAATTCCCCTTTTCGCGGAACCGCCAATCGGGACGTGACAGTGTTTCTTAAGTTATACATACCTTGCTGTCGCATGTCGTAAACTTTGCTCGGTATCATTTAGTAAAGCTTCAACCGTATTTTTCTTAGACGAAATCTTGTAAAGAAGTCGACATCGTCTAATGTCTGAAATAATTAACTCGGTCTTTAATGATTTTTCTTCTTTTAGGCCTAACAGGCTCATAACCTTCTTCAGAGGAGGAGGACGATAAAACGTCGTTGTATAACGCATCCATGACTAGTAATGACTTCAATTTTACTTTGACGATGTTACCAGCAGTTACCAGATGTTACCAAACGCTAACCATTGATTAAATACGGTAAGCGGCCAATATTGGCCGGTTAAGTTTAACCGGGGTTTTCTTAACTTAATCGGGGTTCAAAGTTTGGTAGAACGCAAAGTATCGATTAACTGACGTTAACTGCCGATTAAGGATTTAACCGAGGTTGGTGGAACCGGCCCTTAAGAATGCATATAGATGACCCTCGCCCGCTGCACCTCACATATTGATATAGAATTGGAAAAAACCAGGAAAGCATCCATGAGCCTCAACAGACTCTTTCACAACAATCGGATATCCCCGAGAGCAAAGGTGATTTGCTACCAGCTATCAATTAAACCGCTTCTCACATACGCAGCACCTATTTGGTGGTGTGTCGTCCCAACGTATTTTCTTGTTTTTATCCCCCGAATGGAGATTGCGAAAGCAATGTGAGAATATTTCTTTCGTTCATGTGGGGCATCGCGTTTAATAAATCTCTTTATAATTTTTATCTTTCCTTCACTCCGGAATACCGTTTGAGTTGTAATACGCGTTGGCCGACGTGACTCCAGTGATGCCAGAAAGCGAAATCGTAACAGTAACACGCCGAGTGGTGGGGGCATGCGGTAAGTGTGTGCGTGCCGTGCTGCGAGCATCTTTCGCGACGATCAACTGTGACAACTGTCACATATCACATGCATGGCCCCCACCACTCGGCGTGTTACTGTTACGATTTCGCTTTCTGGCATCACTGCGTGACTCCCCTCCTGGAATCGTCATACGGCCTGTCGTTAGGCTAAGTATGTATGTGTATGTGTGTGTGCGTGTGCGGGCGACAAAAGGAATGCAAAGCTAGCAGCGCGAATCTTGAGACCAGACAGCGGTACATCTCTCTGTCTCTCTCCGTCAAATCACTGATCTGCAAGGCGATCGATACGTGCTAGTGAGAAAAATGTAAACATGGCCAAGCGCGGCCGAAGGCAAGCGAATAAGGGCCTGTACAGGCCTCACCGGTAGCACGATCCCTTTAAGTCCTGCAAACCTACGTTCGCGTAGTACAAGATCGAATTCAGTTCAATCGAAATAAATTAAATATTATTTAGCGTCACAATCTGAAGGCGGATACGACCGCTCGACTTTCTCTACTGTAATCTATTATAGTAGTCCGCCTCCCGGTTGTAACAGCAGTCTTCCTGATCTCGTATTCTGCAGGGGATCGCGTTGTTTGGTAAATGTTCGGAAGTTTGGCCTCAGCCCCGATTTTGATGACCTTGCAATATGTTGTCAAGGTCGATATTCTGAACAACTTTTTCCTATACATGTTGCCGTCGCTCACCCTTAGTTTCGGAGATATAAGCAGAAATATGTCCATTATTTGAAACTCGTGTATCAAAGATTTCAGGCTGTTTTGGAGTGTGTTTTGGGTTGTGGGGGGGGGGGGGGGGGGGGGGGGCTGGCTGTAGGCTAGGCCTCGGAATGTTATTGTTTATCATTCGGCAGCGACGCATAGTAGCGGCGGAAAGTACATCTATGACGCGCCTTCGGCGTGAAACTAATATATACATCCCTATTTCTGGGGTGGAAAGTTGCAATGAGACCTACCTGTGCATGGAAAGTACAATGGGGTTGGGTGATATGTATTAGTTTCGCGCCGAAGGCGCGTCATCGATGTACTTTCCATGCACAGGTAGTTGTCATTGCAACGTTCCACCCCAGAAATAGGGATGTATATATTAGTTTCGCGCCGAAGGCGCGTCATCGATGTACTTTCCATGCACAGGTAGTTCTCATTGCAAACGTTCCACCCCAGAAATAGGGTTGTATACATTTATGCGCGCCGAAGGCGCGCCAAGCGTGGCACACGGAACGTCCGGATCGTCCGACCTATCGTCTATACGTCTAATTGTGTCACAACTTCAGGAGAATGGGCACAATTCATGCAGTAGTAACGCCCGATTTTTGCTTATATCTCCGAAACTAAGGGTGAGCGACGGCAACATGTATAGGAAAAAGTTGTTCAGAATATCGACCTTGACAACATATTGCAAGGTCATCAAAATCGGGGCTGAGGCCAAACTTCCGAACATTTACCGAAATCACCCAAGTGGAACTTCCCCTTTGCCCAATTGGGGTATATAAGGTGCGAGGAAGCTCCACTCGGGGCGAGGTTTACTTCGAGCTTAGCTCCGTTGAAGAGATCCCAGGAGTGATCCTTCCGGACATCGAATAACGTAGATCGAGCCTGTAACTTGCTAATTGAACGACGTTGCTCCGCGACGCGTAGGGAAGAATTTGCGCTGACAATCCCCTCCCGATCAAAGACTACGGCCGCCCATTCGAGGGTTCGTGAACTAGTATAATTCAGTCACGTTCGTCAAAACGCGGTTCCGCTGTACTACAATTGGAACGCTTGCTCGCCACAAACATCCTCCTAATCATCATAAAATTCATCTAATCAATCTTCGCCGCAAGCCATCCCCACTCTTGGCACCGGTCACGGCTGCGATTGCGAATGATTGTCATCTCTCATAAACGACACAAAAAGGAACTCTTACCGTAACCATCTCCGCTCTTGGTACCGGCCACGGTTACGATAGTAAGTAGTTTCGCTGACACATTCCACGGTTACCGTAAGCCTCCCCCGCTGTACGCACCGGCCACGGCTACGTGTAATTCGTGATGGACTGAAACTGACCTGCTCTCCACCAAACTACCTCGATGATTAAAGAACTCTTACCGTAACCATCTCCGCTCTTGGTACCGGCCACGGTTACGATTGTAAGTAGTTCAAAAGACTGACATCCTCCACGGTTACCGTAAGCCTCCCCCGCTCTAGGCACCGGCCACGGCTACGAGTAATTCGTGAACTACTGAAGACTGCCACCGTACGCCTTCCCCGCTCTTGGCACCGGTCACGGATACGAGTGGTTAGACCCGACAAACAAATACCGACAAATCACCTACATTAACTGACTCATTATCTCGTCGGCACTGTATTTCATGCACTCCGTGTGTAATTTTACTTGAATAAAACACAATACGATCAATATACAAATATTACTCCCACACTACGTTCCCAGCTCCGATCACTTGCGACCGCGAACGCTCCATAGCCGCGATCGCGAATACGGAACGAACCCGCCCGCACGAAAGAGGAACTATTCCCTCCGAAGCGGAAGGACGGATCGCGAACGCGTAACCATTCGCGACCGTGACATACGACACCACCACTGACGAAAGACGTACGGTTACAAGCTTTTTTGACCTTGTCACGTCTACTGACCATGCCTTGCTTCCAAATATGCGTAGTTTGGTTAGGTCGTTTCTCCCATGCCATACTTGCGCTGGTGTTGTTCCTCTAAAACTACTAGTTGGTGAACGATTTAGTTCATATGCTGATGTCCTAATCGCTTCACCCCACAATTGTTTTGGCAAATTTGTCTCAATAAATTTTGTCCTCGATTCATCCTTTCTGACTGTCCATTCTGTTGTGGGCTATATGTATTCGTATATTCCATCTGAATTCCCTTACTTCTACAAAAGTTCTTTAGAGTTTGAGATATAAACTCACCTCCGTTGTCCATTCTTATTCTAGTTGTTTTTAAATCGAATATCGTTTTTATTTCTTTTATATCTGATTTTAAGTTCTCTTCAGCTTCGTTTTTTCTTTTTAACAAATATACTACAGTAAAATGGGAATAGTCATCAATCACTACTTGGAAATACCTGTGTCCTTCTGTTGTCTCTGGTGTGAGAGGTCCACACACATCTGTATGAATCAGTACACCGATTCTATTTGTTCTTTTCACGTTTTCATTAAAAGGTAAACGATAAGCTTTTCCGTCAATGCATTTCTCACACTTACTGTTACCATACGGAAGTCCTAGTAATTGCATGCAGAAGAAGCATGCTATTGCTATATGCAATTACTAGACCCTGTTTACCTGACCCAATCTCTGGTGCCAGACTTCAGCACTGAGAACATGATCATAATCAGTCTTCATAATCTCTAATTTTAAAACATATCAACTATTTTCTTCTTCTGTATGGATGACTAGATTTATGTTGACTGTTTGCGCTCGTGGCAAAAAGGAAGGTGCTGGGAGGTACTGGGGAGTACGCACGGGGTAAAATGGATGCTCAAAATTTAAAGGCGGCACACCAGTTTAGATTTATTGCGACTCAGCGATATCAGTCGGATTAACAGTACATTAAAGTCGCGATGCCGTCCGTCTCGGCCTTAAGGTAACTTAGACTAGCTTAAATGAAGTAAATCGAACCCGAACCGCGTAATTAATATTAGAGTACCGGAGGACCGGAGTCCAGCGGTCTCAGATTTGGCCCGTTTGCACCATCGGCGGCTGGCCGCACAGAAGTGTGCGTGCCCTGTCCGTGAGAGCTGCGCGCGCCGTTTCTCACCGAATCGCGCTCGGCTTGGAGAGAAGGACGGAACTATGCTGCGTCTCTCTTCCACCAACGTCGTGTGACGTCAGGTATCGTGACGACAAATAAGAAGGACAGAACTGTGCTCCGCCCCCTTTCAACCAACATCGCGCGTTGCGTCTTTGTTCGACATGCAGTCGCGGCGTCGCGTCTTCGTTCCGCACACAGGCCGGTGACAGTGGTGCCAGATTCCGCATAAGGCATCGCACGTACCATTGCGTTCTTTCAGCCGGAAGGCAAATCGGGCACCACCGCCGTGAGCAGAGCGCGATCCAGCGAAAAGTGAATCGAGGAGAGTTTGGGATTTCCTCGTCGTACGCATCGCCGCTCGTCGACGCGTTCGATTTTTTTCGTTGGTTCGCGCCCATCCATGGTTCATTGCTTTTTCATAGGATAATTTTTCTTTTTTAATTATTCATCACACGGCAACTAACGATATTCATTTAACAATATTTTAGTACCTCCTACGGATAGTTTTTAATATTTAGTCAGCGGAATAGATGTGTCGTATTGCTTTATGACAGATATGGGCAAAATATATATGTCACGTTATGGCAAAGATGGCATACGTACTCGGATAGATACAGAATTATTTAACTTCTTTTGTTTAGCTAATACATGCATGAACTTTACTGTAAGCATACCTACGTATCCTTATTCGAAGAATACTTATTACCATTACTGTCGTACTCGTCGTCGCTCGTCGACGCTTTCGTGTTCGATAATACTGATCGATCTGTCATTGACGAGTATTCGATGAATCATCGGTGTTATTATTTTTCTAAATTGTTTTTGACTGCAAAAAGATCCTATTTTATTTATAGATAATTAATCTACCTTTTAAAATATTACTTTCAAATGTATGTGTACAGGATGCTGGGAGATGTTACTAGCCAGCTGTGTTTCCTGGAAATGGTAAGTACTAGAAAAATAATTATAGAGCAAAGGGTACAATAGTATCGTAATGTTTGTGTTCTGCAAGACTTGACCCTATTGAGAAGTGCAACCCGAACAATGCAAATGCGTATATACTTTCTTTTTATATAATCTGAGTAGTTTTGCGTGGTCTTCCACGCCACCCATGAGGTGCCACGACTAGCGCGTTCGGTTTTTTTTTAACGTGGACCGTCGCCTGCAGCCCTATTATACCACATGCAATGCCCATTATTGCATGGTGGTGCTGATGGTATATGTCTACATCTACTAATCTACTTAATGATATGAATTAAAGCACAAGTGTGTACAATAAATCTTTATTAATTCATATAAATAGTGCTGTTGTAATAAATATGTTTTACGCCGCGACCCCGTCCGCCGCCACCCCGTCCGCTGCGACCCCGTCCGCCGCCACTGCGCCCGCCGCCACCGCGCCCTCCGCCACCGCAGCTGCATGCGCCGCAGCCACGGCCCGATTGCAGGCGCCTTAGCGCCCTCGCCCTTCCTGCCCCTCTTCTTTTCCGTCCTAAACAATGAACAGACATACACGCAGTTAATGAAAGTAAATTATGATATATTTTATCGAATAATCTTAGAATGCGGCATGTATAAATGTGTATGAACTTACTGAATTTCTTTTCGGGCTCCGTATTGTAGTTCTCCGGGGCCGGAGCGGGAGGTGAGGCTGCGGCACGTGCCGGCGCCTCCTGCTCGGCCTGCGGTGCTGTTGCCGCAGGCTCCGCGACAGCCGCCTTCGGCTCCTCCTGCGGTGCCTCATTTAATGTAAAGTTTTCTGTTCGTGAAAAGAAAGGCACATCAATTTATAGATATTTGGAAGATAATTGAAAATTGTGATTGTGGCAAGTACGAAGGATGAGCGTGAGAGAGAAATAGAGAATGAGACCGAGTGTGAGAGAGAGAGAGAGAGAGAGAGAGAGAGAGAGGATGGCTGTGAGAGAGAAAGGTGACCGTACGACTGCCATTAGCGAATTCGGTGCGAAAGGTGAGAAAATGGGAAGGGAGAATGCTAGTGCGTGTGAGGTGAGCGATCGAAGATGAAAAGGCACAAAATAAAAGGAAAGTAAAAAGAACAGACGCGTTAAGTAATTTGGAGTGACCATTCCTCCTTCAACGAAATTTATTCGGAGACGCGAGAATTAAAAGGCAAATCGAGTAGGACGGCGATGCAAAGTCCGCGTGTAAAATAAACCTTCCTGTATGATAAAATTAACGTAATTATGAAATTCTAATAAAAATGTTGTGAATTGAAGTTTCACATATTGAAAAGTATATTTCTGCATTGTACGTAAGAACAAATTGTAGGAATGTATGGAATCTTAAATACTGTAACAATGGGAAAGGCGCATGTATACGTAAAACTCAAATCTTAGGTATTTTTGGCTACAAACGTATCTCCCGAACAGACTTCATTAAATTCTCTGAATCAATATCATCATCAATGTACAATTTCATTACAAACGGGCTCACGTCATATCAAAAGGAATTGGAATGTATGAGAATACGTATCATGTACTTACCGAATCTATCCATATTTGCTTGTTCACTGAGGTGACACAAAAGACTAACGCTCCCGGTCTAAAAATGTTCTCGTGGACGCTCGTGTTTACAGGTGCTCGAATGCCCTTATTGGTGGATTGAGGTTTGTGTATCCGCGGACGCGATCACCTCTAAATGCCTCGGTCGTGCACGTTACAGTCGCTTAATTGTACCATTTCGTGCCGCGGAGAGGAACACAATAGTCGATCCGGCGATCCGCGATATATAGTTTTTAATTTGGACGCGCGTGTGTATGTGTCAGTTTCTCAGCGTGTGGCGCGGGGTAAGTTTTATTTTTTTATTTATTTATTTCACTCTGTTTCTTGCGGTTTTAAACAGGAATGTCCGATTTGCAGATAAAGAAATATAAACGGAGCTTTTGCGAAGCTTGGCTTCGCGATGAAAAATATAAGTCATGGGTGCGACCTGTGGCATCCGACATTAATTCATTTCATTGCGTATTCTGCAAAAAAGAATTCTCCTGTGATATGCGCATTTCGAGACACGCGAATTCTCCGTGTCACCAAAATAATGTTAAGAAAATGTCTGCAACTGTAGCAAATAGCGACGACGAAGTATCGAAGCAACATTCTTCTGTGGTACGGACATTTCGGAAACAATGGTCAGATTTGAAAGAGTTTCAACCATGGTTACGGGAAATATCCGATCACCAAACATTGTGTTTTTGTGCTTTTTGTAACAATGCGCTAACGGCTCGATTAAGTAGCATTTATCGTCACGCAGAATCCGCCTCTCATATACGAAACGCAAGATGTATAGAAACGCAAGAAACAGAGCAACAAGATGATATCACGGACGAATCGGAATTGTCATTAGATGCGCGACGCAAAGCAGCAGAAATTCACTACGCTGCTCTTATTGCCGAACTTAACATTCCCTTTACGTCAGCAGCAAAATTGTGAGCATTTTTCAAAAAATTTGGAAAAGATTCTGACGTGTTGGAAATGATGAGTATGGGTGAGACGAAATGCACTCAAATAATTGCAAACGTCTTGTGTCCGGTTGAAACGGAACGTGTTTCGGCCATTCTACAAAAAACAAAGTTTAGTATTTTCATTGATGAAACGTCAGACATTACTAATACCAAATGGATGACGTTTCATGTTCGGTATGTCGATCCGGAAACATTGCAAATTATGTCGCAGTTAGTCAAACTAATCGATCTTGATGCAAGAAATTGTGGCGCTGAAATGATATTTGACGCATTTCGACAGGAAATGTACCGTTTACAGATTCCGTTTTTGAACATTGTTGCTTTGTCATGCGACAATGCGCGTGTCATGACGGGTAAACATTTATCATTTCGAACAAAGTTACAGGAAAAGTGTGGACATGTATTAACACTGACATGTCCATGCCATTCTGTGGCGTTAGCCGCAAATGCAGCATCCAGAACGATTCCTAACAAATGCGAAAACTTTGTAAAACAAATATCAAATTTCATAAACTGTAGCCCCAAGCGATCAGCTATTTTTACTGATTGTTGCGAGGACGCTAATCTAAAAATTTTGAAATTGGCCGAAACACGATGGCTTTCCCGCCAATTATGCATCAGTAGAATTCTGGATTCATGGGATAGTATTCACAAGTTCTTAAAACAATTACTGACGAAAGACAAGTCCGACAAAGCTGCACAATTTGTAGCCGTCATGCAGAATCCTGATGTTAAAGCATACTTACTTTTTCTGAGATATATTTTACATTTTTTTAACTCTTTCACGCTATTTTTCCAAGCTCTGGAAACTAGAATTCATTTATTACAGCGTAAATCAATACATTTATTACAAATTATATGTAAAAACTTTTTAAAACCAGAGCTTTTAACACATTGTAACAATAACGTAGATTTTTCGGAAAAAGAAAATCAAAAATCTGTACATGAAATCGCATTGGGCATTGATTGTGATGAATATCTTAACAAATTAATAATAGAGGGGCACATCGATGAAGTTGAACATATTCTAGAGAATTGTTCGCAATTTTATGTATGTGCCGCTCAAGAAATTTGTAAAAGATTACCAATCAATGATCCATTTTTATGTAAATTACAAGTTTTTGAACCCGCCACAGTTTTGCACGATATTGACAGAGAAACTTCATTTCATGATGTTTGTTTTATCGCTGAAACTCTTGGCGGATTTGATACATTTTCTTTACAACAAGAATGGTTTGCTTTATATGACGATTTCACACAAACACAAAAAGATTCTCTTTCTTTAAGGGAATTTGACGAAATGTGGATAAACATCCTACAAGGTAGTCGTCAATATCCCAGTTTGAAATCTCTTGTCAATGCTGTTCGATCGTTACCTAACTCTAATGCTGATTCAGAAAGAGTGTTTTCCTACTTACCAAACTTCAAAACGAAAAAAAGAAATAAACTGTCGTCCGTGAATATCAATGCTGCTTGTGTCCTTAAATCAGCATTAAAGGCGAGAGGGGAAACAGCAATAACTATGACGGTTAATGACGAGAATTTGTCTCGCATGTCATCTCATATATTATATGCAGTATGTCCAAATAAACAAAAATCGAGACAGCATGTACTACATGTTGATGAAATGGCTGGTCCCTCCTCGTCTAATGTTATTCAATAAGCACATAAACAGTAACGTTTAATTTATGTTATGAAGATGCAGACATAAAAAACGTATGTGTGAATGAGCGGTCTGGCATATCTTTTATCAGATTCCACAAAGAGGTGTGGCATATTTTTTATCAGTTTCCACAACGCGGTCTGGCATATATTTTATCAGATTCCACAACGCGGTCTGGTATATCTTTTATCAGATTCCACAAATGGCATCATGGCCATAGCATGTGGTACAATAGGGCTACAGGCGACGGTCCACGTTAAAAAACCGAACGCGCTAGTCGTGGCACCTCATGGGTGGCGTGGAAGTTCACGTATCTCAAATTGTAGAAACTACAACCTTACATACGCATTTGCATTTGTCGGATTGCACTTCTCAATAGAGTGAAGTCTCGTAGAAGATACATATTACGATCCCATTGAACCCTTTCCTCTATAATTTTGTCTAATACTTACCGTTTGCAGGAAAAAAGCTGACTACCGCAACCCGTGGACAGTGATGCCAGAAAGCGAAATCGTAACAGTAACACGCCGAGTGGTGGGGGCCATGCATGTGATATGTGACAGTTGTCACAGTTGAACGTCGCGAAAGATGCTCGCAGACACGGCATGCACACACTTACCGCATGCCCCCACCACTCGGCGTGTTACTGTTACGATTTCGCTTTCTGGCATCACTGCCCGTGGACCCTGTACATGTGCATTTAAAAGTAATACATATCGTACAATTGGTTGCAAAATAATGATGAATAAATGACATTGGAAAAGTCAGTTAGAGTCCCAGGGAAATAATTTGCAGTAGGTACGTAAAATACGCGGTCAGAATGGTTCGACTTTTCAGATATTTGAATTAGTCGGGAGCGACACAATGTGAGTTTCGGTTTTCCATTGACAGGGTTTTTGCTATTATTGTCGTGTTTTCTCATGCCTTCTTCGACAATACGCACGTTGCGACATTTCGTGGGCAGAATGCGACAATGGACGTACATATGGATTACAGTATGCATGGTGCATTGCCGAAGAAGGAACACCTTCTTCTTTCTCGAAATGGGGATATCGTTGCTAAACTAAAAGTGCGTAGTAAGAAAAAGGTTTCAAATCAATGTGATGGGACTTGATGAGAACTGTTAGAATATATGCACAATTTGGTCACCTTCTATTTAGAAAACAAATCATAAAGAACAACTCATAAAAACATTCGTACCGTCGTCGCGTCGTGTCAAGCAAATTCTTCCTGACGTACGCTGTCGTCTGTTAAAATCGCGTGTTAGTACGATCCCTCAGAACGTTCTAGTGCAAGAAGCTCCAGTTACTTGTTTCACGGTTAATGCATAATACGCAATAATTGACATTTATTATATACTTTCTTATTTATTACTACCATAGAAAGAGTAATGATACTGAAACAAAAATTTATGAAATATATATTTTGCCCATATCTATTATAAACCAATACGACACATCTATTCCGTTGACAAAATATTAAAAACTATCCGTAGTAAGTACTAAAACATTTTTAAATGAATATCGTTTGTTGCTGTGTGATGAATAATTAAAAAAAAAATTATTCTGTGAAAAAAAAATGGAACCATGGCGTACCGCGAACCTACGAAAAAAATAACTCGACCGCGTCGACGAGCGACGACGAGTCAATCTCAAACTCTCCTGGATTCACTTTTCGCTGGATTGCGCTCTGCTCAACGCGGTGGTGCCCGATTTGCCTTCCGGCTGAAAGAACGCAATGGTACGTGCGATGCCTTATGCGAAATCTGGCACCACTGTCACCGGCCTGTGTGCGGAACGAAGACGCGACGCCGCGACTGCATGTCGAACAAAGACGCAACGCGCGATGTTCGTTGAAAGGGGACGGAGCATAGTTCTGTCCTTCTTAGGTGTCGTCACGATACGTGACGTCACGCGACGTTGGTGGAAGGGAGACGCAGCATAGTTCCGTCCTTCTCACCAAGCCGAGCGCGATTCGGTGAGAAACGGCGCGCGCAGCTCTCACGGACAGGGCACGCACACTTCCGTGCCGCCGGCCGGCGATGGTGCAAACGGGCCAAATCTGAGACCACTGCCGGAGTCACTACGGATGGTGGAGCCGCTGTGACCGTCAGACAGACGGGGCGCGAGCTCGGATGGAAGGAAATAGAAAAGGTTCCGCGGGGGATCAAATGGCCCGAAGAAGGAGCGGAAAGAATGGCGACTATCACCGGCGCGTGACGGAATTCACCGCCTAGTCGCGGAAGGAAGGCTTCACGGGAAGCGGTACAGATTTGGCAACGATCAAAACGCGCACTTGGAACGGCCCGTAACAATTAATACGCGCGGCGTATATCACTTGCTCGGACGGATAGGTTCGGAGAACGGTCTTTCACAGAATAGGAGCTAGTCGAAGCGCGGAACGCAAAAGATGCTTACACGTGCGAAGCCGAAACGGAACAGACAGCGGAAAACGGCGCGACGGAAGAGCGCGAACTCGGAAGGCGCAATTAGTTAGAGTGTAAACAGACTTGCGGAATCGGGAGTCGATGAGCGTGACGTCGTCTACCCAATCAGCGTGTGAGGTGCGACGCGGGTCTCACACATGCGAGTTCGCGGAAAGATAAAAGCGCAAACCTGCGTTGCCGACGCAGGCCATAATCCTAAACAAATTTCCAAATTGGAGAAATGTTGGATTAACATTTCATTCACCGTGACTTCTTATCATCCTGACCAGCAGCATCTGTTTTTAGAAAAAGGCTCTCATTACTTTGTGAACATGACTTCCGTTTCCGGTGAGAAGCAGAGCGGTTTAGAGTGAGTGAGCGAGTGCGAAAAGTGGGTGAGAAAGGAGTAAGGAGAAGCGGGAGGGCTAGGAAAAAGTGGGCAGAGGGGGCGGAGAGATAGAGGGTGGTGCACGAGTGTGGGTGGAGGAAAAGGTTGACGGGAAAAGGTGGAGGGAGCAGTGAAAGGCGGGTGAGAAAGAGTGAGGTTAGGAGGGAAACGTGGGCGAGATAGGGAAAGAGCGGCGGACAGGTGGGTGAACAGGGGACAGCGACACCTACAGGGAGTAAAGAGATCCAGGAAGTGGGATAGAACGGTGTCGGTAAGGTAGGGACGAGGGTAATGGAGAAGGCAAAGGAGCTGGGATTAGGGATGGGAATGAGAAGAGGAAGTGTAGGAAGCATGGAGGATCAGTGGAAAAGGAAAAGGGAGGGGGAAGAGGAAAGAACGGGTGGAGGGAAGAAGGAGGACTGGATATTTAAAGCAGGGAAAAGGATACAAAGATCGCCGAAGAGTGAAGCGGCGAAGGGAGAAGAGGTGGAGGGGGAAGAGGGGAGGATACGGGAGATGATAAAAGAGGAACTCAGGAAGGAAGTGAGGGAAGGGATGAAGGAGGCCATGTTGGAAATGAAGGACATGTTAGAGGTGATGAAGAGCCAGGTGGAGAGACAGGGGAGAGAGACGAGGGACGAAGTGATAGCGGAGCTAAAGAGACAGATGAAGGAAGGGGAGGAGAGATGGAGGAAGGAGAAGGAAGGGATAGAGAGAAGAATAGCGGAAATGGAAGGGAAACTGGAGGGCATAGGAAGCAGGGGAGAGAAGAGTGAGAGGGGTGGGGGAGGGGAAGGGCAGGGGGAAAAGGAAATGGAAGAGATTAGGGACAAACTGAGGAGAATTGAATGGAAAGAGGAAAGGAAGGAGAGGGAGGAAAGGAGGAATAATATAGTGGTCAGAGGATGGAAGGGGAAGGGCGAGAAAAAA
Organism: Priocnemis perturbator; assembly: GCA_963942575.1. Taxonomy (NCBI): domain Eukaryota; kingdom Metazoa; phylum Arthropoda; class Insecta; order Hymenoptera; family Pompilidae; genus Priocnemis; species Priocnemis perturbator. The sequence goes on along the minus strand of OZ012654.1, from coordinate 11,153,073 downwards.
TAGGGGGAACTCAAGGGTTTGTTGAAGGAACTGGGGGTGGAAGTGGAAATTGGGGAAACAAGAGAGCTGACAAGAGGGGGGGAGGGGGGAGGGGTAATCGCAACTCTAGGAAACAGAGGGCAGAAGAGAGAGGAGATGGTGGCGAGAGGGAAGCTGAGGGAGAAGGGAATAAGGATAGAGGATGACCTGACGTGGAAGGAAAGGAAAATGAGATGGAGAATAGAGGAGATAGCGAGGGAAGAAAGAGGCAAAGGTAAGAGGGTGTGGGTAGGATATGGGAAGGTGCAAATAGAGGGCAAATGGTGGAAATGGGATGAGGAGGAGGAGAAGCTGAGGGAGGGAAAAGGAGGAGAGGAATAGAGGTCGGGGGAAAAGGGAAAGAGGGGAAAGGGAGGAGGGACGGAGTAGGAGAGGAGGAGGAGAAAAAGGAAGGAAATGAGGACGGGGGAAGGAAGAGGTGGAAGCTGGCATTCTGGAATGTGGCAGGGATAGAGAACAAGGACGGAGGGTTTTGGGAGGAAGTAGGGGAGTGGGACGTGATGGTGTTGGCGGAAACATGGCTGGAGAAGAAGAGATGGGAGAAGGTAAAGGACAGGCTGCCGAGGGAATTCGACTGGGAGGTGAAATTCGCAGAAAGGAAGAACAGGAAAGGAAGGGCATGTGGGGGGATGATGAGGGGAATAAGAAGAGGAATAGGGACGGTGGAGAAAGAAGAGGAAGGAATGGGAGAAGGAGTTTGGGGGTGGGAAATGAGGATAGGGGAAGAGGTATGGAGGATAATGGGAGTATATATCAACGGGGATATAGAGAGGAAGTTGGAAAAGATGAGGGAATGGATGGAGAGGGAAAGCGAGGAAAGAACGACGGTGATAATAGGAGACCTAAACGCGAGAACGGGAACACAGGGAGGATGGGTGGGGGAGGGGGAGGAGGAGGAGGGAGGAAGGGAATCAAAAGACAAAAAGGTCAACAGGGAGGGAAGGCTGCTGGTGGAATGTTTGGAGGAAATGGGGTGGGGGATAGTGAATGGGGGGACAGAGGGGGATGAAGAGGGGGAATATACCTTCACGGGGGGAAAGGCGAATACAGTGATTGATTATGCAATAGGGGGGGCAAAGGCGAAGGAGAGGGTAGAAAAGTTAGAAATAGGGGAGGCGACAGACTCCGACCACCAGCCAGTAGTGCTATGGGTGAAAGGGGGGAGAGGAGAGAGGAGGAAGGGGGAAGGACGGGAGGGGGGCAGGAAGAGCGAGGGGAAGATGGGACGACGAGGGAAAGGAGAGATTTAGAAAAGAGATGGAGGGCAGAAAAGGAGGAGGAGGTGAGGTACAAGAGCAACTGGAAGAAATGGGTAAAACGGTAAAGGAGATATTGGAGAAAGAGGAGAGAAGGGATGGCGGGGGCAAAAGAAAGGGGAAAAGGGGATGGTGGGATAAAGAGTGTAGGGAGAGAAAAAGAGAGGTGAGAAGAGAGATGAGGAGATGGAGAGATAAAGGGGGGGGGGGATGGAGAGGAATACAGGAGAAGGAAAAGAGAATACAAACAACTATGTAATAAGAAGAAGGAGGAAGAAAGACAGAGAATGAGAAGGAGAGTAGGGGAAGCAAGGACAGAGAGGGAGGTATGGGGGGTGATAAAAGAACAGAGAGGGAGAGGGAAAAGGGTGAATGAACAGATAAAGATGGAAGAGTGGAAAGGGTATTTTATGGGGTTACTGGGAGGGGTGGAGGAAAGAGTAAGAATGGGGGGAGAGAGGAGAGGAAGAGGGGAGGACGGGGAGAAGAGTCTGGAGAAAGAGGAAGTGGCAAAAATAATGAGGAAGTTGAAGGAGGGGAAAGCAATAGGTGAGGATGCGGTACCGAATGAGGCATGGAGATACGGAGGAGAGGAAATGGAGGAATGGGGATGGGAAATATGCAGAAGGGTGTGGGAGGGAGAGGGGTGGCCGGAACAGTGGAAGGAGGGGGAGATTGTCCCGATCAGGAAAAAGGGGGAAGGCAACAAAGTGGAGGAATACAGGGGGGTAACATTGATGCCCTCCCTGTATAGGATTTACGCGGCGACCCTCGCGGAGAGGATAGGGGAAGAAGTAGAGGGGAAAGGGCTGCTTTCAGGGACACAAACGGGGTTCAGAGAAGGGATGGGAACTATGGATCAGATCTACGCACTAAATTATATGGTAAATAGGCAATTAGGGGGGGCAAAGGTAGAATGGTAGCGACGTTTGTGGACCTGAAAGCAGCCTTCGACGCGGTGAACAGAAGGAAAGTGGTAGAAGCGATGAGGGAAAGGGGAGTAAGCGAGGGACTGGTGGTAAGGGTAGAGGAGTTATTGAAGGAGACAAAGAGTGTGGTGAGGGTGGGGAAGCAGAGGAGCGTGGCGTTTTGGACAGCAAGGGGGCTGAGACAGGGATGCCCCCTGAGCCCCTTGCTATTCAATATACTGCTGGCGGATTTAGAAGAGGAGCTGAGGAAGGGGCTATGGGGGGGAATAAAGGTAGGCGAGGAAGGAAGAGTATACTCTCTGTCCTACGCGGATGACATTGTGCTCATGGCGGAGGGAGAGGATGAGATGAGGGCAATGTTAAGTAGGGCAGAGAGGTATATGGATAGAAATGATCTAGAAGTAAACAGAGAAAAAACAAAGGTAATAAGATTTAGAAGGGGAGGAGGCAGGAAAAGGAAGGTGGATTGGAGATGGAAAGGGAAGAAGTTGGAAGAGGTAAAGAAGGTAAATTATCTGGGGTATGTATTTACAGCAAACGGGGGACAAGAGGAACAGGTGAAGGAAAGAAGGAAGAAGGCAGCAGCGGTCATGAGAGAGGTGTGGGGGATAGGAAGGAGGTTATGGGAAAAGGAATGGGACAGAAGGATTTGGATGTGGGATACAATGGTGTGGGCGGTGCTAAGTTACGGGGTAGAGGTATGGGGATGGAGGGAAAGGAAGGAAATAGAAGGAGTGCAGGAAAGATTTTTAAGATGGACACTGGGGGTGGAGTGGAGGACACCGGGATACAGCGTGAGAGAAGAGACGAAGAGGTGGAAGGTAAGGGTAAGGGCTGGAAGGAGGGCATGGGCGTTCGAGAGGAAGTTGGAGGAAGGCAGGGGAGGAGAAGTAACAAGGAAATGTTGGGAAGAAATGAAGGGAAGGTGGGCTAGGGGAAGGGTGATAGGTAAATGGGAAGAAGAAAGGAGAGAGTTTTTTAGACAAAGGGGAGTAGAGGAGGGGGAAGAGGGAAAGGAGACGGGGTATGAGGAAATGGAGAAAAAAGACCAGGAGGAACAGAGAAAAGAAAGAGAGGAGAAAGCAAAGGAATCAGACCAGGAGAAAAAAGACCAGGAGGAACAGAGAAAAGAAAGAGAGGAGAAAGCAAAGGAATCAAGGTACAACGAGGTGTACGTGGCGCTCAGGGGAGAGGACAGGCCGGGATACTTAGGGAAAAGATGGACGGAGGAGATAAGGAGAAGGTTAGCGAGATTTAGGCTGGGAAATGAGATGAAGCAAGGAAGGTATTGGGAAGAAGAAAGGGAGAGAAGATGCAGGTTATGTGGGATGGAGGAGGAGACGTCGGAACATGTATGGAAGAGATGTGGAGGATGGGGGTGGGTAGAGGGAAGGGAAAAGGAATGGGGGGAAATGGCGAGGGAGGTGTTGGGAGGAGAGGGGGAGGGGGAAGGAGATAGAAAGGGAAAGAGAGGAAAAGGAAAGGGAATGGAGAGGAGTGGATGAGGATGAATGAAAGAGAAACAGAATGAAAGGCGGAAACGGAAGTCCGAGGGGAAGGTGGAGGGTAGGATATAAGGATAGAAAATAAGATAGAAACATAAGGAATGTAGAAGGCAAAGGGAGGAGGAGAGCGAAGAGAGCGAAGGGAGAGCGAGCGGGCGAACGAGCGAGCGAGCGAGCGAGTGGGGAGGAGAAGGCGGAGAGAGAGAGCGAGCGAGCGAGAGAGCGTGCGAAGGAGGGGAAGAGAAATAGCAATAAGTAAAGTAATTTTAAGTTAGGATAAGGAACGAGAGGAGAGAGGGAGGAAGAAAATTGTAAGAAGGAATCTGTAACCCATAAGGGAACCAGAATAAACATACATACATACTTTGTGAACATGGGTTAAGTTCATTTAAGCTGTATGTATGCAATTGTGGTAGCAAACCTGAATTAATGTTTGTTGCGGTATCCTCTTCAATTGGAATATTCTTCTGTTCTTCATTAAGTATGGGACTTGTACTCCCTCCAACTGAGTCTCCATCCATCTCCGTAGAAGGTGCAGCTTTCAAACTATGCATGGAGGGTTCACGCAACAGCAACTGTGGAATAGCATCATTTCTTAGGACTGTACGAATAGGCGTTATGGTATAAGAATTTTCAGAAAAATGTATTTGACAAATCCTATAGCTTCTTAATTCTTTGCAGGTCATATTATCCAGCTCAGGATTCTGGATGGCATCTCTCCAGGCCTTGCTCAGTCTCCAATCCTTTGGGAATACATGTTTTCCTATAAGCCTAGTTGATTTGCACCCCGATACGCAACATTGTGTATTTACTCGCCCTGCAGGCGGTCCTGGGTTGCCTAATTACAACAAATTGTTTACATCTTTTTCATAAATTATATCTTTTTATACATACAGATTTATAACTTATATATCAGTAGTCCCTTTGCTTATGGCTTATAGGATATTTCTTACCTATCTTACTTGATCTTCTATCGCGTCAGCTGCTGCCGAACAGGTGAGTCATCTTTTAATTTGTTACCGCTGCAGTAACAAATTATTTTACAATGACACTAAACCGCACACTTCTATCCTTTGCCGTATGAACCACCGAACATGACGTCTTTTAGAGATTCACGCTAGTTTACCCACTCACAACTTGTTACGCGCGAACGTCACTTCCAGTGTTCCAGTCACCTGGTTTAACCTGGTGTTTAACCTAGTTGAGCCGTTCCCGCCAAAACAACAATGGCGTCTGTGTGCGAGGATGTCGCTGCGTACGACTCTCACTCACACAACTACAGGCGACAACTAGCGCCTCCTAAAATATGAACATGAACTACTCCGCATGAAAAACGCTGCACCGGAAGTTCCTATGTTAGTTTCCGACCCCTGGTGGAGGCCCTCGCGAGAGCTGATTTGTCCGATGAACACGCGATTCGGCGAGAAACAACGCGCGCAACTCTCACGGACAAGGCACGCACACTAGCGCGTATCCCCACTCCGACGAGCACCGATGGTGCTCGCGGGCCAAATCTGAGACCACTGGTGCGTGCCCGTCTGTGAGAGCTGTGGACTCCACGCCAGTGATATCAATTCCGGCCTAAAACCGCATATGTGGCGATCGTGGTGGGGGAAACCGCAAAGTGTGTGCGTGCCGTGTCTGTGTGTTCGATGTGCGCGCCGCGGCACGGCGGTTGACCGTACCGTACGGAGACAAGGAAGGTGCTATGCTCCCCGTCTCCTTTCCACCAAGGCTTGCGTACCGTGACGTCACAACCAACAAAAAGAAAGACAGTCCTATGCTCTGTCTCCTTTCCACCAACGAAGCGTCCTTATGACGTCGACGCTGCGCGCGCACCCAGTTGCGAGAAAGACAGAACTATGCTCTCCGTCCTCTTTCCACCACGGTCGTACCCATGTGCTTCGTTTGGCATGCGACAGCGGCAACGAAATTCTCGACCGTTGTTGAAGTTTTCGACCGACTTTTACAAATTCTGGAGTTAAGTATTGTCATGACTATTATCTCAAATTTTTTTCAGATTTTTTGGTAAGGTCCGTCGCAATTAAAATAAATAAAAAGCGATGTTTTCGGCGTATTTTGAGCGATAACCGAATGAATACTTTAAATATTTGCATTACCTTCATGTAGTGACTGAATTGGACGATCCTTTGTACGTCTGCACACAAGCGAGTAATATACATATCAAGGGAATTCGGTCGTTTCGATTTAATTGAGAGCGTGCGCACGATCTATTCAGAAATATTAAATACCTTTTAAAGAGTGCGGCTAAGGCAGCGGTTAAGAGCTTTCGTGTCGCAAGTTCGCGCCCCGTATTGGTCCATTTTTTTTCCTTGCGATAGTTTTTTTTTCTTGCTTAAATCACACGACGATGAGCCACATTCCCTTACAAAATATGTTGGACACACTACCATCAGTAATAAACTCATACATAATGACAAATTCGATTGAAATGGATTGCATAGCCTACCTACTGACCCGGGGTCGCATTTGGACTAGTTGAACCGGCTGGGAAGAGGAACATTTCTTATCCCATATTTCCGAAAGCATTTCAAAGGATCCCACCCCAGGGATGCATTTGAATTTTTAATTGATATGTATGTGCCGATCCGTGGTCCCCTACCACGAATACTGTTAGGGTTATTATTTTGCAGTGTAGTTTTACTCTTGGTTTATTGCTCAATGTGTATTTTACTTTTATTGGGATTTTACAAACGGAGCGAGCACATGCGTCTCGTTCGCGTCTTACTTATACAGGAAGTGATCGCCGAGTGATACGGTTTTGCTAATTGCCTAGAGGTGTCGCGAGTCTCGTGTCGCCGCTAGTGACACTAGTCGCTGCTTACAATTATAATATCGCCATCTGACACCTCCCCTTAATTGTAAGTTGAACAGTTCTTAGTCTATACCTAACAATTTATCTCTTAGTCTTTCGAATTTTTCTTTGACAAGTGGTTTCGTAAGTATGTCTGCTATTTGTCGTTCCGTAGGGCAATATTCTATATCTATCAGACCTTCATTGTAAATTTCGCTTATATAATGGTACCTTACATCTATGTGTTTACTTCTACGATGAACGATGCCGTTCTTAATTAAACTAATCGCGCTTTGATTGTCCATTAAGAGTTTTGCCTTTTGTTTCTTATTGGTTAACGTTTCCAGTATGTTCTTTAGATATATTAAGTCCTTGCAACATTCCGCTGCAGCTATATATTCGGCTTCTGTAGTGGACATTGCTACTATTGGTTGCTTACGAGAACACCAGCTGATCGGGCCGTTCCCGTACATTATAGTGTATCCTGTGGTGCTTTTTCTCGTAGCTGTATCTCCTGCATAGTCTGAGTCGCAGTATCCGACTAATTCACCAATTTTGCTGTCGTTGCCTGTGTATCTTATTCCTAGGTCTTTTGTGCCCTGTAAATATCTTAGAATACGTTTTACATTAATTATATCTTCGCTTGTTGGATTTTCCATAAATCTACTTACATAGTTTAGAGCAAATGAAATATCGGGGCGAGTTTTAGTTGATAAGTATTGTAAACTGCCTGTTAATTGTCTGTAAGGAAAGTCATTACCTGTTCCGTTGTTGTCTTCTTTCATTTCTCTTTCTTTACTTACGATAGGTGTGTATACTGGTTTCGAATTTTCCATTTTGTATTTTAGGAGCAGTTGCTCGACATAGTTTGTTTGATTAAGTTCTACTGTATTCTTTTCCCTTCTTACATTTATCCCTAAAAAGTTCTCAAAGTTTTCGCTGATTTTTACCTCAAATTCTTTGCTTAGCTGTTGCATAAGATAGTTCGATGCTTGCGTGTTTTCGCTGATTAAAATTCCGTCGTCTACATATATTGCTAGTATCACGAATTCATTGTTTAGTTTAAAAATGCATTGTTCTGAGGGAATTGATTTGAATCGGTTTCGAGTTAGAAAGTCTTTAAATCGTTGATTCCATTTGACTGGTGCTTGCTTGAGGCCATAAAGTGCTTTTTGCAATTTACACACTCCGTTCGTTTCTTGAAATCCTTCCGGTAGTTTTATGTAGAGTTCCTCGTCTAGGTGTCCATACAAAAAAGCGGTTTTGATGTCAAATTTTATTATTTGATAGTCCTTATGGGTTGATAGAGCCATGATCAATCTCAATGCACTTGAATTTATTACGGGACTGTATGTTTCCTCGTAATCTATCCCTTTTTCTTGTTCACATCCTCTGACTACCAAGCGAGCTTTATATCTTCCATCTTCTTTTATTCGGAAGACCCATTTGGTACTTAGAATTCTTTTGTTTTTGATTTGGCTGGTGTCTAGGGGAGTCCATGTTTTATTGGCTTCTAGCGCTTCTTTTTCTTCTTGTATGGCAGCTTTCCAGTTCATTGCATCAGGTCCATTGACTGCTTCTTGATATGTTAGATGTACATAATAGTTACCATATCTTTCGGTGAGTTTGCTTTCCCTTGTGCTTCTTCTTGGAGTCTCCTGGGTAGCTCTTCTATCTTCTTCTTCTGTGTTTAATGTTTGTTCTGTTTCTTCAGGTTCTTCATGTTCTTGTTCAACATCATTCAATGATGTTTCTTTTATCGCCGAAACTTTCAGGGGCTTTGATACAGATGCTTTAAGAATAGAATGGTTTGCTTTGCATGAAGATTTTGCAGACATAGAAAAAGAGTACTTCTCGCAATTGAGTTTTGATGAAATGTGGGAACAAATTTTCCGCTTTCGTCAATATCCCAATTTGAAGAGTCTTGTTAATGCTGTGAGATCCCTACCGAATTCCAATGCTGATGCGGAAAGAATTTTTTCACTTTTGACAGATTTAAAAACAAAAAAACGAAATAAACTATCGTCCGTCAATGTAAATGCGATTTGTGTTGTTAAATCAGCACTAAAGGCGAGAAGAGAAAATGCTGCAACTCTCGACATTAGTGATAAACATTTGTCCCTCATGTCAACTGAGACTTTATATTCTGCATGTCCCAATAACACAGTGACACAACATGTAGAAGACATTGCTATTCCCGGCTCGTCTACTGATTTGTAAAAATAATAAATACCATTGTCACGTCCCGGCTGGCCGTCACACCATAAAATTCTCTGTATTTTATGGGGATTTAAAGCAATTTCATATAATTGCTGTTTCATCCATTATAGTATTATTTTTTTTACACAAACCATATCCAAAGAAGAAATGGGCAAAATTGAGTCGGGCCTCGTGCTGGACACCCCGTCTCCAGAGAGGAGATGGGAAAAATTGAGTCTGGCCTCGTGCTGGACACCCCGTCTCCAGAGAGGAGATGGGAAAAATTGAGTCGGGTCTCGTGCTGGACACCCCGTCTCCAGAGAGGAGATGGGAAAAATTGAGTCGGGCCTCGTGCTGGACACCCCGTCTCCAGAGAGGAGATGGGAAAAATTGAGTCTGGCCTCGTGCTGGACACCCCGTCTCCACAAAGGAGATGGGAAAATTGAGCCTGACCTCGTGCTAGACACCCCGTCTCCACAAAGGAGATGGGAAAAATTGAGTCTGGCTTCGTGCTAGACACCCCGTCTCCAGAGAGGGTGACGTCACGTCATGGGTGGCGTGGAAGACCACGTAAAAATTAGTTTCAGAAAATAAATTCGGTCACTTATGCAATAACACACCAACGTAAAGCACACGTAGCCAAACCGTGTGCATAATAAAAACAAAAAAAATACAAGTTCGAGTCAGAAAGTAATAATACACACGCACGTCGGTGAGCATAGACTCGAACCTGCAACGTTCGGATTCCGAAGCCGGCACCATAGGCACTTGGCCACCAACCGCTTCGTTGGTTTCGGTGTGTTTCACTTACCTGTAGAACCTGGTGGCACCTTTCCCTACTCTGTCCTTTGATTCTCCGAACCTGTCATCGTATTCGTGGTAGGGGACCACGGATCGGCACATACATATCAATTAAAAATTCAAATGCATCCCTGGGGTGGGATCCTTTGAAATGCTTTCGGAAATATGGGATAAGAAATGTTCCTCTTCCCAGCCGGTTCAACTAGTCCAAATGCGACCCCGGGTCAGTAGGTAGGCTATGCAATCCATTTCAATCGAATTTGTCATTATGTATGAGTTTATTACTGATGGTAGTGTGTCCAACATATTTTGTAAGGGAATGTGGCTCATCGTCGTGTGATTTAAGCAAGAAAAAACAACTATCGCAAGGAAAAAAAATGGACCAATACGGGGCGCGAACTTGCGACACGAAAGCTCTTAACCGCTGCCTTAGCCGCACTCTTTAAAAGGTATTTAATATTTCTGAATAGAGCGTGCGCACGCTCTCAATTAAATCGAAACGACCGAATTCCCTTGATATGTATATTACTCGCTTGTGTGCAGACGTACAAAGGATCGTCCAATTCAGTCACTACATGAAGGTAATGCAAATATTTAAAGTATTCATTCGGTTATCGCTCAAAAGACGCCGAAAACATCGCTTTTTATTTATTTTAATTGCGACGGACCTTACCAAAAAATCTGAAAAAAATTTGAGATAATAGTCATGACAATACTCAACCACAGAATTTGTAAAAGTCCAGTCGGTCGAAAACTTCAACACGTAATCGAAATTTTTCGTGTTTTTTTTACGTTTTCCATTTTTTATGCTTAGGGTTTGCAAGAAAAAAATCTGCAAAAATTTCCAACTGTAAACACACATGTTCAGAATATTCAGGATTTTTTGCAGAATTTTTGCATACCGTTAAATACGAAAAATATGCAAAAAACCGGTATTATATTTTACCCTATAACTACCCGTCTGATGGAGATAGAAGGCTCAAACTTGGCAAAGCACGATTTCTTTTAATTACCTATCGAATGACGTATTGCAAGATAAATTCGGTGAAAGTGCATTTTTGACCATTTTGGCCTGCCCAGCCGAAAGAGAATTTCGTTGCCGCTGTCGCATGCCAAACGAAGCACATGGGTACGACCGTGGTGGAAAGAGGACGGAGAGCATAGTTCTGTCTTTCTCGCAACTGGGTGCGCGCGCAGCGTCGACGTCATAAGGACGCTTCGTTGGTGGAAAGGAGACGGGGAGCATAGCACCTTCCTTGTCTCCGTACGGTACGGTCAACCGCCGTGCCGCGGCGCGCACATCACGCACACAGACACGGCACGCACACACTTTGCGGTTTCCCCCACCACGATCGCCACATATGCGGTTTTAGGCCGGAATTGATATCACTGCTCCACGCCAGTGATAGAAGATTTGGCATAAAACACCGAATGTGCTGCCGAGAGTGGGGATAGAAGCAAGGTGTGTGCGTCGCATGTCTGTGTGCGATGTGCGGGCCGCGGTACGGCGATTGTCCGTACCGTACGGAGACAAGGAAGGTGCTATGCTCCCCGTCTCCTTTCCACCAAGGCTTGCGTACCGTGACGTCACAACCATCCGAAAGAAAGACAGATTTGTGCTCCGTCCCCTTTCCACCAACGAAGCGTCGTTATGACGTCGACGCTGCGCGCGCACCCGGTGGAAAGAAAGGCAGAACTATGCTCCGTCCTCTTTCCACCACGATCGCACGCACGTGCTTCGTTCGGCATACGACAGCGGCAACGAAATTCTCTTTCGGCTGGGCAGAGTGAAATGGTCAAAAATACATTTTAGCCGAATTTGTATCGCAAGACGTCATTCGATAGGTGATCAAAAGAAAATGTGCTTTGACAAGTTTGAACCCTCTATCTCCTTCACACGGGTAGTTATAGGGTAAATTAAAAAATCGGTTTTTAGCACATTTTCCGTATTTAACGGTACGCAAAAAGTCTGCAAAAAATGCAGAATATTCTGAACATGTATATGTAATATTCATACTTTCGTTGCCAATACGGTGTAAGATAGAAAATCAAAAAATAAATAATAACGACCAAGTGTGGGACCGATTACCGCCTCCTCTACACTTGGCCGCCAGGCATTTCCTCAAAAATGGGACAATCCTGGATTATAATTACGTTTCGTCCTGGATCCACTCGACAGGACTCATCAGTAGGGCTGATGTCGAGTGGAACCTGCCCTAGACGTGCCATTGGTTACAGTGGCTAAGGTGGTTACGGTCTCGGAATATGTCCATTAACTCGCGAACAATGTTTGCGAGAAATGTACAATTCCTATACGCCATCTATTGGGGAACAATTTAATCAAAAATATTACGGCGTATGTAATGTATGTAAAAGTTTATTATTTCACCGGTGCATATATGATATTCATACTTTCGTTGCCAATACGGTGTAAGATAGAAAATCAAAAAATAAATAATAACGACCAAGTGTGGGACCGATTACCGCCTCCTCTACACTTGGCCGCCAGGCATTTCCTCAAAAATGGGACAATCCGGTCGTTATTATTTATTTTTTGATTTTCTATCTTACACCGTATTGGCAACGAAAGTATGAATATCATATATGCACCGGTGAAATAATAAACTTTTACATACATTACATACGCCGTAATATTTTTGATTAAATTGTTCCCCAATAGATGGCGTATAGGAATTGTACATTTCTCGCAAACATTGTTCGCGAGTTAATGGACATATTCCGAGACCGTAACCACCTTAGCCACTGTAACCAATGGCACGTCTAGGGCAGGTTCCACTCGACATCAGCCCTACTGATGAGTCCTGTCGAGTGGATCCAGGACGAAACGTAATTATAATCCAGGATTGTCCCATTTTTGAGGAAATGCCTGGCGGCCAAGTGTAGAGGAGGCGGTAATCGGTCCCACACTTGGTCGTTATTATTTATTTTTTGATTTTCTATCTTACACCGTATTGGCAACGAAAGTATGAATATCATATATGCACCGGTGAAATAATAAACTTTTACATGTATATGTACTGTTGAGAATTTTCGCAGATTTTTTTCTTGCAAATCCTAAGCATAAAAAATCAAAAACGTCCAAAAAACATTAAAAATTCCACTTACGTGCTGAAGTTTTCGACCGATTGGATTTTTATAAATTCTGTAGTTAAGTATTGCCATGACTATTATCTCCATTTTTTTCCAGATTTTTTGGTAAGTTGCGTCATGGTTAAAATAAATAAAAACCGATGTTTTCGCCATATTTTGTACGATATCCGAATGAATACTTTAAATATTTCCTTTCCCCTGATATAGTGAGTGAATTTTACGATTCTTTGTATGTCTGCACAGAAGCGAGTGATATACATACCAAGGGAATGTAGTCGTTTCGATTTTATTGAGGATGTGCGCACCTTACCTTCATAAATATAAAATACCTTCTAATGAGTACCGCTAGCGCAGCGGTTACGAGCTATTGTGTCGCAGGGTCGCGGCCCGCAGTGGTCAAATTTTTGTTTGCTGCGTTTGTTGTTGTTTCTTGCTTAAATTACAGGACGATGAGCCACATTCCTTTGTAAATAATTGTAGTAAATATTGACGGATTGTGTAGGGCGCAGCACAGGTCCTAGGCGTAATGACACGGTGGTCGTGCGGCAGTTAGCCGAGTAGCCGTCGTGAAGTCAGTACACTCGAGACAGGTGCCGGGACGACTAAATAATAAAGGAATTGAAAATTAAAACTAGTAGTGAAGTTAAGACCTTACCCGGAGACACCACAATCTTGGCGATGAGAATTTTTTACGAACCCAAGTGCGCGGAGTGAAGGTAACGCGAAGAAAATTACTAGTAGTAAACCATAGTTGAAGCAGCCGAAACAGTTACGCAAACTGAAGGAGACAGAAAAAGCGCGCTATGGTATTAAATGTCGGGCACCAGCAGAAAAGCAATTGATTACACCAAAACATCGTGGATTCAAGAGCTTTCAAAACCAGAATTGATTGAAACTCTAGCGCAGTTAGAGTTAGCATACGATAAGAATTCTGGAATCGACGAGCTTCGTAGAACGCTACGAGCATATGTAAATAAGAAAGGTAAAAGCCTAGGTCAAGAAGAAAACGACAAGGAACAGCTCGTCAAGGTAAACGAAAGTGAAGCACCGAGGCTAACTCACACAATGGCGGGAGACAATAACGGTGCAAAATTAGAGTTCCAGCTAGGTAGAGACGATTGGGAAACCTATACAGAAAGACTTGAACTATATTTTCTCGCAAACGACATTAAGACGGAAAAACATACGGCAGTGCTATTAACAAAAATTAGCCCCGACACCTATAAACTTATCCGCGACCTGTGTGCGCCGGACAAACAGGATACAAAATCTTACACCGACCTAGTGAAACTCGTAAATGATCATTTAAATCCAAAACCATCAGAAACGATGGAAAGGTGTAAGTTTTACCAAGCGCATCAGACATTAACAGAATCAGTAGCGGATTATACGGCGAGACTAAAAAGGTTAGCGATAAACTGTAGCTGCAGTGATGCAAAAGTATCGTTGCGGGACCAACTAGTGTGCGGGCTAAGAGATCATGAGACAAAAAAATCGCTGTTCCGGGAAGAAGCGTTAACCTACGACTCAGCATACAAAATCGCAACAGCAATGGAGGAAGCTGAGAAGAACGCGGTGTCGACAGATAAAGTAAGCAAGAGTACACCGAATAGCGACACGAGCATAAATGCGATACAAGTAAAACCGACCAACTACAAGGCAGGGCGAGGGAATCCCAATACGAGGGGGAGAGGCGCGTTCAGAGGGGCTGGACAAGGACGGCGCTGTAGCAACAAACACACGAGTTATAGCGGGAACCCAGCCCAAGGAAGCGATACCAACACGCAGGGCGCGGGGCGCTCACAGTGTTACTGCTGCGGCAAATCAAATCATTGGGCACAGAATTGCCGGCACCGATTTAATGCGTGCCACTCCTGTAAACGAAGGGGACACCTCGCATCGGTGTGTCGATCGCAAAAGAGCGCGATACAGCATTGTGAAGAGAAGTCAGCGGTCGGGGAGCAGCAGCAGGACGAATCACAAGATGACTTCTATCACGTTGATCACACAGTTACTAGTGGGAGTACAGCGATGACGAGCGTCGGTAAAGTAGAGAGTGAGAATGTAAAAGCCGATCCCATGTACTTAGAGGTATCGGTAAACGGAAAAAAGATAAACATGGAAGTAGATTCAGGATCATATGCGTCCATAATTTCGAAAAGTGACAAAAATAAATATTTTCCCGAAGTTAAGGTTGAACGTAAGGCGTCATCGTTGAATGCATATGGTAAGGTACCGCTAGAATGTGAGGGAACAATAGAAAAGTTGAATGTAAAGCTAAGGAATCGCGAGGCCATACTGAAGATGACAGTAATGACAAATGATGGTCCAATTTTGATCGGGAGACAATGGCTAAAAGTTTTAGGGCTATGGCCATTGCCACTAGAACTGTTAAGTAACGAGAATGCGTGCAATAAAGTTGACATAGTTAATGTAGCGAAACAGTTTTCGGAGAAATATCCCAAGCTGTTTGGTCCGGGACCCCGATTGTACAATAAAGGAACGCTTAAGTTAGTACTCAAAGAAAATGCACTACCGGTAGCGTTAAAAGCGAGACATTTGCCATTTGCGCTGACAACGAAAGTGGAAGATGAAATTAACCGCCTTGTTAAATTGGGACATCTTGAGAAAATTGAGGTGAGCGAGTGGGCAACGCCAATTGTGCCTGTAATTAAGGCGGACGGTACGGTTAGAATATGCGGGAATTTTAAATTGACCTTAAATCCGAACTTAGTGCGGGATCGTCACCCAATACCGTTGATAGATGAAATCTTTATAGCAATGCGGAATGGCAAGCATTTCTCCCAAATAGACTTAGAACATGCGTATATGCAAATCCCGGTGGACGAAAAAAGTCGAGATCTTTTGACGATAACAACGCACAAGGGCTTGTACAGATACACAAAAATGACAGAGGGTATTGCATCGGGGCCGGGCGATTTTCAAAGGAAGATCTAACAATGTTTAGCGGGAATTGACGGAGCCATCCCATATATTGATAATATTTTTTGCACGGGCGAAACTGATGAAAAGCATCTAGAGACCTTATATACTGTATTTAAACGTCTCGAAGACAGTGGGTTTAAAGTTAACATACGCAAGTGCGATTTTTTCAAAGAAAGGCTAGATATCTTGGGCTTTGTTATCGACAAAGACGGACTACATAAATCGAAAACTAAAGTAAATGCCATGGTCGAAGCTCCGATCCCCATAGATAAAAAACAATTAGAGTCGTTTTTAGGACTTGTGACGTATTATGCAAGGTTTTTACCCGAGAGAGCGAATAGATTAAAAGCGCTTTATGAATGTGCAAAAGCAGAGAAGTTCGAGTGGACAAAGGAATGTGACAAAGCATTTGGATGGGTGAAAAAAGAATTGGCATCACCGCGGGTCTTAGCGCATTTTTACCCAAACGAAAACATTATATTATCGTGTGATGCATCTTCGTATGGCTTAGCGGCAATACTATCTCACCGATATAGCGACGGTAGTGAAAAACCCATCGCGTACGCATCGAAAGTAATTCCTGATAAAGAGTTGAATCGAGCAATTATCGACAAGGAGGCGAGTGCAATTATTTTTGGTTTCAAGAAATTTTACAATTATATCTTTGGTAAAGAAATAACGTTGAGGACAGACCACAGCCATTAGTTTTTATTTTCGGTCCAAGGCAGGATACAGAGATGGGCTTATTTCCTGTCACGGTTCACGTACAAAATCGAGTATATACGATCAGAGCATAACGGCAATTGTGACGCACTTTCTCGCCTCCCTGTCAAGGACCCTACTCCAATTTTTGATAACGAGTTCGCAGCAATAAATTACGTAGAAGAGGCGTTAGACACACTAAGCGCGGTGGACATAGCAAGGGAAACAAAGCGCGATAAAATACTGTGTCGCATAGTAAAATACGTAAAGGGTATGTGGCCAAGCGCGAACGAGATGAATGAGGAGGAAAAAGCGTACTATGGGAAGCGTGACGAGTTAGTGGTGGAAAAAGAGTGTCTCATGTGGGGATACAGAGTGGTCGCTCCAGAAACGATGCGACGCTGTGTGCTAAGGGAATTGCACGCATCCCACTTCGGCGTGGTGAAGATGAAAATGCTGGCGCGATCTTACGTGTGGTGGCCAAACGTCGACAAAGACATTGAAGACATTGCGGCGTCCTGTAAAGTGTGCGTGCAAGGGCGAAAAAAGCCAGCGAGCGTCCCATTGACACCTTGGCCCTACCCGGATAAATGCTGGAGTAGGATCCACACAGATTTCTTAGGTCCATTTCATGGTCACATGTATATGGTGATAATCGATGCGTACTCGAAGTGGCCGGAGATTATTGATATGCAAACATGTACGCAGGTACCGAGAGTAATTGCGGAATTTAAAAAAATATTGGTCCGGTTCGGGCTGCCGAGACAACTGGTCAGTGATAACGGCAGACAGTACACGAGTTCGGAGTTTCGAGAGTTCTGCAGAAGCAACGGTATAAAACAAAGCTTCACCGCACCGTATCATCCGGTAACGAACGGCGCGGCTGAAAATTTCGTTGGAACATTTAAAGATAAAGTCAATAAAATAGTGAAGAGCGGCAAAACTCTCGAGTATGCAATCAATTTATTTTTGTTCGACTACAGATCATCTGAGCACTGTACCACGGGAAGGACGCCTGCATATTTAATGTACAAGCGAGAACTAAGAACGCGATTTGATTTATTAAAACCGGACGTGACCGACAACATACAAGCGAAACAGCAGGCGCAGGTAGCGGGTAGAAAAGGCAACCGAAATGTCGATTTACATTTTTAGTTGAGATCACGCCTGGGAAAGTTTGGAAACGACATGTCGACCAGATTATCCGATTTGTGGCGAAAGACGATACGACTAGTGCCAGTGATGAGAGCGCACCGGCAGAGGTGTTACGCCGTTCCGAGCGTATTAGAAATATTATAAATAGCAGTTAGAGCGCTAAATTAAAAGGGAGGAGTTGTAGTAAATATTGACGGATTGTGTAGGGCGCGGCACAGGTCCTAGGCGTAATGACACAGTGGTCGTGCGGCAGTTAGCCGAGTAGCTGTCGTGAAGTCAGTACACTCGAGACAGGTGCCGCGACGACTAAATAATAAAGGAATTGAAAATTAAAACTAGTAGTGAAGTTAAGACCTTACCCGGAGACACCACAATAATGTTGAACACACTACCATCAGTAATAAAACTCATACATAATAAAAAAACTGCATAGCCCACCTACTGACCCAGGATCGCACTTCGCCTAATTCAATCGTCTGGTGTTTGAGATTGGAGTGTGTAGGGAGTAGGTGCGGGTTGACTGGGGACAGTCACCAGAGCATAATAAATTGCGGAGAGCACTGCAACGTCCACTAACACAACCGTCCTTTTATTGTACACTTAGATTGTAACTTAACAAGAAAAAAAGATGATTAAGATTAGAACTAAATAAAACTTGCCAACCGCGGGGCTTTATTACACTGAAGTAAGAAGATAAAACGAAAAAAAAAGAAAGAAAAGGTGCTCCTACGTGCGAGTATCTAAACGTAAGGGTAAAGGGAAGGAAGGAGGAGGTTCGCCTAAGACGGACTATTAGACGAAGTACCTCGGAGTAGACGGAGGCAAGTGAGTCGGACACTCCGTTCTCAACTTGCCGTTAGGAGTACGTAGGAACGAGGACGACTGCAAAAGGGCGCGCGCGGGGATACGCCGCCGCAGCCGCCAAGGAAGGAAGGAATATCTTCGAAATATAATTTAGAGCGGTTGTTTAACGCTACCGGAGTATTCGACAATGTCGAGATTCGAGTATCTATTATTGCTCGAACACGAGGAACGCACGTTCACTTTTAACTCCACAAAAGCACGATACACGTGGTGTGATTTTAGAGGTCGTAACGGATTCTGACCCGAGGAAGCGGTTATTAAACGCGCGTGCTTAGTCACCCCCGCCACTCTCGCCTACTTAAGCCAATTAGCCAATTAGTGGCGACGGTAACCAAGCGACCAATGCGCGCGTTAAAATAAATCGGGCTTAAGGCGTCACGCGCATTGTGTACACGCGTGACGAAAATATATTACGTAGAAGGTGGCGTGCGGATGAACCTTTCGGCGAGGCGCCAATCACGAACACACCACCCGCCTTCAACCATGCTGTTGAACGCTGCTTAGAACTAGGAAAACGGTTGGAGCATGAATAGTATATCGGAGAACTTAAACAATATTCTTAATGCTAGAAAATAGGTGAACAAAAATAAACTTGTGAAGATTTAACCAACGAAATATCCTGACGGACAGACACGAACGGTCGCGGCGTGGATTATGCGGAATCGTCAATTGGTAACCTGCATAACTGGGTAACGGGTCGCTTAAACTCGGAGGTGGACGTGCGTACGGAAACGACGCGTACCAGTCCATCAGCGCCTGGGAAACACGCGGCAACACGACCTAGCTCCCACTTTGCAGGAGGTAGGTGATGGCTCTTTAATAAAACTAAGTCGCCGGTTTTATAATTAGGTTGGCGGTCTTGCCACTTTCCACGCTGCTGTACCGAATTCAAATAGTCGGCCGCCCATCGCTTCCAGAACGCTTCCGCGGCGCGCGAGACAAATTGCCACCGTCCCAGACGGTTTTCGCTAATGTCGAGAAGCGACGGTTGTGGCGGTAGTATTAAATGTGCGCCGGTGAGCAGATGGCCTGGTGTCAATGCCTCCAGACTCTCGACATCGTCATACAATGGACCTATAGGGCGAGAATTGAGAACACACTCAATCTTGCAAAGAAGAGTTGCAAACTCCTCAAACGTGGGCGTAAAATTGCCGATCACACGTTTGAGGTGGTACTTGCAACTCTTCACCCCTGCCTCCCAGAGGCCACCAAAGTGTGGGGCTGACGGCGGAATAAAATGCCACGTGAGGCCGTCTCCTGACAACCGTGTGCGTAGGTCCGGATCGCGTAGAACTTCGCCTATTCGTCGCGATAATTCTTTGTCGGCGCCCACGAAGTTTGTCCCGTTGTCGCTGTACACGTCCGAGGGCATTCCTCTCCGGGCGGTAAAGCGATTAAAGGCGGCGAGAAAGCCTTCGGTCGTGCAATCATCCGCCACCTCGAGGTGGACGGCGCGCGTTGCTAAGCAAATAAAAATGGATAAATACGCCTTGTGCGTCTTGATACCCCTTCCTTTAGAGGAGCGTATGGCAAACGGGCCCGCGTAATCGACTCCCGTGTGTGTAAAAGGGCGAGACGGAACAACCCGAGGTTTAGGAAGGTCGCCTAGGAGTTGTACTGAGCACTGCGCGCGGGCTTGTGTACACGTGACGCATTTATGAATGCAGCGCTTTACTACGGAGCGAGCGTTTATAATCCAGTAGCGCTGGCGCAGGAAATGTAGAGAGGCGCGCAGGCCCCCGTGCATTGTGCAGATATGCGCATGGCGCGCGAGAAGATCCGCAATATGGCCGGCCGGAAGCAGTATGGGATGTTTAGCTTCGAACGGGAGGAGCGAGTTCGAGAGTCGACCACCCACGCGAATGACTCCTTTTTCATCGAGGAAGGGAGTAAGAGCCTTTAGTTTTCGAAGAGCTTCGGGAAGCTGCGGCTTACCGTCCAAATGGGACACATGCCCGAATTCGCGTTCTTGTATTAAGTGGAAAAATGTTAATCGTGCTGACTCGATCTCGCTCGCAGTAATGATAATGTCACTAAACTTAAAGTTACGCCTAATTCTATCAATAAAACGTAAAACATAACAAAAAACGCGCAATAGTCGCGGAAATGATGAAAATTTGTGCGGGAAATCCCAGCCGCTATCAGTGTTTACGCTGATGTGTGCACTGACACCCCCCCGATCCTCCGTCTCTGACTCGGAATTGGCGAGATTTGGAGTCTGAGGCCACGCGGTGTCGGGTTCGGTCAACCACGACGGCCCGGTCCACCATAAAGGATGCTGAACTAAGGCGGACGCAGAAATTCCGCGTGAGGCGCAGTCGGCAGGATTGTCTCCGGTCGGAACGTGTTTCCATACGGCGGAAGGCAAAGTATTTTGTATTTTGGCTACTCTGTGCGCCACGAACACCTTCCACCTCGAGGGCGGTGACTCAAGCCATGACAGCACAGTCATAGAGTCGGTCCAACAATAAACTGGTGTGGTGTAAAGATTCATCGAGCGCTGGACAAAACTTATGGCTCGAACAAGCAGCTCGGCCCCGCAAAGTTCGAGTTTTGGAACGCTCAGAAGTTTTAACGGTGCCACTTTCGTTTTGGCGTATAATAGCGACACTTGCACGAGGCCGGAACTCGTCTCCACTCGCAGGTATACTACCGCCGAGTACGCGGAATTCGAAGCATCCGCGTACCCGTGGAGCTCCATGCGGGAAGACGAGCCCGTTTGGTGGGTCCATCGAGGGACTACGACCTGATTCAGGGTGCCTAATTGTGAGGCGAAAGTCGAAAGGGAGCTGGACAATTCCTCGGGAAGGGTATCGTCCCAGCCCACCTTATGCAACCACAACCTCTGCATAAGGATTTTCCCTGAGATAATAAAAGGCGCTACCCAACCAAGAGGATCGAAAATACGGGCAATTAAAGACAGAAATGTCCTCTTGGTGTCCGCACCGGACTGTGGCTTGACCTTAAACAAAAAGGCGTCTTGGAAATGATCCCAATAGATCCCCAAGACCTTATGAGTAGTGTCCTCGCCGAGAGGTTTGTCTGGCCTTACGCTCAGATCCTCCGGCGGGATCGAGGATAACAGGGTCGTATCGTTGGATATCCATTTATACGGGCGGAAACCACCCGCCCTAAGAAGAGCGATGAGTTGGCTTTGAATTTGGACTAGATTTGCGGCGTCGTCGCCGCCAAACAACAAATCGTCGACATAAATATCCCTTGCCAGAATGGGAGCAGCTAAGGGAAAATGCCTACCCTCATCGGTGATGAGCTGTTGTAGCACGCGGTTGGCTAAGAACGGCGCGGGGGCAGTACCGTAGGTAACAGTCGCAAGTCGGTATTCCTGCACTCCCTCCTCAGGATGAGGGCGCCAGAATATGCGCTGATACTCAGCGTCAGCGGGGTGGACCAAGATCTGCCTGAACATTTTCTCTAAGTCCGCGGCGTACACGAACTGATGCGACCGCCAGCGGAGAATGAGGGTGAATAGATCGGCCTGTAATTTTGGCCCAACAAGTAAAAAGTCGTTTAACGTCGTCCCGTTGGACGAGGCAGAAGAGGCGTTAAAAACCACGCGGGTTTTGGTGGTGGAGCTAGTCTCCTTTACCACGACGTGGTGGGGAAGATAAACCGCGTCAGGATTCTTACATTCCCCCGGCGGTACTAGGGTCATATGGCCTAATGCTGCGTATTCTCGAAGGAATTCATTATACGAGGCCTCTAATTCGACGTTTTTCGATAGACGCGCTTCATTTGCTAGCCACGTACGAAGCGCGACACGTGAGGTGTCTCCTATTGGAATGGGTGGAGGCACCTTAAAGGGCAGCCGTACAATATAACGCCCGTCAGACCGGCGTTGATGCGTCTGAACAAAATGTTGCTCGCATGCCTTGTCCTCCGCCGACAAGGGGGATATCGAGGGCACTTCCTCGACCTGCCAGAATGCTTGCAACAAATCAGGTAAAGGGTCTAGCCCGGATGTGGATAAGTGGCACGATAACGATGCGGTATTGGTTTGAGATGCAGGGTTTAAAGGGCCCGACAGCACCCACCCGAACACGGTGTTCTGTGCGGAAGGGGAGTCCGCAGGACCGACGATAAGCCCGTCCCGAAGAAATTTGCAGTAATAATCGGCGCCTATGATTAAGTCAATGGCGGCATGCGAAAAGGGGTGACGATCTGCAAGAGGGAGATTTGACAAGTGTGTCAATTTTGCGGAAACTGGAACCGGGGGAGGCACATATGCGGTAAGCTGAGGTAATACCAACGCGGAAATGGTTGTATCCCGAGCGTCCCCGGTGCGCGGCCTCACGGACACAGTCGCGGCGTGGCGAGCGGCGCCAACGGGAGACGACCCGATGCCCGTGATATTTACATAAACGGTCTTTACGAATGGTCTTAATGCCTGTAAGAGCGATTGCGACATAAACGAAGATTGTGAGCCCTGATCGAGTAAGGCTCGGACTTCAATTGCGCGCCCGGATGTACCTGTCAATACGACGGACGCGGTAGGCAAAACCGTACGGCAGAACCCTGACTGCGACAGGGTACTAGTAATAGTCGGCGCGGTTTCCTCGCCGACGGCGGATGAAGAATTAACGGGTGTGGGGCGAGAAGGAGCCTGGTGGCCGCTACCCCCCGGCGTTCGGTTGGGCAGCAGATGTAATAAGGTGTGGTGAGGCTGTTGGCAGTGTCGACATCGATATTTGCCCTGACAGGCCTTGGCAACATGACCGGCGTAAAAACAATTTAGACAGCGGTGATGCTTCTGCATAAGTGACACCCGCTGCGGCACGGACAAACTTATAAACGCGGCACACTGATAGGTGGGGTGGGATCCCCCGCAACAAACGCATATTATTGTGTTCGAAGAACTCGGAGCCGTATTTAATTTAACGTCCTGAGGTTCACGAACGGCGCATACCTGGTGAGAACGCGTGACCTCGTTCTTGCTCTTATTTGATTTTACGCGCGGCTCAAGAGTGGCGGACGGATCTGAAGTCTCCCACGCTCCTATACGATCCGAGAGGAAATCATACAATTCCTCATATAACGGCATTGCGTTTACGTCCCCAATGGACATTTCCCAATCGCGACGCGTGATCTTATCTAGTTTGCTTACAACTAGGTACACGAAGGTATCCTCTCCGAGATCCCGTAATCGTTTCTCGCCCTTAAACGCGGCGCGTACTTCTCGGCTTAAATCTAATAAAGTTTTAAGTTCGTGGACGGATCCGGCATTTACTTTTGGGCAATCCAGCACTCGTTGGATGTGTGTATATAATATAGCGCGTTTTCGTTCGTATCGTTTGGTGAGGATTGCCCAAGCCTCGGTAAACTGCGAGTCCGTGACCGGAGTATTAACTAATAAGCGTGCTGCCTCTCCCTGAAGACTACCTTTCAAATAATGCAACCTCTGTAGATTGTTTAAGTCAGTTCGATCAACGACGAGAGATTTAAATACGTCTCTGAAATTGGGCCACGCGGTGATTTCTCCATTAAATTTTGGGAGAACTATATTTGGTAGTGATAGCGTAACAGTTTTAGTTTCGCCTGGATGGGATTCGTCTGCAGGAGGAGGCGCGCCACTAGCAGGAGGTGCGATAGCGGTGAGGTGTTCGAGAAGCGTGTCGCGAACTTCGTCCATCTTATCGGTAATGGCTAAAATTATGTTCTCGGTGAAATAACGATGCGTCTTCTGCGCAGCATCATCGGCGATCTTGACAATCTCCCTATGTCGAAGGCGGCATTCGGCCCATGCTCGATTCACATCGTCGATGCGACTCTGGATAGCACCTTTAGTCCGTTTGGGTTTCGCCAGTTTAATAAAACTTGCCAGTCGATAGGCGATTTCCTCCTGGCAGCACAATTGTTCCGATACCAGATGTTCGAGTGTGGACATGGTGTGCGTACGGTATAAGAACACGACTCTCTAAAATGTAAAACAAAGAGGGGAGAGCACTACGGCTTGACGGTAAGGTGATAATTCAAATAAAACAAATAATCAACCGACAGGGCGGTTGGAGGTCAGTTTGTCGTAGCTCTCTTTCTGCTGTGACCGGAGTCGTGTGTAGCGGTCGGACGCGGCGGCGGCACAGGTGAAATCCAAGATGGCGCTAACTGACTAGAAGCGTGCGGACGGCGGTGTTCCGTTGGCGGCAACTCGAACGGCGATGCGTGTGTGTTCCGTGCGTCGGAGGTCCTCAGGCGTCTGAGCGGCAAGAGGGCGGCGTGTCTTGTATTGATGACCGCGGAGCGCACACATAAACGAAAACTTGCACTGCACTAATTTACGCTCTGGTATCCGGCTCGAAGGACCATTTGTTTGAGATTGGAGTGTGTAGGGAGTAGGTGCGGGTTGACTGGGGACAGTCACCAGAGCATAATAAATTGCGGAGAGCACTGCAACGTCCACTAACACAACCGTCCTTTTATTGTACACTTAGATTGTAACTTAACAAGAAAAAAAGATGATTAAGATTAGAACTAAATAAAACTTGCCAACCGCGGGGCTTTATTACACTGAAGTAAGAAGATAAAACGAAAAAAAAAGAAAGAAAAGGTGCTCCTACGTGCGAGTATCTAAACGTAAGGGTAAAGGGAAGGAAGGAGGAGGTTCGCCTAAGACGGACTATTAGACGAAGTACCTCGGAGTAGACGGAGGCAAGTGAGTCGGACACTCCGTTCTCAACTTGCCGTTAGGAGTACGTAGGAACGAGGACGACTGCAAAAGGGCGCGCGCGGGGATACGCCGCCGCAGCCGCCAAGGAAGGAAGGAATATCTTCGAAATATAATTTAGAGCGGTTGTTTAACGCTACCGGAGTATTCGACAATGTCGAGATTCGAGTATCTATTATTGCTCGAACACGAGGAACGCACGTTCACTTTTAACTCCACAAAAGCACGATACACGTGGTGTGATTTTAGAGGTCGTAACGGATTCTGACCCGAGGAAGCGGTTATTAAACGCGCGTGCTTAGTCACCCCCGCCACTCTCGCCTACTTAAGCCAATTAGCCAATTAGTGGCGACGGTAACCAAGCGACCAATGCGCGCGTTAAAATAAATCGGGCTTAAGGCGTCACGCGCATTGTGTACACGCGTGACGAAAATATATTACGTAGAAGGTGGCGTGCGGATGAACCTTTCGGCGAGGCGCCAATCACGAACATCTGGGGAGTGCAACATTTCTTAACCCATATTTCCGCAAGCATTTGAAAGGATCCCACCCACGGGACGCATTTGATTTTTTAATTTATATGTATGCGCATTACATTTCTGTGTTAGTACACAAGTGACCGAATGTCTTTTCTGATTCCAATTTTTACGTGGTGTTCCACGCCACCCATGAGGTGCGCGTTAGGTTTTTTAATGTGGACCTTCGCCAGTAGCCCTATTCTACCACATTTTTAAATAAATGGTTAATGAGAGTGTCGAATGGAATATATACAGAACAATTAATATCTTTAACACAAGGTAACATTCAACATACAACACATTTTTGACACATCTCTTGCAAGGAGATGTGTCCCTGTCTGGCACAGTGAAGGCCAGACAGAGTTTTCACACATCTCTTGCAAGGAGATGTGCTATTTAAAAACAATAATACCAGTGTCCAATATTGAGACGGCTCGACGGCGGGCGGCAGCACTTCCCGCATCCCATTACAGCACAGATCATACAACACCTCACGGAAAGCAGGCGCGTCACTAGATTAGCATACTCAGTAGCGCGGCCGTGAACTTGTCGCCAATCAATCGGCATCGATCGAGATCCAATCCGCGGTGCGCGTTACGCACTAGTATCCAACGCCGTAACCAATCACAACTAAGAACGCGATCAGGTGACGTGACGTCACGTCCTTCTGCTCGGCTTCGAGCGGGATCTGGCTATGTTCGGCCATTACTGTTCGTATCGTTACAGTTAACGGTAGTTTCGTGCTCCCTTGTCACAGTGTACGAGAAGAAACTGATCAATAACGCAATAGTGCAGATTCATTCATACAACACACCCAGAACTGAGCAGGAATATAGATCAGATCATCGTCACGCCACGTGGTCGCATACCGCCACATGTGCTGACGAGCAGCAAATAGGACAATTCATTGCAGGATTATTCAACTCCACCGTACTCTACATTAGTCCCAATCATTAAGACTCACAGAATAGCAGGTTTAGAGCCATTCACACAAACAGGTATTGTTCATTAACCCTTAATCAGATAATTACTCAATAAACTATTCATTTACACAGTATCTTGTGCAATTAATTTCTACACGACTGTCACCAGAGACCATCCCAAGATCCGGCTCCTCAAATACAGTCCACTACCTTAAATACTAGCAATTAATCACAAACAACCAGAAAGAAAATAACTGGTTACACAATGTGTTTAGAATTGCCCATAAAATGAACAGTTAAGTTTATGTTTGTTATTATGGGATGCATTAGTCTTGCAAATCTTGAGATGAGCACGCACTAGCAATGTCTGCTGTATGCTGTGTGACTTTGTCATTCGAACATACAGAATATAAAGTTTCACTTAACATGAGAGACAAATGCTTGTCAGTGATATCGAGATTTGTAGCACTTTCCCTGTTCGCTTTTAACCCTTTCGCTACGGCAGTCCGTTCCGCGAGAGTAGCGCCACTGAACGGGGCACCGCGCCGCGCAGTGTGCACATTGCGCATCGGTAGTCATCGATGTTCGCACTTACGTCTTTCAATGGCACTTTGGAATTGTCTTGTATGTATACTTTTTTAAGAGTTATGTAACAACTGTTTCGTCATATTATACAGAAAAACATAAAAATTCTGAAATTTCAGAATACCCACAATGTACGTAGGTATATTGTCTGGTCTCGCGGACACCGACTATAGTCGGCACCCGTACACACAGCACGTCTCGCGGACACCGACTATAATCGGCATCCGTACACACAGCACGTCTCGCGTCCGCCGACTATAGTCGGTGTCCGTAGCGAAAGGGTTAATGTTGATTTGACAACACAAATTGCATTTATTATGACGGACGAGAGTTTATTTCGTTTTTTTGTTTTCAAATCTGTCAACAAGGAAAAGATTCTTTCCGAATCAGCGTTAGAATTCGGTAGGGATCTCACAGCATTGACGAGACACTTCAAATTGGGATATTCACGAATACGGAAAATTTGTTCCCACATTTCATCAAAATCCAATAGCACTAAGTAATCTTTTTCTGTGTCCGTAAAATCTTGATGCAAAGCAAACCATTCTGCTCTTAAAGCATTTTGATCAAAGCCTCTTAAAGTTTCTGCGACAAAAGAAACATCATTAAATGATGTTTCTCTGTCCATATCACTGAAAGTCGTATGCGGTTCAAAACCTTTTAACTTTGATAAAAATGGGTCATTTAAAGGTAACCTTTTACAAATTTCGTCAGCGGCGCTCACGTAAAATTGCAAACAGTTCTTACGAACATTTGCAACTACATCTGTTTGGCCTTCTGACAGCAATTTGTTTAGGCACTCTTTACATTCAAGTCCAACATTAATTTCATGTAAAGACTTTTGAAACTCAACATGCGAATAATCTAAATGTATAATGAAATCTGGTAAAAGCTCTGATTTCAGAAAATGTTGACAAATTATATGAAGCAGTTCAAATGATTTTGGCTGCAACAACTGAATTCTGGTGTCCAGAGCTTGGAAAAAGGCAGACAACAAATTGAAATAATATAAAATATTTTTCAGAAATAATAAGTATGCTTTTAAATCAAGACTTTGCATTACTAATAGCAACTGTTCCGACTTGTTTGTCTTCTCAGTTGCATTTAATTGTATCAAAAAGTGCACGATATTATCCCAAGATTCCAATAGTCTCGTAATACATTTCTGTCGTGAAAGCCATCGTGTGTCGGCTAACTTCAAAATTTTATGATTTGTTTCTTCACAACATTCAGCATAAAGAGCAGATCGCTTCGGACTGCAGTTAATAAAACTTGTTATTTGCTTTACAAATTCCTCGCATTCGTCTGGAATCATCTTGCATGCATTATTTGCAGCTAGCGCTACGGAATGGCATGGACATGTCAATGTTAAAACATTTCCACACTTTTCCTCTAGCTTTTTCTGAAATGACAAATGCTTTCCTGTCATGACGCGCGCATTGTCGCATGACAGAGCAATAATATTAACGAATGGAATTTGGAGTTTATACATTTCGTCTCTAAAGCTTCGAATAACTTTTCAGCGCCACAATTTTTTGCATCAAGATCGATTAATTTGACTAATTGCGAGGTAATATGTAAACTTTCCGGATGAACGTACCGAACATGAAACGTCATCCATTTTGTATTACAAATATCTGACGTTTCATCGATAAAAATACTGAATTTTGTATTTTGAAGAATGGCCGCCACATGTTCCGTTTCAACCGGACAGAGGACATTAGTAATAATATTTTTACATTTTGTGTCTGACATAGTCATTTGCTGCAAAATGTCAGAATTTTTTCCCTCGGTTTGAAAAAATGTTAATATTTTTGTGGCTGTTACAAACGAAATATTGTGTTCAGCGATAAAAGCAGCGTATCGAATCTCCGCTGCCTTCTTTCGCATTTCAAAAGATAAATTATCGTCGTTCGTCATATTTACATCTTCGTCTGTTCCTGTTTTTTGAATACATTTTTCTTTTGCAATGTGCATTGCGGATTGTGCGTGCATATTTATAACAGA
This sequence comes from Priocnemis perturbator, assembly GCA_963942575.1. Taxonomy (NCBI): domain Eukaryota; kingdom Metazoa; phylum Arthropoda; class Insecta; order Hymenoptera; family Pompilidae; genus Priocnemis; species Priocnemis perturbator. The sequence continues at coordinate 11,124,039 of OZ012654.1, read as the reverse complement.
CAGTCTTGCTGTCGTTTGCTTTTCACAAAATCTACAAAAAGCTAATGCCCTGTCCTCTGTAACTTCACATAGCCATGGTTTATATTGTACCTTGTCTAACCATTGCTTGCGAAACGTTCGTATCTCTGGACGATCTTGCACCAAATTTGTTCTGTTTATTAAAACAGATGTATTTTCTGTCATAATCTTCATATGACACTCAGAATCCGCATGTCTTGAAATGCGTGAAACGCAAGACAGATTGTTTCTGCATATTATGCAATGAAATAGGTTATTATTCAATGGTACTTTGCGTATCCAAGAATTATATCTACTGTCGTGAAGCCAAGCTTCACGAAACTTTTGCCTATATTTGTGTGTTTGCGAATTACTCATTTCTGTGTATACTAAAAGAGGAACTGACGAAAATGTATTGTAATAATACAACTAACTACAACTAACCTAAATATGAATATTAATAAAGAATACAACTAAACACTACAAAATAAATCAAATATGCGACAGGATAACTACTAAAATATAAAAACAAAAATGGAATGATAAATAAAAATTAATACTAATTTAATAATGCTAAAAAGCTTAAAGCATGCGATAAATACTCTCACGTGCCCACGGATGCTCCTGCACTTTATTGGCAACGTGGGAAAAAGCAGAGTCGCCGCGCGCGGAAACAATATGTTGCGAGTTCCAACGAATAGCAGCTCTCGATGCCACTCTCCATTAATTTTAATCCCTACTCTAGTGTCGTCCGCGTTACGATCTTTCGACGTTGTTGCGGAACCGCCACTTTGTCCCCACACGTGCAAGAGAACGGGATACCATGAATTCTTCACGTAAGTACTGTAAATTATTTTCAATCTTCCTTCCTTTTAAGATAATGCATGATCGTATTTGTAAAGACAATGTAATGATCGTTTGAGTGCTATGGACATGGACGCATTATGCGTATAAACGTATCCACGTGGACTATGGACGCATAACTTCGTAGAGAAACAATGTGTTCGACACGCGTCGTCCACATAGAGTGCTTCGACCGGGAGTGTACAGGACTGAAGGGGATCAAATTTATGTGTCGCTTTCTTTTTCCCGCAGAAAATGAAAAGGAACCTGACCACCCGGCGCCCCAGGCCGCCGAACAACAAGCGCAGGCGGCCGTACGCCAGGACTCTGCCCAACAACAGGGCCAGGAAGAGGCCGCCCTGCGCACAGAGCAGCTGCTGCAGCAAATTTTACATTTACTGCAGCAGCAACAGGCGCCCCGGTCCCAGGAGCCACAGGCACCCCAGGAGCCCCGGCCCCAGGAGCCACAGGCGCCCCAGCCCGCCCAGCCCCAGGTCCAGTTGAAACAAAGTATGATATTAATACTTGTATTATAAGAACATTAGCAACCCATGCACGAACGAGGCTGATTTCGGGTGGGCTCGCTCCTGTATGGTCCGTTATTACCTAATGTAGCATTGTTACAACGAGTGAGCGTGCATGTCAATGTAAGGATGTATCGGTGCGAGTGAGTGTATGCGTGGTATGGTATAAATGTCGCCTACGTGCGCGACTGCAGGTTCGCGTTTGCTATTCCCGAATTTCGGGAGATCGTAAGATCTGCGGGGAGGCCAAGGTGGTGCGTGACGTACGTGACGTGACGTGTACGTGAGAAGGACACACGAACGTGAACGGACGAGAAACTGACAACACTATCAACCGAGCGAATTTAAGAACTGTGTGTGTATGTGTGAGTGGCCGAGTGTGCATAAACCTATGCGAACCTATTTTCTTTTTCCTCCTACAAAATAAACTCGTTACTGTCCACTCATTTGTACAAAAAATCGCTGTGTCACTGTTTTCCCCGCAACTGAATCCCACACTAATATGTGCCACAGTTTTGGTATATTCGTGTATGTTTTTATTTTAGAGCGAAAGAAAAGGGGCGGTGGTCGCAGCAGGGCGACCCGCGGCAGACGCGGCGGCGGACGCGGCTACGGCCGAGGTGCTTCGGATGAGGGTCACCAACATTATTACATAAATTTCAATAAACATTAAAATATTTTGAAAAAAATCGTTTTTTTTTTTTGCATACCACTATTTTCCATTTCCTTTATTTTTCCATACACATAACTAATGTTATATATAGGATTTATTTATAACATTAAAATATTACAAAGGCGTGTACATTTCTCCCGCACGCGGTCAGGCTAAAGACTAAAAACATTCTTCTTCTCGATTCGCCTCATACACACACACACACACACACACACACACGCGTGCTTCCGTGACGCTCGAGGGAGAACAGTCGCGAATCGCCTCCCGGCCACTCGCACAGCACACAATGCAGAAAACAACCATGCACACTCACATCTACACGCATCATGCATACACACGGGTCCTACATATATTTAATATATACGCACATGCCGATACATGCGATACAAGGGATAGAACCTTATATATTTTTACATCGCCACTCGTTCCGCGACGACGTAGACGTTTTCCGTAGAACAGTTAGACATCAGTATTGAAGAGTGTCGCATCAAAACACTTTACGAGACAATAAGCCTTTTCTTTTCGCTAAGTTCATTTTAATTCAATAAACCTGTCTTAGTTTGTACTCAGTATTGTTCCTCATTATTTTCCGTCGGCTATCCAGAATAGAAATCATAAAGTTGTTGATTGGTGGACGCCACACTAACTGGTCCATATATCCATTCGACATAGAAGAGAGTATCTAAACAGGAATGGATATAGTCAAGAGTAAATCAGAGAAATGGAAAAGCAGGGAAGAGATGTATGTGAGGAACTGGTAAATAGGGATAGAGAAAATCAGGGACAAAAACAGAATAATAGAATAAGTAAGACTAGATATAATGTAAAATATCCATCCCATAATAACAAACATGAACTTAACTGTTCATTTTATGGGCAATTCTAGTCACATTGTATAACCAGTTGTTTTCTTTCTGGTATTATTATTTTTAAACAGCACATCTCTCCTTGCAAGAGATGTGTCAAAACTCTGTCTGGCCTTAACTGTGCCAGACAGGGACACATCTCCTTGCAAGAGATGTGTCAAAACTCTGTCTGGCCTTCACTGTGCCAGACAGGACACATCTCCTTGCAAGAGATGTGTGAAAACTCTGTCTGGCCTTAACTGTGCCAGACAGGACACATCTCCTTGCAAGAGATGTGCCAAAAATGTGTTGTATGTTGAATGTTATCTTGTGTTAAATAATGCATTGTTCTGTATATATTCCATTCGACACTCTCATTAACCATTTATTTAAAAATGTGGTAGAATAGGGGTACTGGCGAAGGTCCACATTAAAAAACTTAACGCGCTAGCCGTGGCACCTCATGGGTGGCGTGGAAGACCACGTAAAAATTTGTATCAGAAAAGACATTCGGTCACTTGTGTACTAACACAGAAATGTAATGCGCATACATATAAATTAAAAAATCAAATGCGTCCCGTGGGTGGGATCCTTTCAAATGCTTGCGGAAATATGGGTTAAGAAATGTTGCACTCCCCAGACGATTGAATTAGGCGAAGTGCGATCCTGGGTCAGTAGGTGGGCTATGGAATCCATTTGAATGCAGTTTTTTTATTATGTATGAGTTTTATTACTGATGGTAGTGTGTTCAACATTATTTACAAAGGAATGTGGCTCATCTTCCTGTAATTTAAGCAAGAAACAACAACAAGCGCAGCAAACAAAAATTTGACCACTGCGGGCCGCGACCCTGCGACACAATAGCTCGTAACCGCTGCGCTAGCGGTACTCATTAGAAGGTATTTTATATTTATGAAGGTAACGTGCGCACATCCTCAATAAAATCGAAACGACTACATTCCCTTGGTATGTATATCACTCGCTTCTGTGCAGACATACAAAGAATCGTAAAATTCACTCACTATATCAGGGGAAAGGAAATATTTAAAGTATTCATTCGGTTATCGTACAAAATATGGCGAAAACATCGGTTTTTATTTATTTCAACCATGACGCAACTTACCAAAAAATCTGGAAAAAAATGGAGATAATAGTCATGGCAATACTTAACTACAGAATTTATAAAAATCCAATCGGTCGAAAACTTCAGCACGTAAGTGGAATTTTTAATGTTTTTTGGACGTTTTTGATTTTTTATGCTTAGGATTTGCAAGAAAAAAATCTGCGAAAATTCTCATCCGTACATATACATGTTTAGAATATTCTGCATTTTTTGCAGAATTTTTGCGTACCGTTAAATACGGAAAATGTGCTAAAAACCGATTTTTTAATTTACCCTATAACTACCCGTGTGATGGAGATAGAGGTTTCAAACTTGTCAAAGCACATTTTCTTTTGATCACCTATCGAATGACGTCTTGCGATACAAATTCGGCTAAAATGTATTTTTGACCATTTCACTCTGCCCAGCCGAAAGAGAATTTGTTCGAAATCGTTGCCGCTGTGGTATGCCGAACGAAGCACGTGCGTGCGATCGTGGTGGAAAGAGGACGGAGCATAGTTCTGCCTTTCTTTCCACCGGGTACGCGCGCAACGTCGACGTCATAACGACGCTTCGTTGGTGGAAAGGGGACGGAGCATAGATCTGTCTTTCTTTCGGATGGTTGTGTCGTCACGGTACGCAAGCCTTGGTGGAAAGGAGTCGGGGAGCATAGCACCTTCCTTGTCTTCGTACGGTACGGACAATCGCCGTACCGCGGCGCGCACATCGCAGACAGACATGCCACGCACACACCTTGCTTCTATCCCCACTCTCGGCAGCACATTCGGTGTTTTATGCCAAATCTTCTATCACTGCTCCACGCATTGGTCTGTCAGCTCACAGACAGGGCCCGCATACTTGCGCGTATCCCCACTCCCGCGGGTACCAATGGTGCTCGGGCGCCAGATCTGGCCACACCGTATAGACCAGTGATTTCAAAGGAATAACTTTGAAATAACGTTAAAAAATGTCGCGTGGTACAGAACATCCCGAAATGTAAGTAATAAATGATTCTTAACAGTATCCATTCACCTAATATTAACTGGGAAACATAATAAAGTTTTACTTGATATGTAACAAATGTCATTTACGATTATTATGTTTCCTGTAAAAATATATAACTATTTTCATGTAAACATAATGTACATATACAATGATTTATTCTATTATTAACATATAATAAACCCGGTAAGCATTAAATTGTTTGTCTAAAGTAAAACTTTTGTAGGGTGGATAAAGAAACGCAAACAGATATAATACCAGAATCCACACAAGAGGCGCTATTGACCGAACTAGTGGCAAAATTAAACAGAATAGAAAGGATTTTGGAACACAATAATTTAAAAGACAATACCGTGGACCAAAATACAAGCACGGTGCCCAAACTGGTTGGCAGGGGCTGCCAATGCACCGGCCATTGCAGCAACAGGCGTTGCAAATGTATAAAAAACACAACAAAATGCCGGGATAATTGTAAATGCCCCAGGGCTACATGCAAGAACAAGGTAACTGTAGCATTTATTCCTTGTTCGTAACTCTAATTTACCTTGAGAGAACTTACTTTAACGGGGTGTTGGTTTTAGGCTACAATTGAACAGCCTGAGGCCAGCACATCAAATAGTGCCTCAATGATTGCTGAGGTATGTTTTGTGACCTTCATAGGAGAAATATAGGTTCCTTATGATAGAGAAGATACGCAATAATATGAACATATTCTTTCAGCGGGATGAACCGAACAATGAAAACCCGATGAAGCCAAGAAAACAGCTGCAAAGAACGTCATAGTTAAAAAGCGTGGGCGAGAAATTTAATCTTAATTATAATTGTAATCAGGGCCGATTTAACCCCCTAAAACAATAAATAAAATAAAACTAAATAATGTCAAAAACTAAAACAAATTATAAATTTTTATTAAAATATTTGGTAAATATGCGGTTCAAGGGACCCACCTCCGATTTGGTCGGCCTTGGAGTATGTTATATATTTCGACATTCTGAACAACTTTTTCCTCTACATTTATGTGCGCTTGACCTTCGTTTCGGAGTTATTAGCGAAAACATTTTCATTATTGGAGACTCATCTATGTAAGATTGTAGGTAGTTTCAGAGTATGTTTTGGCTGTTGGTGTGGTTGGACAGTTACGGGGGAGGGGCAGGAGTGGGCAATGCTGTATAATTGTAATTGAAAGTCAGAATTGCTCCACGGTAAGATCATGTTTATGTTTTCCGTACTGAACGTCAGCGCAGTGATCTCAGACAGTGTCGCGGCTAATTTAAAACAGCCGCGTAACGAGAGCGCAGCACGAGCGCCTTCCTCGCCTTCGGCTCCCTCCGTCGCTCCTCGGCCGACTCCGGATGGACCGAGTAGTTCGGTGATCGGTTCGAGGCGGGACGGGGGAGCACGGGTGAGGTAAGGCGCCGGTGTCCGACGGTCCGATCTTCCTTCCGTTTTGGACATCCTACGAGTACAGGTGACAAAAACATTCTCTCAAGACTTTCGCTGACTGTGACCGGATCGTCGGACAAACACGTGCTGCGCTCTCGCCTTTCCTTTCCGTTGCTTTTTCTCTTTTATGCTTTATCCTCATTATTATTTGCCTTTTATACTTTATTACTTTACTTCATTTATTTCTTTTCGCTTTATTAAAACGCTTAGCTTTGCCTTAGTTGCACATTTTCATTTCCTTTCGCGTTTAGTTTCTTTAGATCTAGGCTTTGTACGCTTTAGTTTCCTTAGTATTAGACTTATTACATTTTAGTTTCTAATTTGCTTTGTTAGTAGTTTAGTTCAGCTTCTAGTCATTAATATAGCTTTACGTTTGTATTCGCCTCGCATTAACGCGCTTTTTAGTTCCGTGCCGTCCCTTTCTTTATTGTACATTTTTGCCTTAGAATACATTCACGTCATTTATTTCTTATTATATAAGCATCTCCTCCTTTCGTTCTCGACTCCGTCTCGACCTTGCGCCTTCTTCTACCACGCTTCCCGGCCCTCGTTTCGTTTGCAAATGGCGGGATCTACCGCGCTCGTTTTCGAGCCGGCGATCCGCCGAACAGACAGGCACGCATACTTGCGCGTATCCCCACTCCCGCAGGCACCAATGGTGCTCGGGCGCCACTCTGGCCACAGTGACTACACATGCGCGCACTATTTCTTCATATATGTACCATATTGTTACACACTAAAGTAATGATTTCATTCTTTCTTTATAACGTGGAATTGAGAGTAAGGTTAGACGTAACCTCTGGATACTGAACGAACCTGGGTGAGTGTTTGGTTAAGGATTGTATAAATGCGTGTGGCGAGCGATTAAAAATGCGCGGTGAGTTTTGAGGACGTTACGTCGGTGCGTCTGGTAGTATGTACCGGCTGGATGTTTTTGTTTTCGCGAGCGTGCCGGGCCTGCGCGTCCGTAAGACGATCGTCGGTCACTTGACCAGCATACGTTGACGAGAGCGTTACAGAAAGCATGATCTGCGTAGCAGGCATGGCGATCATAAAGTCTTATTTTGTCACGAAGTTGTATAGTCATTAAGTGATTGAGTAAAGTAAAAACTGTGTGTTCAAAATTGAACTCAAAGGGTGTAAGGTTATTTTCACCTAACAATACGAAGAGAAAAATAGTCGCATGAGGGGCATGCGACACGGCGCGTAACCAAGAAAGACGCGCACAACATGGTCCTTCGAGCCGGGTGCAGGAGGCATCACCTACGAATAAATACGGCTGGTGCGTAATTGATGCACACGAGGAAGCACGAGGAAACGAGACGGACAGTCTTGTACGGAGAAGCCAAGCCGGGCGTGCAAAGCGATGCGCCACGTGGTCCTACGACGCAGCAGGGCGGCCATTACAGCAACGCAGGTCGGACGGCACTACACCGTTAAAAGGTCCGTTTCCATTTTCTAACATATCCTTTATCTATTTCCTATCGGTATGGCGACTGCAAGCACAAGCATGTTAGCGTCACTATTGCAGAGTGCGCTTGTGGAACGAAGGAATCGAATGGCCGATGCGCGTCTGTCGGTGCCTTCATTCATTGACGAGTGCGATGTATCGATTATGTCGTTCTGTCGTATGTTTTGCCACATTCGAGATTCGAGTTATGATCGATGCTTGGAGCATCGATTGGGTTTTGAAAAAGAGAGCGTCGGGAACAAATGTGTGAATGGATCTGGCCGTAAATTGGAGCAGGCAATGACTGTTGGTAAGGGGACGGCCCAGTGTGGCCAGATCTGGCGCCCGAGCACCATTCGTACCCGCGGGAGTGGGGATACGCGCAAGTGTGCGTGCCCGTCTGTGAGAGCTGTGGACTCCACGCATTGGTCTGTCAGCTCACAGACAGGGCCCGCATACTTGCGCGTATCCCCACTCCCGCGGGTACCAATGGTGCTCGGGCGCCAGATCTGGCCACACTGAGACGGCCGCCAACAAGGCATGCACTTACCCCAGAACCGTGATCAAGTGTAGACGTGTGCTCAAAATAATTTACATTAGATAATTTCTATAAAGCACGGCGCATGACGTGAAGGAGTTAAGAGCCTTAAGGGGTCAAATCAAATCTGTCATGACCAGAGCCCAGAAATACGTGGACGGTTACACGGGGGGAAGCGAGGGGGACGACATTCATCTTAGACTGCGCCGAGACGTAGTAGCGGGGAAATTGCGTGAATTTGACGAAGTTCAGGCAAAGATCGGGCTCATTGACGAGACGGCCGATCATGGGTTAGAGCGCGAGTGCTTTGAGAACTCATATTATTCTCTAATGACGCGATTAGATCGTTTGCTTCGCCGGGCCGAAGCGGTGTCGCCGTCGCCTTCCCAGCAGTCCGCGGGCGTAAGCGCTATTAATCATCAGGTGCGTTTACCAAAGATAGACTTGCCGTCCTTCAGCGGGGAATACCAGGAGTGGTACCCTTTTCACGACACTTCCGTGTCATTAATTCACGATAATGCGTCATTGTAGCACATACCAAAATTTCACTACCTGCGTTCGTCGTTGAGGGGCGACGCAGCAGATGTGACGCGGTCACTCGAGGTGTCCGCGTTTAATTACAGTGAAGCGTGGAAGATGTTGAAGGAACGCTATGACAATAAGCGGCTCATCGTTCAGACGCTTCTTAAAGCTTTAAGCGAGCTACCGGTCTTGCATAGGGAAAGCAGCACCGGGCTGCAGCTTTTATTGGACGGTACGCTCAAACATACGGGGGCCCTGAGGGCATTGAAGCGACCGGTCGATTACTGGGATGATTGGCTCGTCCATCTCATTGTCGGTAAATTAGACGCGACAACGAAAAAAGAATGGGAATCGAAGCTCGAATCGTCGAGCATGCCCACGTTCGCTCAACTCTCCGAGTTTTTATCACAGGCCTGGGCAACTCGTGGTCCGAGTGCCACATTCCCCCACTCCTTCCACTTCTCGGCGACCCCCACCTTATTCCGTGTGCGCGCTGACTGGCGCTGACGGAGCGAGGGGAAGTAGCGTTACATATAGGGGGAGTTCCCCTAGCCCCGGACGGCACCTAGTATCGGACTTTAGCTATATCTCATGTAAGAAAACGCGACGGAATTGTTTCTGATGGCAAGAATAGTGCTGGGGATACCAGAAGACACGTGCAGGCTTCGACAGGTTTCAGTTGCCTCTGCGGACGCCAGGAAGACAGTTTAATATTGCGTTTCGTGTGAAATCGATGCATCGTACAACTTTCGAAGGTGTATATTTACAAAATTTTTCCAGTATATAAATATCTGACTCGTGGTTTTATACGCTTTGGTGAGTACTTTTTACATCCCCTTATGTTTGTTTATGTAAAATGGACTACTTCTCAGAAAAATGTATTTTCTCGATCAGTTGACTGTCCCCTGGTATCGGACAGAATATGGTTCTTTAGTATCGGACAGTAAAAATCTTCACTACGTGTGATCGTGTTTGGAATGATACTTATTCTCTTGATTTTAGACGTTACAAACAATACCTGCAACGACATGGATATTAAAAATAAAGAATAGGAGAGCACTGGCACAGAAAAATACAAATGAAATCACTGTTTGTGTAGTGTGTTTGGAGAAGAGTGACGAGGACTAGATCCAATGTTCCAAGTGCCAGGAATGGGCTCACGAGGCCTGTGCCGATAACCCCGAGTGCTCAGACATTTACATATGTGACAGATGTACATTATTTTAAAGTTTTTTTCTTTATTTTTCGTGTGTCCGGTACTAGGTGCCACTTTAGCGTCCTACCAAAGATCATTCCAAAGTTTGATGATAGTTTACGTTTAATATTTTGATGATGCTGTTATTTTGTTAATTTAGTTCAATGCCTATCATTGTTACCTTGCAATTAATGTAGAATTAAATGAAAAAAAAATTTATTTCGTTTAATTATCTGAAGAAAACCTTAACCGTCCGATACTAGGAGAACTCCCCCTATGCGGAATCAGAGGCCGATTCGCGTTACTTTATTGTTTTACTCTCTTCTGGTCAGAACTGAGCGGCTACACTGCAAACAAAAACAATTTGATTTCATTAGCTTTTTTCAAGGCTTTACATTACACATTAGACATCTCTTATACGTCTTTTTCAAGACGAAGTATTAGGCATTTTCCAGCTATATATATCCTTCAGCTCACCGGCATCATGTAAAAATGGAAGATTTCCGAAATTCACCGGCAATTTAAAAAGAAATGGGAGACCGACTTCTTATTTATTCAGTTTGGAGAACAGCCCTTGTGTTTAGTTTGCCACAAAATAATAAAAAGCATGAAAAAAGATTCGGTTATGCGACATTATAATGCACATCATGCAGAGGCGTACGGATCATTTTCCGCACAAAATCGAGAACAATTAGTGCGCGAATTGAAGGTAAAATATAAAGACACAATACAGTCTAACAACAATAATCCATGTACGTCTACATCTACATTTACACATCAGCAACAATGCCTTGCAGCTTCATATTCTGTTGCAATGGAAGTTGCATGTGCAAAGAAATGCTTTTCGGACGGCGAACTAATTAAAAAATGTGCCATTGAAATGGCTAGAGCCTTCGGAAACGAAAGCGTGGCAGAAAGTTTTGAACAAGTGGCATTATCCCGAAAAACAGTTTCCAAACGTGTCTGTGAAATTAATATGCATATTGAACAAAAATTAAAACAGTTAATTAAAAATTGTCGATATTTTTCGCTGTATTTAGATGAGAGTACAGATATCACCGACATAAGCCAACTATTAATTTTTGTACGCCTAATAAATGTCGATTTTTCAATAAACGAGGAACTTTTGTCTCTGGTCCCTTTACACTCAACAACAAAGGGAATAGATATTTATAACGCGGTTTCTGAAGAGATGAAGAAATACGGTGGATTTGAAAAGTGCACAGCTATTGTCACAGACGGTGCTAAAGCAATGGTAGCACAAGATAATGGATTCAGAGGACATTTAAAAAAGAACGGAATTAACTGTCCAACATTCCACTGCATCATACACCAGGAAGCGTTATGTGGTAAGATTGTAATTCTGAGCGACACAATGAAAATTGTAACGAAAGTTACCAATTTGATTAGAGGGGGAAACAGATCACTCTCTCATAGAAAATTTCAACATTTTTTAGAAGATGTCAATGCGTCCTACAGAGATCTCCTGCTGCATACTGACGTACGTTGGCTGACAAGGGAACATAGGCAACCCGGAAATTCAAAAAAATCTGAAATTTGGCACACATGTAGACTAGTCCATCCGTAACACAACCATATTTTTCATTGGTGCCATAACTCGTTTTTAGGGGGTGAAAACACCCTTTGAAAAAAAATCAGATTTTTCTTCTTCGTCAAATATGTCAAGAACGGTAAGAGATATCGGAAAAAAATTTAATCAAAAACTAAATCGCTTGTTCGCGTCTACGAAACTGCGTCATTTTTTATTTTATTTAATTCATATTTTTTTTGTTACGCCACCCCCTCTCCTCCCTTTTTCAAATTTTTGTCTTTTGCTGGCCGCCATGAAATACCTCTTGACTGAGTGATTTGCTGATTGAAAGCTGATTATTAGTTAACAACTGTAATTTAATTATATTATTGCGTGCATGCAGATTGATATTTTCGTCTAGTAGAATTACATTGTCCGAAAATATCCGTATAAAATTTTTTCAGATTCTGAAACCAAACACATCCAAAGGTTGAATCATGCCCGTGATCTTCTTTGGAATGATTGAAAATGTCACTTCTTTGTTTTCTGGAATCAACTGATTCAACTGATCTGGACAGTGTCCGACCACGAATCGAGTAATAGAATGGTGTTATCGCTAGTATTTTTCAGATATACTTCGCTGAACTAAGTTTTGAAATGGCCTGACGTGAGTTTTCCTGATTTTGAAGCTTCGATATACATATTTTGTGGACGGAATAGAGTTTCCTAAACTTTCGGACCAAATTTTCCCGTGGGCTCCTTTAAAATGATGTATAAAGGTGAAAGAAGACGTCCGCGTGCCGAAATAGTAGGCATGATTGTGTAACTGTATGTCACAGAGGACACCGATTGAATCGCTGCTTCCACTATTTTCACGCCAGACTGTGACAATGTTCGTCCAGAATGAACTTCGAGGTTGAAGCCTCTCTCGTCTGCGTTATAAATTTCTTCAATTCCGACAGTTGGGATGTTGGTCCTTATGCTTGCGACAAAAGATTTTGCGATATTGTGTAAATTATCAATGCCTTGAAACGTAGATCGCGTTTTGAAAGTTGTTATCTTCCGAGATACGATTCCATGTACATTTTTGAATTTCCATATCCACCAGGTATTTGCTTTGAAATTGGGTAGGTCCACCAGGTCTTTTGCCTCCAAAGCCCACAATCTCAAATTCATGTCATGGACAAAAGATTTTCTGTCAAAAGCAACTTCAAACTCTTCCAATACATATTTTGCAATCCATGTGAATTTCTCTGCATTTGTTGCACCCTTCTCAACACTTGCAGCCCACGTGTGTAGCTGCTGTACGGATTTTACGTTTCGAAAGTTCCTCTGTACGCTGGTAAGCGGCCGATGAGGTATTCTTCCGGATTTCCAAAATTCAACGGCTCTCTTCTTGTAGCTTATATCGATTTTTCCTCGATCTTCTTCCGTTTCTGTAGGCGTAAGGTACTCTACAAATTGCGGAACATTTGGCTGCGACGGATCGGCAAAGTCAAGTACGTAATCATGTTCAATTGACGTTACGCAATCCGTATCTTGAAAATTTGCAATAATATCGCGCAGCTCGTTGTGCAAGTCAACTTCTTTCGAATTCATTGGAGTCTGCGTTATACTTGCAATTTGAAACGTTGCGGCTAACATGTTTATTACGTTAGCAACATTATGCAAATGCATTTTGAAGAAGAAGTTTTAACGTACCATACATCTTTTACTCGAATGACACGATGTGCACTGACTGTTCTCGTAAGCGTAGCTGTTCGTAAAAACAACACCCACAGGAGTATTTATACCAAGTTATCGTATGAATAACAAATGTATTAATATCTCGTGTTTATAATATCTTTATGCCCTCCGTGGAATATAAGCCTGTCCTCGTCGATGTCGCTAAATGACGCGTATATTGCATTATTTTCCGATCATCGCACATGTGAACTTTGTTCCTCGTTACCATTTCATTACAGACGACAAAGAAGTGACATTTTCAATCATTCCAAAGAAGATCACGGGCATGATTCAACCTTTGGATGTGTGTGGTTTCAGAATCTGGAAAAATTTTTACGGATATTTTCGGACAATGTAATTCTACTAGACGAAAATATCAATCTGCATGAACGCAATAATGTAATTAAATTACAGTTGTTAATTAATAATCAGCTTTCTTCACCCAGATTCACAAATCTTTTCCAATATGTTTTGTTTAAAGTGGGTATTTAGAAACCCATTCCGGCGAGTTCCAAAATCCAGTAGATTTCTGTTACTTTAAGAGTGTAAAGCACGTACCTAAATGTAGTATTTGTGGAGCGCCAGCTTTTATGCGATGTGCGTGGTGCGGCCAGTACCTTTGTTTCAAACATTTCTATGAAGAATATCATTATTGTACCAATTACAGCCCATAATTTTAACAGTATTTGTTCCGTGTACAGAATAATATAATAAAGATGTATTTTAAATTGTCATCTCTGAATAGCTTTAATACGCCTACACCTTATTATCCCTACAATCTCTCTTATATCGCGTGCATTTTCACTTCAACATTCGGTTATACACACAAAAAAAATGTTAACGCAAAAATCATTTACAGCTATGAAAAGACGGTGTCAAGAGGTATTTCATGGCGGCCAGCAAAAGACAAAAATTTGAAATAAGGGGGTGAGGGGGTGGCGTAACAAAAAAAATATGAATTAAATAAAATGAAAAATGACGCAGTTTCGTAGACGCGAACAAGCGATTTAGTTTTTGATGAAACTTTTTTCCGATATCTCTTACCGTTCTTGAGATATTTGACGAAGAAGAATAATCTGATTTTTGTTCAAAGGGTGTTTTCACCCCCTAAAAACGAGTTATGGCACCAATAAAAAATATGGTTGTGTTACGGATGGACTACTCTACATGTGTGCCAAATTTCAGATTTTTTTGAATTTCCGGGTTGCCTATGTTCCCTTGTGAGTGCTGGAAAATGCCTACAACGATTTTTCGCCCTAAGAGCAGTTATACCAGAATTTTTTAAAAATGACGTCAAAGGAGACACGAAGGATATCAAAGCAAAATTCAAACAAGTTAAATTTTTAAGCAACCTTGCCTTTTAAACCGATATAACGCATCACTTGAACCTGTTAAACATGCTTCTGCAAAAACAAGATCAAAATATAACTGACTTAATTGGTCATATTAATGGGTTTAAAAATGAAATAAAATTATTTATTGTAGAATTTGGTAGAAACGAATTTCATAATATTCCATCCTGCAAAGAGATTGCAGAACACTATTCTGATGTAACCTTCGTCGAATGTGTAGCCGTGTTAATAGAAATTCAAAAACAGTTTGAAACAAGGTTTAAAGATTTCGGTATATTGGAAAAGGATATGTTTATTTTCAACAACCCAATGAGATGCAAAATTGAGGAACAGGATGCTTTATATCGAATAGAATTATGTCGCGTATAAGCTGATCCATTTCTGCTTAGTAGAAACGAATATGGATTCGAGTTTTTCAAATTATTATCGAGGGAGAAATATCCAAAATTAGTGGATCTGGGTTTGAGAATGTGCTCCATGTTCGGTTCTACTTATAAGTGTGAAAGTAGTTTTTCTGTTCTCAATATTATTAAATCCAAATATCGTTCATCGCTAACTAACGATTCTCTCTCCTCTTTACTAAGAGTAGCGACCAGTAAAATTCCAGCTGATATTCCGTCGCTTGTGAAAGAAGTTACCCGGCCACAACACGCTCATTAGAAATTCGAAACGATATTTATTATTATTTTTTTTTAGCGAAAAATATCAACAATTTTCAATTAACTGTTTTAATTTTTGTTCAATATGCATATTAATTTCCCAGACACGTTTGGAAACTGTTTTTCGGGATACTGCCACTTGTTCAAAACTTTTTGCCACGCTTTCGTTTCCGAAGGCTCTAGCCATTTCAATGGCACATATTTTAATTAGTTCGCCGTCCGAAAAGCATTTCTTTGCACGTGCAACTTCCATTGCAACAGAATATGAAGCTGCAAGGCATTGTTGCTGATGTGTAAATGTAGATGTAGACGTACATGGATTATTGTTGTTAGACTGTATTGTGTCTTTATATTTTACCTTCAATTCGCGCACTAATTGTTCTCGATTTTGTGCGGAAAATGATCCGTACGCCTCTGCATGTTGTGCATTATAATGTCGCATAACCGAATCTTTTTACATGCTTTTTATTATTTTGTGGCAAACTAAACACAAGGGCTGTTCTGCAGACTGAATAAATAAGAAGTCGGTCTCCCATTTTGACATGATGCCGGTGAGCTGAAGGATATATATGTAAAGCCAACATATGACTTTAGACACACCTTTGTATCCCGCGCGCTGAGACAATCGGTATAGCAGCCGCGACGGTGACCGGTAGAGCACAAAGAGACACGTGGCGAGACACGGCAGGCACACCGGCACCGTTGCAGCGGCTATACCTAATAACAATAGAAGTTAGGACTTTAAATGTCGTTTCTGATATTCCAGGTGAGCGTCTAAACACGGAATGTAATTAGGATAAGTAATGCATAAAACTAAATAAAACCTCTGATATTCCAGAAACTCAATTGAGCCCTATCTCAATCCGACCGCTAACCTAGACGGTTCCATAAACAACATTATATATATAGCTGGAAAATGCCTAATACTTCGTCTTGAAAAAGACGTATAAGAGATGTCTAACGTGTAATGTAAAGCCTTGAAAAAAGCTAATCAAATCAAATTGTTTTTCTCCTTGATTCAATGGGTAGCGTACGACGCGTCGCAGTGTAGCCGCTCAGTTCTGACCAGAAGAGAGTAAAACAATAAAGTAACGCGAATCGACCTCTGATTCCGCATATATGTAACGCTACTTCCCCTCGCTCCGTCAGCGCCAGTCAGCGCGCACACGGAATAAGGTGGGGGTCGCCGAGAAGTGGAAGAAGAAGGGGAATGGGGCACTCGGGCCACGAGTTGCCCAGGCCTGTTTTATCACATCGATGCCAGGTACTCGAAGCTGTGGCAGAGAAACCTATCCGGACCGTGACCGGGAATGCGCCAAGCAGGCCGAACACGCGACAAAGCGTAGTGTCGCATGTTACTTCGAACAATAATAGCAGGCCGTCGGCATGTAAGGTCTGTGACGGCAATCACTTATTATATCAGTGTGAGGCATTTGGCAAGATGTCCGTCAAGGAGCGTGTTAAGGTAGCGAGGGCAAAGAAGCTTTGTTTAAACTGCCTCCGGTCTACTAGCCATCTGTTGTACTCTACGCGGGCGGGCCCGAGGGCCGGCGGCCACCTCGACTCAAATGGTCTATATGCCGCCAACGCCCTTCAACGATCGAGTTCACGCTCGATCAACGGGCAGTAAACTGCTACCAGTCTATCGGGTTGCATGGCCCCTCATCTTACTGGTGGAAGCGAGGCCTTTCTAAACCTCTCCCATAATTCTGCCACCATGGTAAGGCGAGCTGATTCAGTGCAGCTCCCACACCGGGAAAGAAGCCCTTGCCAGCTATGGCTTCACCACTGCCACGACGATTGCAACCCCGGGGAGGCAGAACGACCCGGGGTGCCGTCCCAAATGTTGAGGGACCGGTGGCAGCTAAGGGCAACGCAGGTGGGACGTTCCCACGCGCAACCCTACCACTACCACCGACGAGCCCCCCAACCCCGTCTACCGATTATCCACCGGTCGAGTGGACCCACAGCCCAGCAGCCGATTAAGGGTCCAGTACGGGTCCGTGGGTACGCTAAGCCCCAAAGGTCCCCACCACAAGGGCGGGACCCCCTTGCGGGGGGTCTGCTAGCCACTTCGCAAGGGATTGTGGGTCGGGTGGGTGCCGCAAATGTGGCGGCGCTCACAATACGATGTTGCACGTCGCGCAGAAGGATCCGCCGAGCGGTCCGTCTGGCGCAACCGTAGAAGCCACTCCACCGGGAGCGGAAACGATCGTGTCTAACGTTAGTCACGAGTCGAAAATGGAAACGATTTCCAGTGTCATACTCTCCACCGCGATAATAGACGTATATGATTGTCGGGGAGAATTACTGTCAGCAAGGGCGCTGCTGGATTCCGGGTCGCAGGCGTGCTTCGTAACCCGCGAACTAGCGAATCGGCTGGGCATAAAGCAAAGGTCGTGCGATGTGCCGATTGTAGGGATAAACGAGACTACGTCGCGCGCTCGGCATCGGGTGACGATGAAATTCAAATCACGTCAGAACAAGTTCGGCAGAACGGTCGAATGCATAGTGTTGGATAACATAACCCAAAATTTACCGGTGGTATCACTCAGTCGCGGCAGTTTTAATATTCCGGGTAATATTAAACTCGCGGATCCACATTTCATCGAAACGTCGAAGGTAGATATTCTGCTTGGAGCCGAGGTGTTCTACGAGCTACTGTGTGTAGGGCAGATTAGGACAACGCGGTCGCAACCGTACTTGCAAAAATCCCACTTGGGCTGGCTCGTGTCCGGTCGTATAGCAAACCCAAGGTCAAATCAAAACGCGTCATCGTATAGCTTTGTCGCGCACGCGAGTCTCGAGGAGATGGTCTCTCGGTTCTGGCAAATTGAGCAGGGCCCGTCGGGCGAGACGCGTACAAGGGACGAGAAATGTTGCGAGGAACATTTCGAAATCACGCACAAATGAAATTCCGATGGAAGATTCGTGGTGCAGCTGCCACTCAGAAGTGACAAACTGCAACAACTAGGCGACAATAGGTCGACCGTGTTAAAACGGTTCTACGCGTTAGAACGAAGATTAAATAAGCAGCCGGAATTGAAAATGGAATACGGCAATTTTATGAAAGAATACGAGCAATTGGCTCATATGAGATTGGTAACGGACGATAACGATATCGATCCAGAACGGAAATGTTATTACATGCCTCATCATGCGGTTTTAAAGGAAACCAGCGTAACTACTAAATTGCGAGTGGTTTTTGACGCGTCTTGCAAATCCGTGTCAGGGGTTTCGTTAAATGATATTTTAATGGTAGGGCCGAATCTACAGCAAGACCTATTTTCGATTTTGACGCGATTTCGAACGCACGAATACGTCATAACCGGTGACGTCACAAAAATGTATAGACAGGTATTGGTCGATCGGTCTCAAACGGCATTGCAGAGAATTCTGTGGCGAGACAACGAGAATCAGGCGGTGAATGCGTATGAACTGCTCACCGTTACATACGGCACTGCGCCGGCATCCTTTCTTGCAACCAAGTGTCTACAGGAGACAGCGTTGGTCGAGGGAAGCGCTTCGCTCATGGGAGCCACGGTCATCGGGCGCGATTTTTACGTCGATGACTTATTGACAGGCGCGAATTCGATTCCAGAGTTGATAGCGATTCACGATGAAATAATTGAAATCTTGGCAAGGGCAGGGTCCGTTTTGCATAAGTGGGCCGCGAATAGAGCGGAGCTGCTTGAAGGAGTTCTTGAACAGTCGGTTCCGGGAAGGATTTTAAGTTTGAATAAGGAAGACGATGTTCGTACTTTGGGCGTTCAGTGGAACCCAAGTAGCGACACATTTCAGTATTCTGTTCCCGCGACGGCTAATCCGCATAAAATAACGAAACGGAGCATATTATCTGCGGTAGCCAGGGTGTTCGATCCGTTGGGCTTGATCGGTCCAGTAATCGTGACGGCGAAGATAATCGTCCAGCGGTTATGGCAGCAGGGCCTTGACTGGGACAAGTCTATACCCATTGCGTTGCATTCACTTTGGCTGCGCTACGAGGAGCAGCTACCGATGCTGAATGAAATCGTAATTAGTCGGCACGTAGTTTGTCGGGACGCGGTCAGGATCGAGATACATGGATTTGCGGACGCTTCCGAAGTTGCTTACGGGGCATGTATCTATATAATCTCCATTGACCGACGCGGGAGGTTTTTTAGCCGCTTGTTGTGTGCCAAGTCTAGAGTGGCACCGTTGAAAAACGTATCTTTACCCAGGTTGGAACTGTGCGGGGCAGTTTTCCTAGCGCGACTTGTTTCTAAGTTAGATGCAACATTGGGGTTGCCTTGCGAGCGCGCGTACTGTTGGTCGGATTCGGTCATAACGTTGGCCTGAATTAGATCGCCATTTCGCACCTGGAACACGTCTGTTGCGAACCGTGTATCCGAAATACAGGAATTGCTGCCCGACGCGCGGTGGGGCCACGTGCCATCAGTGCAGAATCCGGCTGACGTAATCTCTAGGGGAGCTACGCCGGTTGAACTTTCAAATTTAGGATTGTGGTGGGAGGGCCCAATCGCGTTTTTGAGAAACGAAGAAAGGGTTACGCCGGAGGTTGCGTACGACGAAGTTCCGGAAAGACGAAATAATCCTATTGGGGGCATAATCGTTGCAACGGCAACCGAGGACCAGTTCCGAGAATTTAGGAAAGATATCTTTGGTAGATATTCGTCACTTACGCGTTAAACCCGTGTTATAGCTTATTGTTTGCGGTTTGTAAAAAATGCGCGCGTTGCGTGTAGCAGGGCCGAAGGGCCGTTAGTGAGTGCTGAACTTGCCGGCGCGAGAACGCGACTGGTGAAAATGTGTCAATCGGACGCGTTTAGGGAGGAATTGAGGATCCTTCGAGAAGAGTCGAATTCGCCTTTAAAGGGTAGTTTGAGCGTCTTGAGTCCGTTCATTGATGCCGAGGGTGTCATGCGTGTTGGAGGTAGGCTTCAGAGCGCAGGGTTGCAGTACGACGGTAGGCATCCTATTATCTTGCCAAAATCGCATCCTCTCACATCGCTCATTATAGAGTATGAGCATCGAAGGGCGTTGCATGCGGGACCTCAGATGACTGTCGCTGCTGTGCGCACGCGGTATTGGCCTGTCGGTGGTAAGGGTATCGTAAGAAGCATAGTACGACGATGCGTCGTGTGTTTTAAAAATGCCCCGATCAGTCCGCCGTACTTGATGGGCAGCTTGCCGGAAGTCCGTGTTACTTGTTCGCGACCGTTCGCGAATGTTGGGATCGACTACTGCGGTCCTTTTCTCGTAAAGGAGGGGCGTCGTCGTAACTCCAAGTTTGTAAAATCTTACGGTGCAATTTTCGTATGCATGGCAACAAAGGCTGTGCACATAGAGCTCGTCACAGACATGTCGACGGACTGTTTCATCGCGTGCTTAAAACGATTCATGGCCCGAAGGGGTAAACCAAATAGAATCTATTCTGATAATGGCTCCAATTTCGTGGGAGCAGATCGCGCGTTGAGGGAGTGTAGAGAGTGCGTGCTCGACGATGAGAGTAATGCAAAAATGATCGAACTTTTGTCAATCGAGGGGGTTGAATGGCATTTCATACCGCCTGGTGCACCACATTTTGGTGGATTGTGGGAGGCGGCGGTGAAGTCTGCCAAATACCATTTGCGTCGTATAGTGGGAAACGCGTCGTTGCGCTTCGAGGAACTATGTACCGTGCTTGTGCAGATAGAAGCGATACTTAATTCCCCTCCACTCACCCCTTTATCTACCGATCCACGTGATTTGGGTACCCTCACCCCAGCTCATTTCCTTATTGGAGACTCTTTGTTGACGGTGGCCGAGCCCGACCTGATGGGAGTACCAATCAACCGGCTCGCTCGATGGCAGCATATCGAGCGACTTCGCCAGCATTTCTGGCAACGATGGTCCAGGGAGTACCCAAATCTGCTGTATCAGAGACCCAGGTCGGCAACCAGGACACGACAGCCTCTCCAGAAAGGTCACTTGGTTGTGATCAGAGAGGACAACTTACCTCCTCTGCAATGGTTGTTTGACAGAGTGGAGGAAACGCTGCCGGGTACCGACGGAGTCGTTCGTGCAGCCATGGTCAGGACGAGCAAAGGAGTCATCAAGCGACCCACGACGAAGCTTTGCGTGTTGCCATGTGAGCTGTTGGGGATTGGCGCTTCCTTTTGGACCCATCCGCATGCTGCTCGCCTCAACTCGTAATATTTGTCCCGTGCGCCTCGCACCTAGTGTACTTGCGCACACTCCTTGTTTACTTAATCTGTCGCGTTCTATTTTTAGGCCCAGGCGTTACTCGTTTGTCTCTTTCTTGTCTGTTGCGTTTATGAGTAACCCTGATTGGTTATTGTAATGAGTCGATGGTGGGAGTTCCCGCTTCCGGCGTCTCCGCCTTGTTCTTTTCGTACGCCATACCGAAACATTGTGATATTTGCAGGGGTGAGACACGTGCTGTGTGCTGACCTTACCGCCATATTGAACATTAATTTGCCGCGAGTGCGTCCGCATCTTCGCCTACTTTGATCAGAATTGAAAGTCCGTGTTTGTGCACTTAAAGCGCGTAGTTCTTTAATTCGCGTTAATTTTTTGTTTGTTAATTTCCGCTCGTCAGAGCAATCTCGGCCTGACGAGATTCCGACCTTCCTGGCGACCGCGGCGGCGTATCCCCGCGCGCGCTTGTGTGTACGGTCGTACTCTTCTTACCGATAATCCTGAGGTGTGCGTAGCGAGATATCTGCCGCTACGTCCCTAGTTCCGTTTTGTCCGAGGTACTCGCGCACTGTTTGACGTGCTGGCGAGCATCTTCCTTCCTGCACGCTCCTTGAAGAGGCGAGATTGAAGTATAAATTTCATTTCTTTTTTTTTTATTTATTATTTATTTTATAATTCTAGTGCGGTAATTTTAAGAGTTTTAAATATGAACATTGAGTGCGGTGTATATATATCTTTTATTTCTGTGTTTAAAATAAATGGTGGTTCTGCCCGTCCGCGAAGCAGAGTTACGCCTGCTTCTATAACGAGTCACTTTCCTGGACTGCCCCCAGTCCGAACTAGGCACATCGCGTTATGTGGCGCGATTCATAAACAGAGCCATAATGGCAATCAACCGCACAACGTATAAGGCTGTTATACTTAGTTTGTTTAATTGATTCTTTGACACATTCTTTATTTTTCATGGTTCAATGTTCATTCCCGCTAGTTATTATTTCGCACATGTATCGTTACTTACTCACGTTGGGTGAATCTGTTGTTTATTTATTTTTTGCGTTTTGTGCGATGAGAGCATGACTAGCACGTCATTATACTAGTTTGAGAGGAGTTACGTTGAGTCTATTTATGCGTTTTGATTTTTTAACTAATGTTAAGGATTTATTGGCTTTACGGAGTTTGACGTAACTGTGGTTTGTTCCTTCCTAAGGATAAGCGGCGAATAATGGTTTGTGTTGGAGGGCTAATCCGTCCAAGGGGGGCGGTATGTTTGGTTAAGGATTGTATGAATGCGTGTGGCGAGCGATTCAAAATGCGCGGTGAGTTTTGTGGACGTTACGTCGGTGCGTCTGGTAGTATGTACCGGCGGGATGTTTTTGTTTTCGCGAGCGTGCCGGGCCTGCGCGCCCGTAAGGCGATCGTCGTTCACTTGACCAGCATACGTTGACGAGAGCGTTACAGAAAGCATGATCTGCGTAGCAGGCATGGCGATCATAAAGTTTTATTTTGTCACGAAGTTGTATAGTCATTAAGTGATTGAGTAAAGTAAAAACTGTGTGTTCAAAATTGAACTCAAAGGGTGTAAGGTTATTTTCACCTAACAATACGAAGAGAAAAATAGTCGCATGAGGGGCATGCGACACGGCGCGTAACCAAGAAAGACGCGCACAACAGTGAGTTTCGAACAGATTGCGTTTTTTCTTTAGGTGTTTTGCTTTTGTGTGTGTACAACTGCTTGTTTATTGTTTTCGGTGGCATAATTAAAATAAAATTCTGCCTAAACCCGGGAAATGGATGATCAGAAATGTAAAACTCATTACAAAAAGTGTGTATATCCGCAGTGTGGATTAACAAGCCGCAATGCACCGGATGGCACTACATTTCATGTATTTCCCGTGAAAAACCATGATCGTTTTATAACGTGGATAGTTAACTGCCGTTTAGATGATTGGGTGGAAATGTCTGACGCAGAAATGAAAAGTAAATACATCTGTAGTCGACATTTTGCAAAAGAGAATTTTCACGTGAGTGGTCGAATGCGTAGTGATGCAGTTCCTCTACTGCCACATATAGATACCGACGAAAGCGATCATAACGTGAGTTTGGAGATCGACGCCATTTCATCAACAATAGAACGAAATGAATTAGAACAACGGCTGCGGGAAACCCAACTGCTATTAGATGTAGAAAAGAACAAAGTAACTAGTCTCCTCTTACAATACCGTGCGAAGTGTAGGGTATTGACTAGGCTGCACGATAAAATTTCGTTAGGCAGCATCGACGATAAATGCTTGAAAAAAGTAGTTTGTAAAAGATTGTCGGGTTTTGTGTTAACATTTGTATTAACGTTATTATTTCCGTTTAAAAAAGCTGCTTTTACACGAAAACAGCAGCAACTGTGTATGACATTGCAATAAACTTCGCCAGCTTTGATAATTTAAATAGTAGATCTGCTACCGACCCCAATCCGCAGAGGTGCGCGATGTCGCAAATAAATAATACGGCTGAGCAAAATTTAAAAGCTAAATTAATTGAAATGAAAAACTGGTTTGTTATATCGGAAATGGTTTAAAAATACCACCATGCTTTTTAGGGTTACAGCAATCTGTAAATGCCACCCTCCAGTTATACGCAGATTTAACCGAAGGAGGCATTACATTTTTGCTAACTTCTCAATTAAATACCGACTGCTTAGAAAATTTCTTCTCTGTTCTCCGCATGCACGGTCGTACTTATAACCACAATCCTTCGGTAAAAGCGGTGCGTCTTGCCATTAGAAAAAATATATTATTAAATCTAAACGGCACCTTAAAAAGTGGTAACTGTATGCCGGATTATGATGCACCACTAATACCAGGGGAGCATGTCATTCAGGGTGAACTAGTCGCGTCGCAACCTGATGTTTCATTGCATGCCGTTCAATACACTGATGATGACTATGTTAATGTAAATATGGAAATAGATGATTGTGCTGAAGTGCCATCATCAGTGTGTTCTTTAGAATTATGTGCGGTAGAATTCTTTGCAGGGTATGTTGCAAAGAAGAGCACTGATAAATCGAAATGTCGTAAATGTCACGACATATTTATTGATAAAGATGCAATCTTTTGTAGAGATGAGCATATCCTGATATTCTTCCGCGCATACGCGGTTAAAGAAGATGTTGATTTTGGGCATCTTTGTGTCCCTACTAGAGAATTTTCCATCATATTTAAAGTTATAAATAAAATCTTTGACGAATGTTATCCAAAGTTACGCTGCGAAGCATTCATATTGGATAAGCTGTTTTCGATAGATTCAAATTCTGTGGAACAGAAATATCCAAAATGGTTTAGCGAAGATGAATGTGCTGTCCATCGGAAAGATATGGTTTATTTCGCTTTTAAAGTAAAAATTCATAAGGATACGCTACGGCTCAGTCAACAAGTTAGATTTCCGGCACGCTCCTCAAATACAATTGCAAAATTATCGCATTTAAAACATGTTTAAATTTGTTACTTTGCAATGGACCTGCTAGTATTTTTAAGAAATTTCCAAAATTGTTTGTACCCGAGGATGGCGGGCGAGGAGGGGTTTTTAGTGAGAATTCCAGTCCATAAGGCGAGTCTCTCAGAACCCGGTCCTACCTAGACCAGACATGCGCAACAGGATTTTCCCCTCCGGGAAGAAAAAAAAAAAAAATTAACTGTTTAAAATGCATGTTGTGTTTGCTTCCTCTAATTGCCGCATGTTATGTTGTTGTTGTAGCATGATTAAAAGTACGTTTAGTGTTCAAAAGAAGAATTTGATTAGTATATATTCTTATGTTACCTCTTTTAATCTCAATGCCGGATAATTACATAGATATATTTTAGAAAACATTGAACGTACTTTGGGATGGTAAAGACCCTCTTTCACGCCTTCGCGTGGCCCATCCCATTAACACTATCACTTCACTTACCGCATGTAGTATATTACTGCTGGTGAAAGTAATAGTGGAACTAAGGTGAAAGAAGGGCATGTTAACTACCCTGACATTTCTTATATCTTTGTCTATGTTGCATTAGTATTCTAGGTAATTCATCCGGAAAGATCTTTCTATTACGTGAAAAAATAGGTCAAAATTGCAAAATCAATTTTTTTTATACAACGCTTTGTTGCTGATAAGTTTTCTTATGGTTCTAATGGTTTCATATTCTGTTTACTATAGTAAGAACAAACGGGTGGACACAGTTAATCAAGGAAAGGAACACTTTAGAACCACAACTTCTTTAATGGCGTACACTCTTGCGCTTCTTCTCAAGCGCTTCTTTTTACTCTCTAACAACCGTCTCCACGCAACCTTTCTTCTGCCCTCCGTCCCTTGCCGTCCTGACTCCCAGCCGCGTCCGCCCAGCTGCTACGCAACGCGTTCCCACGTTCGGCCATCCTGATACTGAGTCGTCCTCGACTCCCAATTTCCGCATCCCTTGATGGCGTCGATGGTCCCCGGCCCTGAAATGATTGGTAGGCGCCGCAACCTCGTTTAGCGGAGGGCGATCGATGCTCTTCGGCCAGGAATCGTCCTGACGACAATTTTCCCATGATCCAAACATCGCCAAGGGCCTCTTTACACGTAGCCGGATCATGACGGCATAGTGCTAGACCCCTGACTTCAATTTTAGTGGTCCCAGCCTACGCCAAGGGAACCCCATTACACGAGCTCGACCAAAAGAGCTCGCTTAGCATGCTGAGTACTTGACTTGACTGAATGGTCCGTTGCCCTGCCAAGTTAGGATCCCTCATATACATCAACTCTGACCAGGAGTCATGGCTAGAGCAATCCTTACCGACCCAGACAACCGTTAAC
Source organism: Priocnemis perturbator (assembly GCA_963942575.1). Lineage (NCBI taxonomy): Eukaryota > Metazoa > Arthropoda > Insecta > Hymenoptera > Pompilidae > Priocnemis > Priocnemis perturbator. The sequence goes on along the minus strand of OZ012654.1, from coordinate 11,097,612 downwards.
ACAAATATCTACAATTCTAAGGGCTAATTTATCTACGTGGCGTTAAGCAATAAAGCATGCTTAGGTAAGCGTAATAGTAAATGAAGCGTGGTGACAAAACTGCACAATAGGATGCGTCTTGCTATCACTACTATAGGAAAGGAAGGTTCCCGGACCCGTCAAGGCCTCCGCCACACACACCCTGCTATAGGCCGCGAGGAGCACCTCAGGGTCCCCGACCAATCCCCTAGAATCCATACTGTTTGACAAGCATTACCTTGATCTACTCAAGCGCGTCAAACGTGACCCATTTCTTCAGCCCATCCACAGCGATGACGCTCCTTTGGCCCTTCGACCTTTGGAGCTCCCGCAGGTCTTCAACCTCGTAACGGTCATTTGGCAACACCGCGGTGACCTTGAACGGCCCCTTGGCCATGGCTGCCAACTTCGTGCTCTGTCCCGTAGCTGCTGGCCTGGACGCCACCATGACCACGTCCCCGAGTGCGTATTGGGTTGGCTTGGACCTCCGCGCATCAAACCTGACTTTCTGCTGCGCCTGCTCGGAATCCGTGGAATGCTTCGCTTCTCTGCGTAGCTCCTTGAGGTCTACCTCGTCCAGTGTCGTCTGGATCCCGCTAAGCAGAGCTGCGTCTGCCGTACTACGGGGCTTGAACCCGTACAATAGCTGCGCCGGGCTTTTCTGCGTCGTTCGGTTGATAGCCCCGTTGATGCCACTTTGTACCTTTTTCAAGGCATCGTCCCACGTATCCTCAGGCGCCCCTACAGTCGTGGCAGCAAGTGAACCCAAAACCGTTCGGTTCATACGCTCACATTGACCGTTTGCTCTTGGAGTCGCCACCGCATTCAGTACGTGTTTTATTCCATACTCCAGGCAGAACGCCGCGAAACGATGCGACGTGAAACAGCTTCCCCTATCACTGATGATACGTGAGGGAACACCGAAAATTGCGAACAGATGGTCCAGGGCTCTGATTACCCATTTCGTCTTCGTATCGTGGACGGGCTCGAGTACGCAAAACTTAGTGAATCCGTCAACTATTGTCAATATCTGGGTATTCTTGCGTCTACTGCGTATGAAAGGGCCCAGGTGATCCAAATGTACAGTATGAAAAGGAATAGAGACCTTCTCGATGGGATGCAAGAACCCAGGTTTCCGTCCAGATGACGATTTGTAGTCAAGACCATTCAGGCAAGCATTTACATATTTAACAATGAATTTCCGCATCCCCCTAAACCAGTAGTTTTCACTGACTTTCTCGATCGTCCTACCCACAGCAAAGTGCCCTTGGTCGTCGTGGCACATCTTTACCACATTGAAACGCGCCACACGTGGGAACAGCCACTTATTCCCCGCCTCTGTTCTTCGGAAAACCACACCCCCCTTTAGGTCGTACTTGTCGAAGTACTGCTTCGTGTCCGGTCGTACGTCACCACTCTCGATGATTTTTCGTATTATAACAAGGTCCGGATCCTGCATCTGCGCTACCTTAATCCATTCACTATCGGTTACATCTATAAGCATGCACTCGATCGGATTGCGACTCAAGTAATCAACGTGTGGCGCCTGGGCCCCGGGACGATAGGCAACCTCAAAATTGTAATCTTGCATATACACCCACCATCTAGCGACGCGTGGCTGTATATCTTTCTTCATGACCGTCGCCCGGACGGCGCTGCAATCCGTAACCACCGTGAATTTTATGCCCAATAAGTACACGCGGAAGGCTCGGAGCGCCGCGACCACCGCGAGAGTCTCTCAATCGTACGAATGATACTTCTGTTCTTCAACCGAAGTTTTGCGGCTGTAATAAGCTACGATTCTTTTCTCATTACCTGTCCTCTGAATGAGAATCGCGCCTAACCCGATTGAGCTCGCATCGGTATGGACCTCCGTTACGAGGGCGGGGTCATATATCGCTAAGACTGGCCTCTCAGATAGCGTCAACTTTATTTCGTCAACTACCTTTGAATGTTCCGGGCCCCATTCCCAAGGGACGTTTTTGCGTAGGAGGTTCGTCAACGGAGCCACCTTCTTCGCATAACCACCTATAAATTTACGAAAATACCCCGCCAGACCCAAAAACTGCCGGACTTGCTTCAAATTCGATGGAGTGGGAGCCCTCACGACCGCCTCTATCTTAAGGGTTCCTGGCCGTACTCCCGCCACAGATATCTCCCTACCGAGATATTCAATCTCTTTTTGGAAAAAACTACATTTAGATAGATTTAAAGTGAAGTTATGGCTCTCTAGAGTCTTCAAAACCAGCTCTAGATTTACAAATCCCTCTTCGATATCCGAGGAAGGGATCAAAATGTCGTCCATATAAACCAGGGCCCGACCGAAACGCAGGTCCCCCAGGGTCGTGTTCATTGCCCTCTGAAAAACCGACGGCGCGTTGGCGAGTCCAAACGGCATGCGCAAAAACTCGTACTGACCGCCAGGAGTCACAAATGCGGTTTTTTCAACTGATTCCGGATGCAACGGGATCTGATAAAATCCGGACATAAGATCTAATGATGTGAAGTACATTTTCTTCCCCAGCTGATCAATTTGGTCGTCAATGAGTGGCAGGGGATATTTGTCGCGCTTTGTGATCTTATTTAGAGCTCTATAATCCACGCACATACGCATACTACCATTTTTTTTCTTTACCAATATAGCGGGACTGGCATAAGGCGAACGGCTGTCCCGGATCACCTCACTTGCCGTCAAATCTGCAACAATTTTCTTAAGGTATTCGCGTTCCGACAGCGAGAGACGATACGGTCGGTGATACACGGGCTCATCGCTAAGAAGCTCAATTTTCATTGTAGCCACTTTCGCCCTACCTAACTCCGCGGTGTCGAAAGAGATGGATGCCCGATAATTGTTTAATACCGTCATTAACCGCTTCCGGTCGACCTCGTTAAGCCCGGCACAGGAGACGTCTTCCACTTCTAATGGTTTTCGGCTGCCCACATCTATCATGTGAACGTCTCGTGGCCCTGCGGTTCTACAATCGTCCTTTAATTTTACGATCAACAGTTCTGTCGCGCCGATTATTGCTCGAATGTCGGAAGAAGCTAAAATGTCCCGTCCAATCAAGATGTCCCGAGACAGCTGGTCGTCCGGCACTACATACACTTTAATTTCAAGGGGAACACTATCGATCACGATTCCGATTTCCGCGCATCCGATGGGTACCGACAACGTTGTGTTAAACGCGGACAGGAATCTGTCTGCCGGGAATAAATTTGGTTTTAACGCTCGCGCTTGGCTTTCCCTGATCACCGAACACTCGCTCCGCATATCTACTAGGCACTCCTTATCTACGCCGTTAATGCTGCATATTTTCAACGGCTTCCGTACTTTGGCTACCTCGCAGACCATTCCCGCTTGTTGCGCAGTTACACCGGCTAGTCACAACGGCTTTGCAAAACCCTTCTTCTTCTTAAAACAACGATCCTCAGTATGGCCCGGTGTACCACAGAACGTACATTTCGGTTTGGTGTTCCTCATATTTGCGGCTGGCCCCACTCTGTCACCTGTCGCCCGTCGCGTTTCAGGACATTCCGCCTTAACGTGTCCCGGTTTGCCACACGCGTAACACAACCCCTTTTCTTTTCGAGTACGTTTGTCCACGAATGTATCGCGCGAAGGTTGTGTCCTCACCCCCTCATTCGATCGTACCGTCACCCCGGCAAAGATCCCCAAACAACTGGTCAGATCCGAAAGGGTTTTGCAACGAGCTGCCAAAACTGTTCTACGTATACCCTCGTCATGGATACCCTGAGCTATTGAGTCAACCATCTGAGCTTCCGATAGTTCCAGTTTCAGTCTGTTCAGTTTGCCCATTTTTACGAAGCAATACGCCTGCAAGTCTTGACCCGGCCGACTCGTGTAATTTGCCGCATCTTTTAATAGTTCCCCGAAACTGACCTCCCCTGGGAACTGTCGCTGTATGGCGATCGAGAAAGCGTTCCCGGATAAGATAGTACCCGCTAATCCATCGTACCAAAGCTTGGCGTTTCCCCTCAGTCTACACACCGCTAAATAAAGCTTGGTCCTGTCATCCCAATCATACATGGTCCCGCACGTATTAACCCTTTCCAGCCAGTCGGCCGCGGAAATATCTTTGAGAAACGGATCAAACTCAGGCAAGAACTTTTCGTTCATAAAATTTTCTGGCGCCCTCGAACCCGCCCTAGCAATACCTGACAGGGTGTCTGCAAGTCTCGCGATGTCCGTGTCGTGAGTACTATGTCCGAGACTATCACGTTGGCTCTCGGTACTTCGGGGCCCTGATACGCCTCGATCCGATGACCTCGACCCCCGACCTCTCCGCGGCGAGTCCCGACTTGACGACGAATCGCGGCGACGGGAGCGTCTCTCGTCCCTGTCGCGCCTGTTCCGGCGACAATCATCTCGTCGGCGGCAATCGTCTCGACCACGATGGTCGTCGTTTCGGTGACGGTCGTTGTCTCGACAGAGATGCGAGCTCATCTTGCACGAAGGAGTCACAGATAGTTCGTTCCTGTTTATTAACTTCACTTCCTGCAACGTCTCACTTCCCGAATTTCCGGGCACGTTCGAATTCGTAAACGTCCCTGTTTCGGCACTCGTGAGCGCGAATGTAATCCCACTTCTGATTTATAGTAAGAACAAACGGGTGGACACAGTTAATCAAGGAAAGGAACACTTTAGAACCACAACTTCTTTAATGGCGTACACTCTTGCGCTTCTTTTTACTCTCTAACGACCGTCTCCACGCAACCTTTCTCCTGCCCTCCGTCCCTTGCCGTCCTGACTCCCAGCCGCGTCCGCCCAGCTGCTACGCAACGCGTTCCCACATTACAGTATGTTGTTTTTTAAATAAACGGAATACTGTTACGCCCAAACGCAGTGGTTTAATTGAATATGACGAGCGGTCGGCCACTACTCAGAATGTTGAATAAAGAATCTAATATGAATGTAACTATGCCGGTATAAGATTGTTACGACCCGGCGAGGAGTCCCGTAGGGAATTTTGAAAGAATTCCCTTCTTGCGGATTTCTATGACTCCTCGGTCACCGGATTTTATCGTTGTCGTTGTTCTTGTGGATTCGCCTGTCGGAGGTTAGGAGCTGAAGCTCGCAGAAACGTCGGGAATAATCGATTGTGCCGTTGTCGATTCTCGAAGGTGTCGGCAAGACGTTTAAAATGAGCGGCAATTCAAAAGGATGATCCACCCGATTCGCTCTGAGTTTGTATTGGATTCTATACCTTTTTAGCCGCGTGTAGTGGAGACATTGATGATGTTGATGGTGTTGAGTAAAGACTTTAGTATGAATGTACTATGCCGGTATAAGATGTTGTATCTGGTGACAGTTGTGGGGAAATGCTTGCACTGGGTGAGTGCGATGATGTACTGAAGCAAGAATGATAACGGGAGATATGATTGTGTGCAACTGGATGAAACTGAATGAGCTGTAACTAATGTAGAATGCTCAAAACTGGTAAGGTTAGGTCGCACACATTGAATTCTCCACGTGAATCTGACTGAATTAACGAGGTGTAATGAATACCTGGGTGATCTGGGCTATGCTCCTGCTGGAGAAGTGATCTGTTACTGCTGAATGAGCGCCGTGATTCCCGGTATACTCCCGCCACGTGGCACTCGAATGATCTGTTCTATTTCTGGAGTATCGCAGTTGCGAAAACGCCGGTGAATTCGTGATCTGAGCTGGGTGTTGTGTCCGTTGTGCGTGAGCACGATCTGCTCGGTGGTCTGGTGGGTGAATAGCACGAGAAATGAACTGAGTTCGTAAGGCACGTGTGTTTGCCGTCAAGACGTTGAACAGAATGGCCGTCGAAGCGGCATACCCGCCGCGTGGCGATGCGGACGGATGTGACGTGTCACCACGTGATCTCGTTCGTGATTCTTAGTGGCCGCCCTGTTGGACACTAGTTAGCGACCCGAGACCGTTGATTGGTGCAATGATCGGCAGCGAGCGTGCGGCCGCGCACCTGAAAAGCACATATGTGATTTGCTCTGAGAATATTGAACAAAATATAATTATATATATTTACATATGTGACAGTATAAAGAATAGAAATAGATTGAATGAAAGTTATAGGATGAATAACAGGATAATGAAAGTGTGACGGCCAGCCGTTACCGACACCATTTTCGACTCGCCTTTAACCATGTTACGTCCCAGCGTAACTTTTTGATTTTTCCTTTCTTTTTTAGCATAATTTCTTAATTAAACTCCCTTTCATTTTCTTTATTCCGGCCTCCGGTTACGAAATATTCGTATCATGGCTTAGGCCCATCGTATACGTGGTACTGTCGAGTTGTAGTATGTAGTGGAATTCCTTACCTTGTAATCATACTCATCACACCTTACGTATATATATATATATAAGTAGTTTATAAGTAGATGAAAGTATAGTTGTAAGAGAGCGAGCGGGCATGAATGTGTGTACATAGTGTGAGTATGGGTATATAGTATGAATGTGTGTGTGTATAGGTTAAGAATCGCGATGAGGTTCGGCGTGTTAAATTTTTAGTTTCTCTCTCACACAATTAAACTATTATTTTCACGGCAATAAGTCATTGCTGGAATATCAACCTAATTTTGTTCAAGGATACGAAGTCAGGAGCGTACGCTGTTAAAATTTTAGATCACTGGGTCAATACAATTATACTGCATTTGAAATAAAACTTGATAATTAGAAAAGCGCAATATTTGTACACCGGATCGACCGCTGGTCGACCGTTTCCGCGAATAGGGCATGAAAAACCGCCCTAGAGCGAGCCCAGGAGCCGTCTCGCGACGGGTTTCTCTGGGCAGTTGGCTGTAAAGTCGCGAGGTGCGTAGTCGAATTTCGAGCCTAATAGTGCATACTCTTCTTGTAGTGTGATACGAAATGGACTCAATTATCCTCGTAAAACCATAGTTTATAAATTCTAATTATTATTTTGAGATATAGACTCAGTTTTTCCTTTCGTTAAGTGAACAGTGCGAAAATGTGAGCGTACGTTCTGCACATGGCCGACAAATTGTGTCGGACGCGTTAAATTAAGTTTCCTTTTGACTTCAATTACATTCTTCTTTTCCATTGTACATAAATCTTGAACGAACGCGAAAGGTTGTTCCTCGCTCGCGTGGCGATTAAAGTCGGTAAACTCCAACGAAATTTAACGAATAGAAGCATTAACTTTCCTGATTTGTCGACCCTTGTAACGGGCATTATCCCGGCTCAATCACAACTGAGCATCGGCAAATCAAGGAGGATGAAAGTACTAAAATTCTATTACGATTCGAAGGTATTAACATCGTTTAAAACACCGAATTCCAACCGACTTACCGCCAAGGAGAGAGAGCGAGCGAGAGCGAAGGCGTGAGAGAGAGAGATAGAGCGTGAAGGAGACAGAGAGCGCATGCGCAAAGCGAGAGCAAACAATCGTGGCCGAAGACCAGCGACACGGTAGGAACCTCCAGTCGCGATGTACGGCAAAATTCTTAACATCATATTGTATGACCATGCCCGAGCTCAGGCCACGCAGAGATCCCACGGGCACGGTCGCAGACCGTGCAAGTCTTTCCTGTTAAAACTTCTCGATTGTAAAGCGTAACTGTTAATTACCGAGAGCGCGACTAAAAAGTACGAAATAATTGGACTCGGCCGGTGTGCGTGGTACTGTGTGGATGGATGAGAGTGGGCAGGTGATAAATAGGAGAATTTAAGGTGCGAAAGTTGTTAGAAAAGGGTGAGAGAGGATTAAGGGGAAAGAGGTGTGCGAATTTAGAGAGAGCAGTGAGAGTGAGTGGAAAACTGAGAACTGGGAGACGGAGGTGAAGGAAAAGTAGAGCGGGACTAAGAAAGAGGTTAGGAGACAAGGCGGTGAGTAGTGGACGAGAGGAGGCATAAAGAGGCAAGGTAATATTAAAGAAGCGATAAGGGTGAGATAAAGGAATAGGAGGAGAAGGAAAGAATAGGAGTAGAAGGGCAAGAGAGAATAGATAAGGAATAGATGATTAGTGGAAGGGGTGAGGTAGGAGTGAGGGCAGGAGGGAGCAGGGGGACGACTGTAGGTAAGGTAGGGAAGGCGAAAGAAATGCAGGCGGGAAAGGTCGGTAAGGTAGAGGTGAACGGGATGGAGAAGAATCTAAGAACAAGGACCGCCAAAAAAGACCCAATCCTAACGGGTGAAGCGGGTGGGAGAAGAAGCAGTCTGGAAGGGTTCTGGGCTAAAAGTAGGGGAAGTGCAGAGGGGAAAAGGGGGAATGCGGGAAAGCAGGAAGGAACGGAGGAGGAAGGCGGGAGGGCGGTAGAGGAGCAAGAAGAAGAGGAAGACTTGAAGACAATGATAAAAGGCATGAGAGGGGAAATGAGAGGTATGAGAGAAGAGTTGCGAGGGATGAGGGAAAGCATAAAGGAAGAAATCAGAGAGGAGATGGAATTGATTTATATGGAGAAACAGAGGGTCTGGGAGGAAGAAAGAGCAGAATTGAGGAAGAGAATTGAGGAAGTGGAGAAAAAAGAGGAAGGAAGAAAAGAGAGGCAGGTAGACAGGAAGGCAGTGGAGGATATTGAATACATAAGGAATAGGTGGGAGAGACAAGAGAGAGCCGAGAGGAAAAACAATATTATTATAAAGGGAGTAGAAGTGGGAAAGGCAGAAGTAAAAGAGGGGATTGAAAAATTTTTGAGAGAGGAATTGGAATGCAATGCCAAGATAGAATGGGCAAGGAAAGTAGGGATGGAGAGCCAAAAATTAGTGCAGGTTAGAATGGAAAATTGGGAAGAAAAGCAGCAGGTGATGGAGAGAAAGAGAAAATTGAGAGGGAAAAAGATTTTTGTAGAGCATGATTTAACAAGAAAGGAAAGAGAACTACAAAACGAAATAATGGAGAGGGCATGGAGAGAGAGGAGCTTGGGGAAGGAGGTTAGAGTAGGGTACCAGAAAATTAGGATAAATGGGAAATGGACAGCATGGAGGGATATGCAGGCAGGAAAAGCGGCAGAAAGACAGGATTTTTAGAGAGCCGGAATAGTAGAGAGGAAGAGAGGGTGCAGGAGGAGGAGGCGGCTCTGGGGAGGGGGGGGGGGAGAAGTGGTGGAGAAATGAGAGGAAGGGCCAAACTTCTGTTTTGGAATGTGGCAGGGACATGGAGCAAAACAAAGGACTTCTGGAAATACATTGAGGAACAGGACTTCGTGGGATTAACCGAAACATGGGTGGAGAGGGATAAGTGGAAGAGGTTGAGCAGGATGTTACCAGCAGGGTTTGATTGGAAGTTGCAAGAAGCAAAGAGGGTATGGAAAAAGGGAAGGGCGAGTGGAGGGATTATAACGGGAGTCAAAAAAGAGTGGAGTACGGGGGGGGGGGGTGGAGGGAGTGGAGGGAGCAGTGGAGAGGAGGATGAAAATAGATGGCGAAGTATGGACAATTTGGACAATATACAATAAGGACAATATGGGCAATATGGGAAGGAGCCTAGACCAAAGAATCGAAGAAGAAGAAGAGGGAAGGTTGATTATAGGAGGGGATTTTAATGCACGGACGGGAGAAGAAGGGAGAATGTACACAGGAGGAGAGGGGGGAGATGGGAGGGAAAGGAGGTCGAAGGATAAGTTTAAAAATGGGGAGGGGGAAGCGCTGCTGAAACTGGCGGAGGACAGAGCTTGGTATATACTGAATGGAAATGTTGAGGGGGATGAGGAGGGGGAATGGACATATGTTGGAGGAAGAGGGGCTACGGTGATTGATTATGTGTTAGCGAATGCAGAGGGCTTGAATAAGATCACAGATTTCAGAGTGGGCGAAAGAACAGAAGGAGATCACCAACCGTTGGAGGTGGAGATAGAGATGAGAAAGCAGAAGAAAGCAGGTGGCAGAGGAAAAAGAGAGTACAGATGGATAATAAATTGGGACGAAGAGAGCATTCAGCGATTCCGGGAAGGGATGGAACAGAAGGAATATACGGAGGAGGAGGTGGAGATGAGGTGGAAGGAGATGAGAACGGCGGTAGAGGAAAGCCTTGTAAGGAAGAGAGTAAGGGTTGGACAGCGGTGTTTAGGGACAAAATTCTGGTGGGACAGAGAATGTACGGTCAGGAAAAGGAAGCTGGCAAGAGTGTATAAAAAACTGAGAAAGGGAAAGGCGATAAGAGAGGAATATTTAAAGGAGAAGAAGGAATCTAAGGCACTAGGGGAGGAAAAGGAAAGAAGAAGCAAACAAGAGGAGCTGGAAGAGATAAAGAGGGTGAGAACGGAAGCAGAGATTTGGAAATATATAAACAAGGAAAGAAGGAAAGGGTGCAGGGAACCGCAGGGTAACATAGGAATGGAGGAATGGAGAGAACATTTGAAGGGATTACTAAATGGAAGTGAGGGCAGAAAAACGGGAGAAAAAAGAAACCTGGGCATGGAGGAAGAAGAGCAAGAGGAAATCACAGGGGATAAAATAGAGATACAAATAAAGAAGCTAAGAAAGAGGAAGGCAGCGGGGATAGACGGAATACCGGGGGAGGCGTGGATGTACGGAGGAGGGAAGGCGACAGAAGCGCTAAAGCAGCTCCTGAAAGAGGTGTGGAAGGGGAAGGGGTGGCCGGAAGATTGGAGAAAGGCGATGATAGTGCCAATATGGAAGAGAGGGGACAAGGAAGTAGCTGGGAATTATAGGGGAATTTCACTGTTGTCGACAGCGTACAAAATTTATGCCATGGTGTTGAAGAGGAGGCTGGAAAAGGAGGTGGAGGAGAAGGGGATGTTGTCGGAAACGCAGAGTGGATTTAGAAAGAGGCGAGGTACGGTGGACAATGTGTACATTTTAAGGCATGCGGTAGAGAAAGGGATAAGCAAGCCAAGAGGTAAAATGTTCGCACTATTCGTCGATATAGCTGCGGCATTTGACACAGTGTCAAGGGCTAAGTTATGGAAAGCGATGGAGAGGAGGGGGGTAAGCCGGGGATTAGTGGAGAGGATAAAGGAGATATATGAGGAAACGTACAACGTGGTGGGGGTGGGAGGGAAAAAGTCAAGGGAGTTTTGGACCGGTCAAGGGGTAAGGCAGGGCTGTCCATTGAGCCCGGCACTATTTAATTTGTACCTGGCAGACCTGGAGGAGGAAATGGAGAAGGAACAATCGGGCGGGATGGTGGTAGGCAACAGAAAGTTTTGGTCGCTGTCATATGCAGATGACATGGTGCTGGTTGCGGATAGAGAAGAGGATCTCAAAGGAATGATGAGGAGATTGGAAAAGTATCTGGATAGGAAGGAATTGAAGCTAAACACGCGCAAGACGAAGATAATGGAATTTAGAAAGGGAGGAGGGAAAAGAAAGGAGATGCGATGGATGTGGAAAGGGCAGGAAATAGAGATGGTAAAGGAATTTGAATATCTGGGGGTAATATTCGTCAGGAATGGGAATATGGAGAGACATGTGAGAGAGAGTGTGAAAAGAGCAAATGTGGTGGTAAGGCAGGTGTGGGGAATTGGGGAGAGGAAATTTAAAGACTGTTTTAAAAGGAGAATGTGGATGTTTGAATATCTGGTGATGGGGGTAATGATGTATGGAGTGGAGCTATGGGGATATAAGGAAATAAAGGAAACGGAGAAGGTGCTAGTCAAATATATTAAGTGGACGCTAGGACTGGAAAGGAGTACGCCGAATTATATCGTGAGAGCGGAGACAGGGAGGAGGATGATTAGGATAAGGGCGGGATGTAGGGCATTCAGATACGAGGAGGAGACCAGGAGGGGAGAAGGGAAAGAGCTAGTGAAGCAGTGTATAATGGAAAAGATTAAGAGTGGCGCCGGGACTAGAGAAGGGAGAGAGAGGGAAGAGTATCTGAGGAGGACAGGTATGAGTCAGGTAGGGCTGGAGATATATGGGGAGGAGACGCAGGGTAGGGTTATAGAGAAGAGGTTGGGGGAAAGAGACTACGATGTACAGTGGCAAGGGGAATATAATAAAATAAGGGAGTCAAAATATAATAGACTGTACAAGTACTATAGGATAGATGGGTTGCCGGACTATTTAAGGAAGGATGGGAAGAATGGAAGCCAGAGACTGATTGCGAGGGCGAGATGTGGAAGCGCGGAAGAGGACAACAGGTACTGGATGAAGGAAGAGGAACGAAGTTGCCCGATTTGCAAGAGAGGGAGAGGAAATTTAAAACATTATGTAGAAGAATGTGAAAAGACAAGGGACAGAGGCGTAAGATTAGAAGAAATCACGGAGGGTACGAACAAGGAGGGGGTGGTGGAATGGCTAAGGGAACTAGAGAGAAAGAAAAGGGAGAGTGTAAATAATATAGTTAAGTAAGCGAGCGTATAGTTAAGGGAAGGTGCGGGTAGGGATAGGTATGTGAGTGTGGAAGGATGAAAGAGGAAATGTAAGGTCGAGTTCATTTTGTAGCCGGCAGGCAAAAATTATAATAAATATATATAATTACCGAGAGCGCTACCGTCTAACTTGTAAAGAGCGCTCGTAATAAGGCGCAACATTGTCGCGCACTAGCATTGAACATTTCTGAATACTGCAACAATAACTACTGCAGTAACCTCTTGGCTGTTTATTAGATTCATAATGCACATCTTTTCTATTCTTTCTTTATATTAATATTTTTCAATTCAATATATCTATTTAGTTTTCTACCTATATTATTCTCTTTGATTTCATTTACGTTGTGACGTCACACCTCATCAAACATAGTACTACACAAATAGAAAACATAACCACGCGAACGATTGGGGACCTGTACGGGTCTTTCGGAGGCACACGAATCCTATTAGTCCTGCAAATAACTAAACGCGATATCATTTTCTAATTAACTTCTCCGTTTAGCTTATACCCAGATAGCCAGATGTAAGCAACTTGGTGTTACGTCCCTCCAGAGAACACTAGGGAAAAAAGCGCCATCCCGCTGGGTGCGGCAGACACCGAGACGACAGACAGCCAGACAGGATACATCAGGGTACATCATCCGCTTGCAGGTCGGGACGATACCGGCCAGGCGGCGCCGACGTCGTCGTCCCATACCATCCGGCCCCCGAAGGGCAAGGCGTTAGAAAAACCGTAGCACCGCCCATCAAGGGAGGGGAAAGGCTAGACCACCTCGGACCGAGGTCAAGAAGAGACAAACAAGCCGCATCAACCCATGCGGCTCCGCCATCATTTCTACGGAGGCACCAAGGGGGAAGGCACTCAAGGCTACTGTCGGCACATCGCGCCAAATGACTCCAGATGGAAAATACCGGTAACCTCGGTCTCGCGCGAACATCTCGGGTGTACCGACAAAAGGGATTTATGCGTTCTTTATTCTTCTTCTTTCTACTAAACTGTCACCTATCCGCGAGAACTGTCAGGGGTCCGCGCAATACCCATCGTCTCACGCCGACAAACTTATGAGCTTGTTTACGCTCTAATATCGGTATAAAAGGGGAGCCTGCGTTGCTCCAGTTCAGTTAAAAAAGAGCAGTCCGTAGTCCTCGATCAGTTTCGAAAGCAGTGTAGTTTCTAGTCCTCAGTCTACAGTTTACAGTCTACAGCTTACAGTCTACAGTCCTCAGTACAGTCCTCAGACCAGAGAGAGTGCAGTAAAGAACTATCCGTACATGCGTGTAAACAGTGTTTAAAGTCAAATTCGCGATCTGAATTGTTCAAACATCAACTCAGCGAGAATAAGGAGAAAGTAAGAATATACTATTATACCTGTTCGTATCGCCTGATACACATAACTGTATTGTTAGAATAAGGAAATATATATATATTTTACCCAATATATATACTTGTACAATACACCATCAACATCATCAATGTCTCCACCACACTCGGCTAAAAAGGTATAGAATCTAACAAGAAGTCAGAGCGAATCGGGTGGATCATCCTTTTGAATTGTCGCTCATTTTAAACGTCTTGCCGACACCTTCGAGAATCGACAACGGCATAATCGATTATTCTCGACGCTTCTGCGAGCTTCAGCTCCTAACCTTCGACAGGCGAATCCACAATAACAACGACGACGACAAAATCCGGTGACCGAGTAGTCATAGAAATCCGAGAGAAGGGAATTCATTCAAATTCCCTACGGGACTCCTCGCCGGGTCGTAACATTCGTAACAAATTCATGATATGGCAATCATGCATTTCTCGCATACATTTGGCAACGCCGCCACAGTCAGTCAGTACTTGAAATGTAATTATGACTTCTGCCGTTCGCATACGCAGAGGGCGCTCCAACTTGCCTCGTTTTCTGCTCCGTCGGTATTTCTAGACGTGTGACACGAAGGTCCATAAGATGCGGTGTGGCAATAGGCGCGAGAAAATGCTAGTGTGAACTGCATTCGTCGGAGTTACTCTTGGGACTTGGTCAAGAGAGGATTGAAGAAGACTCACGAGCACATTTTTAATATAAAACCCACTAACTCACGCGTTAAGTACACGATCAACAACTAAAACATAACACATGACAATACACCTTTGGTGTGTGTTGCGTCGCATGTATGCTTTCGGTCCGATTGCCGACTACCTGCGGTCACGTGCGACCGATGAACACGTGCGCTCATTGCAACAAAGAGGTGACGCGGAGGAGAGGTGCCTCTCCCTATTTCGCGGGTCTCTTGTTTTCGGGCCTCGTGGCGAAGGACGACGGCGCAAGTGGCCAGTCCTCTAATACTAGCTCTCGAGTGCGTTTCGCGGTATCCCGCCTCGAGCATACGTTTATATACGTCTTTATTCATTCGCATTTTCTTTATCTTACACAGTATTGTTACGTAGATTAAGTTTTGTATTATCCGTGTGTTGTGTGTGTGTTCGTTTGCGTTTACTTGTTTTTTTGGTTTTCCGTCACTGTAAATATCCGTACAGCACGTCTTTTGAATAAAGTACAATTTGATAAAACACCCGAAGTCCAGGACGCTCAGTTCGAGTTTATTGCGGCTTCAAACAGTGTGAACAGGAAATTTTATTACTCAGAACTAATTTTACTTAGCTAATACTAAGATATAACAATAACCTTAAAATAGAACTATAATAACTTAGTTTAGAATTGTGGTTAAATTAATATAGATATTTAAATAATATAATATAAGTAACTTATAGAATTAGCTCCAACTGTAATAGACTTAAGATATTTTACATATAGAACGACCATAACCTAATTTAGCACCTTAGTAGAATAAATATAGACTCTTAAACAATATTCTATACATAACTCTTAGAATAGGTATTAGTCAGAATCGACTTAATTAATATTAAACCTTGAAATAATAAACCAACCGCTGTTCAAAATAATAATAAAAAAAAAAAAAAAAAATCTAGAATGGAACAAAATAACGACCCATGAACCCATCACGACGAAGAAAAAAGGAAAACAACTACAGAAAAAATAATAGAAGCAACCATAAAACAAAGAGAAATTGCATATCTCCGTATCCATAGAGGGCCGTTTTATGTACACGTAACACAAAATGACCCAGAACAAAACCTGGGTAACTTACACCCGATGGTTATAGGGAAATACCTAAATAAAAATCAGTACAATACATATAGAATCAAAAAAATAAGCAAATTCGCTGTACAAATCGAATGTAGATCCGGCTAGGAGGCTAATAACTTAACAAAAATACCAATCAACAAAGAAAACAAAAACTGGGTCTTCTATATTCCAACCTTTGCAACATGTAGAACAGGAATAATCAGAAACGTGCTGCAAGAACTCACTATGGAGGAAATTCTAAATGAAATAGAGGAATTAGATAATCATAGATTCCCAATATTAAACATTGAAAGGCTAAACAGATGGGACAGAGTAAGAGAAACCCTAATCCCAACTTCCACAGTCAAAATCACCTTTTTAGGCAACAAACTCCCATAAGAAATTGTAATTTGCTGCGTGAAACTCAACGTAATACCGTTTATAGAAAAAGTAAAGTCCTGCATGATATGCAAAAGATTTGGCCACAGTGCAGCAGAATGCAGGGCAAACTATAGATGTGATAGATGCGCAGGAACTCACAAGATAGAAGAATGCTATAATGAAATTCTTTGTGGAAATTGTGCAGCAGATCACCAAAGTTTATCAAAAAAATGCCCCATCTATAAATATAACATCATCCTCAAGACTACAATGGCCTACAACAATTGCGATACCAAAACAGCAAAAGAATTAATTAAATAATATAATATAAAAGATGATATGGAAGTGGACAAAATTTTTGGCAATGATAAAGATTACCTCACACTTAAAGAATGGATGCAGATCGAAAAAATAGAATTTTGGAAACGAAGGAAGAAAAGCACAAACTATGAACAAGAAAATAATAAATTCAAACAAACCAAAATCAACGATGGGTGTGAAGGCAATGAAATAAACATGAACACAGACAAATACAAGCACCCACATGGGAACACGAATAATGAACAAGAAACAAACCAAACCCTCATACAATTTGAACAAGAAATCCATGAAAACATCCAAACCAACATTGTAATTGACATGGAAATGGAACCTATTGAATACATAGAGAACAACACCAACAAAGAAATCGTAATGGACGATGATAAAGATGAAATCAAAGACAACAGTAATGAAATAATACAAAACCCGGAAGCAACAACAAGTGCAGAACCAACGAAAACGGTATACGACAACCAACAAGAAGATACTCTACTACAACTTCAAGACAAACAGCAAAAACGAACACTATCATTAGAAACCATAAACTCACAGATCAGTCTTATGAAAAAAGCAAAACCAGAAAAGCTAAGCAATAAAACAACAAAAACAAGAGATGTGAGAGATTTTCTAAAAAAAAAACCATCATAACTACTAAGCAAACATAATCTTATATATAATAAAAACAAAACAAAAAACAAAAACACATATATATACATCCACACAAACACACGTTAATGCAACCATACTGATCATCTATACCAGGCCTGGGCAACTCGTGGCACAAGTGCCACATTCCCCTTCTTCTTGCACTTCTCGGCGACCCCCACCTTATTCCGTGTGCACGCTGACTGGCGTTGACGGAGCGAGGGGAAGTAGCGTTACATATATCTTCTGGTCAGAGAGAGTAAAACAATGAAGTAACGCGAATCGGCCTCTGATTCCGCATATATGTAACGCTACTTCCCCTCGCTCCGTCAACGCCAGTCAGCGCGCACACGGAATAAGGTGGGGGTCGCCGAGAAGTGCAAGAAGAAGGGGAATGTGGCACTTGTGCCACGAGTTGCCCAGGCCTGATCTATACCAAAATATTAGCACCACAGTACCACAACTGTCCATTTGCAAACTATGTTATCGGAACCTATACACACACATAAAAATGCTTAATATAATGCAATGGAATGCAAGAAGTCTGACATACAAAAAAGTAGAACTTTCAAAAATGATAGATGATGTTACGTCCCAGCGTAACTTTTTGATTTTTCCTTTCTTATTAACTTAATTTCTTAATTAAACTCTCTTTTCTTTCCTTTATTCCGGCCGCCGGATACGAAATATTCGTATCATGGCTTAGGCTCATCGCATCCGGTGCACTGTTAGAGTATTAGTTGTAAAATCATGATTATTCTATTCTTCCTCCAGGCCGCGTATACGAAATATTCGTATCAAGACTTAGGTCCATCGTATACGTGGTGCTGTCGAGCAGTAATATTGTAGTGGAATTCCCTCCCCGTGAAATCATACTCGTCCCATCATATATATATATATATATATATGATGGGACGAGTATGATATGAAACGCGATATTAACTTCTAATTTAACTTCTCCGTTTAGCTTATACAATTAAACCAATAATCCCACTCTTCCAGGAAGGGATTAGAATCCTTGCAATATTGATCTTTAGTTAGATTACCGTTATTTATTGTAACTAAATAACAAAATTATTCAAGCGTTACGCCCGGTCGTACGGCAGACCGCTCGCGGATTTCTCATCGACCGTTCTGACGGATACAAGTCGTGAAAAAGCCTCGCCCGGACGTAACAATGACAATAATATAGACATAGCAGCCATCACCGAAAGATGGTTTAACTCAAACACACAATTTTACATCAATAACTATAATATATATAGAAAAGACAGAGACACCAATGGTGGCGGTCTAATATTCATTGTCAAAAAATCCATTATAGCATATTCAATCACCATGCAACCTATCAGTATTCCCAATATAGAAATAAGCATTATCAAAATAGACATATCACAGACACCATGGTACATTGCACTCATATACATCAAACCTAGCATATACTTAAACTCAAACGACTGGCACACAATTTTCACGACAATACAAAACCATACCAAACATAGCAGTAATACCTTAATTATTGGTGTCTTCAATACACAGCACCCAAGATGGGGATCTTCTACTCACAATACAAATGGTAACATATTAGAAAAAACTTTAAACTCAATACCATTTATGCTACTCAACAATGGTCACAAAACAAGGCTCACCACATCCAACAAAAACAGTGTTCCAGACTTATCATTTATACACAATGTAAATACCAATAATATCTCATGGAACGTCCTCACCAACAATACAATAAGCGATCATCTACCTATCATTATTAATATTAGTAATAGCAACATACCAACTGAAGCGGATAGAAACCCCATTAACATGAATACCTTGAACCAGACACTATTCCAAGCAACACTCCAACAAACCGTGTTCAACACCCCAATAGACCAAAATAACATAATAGAACAATACAATGATTAGACTAACAAAATATATTCAGCGCTACAAGCATGCTCCGCCAACATTGGTGTATCGTACGTTTGGTCGGTACGATGTCGAGGGTGGATACTCTCGTGTTCACTCCCGTAGTTTCGCGTGATGATGTGTGAATGATTTTGCACTTATTGAATTATCACCAATCGTCTTTATTCAAAAATATTCTGGAGCTCGCGTGTTCACCGCGAGACAGTTCTATATGGAATGAATGCAAGTGTCCGTCTTGGCGACGACGCGACGGTCAAAACACTTATCCCTCCTTCGGAATAAACCCAAGACAAGGAGAGAAAGCGTGACGAAGGCCAGGCCCCACGTGCGTCGCCGTGTCGCAGGGTTGAGGGATGACGGTCGCCATAATAAAGGCGTAAAAGACATGCACTCGAAACGCATGAGGAGCGCACGTGACCCATCGACGGTCACCTATAGCTACGCAGTACAATTCGTTATATTTTAGACAAAGGCGCCTTTCGTTCTTTTTGGTATCTGTTCTATGTCGTGCACGACCCCGAGGAATGCTACAGAACATCCTCCCCCCGTTGAGAGGGTACTGATCAAGTATTTTATATGTGTATTTTCTTATTCTCGGCCGAAACCTTTGTCGTAGGCGCCGAGGTATATGATATTTGTGTTCGATCGTAACAACGCTTCGAGTTGATATGTAATAATGGACATATATTTTTTTTGGCTGCGGCAACGCCTTGAGCTGGGGTGTAAAGATGGACTCGGGCCGCACCGTTTATATTTTGTATTGTATTTTGTAGTGGCGCATATGGATGCGACAACGCCTCGAATGTGTTGATTCGGGTCGTACGATATATTAATTGCGCATGTCTGTCTCCACAACGCCTCGTAATGAGTCGGGTCGCGATAACGCCTCAGGTATATGTTTATACCTGGATCACGACAACGCCTCGATTCACTACGGGTCTCGACAGTTAGGTGGCTTACATATTTCACCTTTTTCGTTTGTATGGCCCGTAGGCTCTTTCGGAACGCATTAGAATCTAAACGCGCGGCTAGATGGTATGTATATGCGGCGTCGCGGGCCGCTTGCGCTACCTTATTTTACGACACGACAACCTCCCCCCGCTGAGGGGGTACGATCAACCTTTCGCGCAGGTTGATAGTGCGTTTCTGCGGATTGTGATGTATCATGTATGCGGAGCTTAAATGCTACACTGCCGTCGATCGTAACGGTCGCATGAGGTCACAACACTGAGACTGGTCCTTCTTTATCGCTGTGATCTGCACAGCTTTCAACCGCGAGGTAGCGGACACAACACTTGCGTCGTCCGTTTCAGTTCCCCGCTTGCTGTTTTTACGGTGGCGGCCCTGACTACGCCGTCTTCGCCGGGGTGAAGACTGGTCACCTTGCCCAAGGCCCATTGTGAACAGGGTTGTTGTTTATCCCTTAGCAGGACGAGAGTCCCGAGCTCGAGGTTCGGGCCGTCCTTGTTCCATCTGTGACGTTGCTGCAGCTCGTTGAGGTATTCTTTGCTCCAACGGGCCCAGAAATCTTGGCGCACCTTGGTAATGTGCTGCCATGTTGACAAGCGGTTCGCTGGAAGCAGTAACAAATTGCCCTCGGGAAGGGTGGCCAACGGCTTGCCGATCAAAAAATGAGCCGGAGTTAAAGCCATCACGTCATTCGGATCGGAGGACATAGAGGTGATGGGTCGGGAATTTAGGATGCCTTCGATTTCGATGGCCAATGTATTCAATTCTTCGAATGTAAATAAGGAGTCGGTTACAACCCGACGGAAGTGGTGCTTGAAGAGTTTCACCATAGACTCCCATAACCCGCCAAAGTGCGGGGCCGCCGGCGGTATAAAGTGCCATGTGATGTTGTGTTCACTGGCGTATCTTTGAACGCGATCTTTATGAGCTTCGGAATGTAAGACGGCGTATAGTTCCCGTAGTTTGTTGTTCGCACCTATGAAGTTAGTGCCATTTTCGGAAAAGATGTGCGAGGGAAACCCACGGCGCGCCGCGAATCGTCGCAACGCCGCGAGGAATCCGTCGGAAGTCAAGTCGCTAACGATTTCCAAATGTACCGCCTGCACCGCCATGCACACGAATATGCAGACGTAAACCTTGACCCGCGTTCTGTTGCGATGTTTCTTCTCCTTAATAAAGAAGGGTCCGCAAAAATCGACGCCCGTGTTTTCAAACGGCGTGGTCTCGCGTACGCGGGCCGACGGAAGATTGCCCATTTTATATACCATGGCGCTGGCACGGAAACGGAAGCAGCGCGTGCAGGTCCGCACTATTTTTCGTACCTGGTTCCGTCCGTCCAGCAGCCAAAACCTTTGCCGTAAAATGTACAAGGTGGTTTGAATACCCGCGTGATGATGCATTTCATGAGTTTCGCGGATGATTTGATCTGTTAGGCGGTGCCGGCTCGGTAATAGTATTGGGTGTTTTTGGGGGAACGTGAGTTCTGATTTTTGTAGACGTCCGCCGACCCGTAATAACCCGTGATCGTCGAGAAAAGGGTTTAAGTTAGCAGCTTTGCCTTTCGGAGCTGAGAGTTCGTCCCGTAGATCTTGGATCTCGCGTGCGAACTGTGCTGCTTGCATGATCTTTAATATGCGGATTTCGGCCGTTTGAACCTCTTCCGCGGAAAGCGGTCCTACGCGATTGCCCTTGGGGCGGAATCGTAAGCAATACGCGACGACTCTACGCAACTTGGAGTAGGACGAGACTCGCTCAAATACGTCAGCGGTCGGTATATTCGTTGCCAAGCATGTGGCCCGCTTGAGTTCCGGTACCGCCTCGCGATACAAACGCGCCAGCAATAACGCGCCGTAGAGCTCTAGACGCGGTATGGTGACCGTCTTCAACGGCGCGACTCGCGATTTGGCGCACAGTAGCTTGCTACGGTGATCCCCATCCTTTCCGATCGAGCGCACATATAAACACGCTACGTAGCCGGTAATACTCGCGTCGCAGAACCCGTGGATTTCAATTCCCACGTACTGATCTGACAGGACTCTCCGATCGAACGCGATTTGATGCACGAGTTCCAGTTGCCGTGCGAATTCTGACCAGTCGGTGTATACTGTTTGTGGAACCGACTCGTCCCATGCAACTCCACTGCGCCATACATCCTGCATAATCTTTTTCGCGTGTAGGACGACCGGGCCTAATAACCCCAATGGATCGTATATACGGGCTATTTCTGATAGTATGCTGCGCTTAGTTACTTTATCCCCGGTTTTGGTTGGATGCGTTGAGTAGCACATCTCATCTGTTTGCGTGTTCCAGAATATACCTAGTGTTTTTAACGACCGATCAATGTTAACCAGCAGGTTCGCGTGTAATTCACTATCGGGTAAACCGGCGATGATATGCTTATCGTTGGAAGCCCATTGTCGAATGCTAAAACCGCCCCGTCTTAATAAGCTCGTCATATCCGTTCTTATCGCACGAGCTTCGTTGATCGTCTCAGCGCCGGACAATAAATTATCGACATATAAATGGGACTCCAATATTTCCGCGGCCCTAGGAAATGCTTGTCTTTCGTCGTCCGCGAGTTTGTGTAATGTGCGGATGGCAAGAAATGGGGACGACGAGACACCGAAAGTGAGCGTGTTCAAGCGATACGTCTCGATGTCGTCGTCCTTACGCCAAAGAATCTGTTGATATTTTCGGTCGTCCTCATGCAGCAACACTTGGCGGTACATTTTTTCAACGTCCCCGGTAACGACGTATTTGTACGCGCGGAAACGCACCAAATGAGCGAACAGTTTATCTTGGATGGTAGGTCCGACCAATAACGTCTCATTCAGCGACACGTCGCTTGACGACCTCGCGGATGCATCGAAGACCACGCGCACCTTCGTGGTGTTACTGGAGTCCTTTATGACCGCGTGGTGTGGCATGTAAAACCCGTTGTCCTCGGTAACGTGACGTTTGCGTTAAGCTTGCGTGCCAACGATAAGAGCCGCTTGGTTGCGATAGATCACGATCCGCCTAAGCGATCCTGAATTTCGCGAAACGGAAGACGCACGATATACCGTCCGGTGTCGTCGCGAGTAACCGTGTTCGTGAAATGTGTCTCACATTTAGTTTCCTCGACTGATCGGGGTTTTTCCGCTACGATTTCCTCGATGTCCCAGAATTTGCTGATCTGTGTCTCGAGTGTTGTTAAATAGCACGTAGGCTTCGCCGTACCTTGCTTAGATGTGTTGCCAGCGACAACCCATCCCAGGCGCGCCTTTTGCAAGTACAAGTCCTGTCCGTCGCGTGACAAATTTATCTGACCCACGGAGAACAGAGATGCAGTTGCGCCAGAACCGATTAGCAAATCCACTGGTCGGGGGAGATGAAATTCTGGGTCCGCCAATCGGATATTGGGGGGGATGTTCACCGATTCCCGCGGAAATGTCTCTGACGGAATTAAGTCGGTGATGGTCGGTATAGTCAAGCACGTTAGTTCCCGTTGAAAACCGTCGATCGTCGACCGAAGGGTGATTTTTACGATGCCTTTAGACATGGTGGTTGTGGCATTTATTGCGCCGACGGGTACCGAATGCGCGGTCACATGTACGCCCAAGTGTTTGACGAAGCTCTCTGTGATAAAATTGGCGGTGGCGCAGGTGCCTAAGAGGGCGCGGGCTCTCAGAAGATGGTTGCGTCTATCTGATACGCGTATTACCGCGCTCATCAACAACTGCGGCGATGACATTGACAGTACGGTCGCGAGGCTTATCGTCCCTTGGTTAGTTTGAGGTACTAGTCATACCGGTCCTGCTGTCGTTGGTACGTCAGTCACAGTCCTCGTTGCAATCGGTCGGCTAGAACTCGCGATCTCGTCATTGTGCAACAACGTGTTGTGCCGTTTTTGGCAGATTGAACAGTTGGAAAATCGGCACGGTGTGTCGCGATGGGACCGCAAGCAATTGAAGCAGACCTTTGCGTTCTTTACCGTTTCGAAGCGCTTGACGACGGGCATTCGTTTGAACGCGTCACACATATAAAGCGGATGCCGCTTGTTTTTGCACACCACGCAGTTGCGCGTCGCGTCGAGGACGAATGCTCGGTTCGGTACGTTGTTCGACACAAAGTTGCGCCGTCGTTTGGCCGGGATCTCTTCCCTAATCGTTTCTCGCTCGTTACCTCTCGCTCTCTCCCGTCTCGAGGCACAGACCGCAGTTTTATATAAAAACTCGTACATTTGTTCTAACTCGGGATACTTGTCTCTTTCGAGAGTCGCCTCCCACTTCTCGATCGCGGACTTGGGTAACCTATTTTCTAAAATGTGAACGACTGTTTCGTCGGCAACTGAGACACCCAGGGCGCTCAAAGAGGCGACGTGCTGCTGTGCGTCATCCGCGAGTCTCGTTAGCCCGCTCGTAGTTTCTTTATCTACCCCGGGCATGTTCATGAGTAACGATAAATGCCGTGTTACAAGCACGCGCTTCACCTCATATGAACGCTCCAGGAGATCCCAGGCCTTCGCGTAATTTGTGCCGTCAGTGGTAAAGAATCTCATCTTGTTGGCGGCTTCCCTGACTAGCGCGGATTTTAAATAGTTCAGTTTGTCGATATCGTCGAGGTCGGCCTGCGAACCGATCATACTTTGAAACGCGTTCTTGAACGGCATCCAATTCTCATACCTGCCGTCGAACGTAGGTAACGGCGCCTGGGGCAATTTAATTCGACGTTTCTTGGCGGTCGTGTGCGACCCGTTGTTGTTAACGCGCGCGTCGTCGTTCATCGGATCGCTATCCACGTGTGACAAGCTCGCTTCGTTAGTTATGTTCTCGGCTCTACTGGCGAGGGTGTAAAAGCGATCTCGTACGTCCGCGAACGCGTCCTCGTGATCCTTATCCGGTTCTAATAGCAGTAACTCGTCGTGAAGTTCCTCGGACGTGTGAAATAAAACCGTTACGCGGGCTATTCGTAATCTTATATTGGCGTTGTCTAGTTTTCCCTTGTCAAGGAGATTGTTTATGCCGGTTATTTGTGTTTTAAGGGAGGTTCGTTTCTGAACGATAACCCTGCTTCTCTCCGTCATGGCTGAGCGACTAGGACCGGAATTAAATGGGACGAACGACTTACGTGACTATGGCCCGATGATGTTGAACTGGGTGAATTGTGATTCACTTGCTTGCTGCCGAGTCGGGCCGTGCACCTCGTTCGAATCCTGAACCTGGTTGATAGTCTTCCGTCCTTTTCGTAAACCAGGGGTCGTGAGTTCAATCCTCACAGGAGGCACCAAAATGTATCGTACGTTTGGTCGGTACGATGTCGAGGGTGGACACTCTCGTGTTCACTCCCGTAGTTTCGCGTGATGATGTGTGAATGATTTTGTACTTATTGAATTATCACCAATCGTCTTTATTCAAAAATATTCTGGAGCTCGCGTGTTCACCGCGAGACAGTTCTATATGGAATGAATGCAAGTGTCCGTCTTGGCGACGACGCGACGGTCAAAACACTTATCCCTCCTTCGGAATAAACCCAAGACAAGGAGAGAAAGCGTGACGAAGGCCAGGCCCCACGTGCGTCGCCGTGTCGCAGGGTTGTCAATAACAACAACAACCAGAATTGGAACCACTACAAACAAATAGCCAAGGAAGCTGATAAAATATCCAACACAAAAAAAACACAGGCTTTTAACAAATTCATTTCCGAAATTAATCCCACCACCCATATCAATAAAATTTGGAAAAAAGTAAACAAACTAAAGAACTCGAAATATATACAAAACAGTGGCACTGATGAACTGATCAACCCAACAGGACTGGACAATCTAAAAACAAAACTATTTATGCCTACGGCCAACCCCAACTTCACCGCAATTACTCATCAAAACAACAACACCAACAGCAAATTTATCAGCGACGACATCACATTCGGTGAAATCACAAATGTGATAAAGCATACCAAAACAAAATCCACTGCTGGCATAGACCACTTCAATAACAAAATGTTACAGATACTGCCTAACAACTTCATTCACAGACTCATCCAACTACTTAATAGAATAATCCAATTCAACATAATACCACCCGAGTGGAAGAAATACCAAGTGCTCCTCTTCAAAAAACCAGACAACATCAACTATCGTCCAATAGCAATATCATCAGCAATATTAAGATTAGCAGAAAAAATGATTAATAACAGAATCTCACACTATGTTGAAAGATATGAACTTCTGTCACAATTACAATTCGGCTTTAGAAGAAATAAGTCATGTGTAGACAATTTGATATTCGTTACGACAAATATTTATGAAGCCTTTGCTCAAAGGGCCACATGTGGAGTAATATTCCTGGACATTGCATCGGCATATGACAACGTTATACCCGCAATATTAACCGACATCTTAGCCAAAATTAATATCCCCAAACAAACCATCCTATTTATTAATAGTATATTTTTCAATAGAGAACTTCAGCTTTGCAAACAAAATAAATATCTATACACCAGACCAACATCATTGGGACTCCCACAAGGATCCCCTCTAAGCCCCCTACTTTTCAATATATACACCACACAACTAATACACAATATACCCAACCACTCCACTATAATCTCTTTCGCAGATGATATTGCCATCATGAATACCAACACCGATGAAAATATAATGAAAAGGAACCTCACTGAGACCTTTAACATATTAGCCGACAATCTCCAAAAGATAGGACTAGACATATCAGTACCAAAAATAAAATTCATGAAATTATCAAGAAAGCGAACACAAATTGCCACTGACTCAATTAATACTAAACAAGGTATCATTAACAGCGCAAACATTATCCGGTACCTGGGTGTAATTTTAGATAACAGACTCATATGGAATAAACATAACAAATATGTCAAGAAAAAATTGTTCAAATATAACAAATTAATTAACTGGCTAACCAACACCAAATGGGGTGCCCACCCACAAACGCTCAACACACTATTCAACGCCATTATCAGACCTACAATAGAATGGGGATCAGAAGTTTTTCTATCACCGAGCAACAGAACAATCACAACACAATATAACTCTATGATTATAACCATTATTAAGAAATATTTAGGACTACCAATCAGCACTGCAAACAATACAGTTTCGCATCTTTCTAATCAAGATAACATTAAACACACAACCAAAATCAAAATATTTAAATACCTCACAAAAAAAAAATAGACTCATTGAAGACCCAATCATCAATAAAATCAAAACATACAATGAAACAATAACTAGTAATCCTAAGTTATCCGATAGATATATACCACTTTTTATCACAATATGGCAAGACATAGCCAGAGGACAATACAGCATCAATAAAGTCACACATAACCCCTTATATCTCTGGGAATATGGATGCTTTCACACCAAAATAAATATAGAATACGAACATGGCATAACAAGCAAAACACACGACAACCCGAACAGATATTGGAATAACATAATTGATAAACTAACACCTCTAAACACATCAACACAAAATCTAATATTATTCACTGATGGATCCAAAAAACCCAAAGAAAATTACTGTGGAGCTGGGATATATGACCATACCAACAACAAACAGATCAAAATAAATTTGAACCCAATCACCACCATATTCTCAGCTGAAGCAGCTGCAATTTGGGTTGCAATTAAGCATGGCATCAACACACAGGACACATAGCAACACCAACAACAACATATATAACATCAGAATATTTACAGACTCGTAATCAGTTCTACAAGCAATAGAAACCACCGCTCCAGACAATATGTTTAACTTCTTCATTATAGCCATTAAAATAATCATATATCAACATAAAGACACCAATATCCAAATTCATCTGGCATGGGTGCCAGGACATCATAACATTTACGGCAACGAAATCGCTGATAAAATAGCCACGAACGAAAACTTACGTAGTAAATTAAATTTTACCATTCTGCAAGAAAATGGTATTATCAACCGGTACAAGAAACAACTAAACGCCTCACTACTAGCATACAACAGAACACTAGAAAACGTCAATAACCACAAATATTTCAAACACATCAATCCCACCAATATAAGACCTTGGTTCAAAAATTTGACACTTACTAGAAAAGAAATCACATACCTAAACAAGATCATTACAAATCGAATGATCAACAACGAATATTTATTTAAAATTGGCAAAACGGCATCACCTAATTGCGAATGCAACCAAATAGACATTCAAAACATAGAGCACATCCTATGGGGCTGCACACTCAAAGATGACAACCGACACATATTAATACAAATACTTAAACAACTAAATACCAACAACACACACAATTTAATAAACCAAATAATAGAAACTCGCGATAATAAATTAATCAAACTTATTCTTAAATTTTTCTTAAACTGAATAAAATAGTAATCCCCCAACGGTTGCAACCACATGGTCGATACAGCAGAACTGCTGTTTATCCATAAACGAAGGAAGAAGAAGAAGATGCGGTGTCTATTCTATACCTGCTCTGTGCCTGAAGCTTATACCGGCCTGTGTGCGAAACGAAGACGCGACGCCGCGACTGCATGTCGAACAAAGACGCAAGGCACTATGTTGGTTGAAAAGGGACGGAACATAGTTCTGTCCTTCTTATGTGTCGTAACGACAGACGAAGGAAGACGCAGCATAGTTCCGTCCTTCTCTCCACGCCGAGCGCAATTCGGCGAGAAACGGCTCGCGCAGCTCTCACGGACAGGGCACGCATACTTTTTCGTATCCCCACTCCCGCGAGCACCAATGGTGCAAAAGAGCCAGATCTGGCCACGGGATCTGTGCCCGCGGGAGTGGGGATACACACAAGAGCTATGCCGCGTCTCCCTTCCACCAACGTCGCGTCACGTCAAGTATCGTGACGACACGACAAGAAGGACAGAACTATGCTCCGTCCCCTTTCAACCAACATCGCGCGTTGCGTCTTTGTTGGACATGCAGTCGCGGCGTCGCGTCTTCGTTCCGCACACAGGCCGGTGACAGTGGTGCCAGATTTCGCATAAGGCATCGCACGTACCATTGCGTTCTCTCAGCCGGAAGGCAAATCGGGCACCACCGCCCTGAGCGGAGCCCGATCCACAGAAAAGTGAATCGAGGAGAGTTTGGGATTGAGATTAGTCGTACTCATCGTCGCTCATCGACGCGTTGGGTTTTTTCGTAGGTTCGCGCCAAGTCATGGCTCAATTTTTTTTCACAGAATAATTTTTTCTTTTAATTGTTAATCACACGGCAACAAATGACATTCATTTACAAATATTTTAGTACTTACTACGGATAGTTTTTAATATTTTATCAGCGGAATAGATGTGTCGTATTGGTTTATAATAGATATGGGCAAAATATATATTTCATAAATTTTGGTTTCAGTAACATTAATCTTCCTGTGGTAGTAATAAATAAGAAAGTATATAATAAATGTAAATTATTGCGTATTATGCATTAACCGTGAAACAAGTAATAGGAGCTTCTTGCACTAGAACGGTATGAGGGATCGTCCTAACGCGCGATTTTAACACACGACAGCGTACGTCAGGTAGAATTTGCTTGACACGACGCGACGACGGTGCGAATGTTTCTATGAGTTGTTCTCTATGATTTGTTCTGCATGATTTCTTTTCTAAATATAAGGTGATCAAATTGTGTATATATTCTAACAGTTCTGAGCAAGTCCCATGACATTGATTTGAAACGTTTTTCTTACTTCGCACGTTTAGTTTAAGAACGCTCTCCCCATTTCGTAAAAGAAAAAGTTGTTCGGTTGAAGGCAATTCACCGTTCATACTGTAATCCATATGTACGTACATTGTCGCATTCTGGCCACGAAATGTCGCAATGTGCGTATTGTCAAAGAAGGCATGATAAAACACGACAATAATAACGAAATCCCTGTGAATTGAAAACCGAAACTTTCATTGTGCCGCTTCCGACCGACCGCGGGTCGCGGTTGGACTAATTGAAATATCTGAAAAGTCTAACTGTTACGTCCTACGTCCTCCACCCGCTTTTTTTAACGACTATATTCTCGCAACGAGCTCATCGCACCGCGTATTTGTTTAACTAGATGTAAGTCGTACAAAAACCGAAACGCGAGCCGCGGCACCGTGCCACCGAAATTCCTTCACGTAACGCTCACTCCCATCCGGGACGTAATCCGCGCCACGCGAAGGAATTACATAACGACCGCGCACAATAGTAATGTAAGTAGAAACGTAAGAATACTGACACCGAGTCAGCATAGGCTAACCCCAACGATCGACTAGCGATCCGCGGGAATACATAATTCTGAGAACGCAAACTCCCAAACGGAAGCTAGGGTGCCAGTTCCGCGAAGGACCTGGCGACCCTCAGCAAAACCCACTACTTAAATAGAGCCACAAAGCAAGCGATCAAGTCAATTACGATTCTCCGTTCTATAGTCAACGTCACGCTCGAGTCGGGCATTAATTCACTCCAGTTTACTTTCGTCAAACTCGTTCATTTAAGTTATCAGGCTCGCGACAGTTAAGCGTTAGTTTAGTGACACGATTGTGAACCTCAAGAAAGTGTATCGACAAGAAATACAACTCCACTTCAACCAAGGTAATTGTCGCAACTATCAATCTTCTGCCCCCGCAACCACCTCCTTAGAACCATCCGACCTTCCCCCGAGACCCTCTAACCAAACGACCATTGCGACGTCATCAAATCACCGCGATACTCATTAGCTACGGATCAACTGAGTACTCGGCAGGTTCGGCTACATTTCCAGTCCTACCCAGGGCCCCAGCGAGCTACCTACAAGTGTGGACGCCCCCCTCGGCATCCACCGTGGTAGAACGCCCGGTGATCGTCGAGCCGCCTAAGCGTGGACGCCCTCCCAGGCATCCACCGTGGTCGACTCCCGGTAATCGTCGAGCCATCTACAAGCGTGGACGCCCTCCCCGGCATCCACCGTGGTGAACTCACGAACTGCCTCGGGAGTGAGCGCGATCGCTCCCCCAGGTATGGGAAAACCCAAGGGTAAGTGAACGGAACCAGCCCAATCCTCCGCAGTTCGTGGTCTACAGGCCGCCACTAAGCGTCAAACATTGCACAGCTTGCCGTCAAAACCCGCACCGGAAGAGGCCCCGCGCCGGACGACGAGTACGGAGACGAAAGTAAGCAGCCCGGCTCCGCGAGTATCTGGCCGCCCAGTTTGAACCTGAGGTCTCAGCTCTCCTAACCAACCCCTCTCCCTCCTACGGCCCCAGCGCGGCCCGTCCTTCCGCCCCCAGACCCCACAATTCCCCTATTCACACCCCCGAACCAAATCCTCCCCCTGAACCTGCCCCTGCGGAATCCTTCGCCGACCCCTACGTATTTGACGACGAACTCGGCAGGCACTACCTGTACCCGTCCGCCGCATATCTGCGAGACCTAGTTGAGGGAGTCCCGTCCACGGTTACGGTGACAGAACTCCACGAGGACTCGGATGTCGAAATATTGAACTAAGTGTAACGGTGACTCCACAATAAAGCCCGACTAAAGACCCTCAAACGTTGACGTATTTCCCTTTCCTTTCCCCCCTGCGTACTCATAAACATTAAGGTAACCAGTAGGCCGGTCAAACCCCCGCCGAAGCTACAAACAGCAGAGCCGTAACCATTCGGACGCATTCCTCTTATATCACGCGATACGTCAGTGCGCCGCTCCGCTGACGGATAAGTCCCCTCTTTCGGTGCGATCGCTCCTCCCGTCTGTCCTCGATCCCTGGTATACCCGGTGAACGCAGGGTGCCAAAAACGAGGACGTAACACTAACCATTCTTAGTACGTATTTCACGTACGTACTAGAAATGATTCCCCCAGGACTGTAAACGACTTTTCCAATGTCATTTACTCATCATTATGTACGATATGTATTACATTTGAATGCACATGTACAGGGTGCACAGGTTGTGATGGTCAGCGTTGTTCCTGTAAACGGTAAGTATTACCCAAAATTATAGAGGAAAGGGTTCGATGGGATCGCAATATCTATATTCTATGAGACTTCATTCAATTGGAAAGTGCAACGCTGCACCCGACGAATGCAAATGCGTATGTCAACTTTTTGTTTATAAAATATAAGATACGTGGACTTCCACGCCACCCAAGAGGTGCCACGACTAGCGCGTTCGGTTTTTTAACGTGGACCGTCGCCTATAGCCCTATTGTACCACATTTTATGATAATTACGTTATCATGTTGCCCAAGGTATATCTCTTTTTTTATTCATGTCAAGTCTGACTAACGCCAGACTGCTTGGTCAAGTCTGACTAATGCCAGATTGCTTGGTCAAGTCTGACTAACGTCAGACTGCTTGGTCAAGTCCGACTAATGCCAGACTGTTTGGTCAAGTCTGACTAATGCCAGACTGTTTGGTCAAGTCTGACTAACGCCAGACTTATCTGTGAAATGCAACACATGCCAGACTCAGTTGACATTGATTTCACTCATTTGATTTTTGACGCACACGTTATTTGTGCTGTACGTTACTTTTTCAAATGACACGGTACTGTATGCTTACTTATTAAAAAGCATTGGACGAGGAGGGACCAGCCATTTCATCAGTATCATATTGTCTGAATTCTTTTGTATTTGGACATGTAGAATATAATATGTTAGCCGGCATTCGAGACAAATGCTCGTCATTAACCGTCATATTTATGGCTGTTTCCCTTCTCGCTTTCAATGCTGATTTAAGGACACAAACAGCATTCATATTCACGGACGACAGCTTATTTCTTTTCTCCGTTTTTAAGTCTGGTAAGTAGGAAAAGATTCTTTCTGAATCAGCATTTGAGTTTGGCAACGATCGAACAGCATTGACGAGCGATTTCAAATTGGGATATTGACGATTACTTGTCAGGATGCATTCCCACATTTCATCAAATTCCCTTAATGACAAATGATGAATTTGTATTTCTGTAAAATCGTTATGTAAAGCAAACCATTCTTCTCTTAAACTAGTTTTATCGAAGCCGCCAAAGGTTTCAGCGATAAAAGAAACATCATCAAAGGAAGTTTCTCTGTCAATATCGCGTAAAGCTGTGGCCGGTTCAAAAACTTTTAATTTACATAAAAATGGATCATTGATTGGTAGTCTTTTACAAATTTCTTGAGCGGCACATACATAAAATTGCAAACAATTCTGTCGAACATTTGCAACTATATCTGTGTGCCCCTCTGTCATCAATTTATTTAAATAATCCTCACAATCAATGCCTAATGTGATTTCATTTATTGATATTTGATTATTTTTATCTGCAAAATCTACGTTACTGTATTGCAATGCTAAAAGCTCTGGTTTTAAAAAGTTTTTACATACTATTTGCAATAAATTTAGCGATTTACGGTGCAAAGTATGAACTCTTGTTTCCAGAGCTTGGAAAAATATCGTAAAGGCATTGAAGTAATGTAAAATATATTGAAGAAATAACAGGTATGCTTTAACATCAGGAGTATGCATGACTGCTACAAATTGTGCAGCTTTTACAGACTTTTCTGTAGAAATTAACTGTTTTAAAAACTTGTCAATACTATCCCATGATTCTAGAATTCGACTAATACATAAATGACGGGAAAGCCATCGTGTTTCAGCCAATTTCAAAATTTTCCGGTCTGTGTCCTCGCAGCAATCGCTAAAGATAGCTGATCGCTTGGGACTGCAATTTATAAAACTAGAGATTTGTTTTACAAAGCTTTCGCAGTTATTTGGAATCGTTCTGGATGCAGTATTTGCGGCTAACGCGACGAAATGACATGGACATGGCAGTGTTAGTACATGTCCACATTTTTCCTGCAACTTTTGTTAAAATGATAAATGTTTGCCGGTCATAACACGCGCATTGTCGCACGACAAAGCAACAATATTATTAAATGGAATTTGTAACCTGTACATTTCCTTTCGGAATGCGTCAAATATCATTTCTGCACTACAATCTTTTGCATCCAGATCGATTAGTTTTACTAACTGCGACATCATTTTTAATGTTCCCGGATGCACATATCGAACATGAAACGTCATCCATTTTGTATTAGTAATGTCTGACGTTTCATCAATAAAAATACTGAACTTTGTATTTTATAGGATGGCCGAAACACGTTCTGTTTCTACGGGACACAAGACATTTGCGAGTATGTGACCGCATTTGGTCTTGCCCATACTCATATTTTGCAACACGTCAGAATCTCTTCCTATTTTTTGGAAAAATGTCAATAATTTTCCTGCTGTCGTAAATGAAATACCATTTTCGGCGATTAAAGCAGCGTATTGAATTTCCGCTGCTTTCTGTCGCGCATCTAATGGCAATTCCGATTTGTCCGTGACATTATATTGTTTGTCTGTTTCTTGCGTTTCTTTTGCCATATGAACTGCGGATTCTGGGTGACGATAAATGTTACCTAATTTCGCCGTCATTGGCTTGTTACAATACGAACAAAGACACAATGTTTGGTCATTCGACATTTCGCGTAACCATGGTTGAAATTCTTCAATATCTAACCATTGTTTCCGAAATGTCCGTGCAGTCAAAAAATCTGTCTCCGATTCTACATCGCGGCTATTTTTGTCGCCGCAGGACTTTGCATTTAAACGATTTAGGTGACACACAGAATTCGCATGTCTGGAAATGCGCGTGTCGCAGGAAATATTTTTATCGCATATTAAGCAATGAAATAAACTTATGTTAGAAGGCACCTTTCGCACCCATGACTTATATTGTTCATCGCGAAGCCAAGCTTCGCAAAAGCTGCGCTTAGACTTCTTCATTTATGTGTAAACCCGCAAGAAACAGACGGAAAACAAATTGAAAAGAAAAATTACTCACCCTCCCCCTTCTCTTCTACGTACACAAACACACACTAACACGTATCCGCACACACACTCACGCGCTCACACAAATGCACACCGAACAAACGCGACAAATAATGGATAATATTATACTTTAAAAATTCACACAACGGAGAAATGCAGCACGGGCGCTGCTACGTCTTCCGCTGCGTGAAATTCACTGTTTGTCCGGTAAGAACAGATCACGTGAACGCAGAGATCACGCGCGAAGAAACACCTATATATATATATTTATATGTACTTTAAGCACTGATCTATATACAATGGATGCGAGATCCCGTGCTGGCTATGCGTGGCCAATTGAATGGTGGAGTCGCAAGCGGTCCTCCGCGGAACTAAAAAAGTTACTAGGATTATATATATGTGGTTTCCAAATCATTGGACTCGCAACGTGCCCAATACACACATTAATGCACGTTTAAAATGAATTATTTATATGATATTAAAGTAATAGTGTAATATAAAATAGTATATATATATATATATATATATATATATATATATATATATATATATATAAGTAATAGTATATCTAATACGGTACTTTTTATTATATTTGTAGGATTATATTAAAGTAAATTCATAATAACACTGTAATCAATTTGTTAAGCCTATTATAATTCACCTAAATATACATCAAATATCAGTGACATATGTCATGTACATTTTTATTTACAATGGTATTTATTCACATTTACTAACTAGGGTATATATATAAAAGAGTAGCATATAAGGAAACATTTAAATCAAACAGAAATGCAATGTTCATCAGACTGGTTAAAATGTAATGAAACTATAAATGTGTTTAAAATAAATAGAAAAGATACTGCAAGCGACGTAAAAACAAAAAAGTGTGAAGAGTCGTTTCTGAACGTATAAACGATAACTTATTTTTTTTTATAGTGTTACTGATAATATATTGAACCTCACAAACGCTTACTGTCA
Source organism: Priocnemis perturbator (assembly GCA_963942575.1). Taxonomy (NCBI): domain Eukaryota; kingdom Metazoa; phylum Arthropoda; class Insecta; order Hymenoptera; family Pompilidae; genus Priocnemis; species Priocnemis perturbator. The sequence continues at coordinate 11,062,103 of OZ012654.1, read as the reverse complement.
TCTATTTCCACACATGGAGTTGACTCTACCGATATGCTTCGAGTTTTGTATTTTTTGTATCTAAATGCGAGGAACAGAGATCACCCAACTGAATCCTGAACCTGAATGAGGAAATCGAAGAGACTAATTTTCTCATGTCACTTGCACAACCTTTACTCGCACGCGATTTCCAACTGTTGATGCCTAGGTCAGTTACAAAGATTGTCGAAATATCCTGTGGCTGTCTGATGGCAGGTCTTTTGCAGTGCACGTTACTCCCCCGTGGGCAACAATGGGGCCAGAACAATTTGGTACCTAGGTCATTCTTGATAATGTCTGGTGCAGCCAATGTATCTGAAAAATGAAGAGACTTTTACTACTTTGGCTCTTCATAGCAAGATCACTGTTATTAAAAAATAAAAAATACATCATAGCAGCAACCAAATGTTTCATTTGTTTGTGGAACGAAGTTGAACAATAGTAGAAGCAGGAAAATAATTATGTTATACATAATATAATGACCATTTTTTTACATGTAACAGTGTCAGCTCCGAAAACAGATGAGTGCTTTTATGAAGCAATAATCACAAACATTCGAAGCGTGCATGAATAACAATTTTGTTTACATTGTACAACTTGTAATTCTCGCAGGTCTGATAAATTTTCGTTCTTTAATATCTGTTTGCCCCACTTGTCCTCGTCAATCGCTAATTGGATTAGTATTGTTTCGTTTCGCGTTTCGACAATATTTTAGAACCTTACTGACATAACAACATACTTACGAATAAATCCGCTTGATGAAGTATGACTCAGGTGTTGCCAAAGAAGCAATTGTTACTGTGGGGATGTAGTAGTTGTCATTGTATTTTGTCGTTTGTAACATTGTTCCGGTCAGGCTGAAACATTTGGGACCCGCGTATCATCGTTAATCCTTCCGCTCCGAGTGCCCTTGTTGCACGGATCCATGTGGGTATGCAATGTTGATTTGATTTCGCGGACGAGCGCGGGAACTCCTATCTAAATGTATATACTACACAGAGCTGATCGTCACAGTGATTGAGAACACATTCGTTTTTGACTTATGATTGGCCTGTCTCTCCCGTGAAAAAGAAATTACGTGAAAACCAACATTTCAACATTAAAACTGAAAATCCCGAATAAGTCGGCGAGTCATCTAAATAACGGGCGACTACAGTCAGCCATCACAGGAAAAATAAAACAATGTTCGGCAATAAAATTATTGGCATTTCAAATCCAACTTGGCCCCGGTGTAGCAACGTTCCACAATACCCCTGAGGTCTTGCTACTGATTGCGTTATTTCTTTTTATACATGGTGATTTCCCCTGTAGGCCTATATATCCATGACTACCGTGTGTCTCAGTATGTGGTACGCAGATTCATCTTCTTGTAACCTTACATACATGCGTGTTGAAAGTACCGGATCCAACTAATCATCGTGCCAATGAAATTTTTGCAGACAGATCATATGTGTGATCGGATTTTACTGGTGGATCGAAGATCCAATGCATTCCCCCAGACAGATCGCATGTGTGATCGGATTTTACTGGGGGATCAAAGATGCAATGTCCCAGACAGATCGCATGTGTGATCGGATTTTACTGGGGGATCGAAGATGCAATGCATTGCTCCAGACAGATCATATGTGTGATCGGATTTTACTGGTGGATCGAAGATGCAATGCATTGCTCCAGACAGATCATATGTATGATCGGATTTTACTGGGGGATCAAAGATGCAATGCATTGCTCCACACAGATCGCATGTGTGATCGGATTTTACTGGGGGATCGAAGATGCAATGCATTGCTCCAGACAGATCATATGTGTGATCGGATTTTACTGGTGGATCGAAGATCCAATGCATTCCCCCAGACAGATCGTATGTGTGATCGGATTTTTCTGGGGGATCGAATATGCAATGCGTTGCTCCAGACAGATCATATGTATGATCGGATTTTACTGGGGGATCAAAGATGCAATGCATTGCTCCAGACAGATCGCATGTGTGATCGAATTTTACTGCAACATGTAGATATTCATCTCATTTTTGAGTAATGAACGCTTCGATCGAGTTATCGTACTGAAACATTTCGTTTCCGTTGCTTCTGATAACTGTGAAGTGATGATCTGTAATCACTTACTGATGTGCCCAAACTATTGAACGGGTTAAGAAATGACGCATATTCGTCCCCGTGAGTGTCAAAGCATATTTTTTCGTTTCTGCATATAAGCGCAATTCTATGTAACATGTAATAATGGTTTTAATAAGTCTGTTACTGTCACTAATGAACTCCTCGGCGCTGAACATTTCTACATCGTGATCGTGAAGATCGGGAAAAAGTGCACCACCTTCCGCTAATTTATGAAAAGCACGAGCGGCTAGAACAGCGGGAAAGTTTCATTCAACTGGCGGTTTTCCCGAATTTAAGTTGCACGCAGTACGGAACAGGGAGTCCGTGATGAGACAAATTTTTACGGCACTTTTGCTGGGAATGACTAAATAACCGCGAGTTATTGCTGCTATGAACGCAACAGGATTTTGCCTATTCACCCGTACGGTGTTTGCGTCCATTTCTTCGCAAGCGGTTAAACATTCGAGGCAACTAATTTTTCTTCCTTTCTTAATGTGCAGTATCACCCAACCGGCAATGTACCCGATAGCTTGTTGCGAAAATTCGGAAATGTTGGGTGACTGTGCCCATGCAAAATGGACAAACTCGGTCATCCCGTCAAAACTAGAATTTGGTGTTCCCTCTTCATTGAGTCCGTATTTTTGCGCTACCGTAGAATTGTGTACAGCGTCGTACACACTAACGTCGTATCGGTCAAGCTTCGCACGACGTCGTTTTGGTTCAGCCGAGGAGACATGTAAAATTTGCGTGTTGTCCATGGCTGTTACATTGCCAATGCTACTGGAAACATGGTGTCTTACAAGTAAACGCTTATACGCGGAAATGAACTGACTAGCGGTAGGATTTGGACACCACCCACTTCTGGCTCTGATTGCACCAAAAAATAGCTCCAAATGGTCTTGGCTAAGTTTGTACGTCAGTAAATACGTCATTTTCGATTCGCACGGTTTCACGTAGGCGTCATAAATATTAAAGACGAACAAAACGCCTGTGAAGAAGCCGATGAAGCCTGCTCGGCGTCTCGATCGGAATATAGGCGTTCCATTTTCTTCTATAATTTGTGAAAGATACAAAATTTCGCCTATTAATCTTGGACGCCAATTGTCCTCATTGTCTCGTTTTAAGGGGCTTTTGTAATGTTTTCCCCACGGATTCCGGACATTGAGGAAATAAAAAATGACGTCGATGCACCGCACAAACCTAACCGTTGCCTCGCAACCTTCAAAATCTGATATGCGCAGAACTTCCGCGCAAAACTGTAGACTGTCTGCGACACTAGAACTGAGAGTTTGTGCAGCTAGGGCAACCTTCATTACCATTTTCCGCTAATCTATGTGCGCAGAGCGCAACCGGTTGCGGAGCCGCAAACCCTCTCGTTCTTGCAATAGTCCTAATGCTTCTATATAGCGCCACTCGATTTTTCTACCGTCCTTGTGGAGAAGTACTCGGTACTCCCCCAAACAATTACGAATATTCTTGAGCATATGACATGCATCAAATACCACTTGAATGTCTGGCTCACCGGCCACGGGATGCGCAAAATGAATTTTAAATATATCATTGAGCGCATCTACGTTGTCATTACCATTTGGATGATTTTTAACAGTTTTTTTATCAAGGTGCATTACTGCACCCAATTTCTCCACTACCGCAAAATGATCCGCGGGTCCGTCTAAAGTTAGACTACAGACAATGACGCCTGCTTTCTGAAGCCGAAATAATGCTTCTCGGACCAAATTAGATTTTGTGTCCGCGTTCAAAGTGTCAATCAAAAAATACCCAATTGGTAATTTGCAATGTTCCTTCAGCATGACCACCATTAAAACAAAGGCGTTCTTTGCCTCCAGAAGATCGTCGCCACCGGTTGTGCCAACGCCTAAATCCACGTGGCCGCGGATCTTTCCGTCCCGACCTCTCTGACAGCCTTTCTTTATGGCCATTTCGTCCATGACAATGGCACAAAGTAAGGCGTCGCCACTTTCCCTTAAAGCGGCCGATTTTTCATTTAACGTCGCGAACGATTCCTCTGTGAAACCTGGTTCAGCATCAATGCAGCTGTACCAAGTCCTAAGGACGTCCAGTTGTGGAAGAGCTAAGTAAAACGCCTGTAACCGTTTAAATTCACGCGTTACATGCGCCTACTGAATTGCGCGCCTAGGCACTACGCATGGCATCGACGGCAAGGATGTGTGCGACAGCCGGCCACGCGTCGAACATAAACAAACACACCCAAAGACGAATCGTAGTTACCGACAATGGACAGTAGATGCCTTTCTTTCTCGAAATAGCTTTTACGTGAACCCGTGTATATATGCGGTGCGGCGGCACGACCTATCGTTCATAGCCTGAGCCAAATTAGTGGAGCACGCTTCGGCTGTCGCTTACAGTAAGGAGCACGCAATATCGCTGTCGCCCTTACCATCATTAACGCAGTACGCCGTACCGCCGGACACCATACATTCGGACAAAGTGATAAGACGAGTTAGTGAACAAGTAATACGCAAAGAAGGAATCTACAATCGTGCGCTCTCCTTCTATAAAGTCTCGCACACGTCGCGGAAGTCTGCACAGTCACTACCACAGCAAACTGCCTTGCCACTAGAAGCACGTGATAAGACGAATGTAAAATAGAAGCACCGCCAAATACGTACATTCCCGCGTTCGTTCCCACTCGCGCACAGATCCGTAATACTGAGTGTACCCGCCTTGTAGTAAGAGCGTCGCGTTCACTGCCAGGATAGTTCCACGTATTATAAAAGACGAAGATAAAAAAGGAGAATAAAACAAAGATAGAATAGGTATCAGAGAAACTCTCTGACAATCCCTGTAAGCAGGCGGACGCATCATGCGGCTGGCAATTGCCCCCCAACGGATGCTCCTAGCCTCCCTTGCAGGCTATTTTGCATAAATAAAATAATACAGGATATCTGCTGTGCGATAGACTCATCGCCCGGCCAGCCTACGGGCCTCCCGCCGTAAGTCGATTTCATAACGGCAGAGTTCCTGTAAAACGCATGTCACATATTTTGCCATAGATTCATTAGTTTAGTATAAACGCCTGAGTCCGAACACTAAAGTAAAATAAGACTAAGGATAGCTTCCGGCAGACCAGTCTGATGCCCGGCCCATGCACTTCGGTGTCTCCCGCCTGACGACGGTTGTCTTCGCCGGCGCGTTCCTGGGTCTAGAAATCCATTGAATTGCAATTTGCGTTCGTATAGATAACAGGCGTATATTTATTCCTATACTGGCAGTGTATTATATATAGTTACCGCCACCGTAACCGCGACCACTTTTCTGTACATATTTTCTACGTACAATATATTGATTACTTGCAAATTTACCGTCTACGTCTTTTCTCGCCCAGCGGTCGAATCCGCCGACACCATCGGTGTCTCTACAGAGGAGCAGTTTTGTGTAACCGCTGCTTCTCTGATCATTGCGAGATACGGTGCGACCCTCAGGGAAACGTTCTTAACACAAGACAATTCCGTCAACCCGACAAAATCTCGCAGCTGATTTTTGCAGAAATCACACGCCGTCTATATCGAGACGCGCAGTGATAGATTTTCTTCGGCACCCACCGGCCGGAGAAAATAACGGTTACATTTTGGCGCCCAACGTGGGGCGAGAGAGACTCGGAAGGCACGCAAATAAGTTAGTCGCGAGAAATAATATAAAGTGGCAAGGTAGTACGACCAATATCAGACGAAATAAAGTGAAGCGATCTATCAAAATGAGTCGCGGCAAAAAAGTGCAGACAAGGAGTCAGTCGCAACAACCATCGACTTCACGGATTCCCGCGATCACATATACTGACATACCCGAACTGGAAACGGACGAAGGAAGGGAGTCTGCCGCACATAGTGAGCCGGCGGTAACAAACCGCGAAATACAAGATGAATCACAAGTGCGAGCGACCACGCCAGAAACCGTCCACGTCGAGACTTTCGATTCAGCAAGGAAAGTGATCAACGAAGTGGCAAGAAATCTTCCCACAGTAAGGGAGGACATAAGAGAACAAGGAACAGCAGACGTCACAGCGGATAGTTTCCAGGATTACACCGGAGGTACGTCCAGAACACGAACTGAACTCGAGTACCTCAGGGCCCGGGTAGATAATTTGGAGATCTGGTACGAACGCCAAGTAGAACTACGCGTGGAAGAAGTCCGGAACGAACTTAGCCGGAAAATTCTTAACCACAAGCTCGAGATGAGGGAACTCATCCGAGCATTCACTACTCGTCTCGACTCCCTCCACCAGGAATACGAGAAACACGAGGGCATGGTACAGCGGGCAATCGACCAGCTCCTGGAAACAAATCAAAGTGTACACGAGATCCAGGAAATGGAGGGACATGCATTAAGGAGACAGACGTTCCTGCCCACCCCAGATAATGCAACATCGGCATCGACAAGAAGCGTCTCCCAAGAAAGGAGCCTGGGTGTGAGCTGGCGCCGAGAAGGACGTGCACCGACGGCACGCGCACCCGACACGGAGGCGCGTCAGTTCGCGATTAAGCCCTCACTACCGACTTTTGAGGGGAAAATGGGGGAAAAACCCTCACGTTTTATCCTTGAATTACGGACCTTCCTGGACGCCACGGGAACGACGGACAAAGATCTCGGATTTATTATTGGTCAAGCCCTAAATGGGATAGCAGGAGAGTGGTGGGATGTGGTCGCAGACCAGGTCATAACGTGGGCAGCGTTCTCGAAGAAATTCCTTGCAAGATTTTGGAGCGCAGCAATTCAGCGCAAAGTCCGAGAACAGTTGGAACACGGCTACTACCGAGTGGACGAGGGAATTACTCGAGTCGCATATGCAATGCGTCTTATAGGAAACGCACGAGATCTCACTCCCCGACTAGGAGAGGAACAAATATTGTTAACCATAGCACGGCACTTCACGCAAGCCGTAGACGACTGCGTGGTGACACAAAATATGTCCACGGTAGAGGAACTCCTCTCTCTCCTGGAAAGAGTTGACCATGGAGGCACGATCAACCGGCCTAAGACATGAGAAATGGCGCCGCCACCGGAACGCGCATACGCAAGAAGGTACCCAGAACCGGTGCGGCCAAGATCGAACTTCGCACCGCGGGCACCGTATGAGTATCGTAACTCGCCTGCACCGCGGCCTCCACCAACGACAAAACGGCTCCCAGAACGAGTCCGCGTTTTGGAAGTCCAAGGAGAAGAAGCGGAACGCACGCCGGTGGAAGACGAGGAGCAGCCGTGCCCGGAGGACAATCCTGAGCCGAGCACAGCGGAAAACGAGTAGGGAGTTCCGTGAAAGAGCAGCCTACGAGTGCCCCGGCTCAGCTGTCACGGCCCTCCACAGAGTTCCAGAACGGGGATAACAATAATGGTATCATTATCAGCACCGTATTCAGTAATGTCCGCGAGGAACTCCAAGAAGAAGAGCAACACGAACCCAACAGTGGGCGATTACACCCGTGCCCACAGTTAAGTCTCATGATCGAAGGGATTCCCGTCCTAGCTTTAGTGGACACAGGCAGTTGCATATCGGCGCTGTCGCAACAATGGTACGATGAGCACTCCCACACGCTTAAAAAGTGCCCCTCACTGCCAGTATCAAACACCTTTGTCATAGGCGCGACAGGAAACAAATCCACACGTCTTAAGACACAAATATGGGCCACGCTCTTGATCTGTGGTGTAGAGTGGGAAGCAGCACTAGCGGTGATACCAGGACTCATCTGTCCCGTGATTATTGGAGTGGTCATACTGAACAGACTACATGCTACAGTAAATCTCGCGGATAATTCCATCTCTATCTGCGTGAATGAACAGAAAACAACGACGACGTTAATTCCCGAAGAAATCGAGACGGATTTAACCCCGAAAATGTGTAGTAATTCCATCGAAACAGCGGATGGAAGCACACATAAAAAGATTACGGACATACTGCGGGCAAGCGAAGGCACGGACAACCAGAAGAAAGAAATTGAAAGGGTAATACTATCGTACCCATCGCTGTGGCGGAATGAAATCGGCCGAGTAAAAGGGTACACCCACTCCCTCCACATGGAGAAAGATACACCCTATTACTGCCGAACGTACCCTATACCCCTGAAATACCAGGAGGGGGCAGACGCCGAGATCCAGCGGATGCTCAAGAATGACATCATACGACCAAGCATAAGTCCGTACATAAATCCTATCGTGCCTGTACGGAAGAAGAATGGTTCCGTACGCCTATGTTTAGACGCCCGGCGACTCAACGAGCACCTTCGGGAGGACTACGAAATGTCCGAAACAGCCGAGGAAATCTTCCAGCGAATCGGCAGAGTCGGTTACATGACCAGCCTCGACATGACAAATAGCTTTTGGCAAGTCCCACTTACCGAGGACTCCAAAAAATATACCGCATTTGTATATCGACGAAGGTGTTACGAATATCAAGTAACACCTTTCGGTCTAAAAACGAGTACAGCCTCACTCGTACGGGCAATGAGAAGAGTCTTCCAAGGCATGGAGGAGCATGTCATTATATTCGTGGATGACATTTTATGTGTCTCCAAGACGTACGAAGAACACCTGGAACAGCTCAAGATGATTCTTGCACGCCTCACTGCACACAATGTTACCATAAACATTGACAAGTGCAAGTTTCTGGTAACTCGAGCCAACTTCTTGGGCCATATTCTATCGCCGGAAGGACTCACCCAAGTCCCCGAAAAACTACGGATTATTCAAGAATTCCCGACGCCTAAGAACTTGAAACAGCTCCGGGGATTCTTAGGGCTGATCAATTACTACAGTAAATTCACCGAAAAGCACGCACAACTATCTGTGCCTCTGCTGGGATTACTGAAGAAGAATACAGCGTGGGAGTGGACAGACGTCCTCCAGCAAGCGTTCAAAGCGCTCAAGAACGCTTTCTGTCAAGAAATAGTACTGCGGTACAACGACACCAAGAAGCCGTATTTCTTGACTACCGACGCAAGTTTCTCCGCGCTGGGAGCAGCACTAGAGCAGGAGGACGATCAAGGTGACCGGCGCCCCATCGCATTCGCCAGCCGCACGCTTAAAGGTCCAGAGGTGACATACACGACAACAGAGAAGGAACTTCTCGCCATTGTGTGGAGCCTCGCGAAATTCAGAACGTATGTCGCGGGCAGCAGGATCATATTGCTGACCGATCATCGTGCTCTCACTTTTCTTAAAGAGAGCAGGCTCACTAACCAGCGACTCACCCGTTGGACATTAAGTATCCAAGACTACGATCTGGAAATTCGACATATAGCGGGTAAGAAGAATATACTGGCCGATACGATTAGCCGAACGAGTACGGAGACCGGCGCGTGGACGCAAAGACGAGATACACTTCTGCCAATCAGTACAACGCTACTACGTGATCTTACACAGGATACGAAAACGATTCTATCCAACATGGCAAAAGAACAGCAAAAAGATGAATATCTCGCAATGCTCCGAACTCGACTCTTAAAATCACCGGATGGACGACACCAAATCATCCGGGATATACTGTACAAAGTTGGACGTGGAGGAACGTTACGCATCTTACTGCCACATCACCTCCACCACCAACTCGTTAAAGAAATACACGAGGTTTATGGACATATCGGGGGAGAAAAAACAGCGCTCCTTGTGGGAGAGGCATTCCACGTCAAAAAAGGACAACGCCTTGCCAGAAAGATCGCCGCGACGTGCGATCTGTGCCAGCGGACGAAAACAAATACGCATCCGGACAAAGTCCCCACCGGAACGGTAACCCCGAAGGCACCACTGGATATACTGTCAATTGATTACTACGGCCCACTACCGAGATCCACGGGTGGAGTGCAACATATCCTTGTAATTAAGGATGTGTTCACAAGGCATATCAAACTCTACCCGGTGAAAAGAGCGACCGCACAGGCGACAACTAAAAAACTGTGCGAACACTACATTCCGGAGTACGGACGGCCGAAGAAAATCATAACCGACCACGGTATCCAGTTCACCTCGAGTATCTGGAAAACAGCGCTTACGGAAAGAGGAATAATATACGTTCGCTCCTCCGTAAGACACCCACAAAGCAACCCCGTGGAAAGGGCGAATCGCGAAATCAGCCGAGTTCTCAGAGCCGTGGTGAACAAGTCACATACAGCATGGGCAAGCTGGACAGGACTTGTTGAAACGACGTGTAATGAGGTCATCAATGATGCAACGGGGTGTACTCCATGCGAATTGATGACCGGAGTCAAACCCGAACGACCATGGTTTGAATGGTTTCCGGAACTCCGGCCGACAAATACACCTACGCCATCGGCACGGAAAGCGCAACTCCACCTGGCATTCCGAAAAATGCAAGCCAAGGCAATCAAACGGAATGAAAAGCGGAACGAAAACGCCACGTCAACGGGATATGCGATAGGAGAATTAGTCCTAGTAAAAAGCAATCCTGTGTCGAATGCGGCTGATCGGCATATTGCGAAATTCTTCCACGTGTACGAAGGACCATACGTAGTTGCCATGCGGAAGGGAAGCAATACGTATGAACTCACGGAAACACAGACCCAAAAACGTAAGGGTCTGTACCACGAGACTCTCCTTAAACGCTACCGGCAAGCATCGAACACGGACCCCCCCGCGCCCCACGCCCCGCTAAGGGACAATTAACGAAGGCACCGCGCAACGAGCATCACTCTTTTACAAACAGTGCACAAGAAAAGGCATGCCGTCGATCGCCATTCAAGTGCACGCGAAGTGGGAATTTGTTACCCGCGCCACGCAAACGGGTAAGGAGATACAGTACAACGAGACCTACCTTCCACCGGAAACAGTACTCATACCCAGAGAGTGGGTATCAACCGGTGGAGGACAGTACGTTAAAGGAGTCGGAGCTCAAGCACGTGTGTTGACGCGGGATGCACGCTCACAAACACCCGAGTGGGATGTCTGCATCACACGACCTGGTGGCGAAGCTCAAGGAAAGCGAGCTATACTGGAGAAGGACGGACAAAAAGACGCGGTGACAATGAAGGACGAAAAGCCGACTCCACAACCGAACGCCCACCAACGTTCGAAAACGTTGCAACACGATCAACAGTCGATGACGCGTCGGCCACGAGACGACCCCAGGCAACAGCCGCCAGTGACGACCCCGGCGGGTAAACAACGTGTGACGACGGCACGTGGGAAGGGCAGTCGGCACCCGCGGAAGCCTTCAGTGGAGGTATGCGGTCTACAATCGACCGTGGCGAAAGACGATCAACGTCCAGCACAACCTTCAACGGAGGGGAGCGACCTACACCCTCCAGCACCGAAGGACGGGCAACGTCCGCCGAAATTGTCGGTGGAGGCATGCAGTCTACAACCACCAGCACTGAAGGACGACCGATGTCCGCCGAAACCGTCGGCGGAGGCATGCAGTCTACAACCGGCAACACTGAAGGACGGACGACGTCCGCCGAGACCATCGGCGGAGGCAAGCGGTCTACTATCGACAGCGTCGAAGGACGAACATCGTCCGCCGAAACGATCGGCGGAGGTATGGTGTCGACGATCGACAACGTCAAAGGGCAAACGACGTCCACCGAGATCAACGGCGAAGGTAAGCGGTCTACAATCGTCGACGTCGAAGGACGAGCAGCGTCCACCGAAACGAGCGGCGGAGGGAAGCAGTCTACTATCGACAGCGTCGAAGGGCGAACATCGTCCGCCGAAACGATCGGCGGAGGCAAGCAGTCTACAATCAACAGCGTCGAAGGACGAACATCGTCCGCCGAAACGATCGGCGGAGGCAAGCAGTCTACAACCGACAACGGTGAAGGAGAAGCAGAACGTCCGAGAGGGCACCCATCCAGCCGAGGGTGCTCTGGAGATTGTCCCGCCATGCAGCGCGGAAAGGCAAAAGCTAAAAGAACTATCAGCACGAAAAAGACGGCGGATGAAGGAATTATTTGATTGTAAGGCAAGAACACCGCCGCCGGGATGGGGCTACAGAATCAGCTGGTCGCCTGTTTATGTACCGAGCGAAGAAGAACTTGCTATGCCTCCCAGTAAACGACCTTACGACCTGCCGTATGAGTGTATAGCAAGGCCAGCTCTCCGACGATCGGCCAAAATACCTATTAAACCATTGACGAATTGTAAATGGGGAGGAAAAAGAGTGAAGGGCACTAACGTTAAGAAAACGCAAAAACCATTTAGTTCATTTAAGATTCCGAAAAGAAGTAGCCTGCCCGAACAACTCTTTTCCCTTCCCATAAAATTATTGTAATGACTTTGTGAAAGACGGGTAACTCAGTTACGATTAAAAAAGGTTCACATAACTCTGTTTATTTTAATAGACTCTCGAACAAGGAAGGTAACGAATACCGTTCTCGCTTCTTGAAGAGGGGGGCTATGTAACCGTTTAAATTCACGCGTTACATGCGCCTACTGAATTGCGCGCCTAGGCACTACGCATGGCATCGATGGCAAGGATGTGTGCGGGTGCCGGCCGCGTGTAGAACGTAAACAAACACACTCAAAGGCGAATCGTAGTTACCGACAATGGACAGTAGATGCCTTCCTTTCTCGAAATAGCTTCTACGTGAACCCGTGTATATATGCGGTACGGCGGCACGACCTAGCGTTCTTATCCTGAGCCAAATTAGTGGAGCACGCTTCGGCTGTCGCCCACTGTAAGGAGCACGCTTCGGCTGTCGCCCACTGTAAGGAGCACGCAATCTTGCTGTCGCCCTTACCCCCCCGCAGGGGGGTCCCGCCCTTGGTTGGTGGGGACCTTTGGGGCTTGGCGTACCCACGGACCCTACATACGCCGGTACTGGACCCTTAATCGGCTGCTGGGCTGTGGGTCCACTCGACCGGAGGATAATCGGTAGACGGGGTGGGGGGCCCACCGGTGGCAGTGGTAGGGTAGCGTGTGGGAACGTCCCACCCGCGTTGCCCTTAGCTGCCACCGGTCCCCCACATTTGGGACGGCACCCTGGGTACTAACTGACTATATTATCTAAGGCACCGGGGTTGCAATCGTCGTGGCAGTGGTGAAGCCATAGCTGGCTAGGGCTTGACATCCCGGTGTGGGAGCTGCACTCAATCAGCTCGCCTTACCATGGTTGGCAGAACTATGGGAGAGGTTTAGAAAGGCCTCGCCTCCACCAGTAAGATGAGGGGCCAGCAACCCATATGGACTGGTAGCAATTTATTGCGCGTTGATCGAGCGACATCTCGATCATTTGATGGGTGTGTGCGGAGTGTGACCAATGAGTCGAGGTATCCGTCGGCCTGCGGGCCCACCCGAACGAGTACAACAGATGTCGCCCTTACCCCCCGCAGGGGGGTCCCGCCCTTGGTGGTGGGGACTTTTGGGGCTTGGCGTACCCACGGACCTCACATACGCTTGTACTGGACCCTTAATCGGCTGCTGGGCTGTGGGTCCACTCGACCGGAGGATAATCGGTAGACGGGGTGGGGGGCCCACCGGTGGTAGTGGTAGGGTAGCGTGTGGGAACGTCCCACCCGCGTTGCCCTTAGCTGCCACCGGTCCCCCACATTTGGGACGGCACCCTGGGTACTAACTGAACATATCATCTAAGGCACCGGGGTTGCAATCGTCGTGGCAGTGGTGAAGCCATAGCTGGCTAGGGCTTGACATCCCGGTGTGGGAACTGCACTCAATCAGCTCGCCTTACCATGGTTGGCAGAACTATGGGAGAGGTTTAGAAAGGCCTCGCCTCCACCAGTAAGATGCTGGGGCCAGCACCCCGATAGACTGGTAGCAATTTATTGCGCGTTGATCGGGCGACATCTCGATCATTTGAAAGGGTGCGTGCGGAGTATGACCAAAGTGTCGAGGTATCCGTCGGCCTGCGGGCCCACCCGAGCGAGCACAACAGATGTCACCCTTACCATCATTAACGCATTACACCGTACCGCCGGACACCGTACAAATCGGACAAAAGTGATAAGACGAGTTAGTGAACAAGTAATACGCAAAGAAGGAATCTACAATCGTGCGCTCTCCTTCTATAAAGTCTCGCACACGTCGCGGAAGTCTGCACAGTCACTGCCACAGCAAACTGCCTTGCCACTAGAAGCACGTGATAAGACGAATGTAAAATAGAAGCACCGCCAAATGCGTACATTCCCGCGTTCGTTCCCACTCGCGCACAGATCCGAAATACTGAGTGTACCCGCATTGTACTAAGAGCGTCGCGTTCACTGCCAGGATAGTTCCATGCATTATAAAAGACGAAGATAAAAAAGGAGAATAAAAGAAAGATAGAATAGGTATCAGAGACACACTCTGACAATCCCTGTAAGCAGGCGGACACATCCTGCGGCTGGCAATTGCCCCCCAACGGATGCTCCTAGCCTCCCTTGCAGGCTATTTTGCATAAATAAAATAATACAGGATATCTGCTGTGCGATAGACCCATCGCCCGGCCAGCCTACGGGCCTCCCGCCGTAAGTCGATTTCATAACGGCAGAGTTCCTGTAAAACGCATGTCACATATTTTGCCATAGATTCATTAGTTTAGTATAAACGCCTGAGTCCGAACACTAGAGTAAAATAAGACCAAGGATAGCTTCCGGCAGACCAGTCTGATGCCCGGCCCATGCACTTCGGTGTCTCCCGCCTGACGACGGTTGTCTTCGCCGGCGCGTTCCTGGGTCTAGAAATCCATTGAATTGCAATTTGCGTTCGTATAGATAACAGGTGTATATTTATCCCTATACTGGCAGTGTATTATATAGAGTTACCGCCACCGTAACCGCGACCACTTTTCTGTACATATTTTCTACGTACAATATACTGATTACTTGCAAATTTACCGTCTACGTCTCTTCTCGCCCGGCGGTCGAATCCGCCGACACCATCGGTGTCTCTACAGAGGAGCAGTTTTGTGTAACCGCTGCTTCTCTGATCGTTGCGAGATACGGTGCGACCCTCAGGTCGTTCTTAACACAAGACAATTCCGTCAACCCGATAAAATCTCGCAGCTGATTTTTGCAGAAATCACACGCCGTCTATACCGAGACGCGCAGTGATAGATTTTCTTCAGCACCCACCGGCCGGAGAAAATAACGGTTACAGCCTTGTTGATTTGAAGGTTGTAAACTGAAATCGTATTTCAATTTCAAAAAAATGAGGGGGAGAGGGCGCATAATATTCTGTCCGGGTATCAAGCTTTCTTATAAAAATGAGGGGGCGAGGGCGCATAATATTCTGTCCGGGTGTCAAGCTTTCTTAATGCGACACTGTGCGTTTCACACACATAGTGCGTGTTCGGCTGTACAGTTTTGAAACAGTAGAATTCTAGAAACTGTTTCCACATTGTCAGTCTGGTAAAGGTATCGGACACACCAAGTACCAGATCGGGACGAGCAATTTTTAACGGTTGCTCTATAAGTGTTTTACGTATAGTGTTGTATAGTTGTTAGGTAGTTAGTTTAGTTATATTTAGTAACATTGGTTTAGCCAATTAGTGATAGGACTAATAAAGTCTCGCGTGTGCCTAAATAACCCTAACTCATTTTGTTACGTGTGTGGCGAAGTGTTGTTTAAAGGTGCGCAAAAGAACTTGACGGAAAATATCAAGACGGCGTATCAAGAGTATTTTGGTTGCCCCGTTGGTGATCAAGATAAAAATTGGGCCCCCCACTTGTGCTGTGCAAAATGTGCAACGACTCTCCTCGCGTGGATAAGAAATAAAAAACGAAGAATGCCGTTTGACGTACCAATGATATGGAGAGAACCAACGGACCACTCAACGGACTGCTACTTTTGCTTATCAAAAATTAGAGGAGTTAATAAACATAACAGCAAAATGATTATATACGCCAACGTTCCTTCTGCTAAACGACCTGTTCGAGCACAGGAACATCACAGTCATGAAGTTCCGGAGGATATCAATCCAATACAATCTTCGGATGTTAGTGGCGATACATCGAAAGAAACGTCTGAATCAATGCCTGATGCACGGATTCATTTAATAAACCAGGCCGATTTGAACGATTTAGTAAGAGACCTGAATCTGACAAAAGATAACGCAGAACTTTTGGCGTCTAGGTTGCAAGGATGGAACTTACTAACGCCTAGTACAAGAGTCACGCATTTCCGTGACCGAAATCACGAAATAACCGAATACTTCGCAATGAACGAAGGGTTGTGTTACTGCGTCGACGTGCAGTCATTGTTCGTAAAATTAGGGTTGGAACATCAACCAACGGAGTGGAGAATGTTTATAGACTCATCAAAAACGAGTTTAAAGGCAGTACTGCTACATAACGGTAATGTTCACCCATCAATTCCTGTTGCGTATGGCACCAAGCTAAAAGAAACATATGACGTGTTGAAAATGGTGCTAGACAATATCAATTACAGCCGGTACAATTGGAACATATGCGGAGATTTAAAAGTAATAGGATTGCTCATGGGTCTCCAAAGCGGTTACACGAAGTATTGTTGTTTTCTGTGTGAATCGGACAGTCGCGCACGATCATAACATTACAAAATTAAGAGTTGGCCGCCACGGAATAACTTTATTCCTGGACAAAAAAATGTAAAATTTGAGAACCTGGTGGATATGAAAAAAATTTATTTGCCGCCTCTGCACATAAAGCTAGGACTAATGAAGAACTTTGTCAAAGCTATGGACAAGAATGGGGCAGCTTTTAAATACTTACAAACTAAGTTTCCTTCGATATCTGAAGCAAAGATAAAAGAAGGAATTTTCATTGGACCACAAATGAAAACGTTTCAAGAAGTTTGCAGCAATTTTCTTAGAACACATCGATCCGCGGATTACGTCAACAAAGTAAAAAATTTAATCAAAGCCTACAAAAAATTTGGGTGCAATATGTCCCTCAAAATACATTTTCTGGACTCACATTTAAACTTTTTCCCCGAGAATCTTGGTGACGTCAGTGACGAGCACGGGGAAAGGTTTCACCAGGATATCTCCAAGCTCGAGAAACGCTATGCTGGCAAAAGCAGTGTTGCTATGTTAGCAGATTACTGCTGGAATCTTATGAGCGACGAAAAAACTGCTCATAAGCGCCAGTCAAGAAGAAAGCATTTTTAACTCAAGCATACTTCCTCCGAGTAGCGAGAAACTACATGGAAAGGAAGCAGCGGGAAAGGCTGCAAAGATGGCGACACTATTGGAATAGCTGATGCCTATCATAGGAGGGCTGAAGTCGGCGAGCTTTGGCGGACCTAGCGAAAAATGGCATCGGCTGAGGACACCACGGAGGATTAGTAACTGACAAACGAGCGGAAGAATATTTGGAACCAACCGGCACAAAAAGCTGCAGTAACAGTATTAACTTTGGCAAATAAGCCGCAAGTGAGAGTCGAAGTGGGATATTGTAACACCGACTACGTGGCCGGACGGAACCGGACAACACGAGAGAAGAAGAAGAAGTAAGTAGAGGACGACTGTCGAGACCGACGGTTGTCTACGTTACTCTTACATAATTTCAAATTCTGAACGTAAGTTAATTATATTTACACGCCCTGATCCTTACAGACAACAGCCATGGAAGACGGACAACCCATTCCCTGGTGCCAGGAGCCGACGACAGCAACAATCAATGCGGACAGCAGAAGGATGCTATCAATGACGCAATCTTCGACTGCCACCGAGGGAATTGCAAAAGAGAGGTATTAGGGTATAATTTAGGAGTTACATTAAGATTATAATTTATGTTTTAGGACTACGTGGGACATGTGATGTGAGCCGGAGGAGATGAAAAAGAAGAGGATAATGTGCATACTTACTCTATTTTTAGGCATGTGTACTCGTCTATGCGCATAAATACTGTATTTGTAGGTATATATGCTTACAGATTTATAAGTGTGCATGTATTTATTATAGATGTTGTCGAAAGTACGCTCATCGGATGAAGAAACACCAGAACGGATGGAGGCGTGTCCGAGGAATACCGTGAATCGACACCTCGGTGTTCGAGGCTACGGGAAACACGGGCAGAGTAGTAGTCCCACTTCCTACTTGGGGCTGACTACTCAATGCGGCGCGGTAGAGTGATACACCCTGGTTACCACTCGCGAATGGGATAGGTAACCGTCACCATTAGTTAGTGATCCAGGGATGTCGCGAGCAGCTCCGAACCTCCCTTCTGGAGGACGCAGGATGTCTGTATACTGGCGGAGAGCACAGTACCCTTCCGCGTAGTAATCCGTGAGCGTGCCGCGGAAGGGCTGAGTGGTGGAATCGGAGGGCAATTTGCAAAAATATTAATAATGAAGGTAGTTATTCTAGTAAACCTTGAACCTGCAATCTCCTCACCGAGAAGAATATCTATTTCTGTATGATTTTCCTGTGCAGGAGAGGGCATGGGTAAGGTTCTGTTACGTGGAATTGTAGCGTAGTTGTAAAGTTCCTGTACGAAATGATTTTATACATCGCATTTTATGTAAAAATCACAATTATGTCAGCGTAAAAATAAATAAAATTTGTTCAAACCATTGTAAATGTTACAAACGGATAAAATCTCCTCTAAGCATGAGTAAGTTATGTCTTACCCACTACCTAAACGATCATTTGCCATTATTTTGCTTTTTTAACATTATGTAACTATAGTTGCACTAGTATTTTCGTATATAAAAATAGAGAAAAACGAAAGAGATGTGATATTACATATCTTGCACAATTCTTTCACTTGCCAGTGCAACATTTTTTCATACTTCGCAATATCTGTTAGGTGATTCTTATAGATTTTGATGCTCTAAATCCGAATCTGTAACCCGTTTCTTTCCATCACCCTCAGTTTTTGAAAAAATGAATTTTGAAAAGAAACCAATTTTTTTCAACTTTGAACATAATACTGTCGAAACTATAAAAGATAGACAGATACTATTAGTCGGAAAAAATTCAGCAGATAATTCTGCATAAATTGGCATAAATCGTTTTTGCAATATCAGTTTACAAAGATGTTTAAATAATAGTTGAATTGGACAAGACACGTTTTGCGCGCATGTTTTAGGACACTATTTTCAAATTTTTGTAAAAATGATGGGTCTAGGGTGAATTCCAATCACGCTGAGCGATAAAACAGACATTTTTTTATGAACATCCATCATCAGACTATGCGAAATACGTTTTGGCTTCGCACAGGAAAATGTTAAAATTACTCGTGCGTGTCACGCAACATGCGCAGGGGACTTGGCGCGCGTGTGAGCGGCGCTCGGCTGCTCGGGCCACTCCGCGGCGGAGCGCGGTCAATACAATAAGGTCGGAGAACCACTGCGCTGGTTGCGTGACACGCACGACTATTTCGTTTTCCTGTGGGAAGCCAAAACGTATTTCGCAAAATCTGATGATGGATCTCCATAGAAAAATGTCTGCTCTATCGCTCAGTGTAATTGGAATTCGCCCTAGACGCACGATTTTGACGACAATTTGAAAAAAGTGTCCCAAAATAGGCGCGTAAAACGTGTCTTGCCCAATTCAACTATTATTTAAACATCTTTGTAAATTGATATTGCAAAAACGATTCATACCAATTTATGCAGAAATGTCTACTGAATTTGTTGCGACTAATAGAATCAGTCTCTCTTTCCTAGTTTCAACAGAATTGTTGTTCAAAGTTGAAAAAAGGTGTTTTTTTTTAAAAATTCATTTTTTCAAAAACTGAGGGTGATGGAAAGGAACGGGTGGCAGATTCGGTTTTAGAGCATCGAAATCTACAAGAATCACCCAACAGATGTCACGAAGCAAAATACGTGTTGGACAGTGTTATCAAAGGAAGTTCCTCTGTCAATATCGCGTAAAGCTGTGGCCGGTTCAAAAACTTTTAATTTACATAAAAATGGATCATTGATTGGTAGTCTTTTACACATTTCTTGAGCGGCACATACATAAAATTGCAAACAATTCTGTTGAACATTTGCAACTATATCTGTGGGCCCCTCTGTGATCAATTTATTTAAATAATCCTCACAATCAATGCCTAATGTGATTTCATTTATTGATATTTGATTATTTTTATCTGCAAAATCTACGTTACTGCTTTGTAATACTAAAAGCTCTGGTTTTAAAAAGTTTTTGCATACTATTTGCAATAAATTTAGCGATTTACGCTGCAAAGTATGAACTCTTGTTTCCAGGGCTTGGAAAAATATCGTAAATGCATTGAAGTAATGTAAAATATATTGAAGAAATAATAGGTATGCTTTAACATCAGGAGTCTGCATGACTGCTACAAATTGTGCAGCTTTTGCAGACTTTTCTATAGAAATTAACTCTTTCAGAAACTTGTCAATACTATTCCATGATTCTAGAATTCGACTAATACCTAAATGGCGGGAAAGCCATCGTGTTTCAGCCAATTTTAAAATTTTCCGGTCTGTGTCCTCACAGCAATCGCTAAAGATAGCTGATCGTTTGGGACTGCAATTTATAAAACTAGATATTTGTTTTACAAAGTTTTCGCAGTTATTAGGAATCGTTCTGGATGCGGCATTTGCGGCTAACGCGACGGAATGACATGGACATGGCAGTGTTAGTACATGTCCACATTTTTCCTGCAACTTTTCTTGAAATGATCAATGTTTGCCGGTCATAACATGCGCATTGTCGCACGACAAAGCAACAATATTATTAAATGGAATTTCTAACCTGTACATTTCCTTTCGGAATGCGTCAAATATCATTTCTGCACCACAATCTTTTGCATCCAGATCGATTAGTTTTACTAACTGCGACATAATTTTTAATGTTTTCGGATGCACATATCGAACATGAAACGTCATCCATTTTGTATTAGTAATGTCTGACGTTTCATCTATAAAAATACTGAACTTTGTATTTTGTAGGATGGCCGAAACACGTTCTGTTTCTACCGGACACAAGACATTTGCGAGTATGTGACCGCATTTGGTCTTGCCCATAGTCATATTTTGCAACACGTCACAATGTTTTCCTACTTTTTGGAAAAATTCTAATAATTTTCCTGCTGTCGTAAACGAAATGCCGTGTTCCGCGATAACAGCAGCGTATTGAATTTCTGCTGCTTTCTGTCGTGCATCTAACGACAATTTCGATGTGTCCGTGATATGATTTTGCCGGTCTGTTTCTTGCGTTTCTATACATCTTCGTTTTGCCGTATGAACTGCGGTTTCTGCGTGACGACAAATATTAGCTAGTTTCGCCGTCACTGGCTTGTCACAATACGAACAAAGACACAATGTTTCGTCGTCCGACATTTCGCGTAACCATGGTTGAAATTCTTCAATATCTAACCAATATTTACGAAATGTGCGGGCCGTCGAACAATTTTTCTCCGTTTCAGCTTCTACATTGCGGCTAGTTTTGTCGCCAGAAGAATTCGAATTCAAACGATTGATGTGACTCGCAGAATTCGCATGTCTGGAAATGCGATTGTCGCAGGACAAATCTTTATTGCATATTAAGCAATGGAATAAACTTATGTCAGAAGGCACATTTCGTACCCATGACTTATATTTGTCGTCGCGAAGCCAGGCTTCGCAAAAGCTGCGCTTAGACTTCTTTTCTTGCAAATTTTCTTGCATTTATGTGTAAACCCGCAAGAAACAGACAGAAAACAAATTGAAAAGAAAAATTACTCACCCTCCCCCTTCTCTTCCACGTACACAAACACACACTAAAACGTACCCTCACGCGCGCACACAAATACACACCGAACAAACGCGACAAATAATGTACGATAAAATAATTTCAAAATTCACACACAACGGAGAAATGCAGCACGGGCGCTGCTACGTCTTCCGCTGCGTGAAATTCACTGTTTGTCCGGTAAGAACAGAACACGTGAACGCAGAGATCACGCGGCAGTAGGGGCGGGCTTTCCGCACACGCGGCCACCTACTCGCGAAGAAACACCTATATATATATTTATATCTACTTTAAGAATAACATATGTATAACGCGCGAATGCCGGCGGCGATAGCCGATTGTCTACCGACGAGGTAACAAATCAGGTGAGCGACAAGGAAAGGGCAATGCGCGCCTGCCGAAAAACACACATGGGACGCCTCAGTGTCGTCAGAAATAGCATCCTGCCACACTGAGAAGTAGTATGCGTGCGTGGCCGTGAAAGCTACGAGCCAATCAAGCGGCGCGTAGCTCTCACGGACACGCCACATACTACTTCTCTTTCTTCCCGCACCCCGCATGCCACATGTGGCAGGATGCTATTTCTGACGACACTGGAGGCTGGACGCCAGTTAGACAGCCAACAGCGACCTAGCAACACCTCACAAAATTATGGCAGATTCAGCCCGTAAGTACATAACACATTTTCTCATACATTGCATTTTCTTTCGACATGACGTGAGATGAAACCGTTTGTAACTAAATTGTACATTGATGATACAGTTCAGATACCTTTATAGCCAAAAATATCTCAAATTAGATTTTTACGTACATATCCGCCTATCGTATTGTTACAGTAATAAGGTTAGTAACTAAATTGTACATTGATGATACAGTTCAGATACCTTTATAGCCAAAAATATCTCAAATTAGATTTTTACGTATATATCCGCCTATCGTATTGTTACAGTAATAAGGTTTCCATAGATTCCTACAATTCGTTCATACATACCGTTCATACGTACTGCAGAAATGTACTTTGTCAGATCTGTTCCTTTTATTCAGAGATTTGTTAATTTGTATAAATTCAAAAGAGTAACTTTCGACAGTAGAATCAATGTACAAATACAAGTAAGTAATATAAGTAAATAACGATGTTAATTTTACGATCATTTTGAATTAACTTACATATATGTACAAATTGATTGCTTTTTGCAGAAAAACAAACCGATGCGGTAATAAAAGAAGCGGTGCCACCGCCACCACCGCCACCACCGCCACCACCACCACCACCAACACCACCCACACCACCACCACCACCACCGCCACCACCGCCACCACCACCACCACCAACACCACCCACACCACCACCACCACCACCACCACCACCAGGGGCACCAGCGGCACCCCCGCCACTACCAGCGGCACCGGCCATTCATCCACATTGCAGTAATTTCATACATATTCATACATATCGTATTTTAACATTATTCGATAAAATCTATTATAATCTGATTTAATTAATGACATGTATATATTGTTCATTCTTTAGGACAAAAATGTCGGGGGGCAGGTAGGGCGCGAGCCCTCCGGGCTTGTCAAACGTCCGCCCATTGCGCATGCGCGTGCTGCGCAACCAGGTGGGGCGGCGGCCGTGCAGGCACTACGGAGGAAGTATTGTCAAACAAAAAATATGTGACGATAACTATGAAATAAAATAAACAAAAAAAAAATGAACTAATTTGTTTTGTCACTCTTCTTTCTATAGCGTCGGGCAATAACTCGGTCCACCTTGAATATCTCCGTCGTTCAAGGTGGACAGAGGTATTGCCGCACGCTGTATAATTATCATAAAATGTGGTACAATAGGGCTATAGGCGACGGTCCACGTTAAAAAACCGAACGCGCTAGTCGTGGCACCTCTTGGGTGGCGTGGAAGTCCACGTATCTTATATTTTATAAACAAAAAGTGGACATACGCATTTGCATTGGTCGGGTGCAGCGTTGCACTTTCCAATTGAATGAAGTCTCGTAGAATATAGATATTGCAATCCCATGGAACGCTTTCCTCTATAATTTTGTGTAATACTTACCGTTTACAGGAACAATGCTGACCATCACAACCTGTGCACCCTGTACATGTGCATTTAAATGTAATACATATCGTACATAATGATGAGTAAATGACATTGGAAAAGTCGGTTACAGTCCCGGGGGAATCATTTCTAGTACGTTCGTGAAATACGTGCTAAGAATGGTTAGACTTTTCAGATATTTCAATTAGTCCAACCGCGACCCGCGGTCGGTCGGGAACGGCACAATAAAAGTTTCGGTTTTCAATTCACAGGGATTTCGTTATTATTGTCGTGTTTTATCATGCCTTCTTTGACAATACGCACGTTGCGACATTTCGTGGGCAGAATGCGACAATGCACGTACATATGAATTACAGTATGAACGGTGAATTGCCTTCAACCGAACAACTTTTTCTTTCACGAAATGGGGAGAGCGTTCTTCAACTAAACGTGCGAAGTAAGAAAAACGTTTCAAATCAATGTCATGGGAGTTGCTCAGAACTGTTAGAATATATACACAATTTGATCACCTTGTATTTAGAAAAGAAATCATGCAGAACAAATCACAGAGAACAACTCAAAGAAACATTCGCACCGTCGTCGCGTCGTGTCAAGCAAATTCTTCCTGACGTACGCTGTCGTGTGTTAAAATTGCGTATTAGTACGATCCCTCATACCGTTCTAGTGCAAGAAGCTCCTATAACTTGTTTCACGGTTAATGCATAATACGCAATAATGGACATTTATTATATACTTTCTTATTTATTACTACCACAGAAAGATTAATGTTACTGAAACCAAAATTTATGAAATATATATTTTGCCCATATCTATTATAAACCAATACGACATATCTATTCCGCTGACAAAATATTAAAAACTATCCGTAGTAAGTACTAAAATATTTGTAAATAAATGTCATTTGTTGCCGTGTGATAAACAATTAAAAGAAAAAATTAATCTGTGAAAAAAAATTGAACCATGACTTGGCGCGAACCTACGAAAAAAAACCAACGCGTCGACGAGCGACGATGATGAGTACGACGAATCTCAATCCCAAACTCTCCTCGATTCACTTTTCTGTGGATCGGGCTCTGCTCAGGGCGGTGGTGCCCGATTTGTCTTCCGGCTGACAGAACGCAATGGTACGTGCGATGCCTTATGCGAAATCTGGCACCGCTGTCACCGGCCTGTGTGCGGAACGAAGACGCGACGCCGCGACTGCATGTCCAACAAAGACGCAACGCGCGATGTTGGTTGAAAGGGGACGGAGCATAGTTCTGTCCTTCTTACGTGTCGTCACGATACCTGACGTCACGCGACGGTAGTGGAAGGGAGACGCGGCATAGCTCCGTCCTTCTCTCCAAGCCGAGCTCGATTCGGCGAGAAGGCCCGCGCAGCTCTCACGGACAAGGCACGCATACTTTTCCGTATCCCCACTCCGTCGAGCACCTGTGGTGCTCGGGTGCCAAGTCTGAGACCACTGACGCATACTTTTCCGTATCCCCACTCCCGCGGACACCGATGGTGTAAAAGAGCCAGATCTGGCTACACTGGGCTTTCGTCGTAGGATTAGCTACCACGTTAGTCAGTATGCTCAGTATGTTATGTTTCATGCAATTATATATCATTCGCAGTACGTCACTTGTGAATGTTAACGTGATATTAATCATATTAAACACTGCTGTTACTGCACTTGTTTTGCAAATATAATGACGGCATTTGTGGTGATTACTGAACGGAATCACTTTCTAACATTTTTGTTTTGCCCCCCTTTTTATACAAATTTTTCAGCTTTAATCTTTCATAAATTTTCCTACTTCGTTAATCTAGTCTGCAGTTTATTTTCGGTGGAGTATTCTTTTGTACGGTTTCATTCAATTATCCATTGATAATATTAGAATATATACGAGTACATGAAGTAGGTACCTGCGGCGATAAATGTTTTATCTGTCTCGCACGGGATGTACCTCCACTATCAATATAATTTATGGCGTATCAGGTTCATATATACACATATATGTTTTCGGGGATTATCTGTTTTTGGACACTTTTTCTACAATATTATGTTTTTCAGTTGTTCAGTAAGTACTACTTTTGTATTTAACGCTTTTAGCTTTCAGCAGATGTTCCAATTTGCATCGGAGGTGGCGACATTTGATACTTAGTACTTAGCTTTCCTACAGGTGGGTCACCACTCGCAGTTACCTTCACGTGGTGTGATCTGGCCCTGTTATGCTTGAGTCGGATACTTTTATCCGCATCAAGGATCACAGTGTGCTAAAGGCTGCGACTCGCGTCTTTTTTTTATTTTATTATGACGCGACCCCATCAAATTATTTGAATTTTACAATTGCTTTTCGGTATTACATGTAATATGAACACGTTAGCTATTTCAATAACGTAGAAAATAAGGCCGCTATAAATAATGAGCCTATTTCCATTTCGGATTCCCTTTTCGTCCACCAACATGTCGTTGATTATATGCAGCATAAAGTAGTATGTGTTTTTCAATTTGTGTTCCTTGGCAGAATGAGATATCTTTAACGTCGTTTTCATGATGTTCGCATTTCATTGACATTTGGATAATTAAGAACAAAATTGAACTTTTTTTTTGCCTTTTGAACGAAAATAGTCAATTTCGATTAATCTTGACCCGCTGAAAACGAATCTGAAACCCGTTTTTCAAAATTGACTCGAGATTTTGAGTAATTGAATTTTGAAAAAAAAACAGCCTTTTTTCCACTTTGAACAGCAATCAGGCCGTAAGTATATAAGTTAGACAATTTTTATTGGTTGCAAAAAATTCTCCAGACTTTTATGAATAAAAGGGTATCAAACACTTTTACAATTTAAACTTGCAAACATGTTTAAACATTAGTTAAAGTGAATAAGACACGTTTTGCGCACCTATTTTTCCAGATGTTTTTCAATTTTTTTTAAAAACTGTGAGTCCGACGAGGAATCCAATACCTCTACGCGATAGAGCAGTTGATATCGTTTTATTCGGAAAAGTCTGGGGAATTTTTTGCAACAAATGAAAATTGTCTAACTTGTAAACCACGGCCTGATTGTTGTTCAAAGTCGAAAAAAGGCTGTTTTTTTTTCGAAATTCAATTACTCAAAATCTCGAGCCAATTTTCAAAAACGGGTTTTATATTCGTTTTCAGCGGATCAAGATTAATCGAAATTGGCTATTTTCGTTCAAAAGGCAAATTTAGTGTTGTGCAGTGTTATTACATAAGATACCTACATTGTCACCGAAAGAGGAAACGATGTTTTCATTATTTTTGCTTTTGTGTGGTGTTATTGATTTTTCGTGTGCCCACTCCCATTATTTTTAGCTTCCCATATTTGGATTACCCGTTTGGATTACCTGCTTGGATTATCAGTGTGGTTTATACAGTGTGGTTATCAGTATGGTTTATCAGTGTTGTTTATCAGTGTGGTCCATCAGTATGGTTTACCAGTATGATTTATTAGTGTAGTTTATCAGTGTTTTATGCAGGTTGCTTCGTTTACTCGAATCATTTGAGCTCCCCGAGGACGCTCCGTGGCGACCGCGATCTCGCGAAGTATTTAATTAACCGCGCACAATGCGGCAGTAATAATCCGAAACAGTTTTCCCGGACATGCGGTCGCGATTTTACCATCGTATACGGAAGTAGAGTCAGTGTGCTGCAGTCTTCAGAATTGATTTCTTCTTTTCAATGACAAATGAATTTGTACGTGGCCTATTCCATATTTTCTACCGTTTATTTAAGGCTGAGCAAGAAAACGTGCAGTGCATCATTGACCATCCCATTTTGCTTGTTTCAGAATTCGTTTCAAATAACCTGAAGAATCGAAGAATTAAGAACATTACCTGAGCTGACTCCCTACCGCTGACAGATCGCTCCTGAGAGTTTGCTCCGGAGAGTTTGGTCCGGAGAGTTCGATCCGCAGAGCTTGGTCGGGAGAGTTTGGTTGCAAGAGTTTTGTACTTTTTATTAGTGAGTCAGGTTTTAAAGTCCCTCTGGTTACCCAACCATGCCGTAGGACGAATGGTCCAAAGCGGCACGGGTAATTGGTTGTAATTATTTAAAAAATGAAGAGCATAGTGGCCATAGATGCAGTCTGCGGACTGTATCTATGAGTGGTACATTGTTATATTTACTTAGAACAGGACAGGGTACACTTGCTCGTTATATGAATATTCCCTCCGTGTTTCGCGATTGCGATCGAGTATTTTATTCAGTGTATATTCCATAAAAGCTATTTACACGATACAATTAATGTATTTTCTCATAAAATTCGTATTCTGATGTGCGAATACCTACCAGTATATACGTATATTCATAAATATACGTATGTGCGACAGGAAAACTTACTGCTTTGAAATAACCAGTAATAATATCGCTTCAGTTTTTGAATGTAGTTTTCACGAGCAAGATGCCATATCGCGACGAATGGTACTTGGATTCGAAGAGACATATAAATATATGTGGGGACGGAGTCCCCTATAAAGAACGGAGAGGATCGGAGAAGAAAGAAAGGAGCGCGCGCGAGCGGCTTGAGAAGCCGAAAGGGGCGCATTTAAGACGTAAGGTGTCGGTGGCGCATTCTCGCGCGAGCCACCGAGGCGTTAAGAACCTCTGATAGTGTAGCGCGACTCTCAAGTATTTCTAGTCCAACTAGCAACAAGTAATACCTTCTAACAACAATAAGTGTACGTCTGTGTAATCAAGACCAATGAGATAAAATAAAAAGGGATGCGGGTAGCTTCCAATTAGAATCTCGGAAGGAATCCAAGGATACCAAAGACACGGGCACGAAATGTAGTGCGCCGATGATGATCAACCAAGGACTACCAAAGACTAAGGCAATTCTGGATAAGGCTGCCAGGAAACAAATCCTAACAAATCTTGGAGATGGTGAATCGAATAAAAAGGTGGAAAAAATCATTTCACAATTTGAACTAAATATACCGAGTCAAGGCTAAAACTTAACCCGAAACCCAATACGGGAGTCAAACGTAGGGCGATTGAGAGCCTTAGACAAATCACCTCTATAGAAGAGCCAGAAGGTAGTGGAGTCGACACCTCAAAAATGTCCTCCAAAAAGAAATTAATAAAGGACCAAAAAAAAAAAGGAATCTCTATGGGAAAGCCCGAGATCAACGCGGAGCCAGGCGCAAAGTAACTCAGATGAAAGTGATAAGGATAATATGATCTCCTCAATGAAAAGAGAGATTTGGAATTTGAAGAAGAAAATTTCTCAGCTACTTCAAGATAACTCAAATATAACTGACAAAAGCGGGGTAAACAGAGCAGAACGAACTGATGACGCTAGTCATGAGTCGCCAAACAAACATATAATGACAACTCAAATGGTAACGGATGAGTCAGCTGAGAACAGCGAACATATGACTGCGAATAACCGCTTTTGGCTGTTGTCAACACCGGACGAGACACCAGGCACCTCACAACAGCTGATGAGCGAGGTATTATTAGAAATCAAGGAAAAAAACAGGAGAAGGAAGAAAGGAGAAGCCCAATCGACAACACAACCGCAAGAAGAACAGAGGAAGAAGAAAGAAGATCAAGCACATTTACAGCAACCCAAGGATCAGATAGGAACAACCGAAGTACATAAATTACCCGAAATAAGGAAAATTCCACCAATAATTATTCATAATCAACAGGTAACTGACACAATAAAAATTATTAATATTCAACTTAAAATACAGAACTTCACAATAAAAAAAATAACAACAACAAACATTAGGTTAGAATTAATTCATTCGAAGACTACAACAAAACTAAAAATGCACTAAAACAGGTCGAAGCGAGTTATTATTCATACACACCGAAACATGAAAAACATGTCGAAATTATTCTAAAAGGTTTAGATAATTCCTTCGACCCCGAAGAAATTAAAAATGCTCTAGAGAACCTCAACATTGTAAATGTACAAATGAATAAAGTCATAAGACTATGTTGCGTATTCACAGTCGCCTTGGGCGGGCGGCCAATGGGCGCCCGCGACGCGCTCGCCCGAGATCAATCATTGCGGTCGATACTCAGGCGATACTCTATGTAAACGCGCCTGCTAATTAGCAGCGCCGCGTCGCGTTCTTCTCGGGCAATTGTACTCTCGCGGTTCCCGCGCGCTCTCGACGGCCATTACCGTATTCTCTATAGTGGCGACAGGTACTGCTCGACATCATACGACTATTTCTGTGCGTTCAAGCGTTCTTATCCTCGGGTTGTGAAGATCAGACTCACAGTGCGATTCAAGGGATTGGAAAGACACTTTGGTGCCCCTCAAGTTGTGTATATTAGTAGTGTAAGTGCGTTTAGAAATAAATAAGATTTTTGGAACTCCTCACCCACGTGTAACAGTTTCGTGCCGGCCACGTGCCGCGTGGCGTAGGTTACGTGCTCCTCTTTTCTTGTGCGACATTCACCCGCGCCTATCCAGTCTCCTCAGGTACTAGCCAAAAAAGTAACAGACTAAGTACAACTAAATCCAAAGCAGATGGCAGATCTCTGCCGATATACATTGTCCAACTCAAGCCGAACAGCGATATCGATAAAGTAAAAAAAATCAAATATTTATTGTTTCACAAAATCTCATGGGAGAAAATGATCTATAGAGACACTCTACAGTGTAAAAATTGCCAAAGATTTGGACATTCGGTCAAGAACTGCCATCTAGCTTATAGATGCGTAAAGTGCAACGTTGGTCATCAACCTGGCGAATGCCAATTAAATCTTAAGCGTGAGGTGACGAAGGACGAGCTCTATTGCGTCACTTGCAAGTCATACGGCCATCCAGCCTCATACAGAGGATGTCAAAAATTACTGGAAATACAAAATGAATTCAAAAAAAAAAAGAGTTAAACATGGAACGTAAGAACTATATTAATGAAATTACGAATAAGTATATTTCTCATAATTTATCCGTTAGCCAAGTGACGCAAAAGAATCTACCCATAGATAAGCCTGCGCCACAAGCAGTAAACAAGGCACCCACGGTAAATTGGTCAGAGAACCTTAGTCAAGCTAGACCTAATATTATGCAGCGTAATACGGTAGGATTAGGCCAAGATGATGGCAACAAACTTACAGAAATAATTGGCGAGCTCCAAAAAAATATTTCGAATATAAACGTACACATGCAAACCTTAACCAAACAAATAGATATAAATCAACAAAAAATAGAAAATTTATGCAACAGATTTAGTGCATACATTACCTAACTCAACTAATCTTAGGAAAACAATATCATTCAAATCTCTAAAAATAATAGCGCTGGACGCCAATTCCATTGTAACCCTTCCTAGAAGAGCCAACCTGCAGGAAATGCTGAATAAAGACAAACCTGATATATTGTGTATCTGTGAAACAAAAACTGATTCTAGACACAAATATGAATTTCTAAACTATAACGTGATAAGAACTGATCGGGAAGGGGCATCGTTTGAAGGAGGCACAGCAATCTTAATAAACAAACAAATATCATATAACCTGTTAACTAACACGTCCACAGTGGCGAACAAGAACACAAACATAGAGAACACCGCGATACAAATCAAGATGAATAACCAACAAAACATCGTAATAGTGGCTCATGTACGCAACCCATAAAGGAACCGTAACATTCACCAAAGACATACAGGATTTATTCGAAGGATTTAACCTACACAACTCTAACAATTTATACATCATGGCAGGAGATCTAAATGCCAAACACACCACATGGAAGAATAAAACCAACAATCAAAGAGGAGTCAAATTAAATAAATGGTTAAATGACAACCAGAATAAAGACACTAATACCAGAAGAATACACATTCCCCAGTAAAGAATCCACACTAGACTTAGCCTTTATCGACCAACGACTGTTAACTCATAGAAACAAAGCTAACAATAAGGACAACTCAATAGAAGTACTACCTTACGACAGCGACCATAACGCGATTAAATTCGAAATTTATTACTCCAGCGACGAGACACTCCTAAAAACATTAATGACATCGCCCAAGCACAAATACCTATACAATAAAACAAACTGGCGAAAATTTAAAAAACAAATCAACAGATCCAATAAGACTAAACTGGACGTAAACAGAAACCTCACTAATCAGGAAATCGATGATACGATAGTTGAAATCAATAAAACAATCATAAATGCAAAAAGACACGATAAAAGGATATCAAAACATCATAATACGAAACCTACATAAAGAGAAAAGTCGGCTAATAACAGCACTATTTAAAGTTTATAATAGAAACACTAGCAACAAACAAAACTGCATAAAATTTCTCAAAATACTTATCAAAGACATAAACAATAAACTTAAATATGAATACAATATTTCAATCAATAAGTATTGGGAAGACAAAATAACAAATATAAAAGTAGGTAAGAATGTAACGTACCGCGCCGCCGAACAGCGCCGAGCGCCGCCGACCAACGCTGCGGCCCAAGACGTCGTGCCTGCCTGCCTGCCTGCCTGCCTGCCTGCCTGCCTGCCGTGACGTCAGCATGCAGCGCCCAAATAGTGACGTACCCAGTGTAGTGACGCGCTCTCCCGCAGTGACGCGCCCGACTCTGGCGACGCGCTCGCGTAAGCGCCATATTCGAACCGAGCGACTGCATGGTAACTGCATGGTAACGGCATAGCGACGGCATAGCGACGGCCGAGCGACCACGTAGCAATCACGTGCACAGCGAGTGCATAGGGACGGTTGGGAACGTGCGATTCCCCGAAAAGCGTACCCCACCACGATGCCCTATTTTCCTCACATCCCAGGACCCCTTGCCTAAGGTCAATCTGTATAAAAGAGCGCTCATCCAGGGCTCCTCAGTTCAGATAGCTACAGAGAAGACCGTGCAAGGGTCTGCATCAGTAATTCCCGAGCGTTACGTACAGTGAAAGAGTGAATCCAGGATCACTAAGTGTCTTCTCGTTGTCTGTGCTCATTGCAAGGAACAACCTGTGCGTATTCCGCGCGTCTCTAGTTTAGTTCAAATTCAAAGTCCGGCAGCTGCAGGAAAGATTGTCTTTCCGCTGTCCGCGACTTACAGCAAGGAATAACTTAGAGTATTCCGAGCAGTTTTTAGGGTTAGTCGTTTTGCCACACGAAAAGTGTGTAGTTTTAGTTCTCATTTATCGCTCAAATTCCTTTAAAAACCAAAAAACAGTCTAGTCAAATATCGCTTTTGTAAATGTTTTCGCGTCGTATCTTAGTTATATTATTCGAAATAGTAGTTAATTTATCGTTGTGAGTCTTATATTTAACTGCTTTTTTCTGTATTTATCTTATTCAATATATATTCTATTTATTTGTTTTCCATAATTCTTTGCTGTAGCGTTGTTCAATCGCCTAGTACTCGAATCACACGAACAAGGTTTCCCTTTACCGCTCGAGGGAATCAACGAGCCTAAAAGAAAAGATACCAAATCCACTCTCCTCAAAGCTGCGCAAGGGGTGCCGCGGTGAAACACACGTTAAGGCCCTTGTCAGCTATCCTCTCGAGTTTGCTCGTCCAGGGTGCCGCGGTGAAACACACGTTAAGGCCTGGGCAGCAACTCAAAAACCGAATCGACCGAAGGGTGCCGCGGTGAAACACACGTTGAGGCCGGAGGACGATTTTCCTATACCCCCTCTCTCCTCCTTTCGATCGGCGAGACGTATTTCCGCAAGGGAGTACGAGGACCCGTTAGCGAGGCATCACTAAGGGTGGCGACGTGCAGGGTGCCGCGGTGAAACACACGTTAAGGCCTGTAACTAGCTGCTCACTCCTCTCACGCATATTTCTTTTCCTATCGGCACTGACAGATAATCCTCACCACGTCAGGCCGTGGCTCGTAACAACAATATGTTCCCAAATCTAAATAAATTCGTTAAACCTAATGATGCAACGACTACAAATAAACTTATAATAAATAAGAATGACACACAAATTATAAATAATCCTAATATTAATAACGGCGGTCTAACCAGGGACAATGACAACAACTATATGATTACTAATCCCACAAAAATCCTTGAGACTCTCGCCAATCACTTCGCTAATATTAACACAAGCAATCTAAAATACTCCAATACAAGACACGAACAAATAATAGTTGAAAAAGCCAAGCAAATCCGTGAACAAATAAATAATGATAACTCAAATCAAATAAGATTTACAAATTTTACAAACAAAAACCCGGCCGACCTACCCATAGACACAGAGAATGAAAACAGATATCTGACCAGCATCTACGAAGTGGAGCAAATCTTAAAAAAACTAAGTAACAAAAGATCAGCGGGCCCGGATCAAATTCCCACAATCGTTCTCAAACACCTACCGCTCCAATTAATTCATTCCATTGCAATAATCTTTAACAACGCCCTAAATAATTACTACTTCCCTACGAGTTGGAAATTAGCTAACACCTGAGCATTTCCCAAGAAATTAAATAATTGTACGGAACCAAAAAACTTCAGACCAATAAGTCTTACTAGTAATATAAGTGAAATTTATGAATCAGTAATAAATAACAGAATAAAAAATTTCTGTAATAGTAATAATATTATTCCGGAGCAACAATTCGGTTTTAAAAGATGCCATTCAACAATCTACGCCGTTAATAAATTAACTTCGGATATTTGTTGGCACATCAACGGGGAAAGATGCGTCGGGACTATACTAATCGACCTAGAAAAAGCCTTTGACACGGTTTGGCATGACGGGTTAATTTATAAACTCCATAAATAGAAATTCCATATGCACCTTATCAAAATAATAGTAACTATGATCACCAATAAAAAATTTAAAGTAATAGACAACATGGGCAACGCATCAACTATATATACCATAACAAACGGACTACAACAGGGAACAGTGAACTCTCCAATTTTATTCAATATAATGACTAGCGACGTACTTAAACTATTCGGCCTAAACCAAAATTCACATAAATATGCAATAGCATTTGCCGATGATTTGATAATTTACATGGCTGACTCCCAAGTGGTTAAAGTAACCAACGAGCTTAAAAATGTATTTAATAAACTACGGAAGTACTACAAAACATGGAAATTTAAAATCAATCCGCAAAAATGCGAAACAATATTATTTAGAGACAGGATAATCAAATAAAAAAAAAATATTAAAAAACACTGGAAAAAATTCAAAATAAAAGCCGAAGACAATTCAGAATTACCCAATAAAAAAACAGTAAAATACCTAGGCATTCATATATCAGCCAACTTAAACTTCCAACAACATATTAAAAATTCAATTACCAAAGCAAAAAAAGCGTTCTCAGCCAATTTAAAAATATTTTACTCGAGCCAACTTAAAGAAAGAATCAAAATTCTATGTTATCTATCCCTAATAAGACCCATCTTAAGCTACGGTTGCCCGATTTGGTATAATATTAGCCCATATCAAATGGAAGTCCTAAGAGCTTTCGAAAGAAGATGTCTGAGGATCTGCCTAAAAAAATACAGGGACAAAAATGATCCCAATAAAAAATATATCAAAAATAGTATAATATATAATGAAGCCAAAATCCCCAAAATCGATCATTTCATAATAAAATTAACACGGAATCATTATGCTCAGGCTAGAACAATCCTAAATAACAGCGCCTCATCTCGGGGGCAACAATACCCATGGACACTTACCACGAAAATCTTATCAATGCCTCCTCCAACTATATCCCACCCGAGATGTTTTGTTACCTAGATGGTAAAGGATACATACTAAATAAGGAAAATATTCCTTTAATATATTACATAAAAAAAAGATGACATGCAACCAACATTGCGCACAGACCCGACACAACTGTAGCGAAAAATAAAGCCATTCACGTAGAGAAACCTACATCATATGATATCAAATTAAATATAGTTCTCAATACAAAGAAAAAAAAAGAGAGATATTGGTGTCTAGCCAAACATACTGGAGTGGCGGCTAATAGCACAATAGTTTAAATAGCAAAGGAAGCACTTTTCACAAAAATTTGTATATATGTATATAAAAGTAGTTATAGCTATTAGTTTGTCATAAGACGCATTTAATTTATAAACTAGTTAGTAGTATATTGTAAGTTATTTAGGAATAAGTATTGTAACCGTACAAAAGAGCCTCCTTGACGAATCTACTTAAACGTTCGTACGTGCACGGGACATCTCACTCATTTACCGGACGCAATTCATCTTTTTCTCCTTGTCTAACAAATATATATCTCAGTAACTTCTTTCACTTATAATTTCAGTCATAGCATGTACTTTCTTTCTACTTCAAGGCCGTATTTCTTTACTTTTCCACTAACTACCGTCTAGACATCGCGATTCTCTCTTTCTACTTACCTTTCTCGCTTCATCTACTTGACTGTCTTATTTTCGCGCTGTCTCTTTCTAACTCACCTGCCGTCTCGCTCACGTTAGCCCGTACACGCACGAACGCACACCACTCGGCATATACGAACAGACATACACAGCTCATACGGGTCTCGGACAAAAGCATTGTAGACGCGACGAACACATATACAAACCCTTGTAAACGCGACACAAACACATGTAACAGCGACAATCACACATTCATCCATCAATCATTTTCATACCGAGAATAAGAATAACGGTAACGAGCTCCGGCGAAAGAGGAGAAGCGACTCCCACCGGAGAGTGAAAATCACTCGAGTGGAACTTCCCCTTTGACCGATATGGGTATAAAAGAAGCGAAGAAGCTCCACTCGAGGCGAGATTTACTTCGAGCCAACACTCGTTGAAGAGATCCCAGGAGTGATCCTTCCGAGTATCGAAACACGTAGATCACGCATTAACTGACGATATCTGAATGACGTACGATCCGCGACGCTAGGGAAGACTTTTGCGAAGACAAATCCTCTACCGATTCAAAGACTACGATCGCCCACCGAGGGTTCGTGACTAGTAAAGCACAGTCACGTTCGTCACATATACGCGGTACTGCCTCTCTACGAAATCGATACGCTTGACTCGCCAAATTTAAAACATCCTCCTATTTTCATTATCATACATTCATTTATATCAATCTTCGCCGTAAGCCATCCCCGCTCTTGGCACCGGTCACGTCTGCGTTGCGAATGATTGCCATACTTCATTAAAACACTGTTTTCTACACCGTTACCGTAAGCCTCCCCCGCTCTCGGCACCGGCCACGGCTGCGTGTAATTCGTGGACGACGACAGAAACTCTACCATCCAAAACCTACCTCAGCATTCTAAGAACTCTTACCGTAACTCTCTCCGCTCTCGGTACCGGCCTTCGTTACGCAGTAAGTAGTTCGAAAGATTGTTTCCTACACGGTTACCGTAAGCCTCCACCGCTCTCGGCACCGGCCACGGCTGCGTGTAATTCGTGGACAACATCTGACTTATCCTCTACCAAAAACGCCTCGACTCTCTAAGAACTCTCACCGTAACCTTCTCCGCTCTCGGTACCGGCCACCGTTACGCAGTGAGTAGTTCAAAGATTGTCTCCTACACAGTTACCGTAAGCCTCCCCCGCTCTAGGCACCGGCCACGGCTGCGAGTAATTCGTGAACCTCTGACGACTGCCACGGTATACCATCCCCGCTCTTGGTACCGGTCACGGATACGAGTGGTCAGTCTGAAGAACAATCCTTGACAAAACATCCTACCAACACCGACCTCCAGTACGTAGTTCAAAGGCGACTGGCGATACACGCGAATAAGATCATCGACGCGATATTACATATACTCGAATAAGAACATCAACGCGACAGTACATATATTCGGACTGTAAGAAGACATAAGACAAAATAAAACTTTCCTTGACACATACATACATATTTATTCCCGACTCGACATTCCCGTCTCTGATCACTGCGACCGCGAACGTTTCTTAAGCCGCGACCGCGAAACTCAGAACGAACCCGCCCGCACGAAGGAGGACGTATTCCCTCCAACGCGGAAGGCCGGATCGCGAACTCGAAACCACTCGCGACCGTAGCATACGAAATAACCACTCACTCCACACCCCGTACGGTTTCAGTATTAAGCTAAGAACAGGACGACGGGGGTGATAGTGTTGCGCGGGGGGCCGCTCCCCACAGGGTCGAGCGGCCGCTTTGTTTTATTTGAGCTCGAGGCTGTGGTGAGCGACCCGTTCGGCGCGTCCGGCCCTCCTCTTTATTTAACATAAGTGAAACAAACTAGTTAAAATCAGTTTTTGTACCATTAGTCGGTACCCGAAGCGGCTTAGACCGTAATAAAAAGCTTTTCTGATTAGTTTCATCCAGTTAATAACGCTCTCACAAGTTAACAATAAGGATAATACAAAAATTAATGTTCAAAGCAACAGTAGAACAAGTAAGGGAATAGAGCTCTAGAGTGCTGCAGTCTGCAGCCAAGGAGCCGAATTATATAATAAGCCGAACTATAGTTTATTTAGTTAATAAAATCTGTATAATGGGGAACCTATAATAAACAATAAAAACAAAAAAAAAAGTGTCGGTGGCGCAGTGTCTAGCGCGCCTGCCTGCGGATCCAAAGGACGCGGTTCGAGTTCGTTCAATACGGTTTACTTTTTCCGATCCTACATATATTATTTAGTTATATTTTAGAGAAGTCCCTTCGATAACAGGTCATTCGAGGTTGTTATAATAATGACTTACTGTTTGAGTTTGTTTTAAAATCAGTACTGATGAATAATTGAAATCATTTTAAAATTAACAGAAAGTAGAGTTTTCCTACATATCCAAAAATTGCAACTTACAGTAACAAATAATTCCACTACAGTTTACTATATATTGCCATATATTTGCATAGTAAACGTAGTGAGTATAAAGTAAAATCGTAAAAAGTCATTAAATCGCTTAAAGATAAAATATTGACTAATCATAGATGAGGATGTTTTCAGCGAAAAGGTTGGTACACTGCCGAATGACCGTGTTCATTTCGGAAGGCCTGAACTATTCATACACCCAGGTGTCGTATGCATGGAGAAGGCCAATGAACATGAATATTTTTATTAAATATGAACTAATAAATATTTTGGCGACTGTCACTGTGTTTAATGACTACCAACGTGCTTTCTTCTGTGTGTTTTGTGTGGTAGTGTTTATGGACTGCACGTTGGATAAATAGATATACCTTTCAAAACCAGTTTGCTATCCCTGTACTAAGAATTGTTGCTCTACCTTTTTGACATTGCGTAGCGAAGGTTTAAAATCATTGCTCCGTAATGTGTAATGATTAAAGCATCTTGAGCCCATTAATATATAGCACTTGGTTGCAAGTACATGCAGAGAAATAAATACATATTTAAGTAGAGACTTGGATCGCGTGCAGTTTACGTTGTCATAAGCCCTTGACAATCGATTTCAGGAATTGGTACGTACCTTAGTGAATGATTGATGACGTGCGCTAAGTTCGAGTGTCGGAGACGTCCCGGGACGTACTCTCTAGGAATAGGCTTTTGCATCCGGGCGGTTTGTGTAAGAATTCGTGGAGAGAGTGTGTTGGTGAGCGTGGTTTGCCATTTTTTAATTCTAGGGAAAAACAGGCAGGTAGCATATTTCTGTGTGAATGTTATTCTTTAAGTAGGAAGGGTCAGGATGAAGCTGCCACTGTTTCCTTCGCGATATGTATTAGGCGTTCTCAGTGGTACGTTTTCACCTGGGATTTACTTGAGCTTATGCGACTACAAAGTTTTGCTCGCGCACCCGTGTAATCATCTATAAAATAGTGAAGATAATGTCAGTAAATATTATTTGATTGCATCTCACCATTGATAGTTGTCAGCGCTTCAGTTATACTCGATATAGTTCATGGTCGCAAAAGACAAGTTAGACTTAACCCTTTTGGTACGGCGGTTCAGTCCGCCGTAGCGGCACTCCTGAACGGGACCTCCCGCCAAAAGTGTGCAAATTGCACGTGGATAGTGTATTTTACCGGCATGCCGGATATATCCGGCGCTCGTCCACACAGGTCATCAGATGGACGCCGGGTACATCCGGCGCTCGTCCACACAGGTCATCAGATGGACGCCGGATATATCCGGCACCCGTACCGAAAGGGTTAATTACTGATCATTATGTTGTAAAAAGAAATACATATTTCATTACACAAACGACGTGAGACTACATTGCACCAGGGGCGTTTATATACCTTGTATGACGTAAATAGTATCTTACTGAATATGTAGTGTGTATACGCCATTGCACCACGAAGTGGTGCACTTCATTGCACAAACGAAGTATGTATTTCGAACTGGTCGGAAATTTCGGTTACATGTGCATGTGTAAGAGCGGTCGTCTGTTGACACTTTGAACCGTAAATGTAGATGGTGTTACCTTATGGTAATACTTTTACATCAGGTCTGGAGTGTCAATGGCGGCAATGCCTACTTGCTAACAATTGCTTCGTAACTTATTACTCCATATTAGAGTACGCGATAATTCTCGAGAAACAGATATTGAGATTTTGTATTGACTTGGTCATTTATCAAGATGAAGGCGAAACTGCCATTGCTTCGTGCAGTGCATAACTTGTAAATTGGAAAGACATGTACGTATATAATTGCCAACATAGATAATTATATATTTATAGTGGTTTCCAGTTTC
Organism: Priocnemis perturbator; assembly: GCA_963942575.1. Lineage (NCBI taxonomy): Eukaryota > Metazoa > Arthropoda > Insecta > Hymenoptera > Pompilidae > Priocnemis > Priocnemis perturbator. The sequence goes on along the minus strand of OZ012654.1, from coordinate 11,021,699 downwards.
ATAAAAAGTATATTAATACATATGTCATCATACGTATTAGTATACGAAGTTAGGACGCGGTTAGGCCGGTATTTAGATACAGTTTCGTTCGACTTACTCTTCGAAGGAGTGCTCAAATCAATGTGAAATTTTAAATCCCTGTTTATTAATTTCCGATTAGTAAGGACTTGCTTTATGCATGTTCGAAGACAGAAGAGGCTATTTGTAATATAGCTGAAGTCGCCCGGAGAATAGGGCTCACGCCGTGGGATAAAATACCACTTTGTCACTATGCTCATCATTTCCATCCGCCGATGATATGAAAATAGCGCCGCTCTGATTGCCTTTTTATTCAGTTCTTAAAATGCTTTATAAATAATTTCATATGTAACTTAATATTTGTAATGCGTGTTTTGTTCTCTCTGATTTCATTTGTTCAGTAGTATCAAACCACTTGATTAAGTATAATATACGAAGGTTCAGGTGTGCTTGCATTCGGACGACTTGGTATATATTAGGTCGAGTCATAAGTAACTTCCGACGCAACTATGTAGAATCTATTATTCGAATTTACCCGCTATGAGTTACCATGACAACGAGTTTTTGTTTTCATTAGTTACACGAGGTTTCCGTTAGTCTTTTGTCAACAAGTTTGTATGATACACGTTAAAATAAACTGCTTCTTTATCCTCTGAAATGGAGAGCCAAAAAGTACATATTCGTCATGTGATGCTTTGGGAATTTAAACAAGGCAATAGTGCTAAGGTGACAGCCGAAAAAATATGCAGAGTGTATGGGGAAGGATTGATAACTGATCGGACGGTTAGAAATTGGTTCGTAAAATTCCGTTCTGGAGATATGACTTTAAAACACGAACCGAGGGCGGGACGTCCTTCCGACTTCGACGACAACCTTTTAAAGGCAGTATTGGAGCAAAATCCACGTCAATCGACAAGATGTATAGCAGAAAGGTTGAATACATCGCAATCAACCGTTATCCGCTACCTGGAGAAATTAGGGAAAGTCAGCAAGTTAGGAGTATGGGTACCTCACAATCTCAGTGAACGGAATAAAGAAGATCGCATGTCAATCGCCACAAGTCTGCTCTCACGGGTAAAAATGAAGCCCTTTTTAAACAGGATTGTAACAGGCGATGAAAAATGGGTCACCTACGAGAATATAGTCCGCAAAAGACAGTGTCTTGATAAGGATGAACCACCCCTACCAGATCCGAAAGCAAACATCCATGGCAAAAAAATCTTATTGTGTGTATGGTGGGATTGTCGAGGAATAATTTACCACGAGTTGTTGAAGTCAAATTTGACGATTACTGCGGATAGATATGTTCAGCAGCTGCAAAGAGTTCAAGAAAAACTCCGTGAAAAGCGTCCTGCACTCGTCAATCGCAAAAATGTCGTCCTTCTGCACGATAATGCGCGACCACATACAGCAAAGGTGACTCAAGAAAAAATTCTTGAGCTTGGATGGTCTGTTTTACCACATCCTCCTTACTCCCCGGATCTTGTCCCGACAGACTACCACCTTTTCTGTTCCCTACAAAATTTTTTGAATGGACAAACTTTCAATTCTGAAGAGCAAATCACGCAGGCTGTCGAAAACTTCTTCCAGTCCAAACCAGCCACATTTTACAAGGAAGGAATTTATAAACTGCCAGGAAGATGGGAGAAGGTTATATATAACGGTGGTGAATACGTAATAAATTAATGTAATTTTGTTATTGTTACGTCCGGGCGAGGCTTTTTCACGACTTTATACTTGTCAAGACGGTCGATGAGAATCCGCGAGCGGCCTGCCGTGCGACCGGGCGTAACGCTTCAATACTTTTGTTATCCAGTTACAATAGATAACGGTAATCTAACTGAAGATTATTATTGCACGATTCTAATCCCTTCCTGGAAGAGGTGGGATTTTCTAGGTTATTTGGTATAAACTAAACGGAGAAGTTAAATTAGAAACTAACACCGCGTTTAGTTACATGCAGGACAAATAGGATTCGTGTGTCTTCATAAGACCCGTACAGGTCCCCAATTACTCGCGTGAGGTTATGTTTTCGGCCGGTGTACAATACTATGGTAGACGAGGTGTGACATCACAACACAGATCAAATCAAAGAAAATAGTATAGGGGGAAAACAAAAGTAGATATATTCAGTCGAAAATAGTAATATAAAGAAAATAGAAAAGAGATGTTATGAATCCGATGAACAACCAATATGAGTTGCTGCGTTAGACATTATCGCAGTATTGTGAGATGTTCAGAAATAGCGCGCGACTATGATGCGCCTTACTACGAGCGCTCTTTACAAAGTTCACGAATGCGCTCTCGGTAATTAACAATTATATCCTTTACCATCGAAAGAGTTTAACAGGAAGGAACGTGCACGGTCAAGATACCGTGCCCGCGGGATCTCTCCATAGCTTGAGCTCGGGCGTGATCATACAATGTGAGGTTATAATTGTCGTGTATCGCGACTGGAGGTTCCTACCGTGTCGCTGGTCTTCGGTGGTGTTCGGACGATTTCGCTCTGCGCACGCGCTATCCGTCTCTCTCTCTCTCTTTCTCTGTCTCTCTCTTTCGCTCGCTCTATCTCTCTGGCGTAGGTCGGTGGAATTCGGTGTTTTAACGATGATAGTACCTTCGAATCGAAATATGACTTTAGTACTTTGTTCCTCCTAGATTTGCTTATGCTCCGTGATAATTGAGCCGGGATGTAACCCGTTACAAGGTTCGACAAATCTGGAAGTTAATGCTTCTATTTGCTCAATTTCTTTAAGAGTTTACTGACTTTATCGCCACACGAGCGAGGAGCAACCTTTCCGCGTTCTGTTCAAGATATATATATATATATATATATATGTTAAGAAAAGAATATTGTAGTTGAAAATCAAGAAAAGGAAACTTAGAATTAACGCGTCCGACGCGATTAGTCGGCCACGTGCAAACGCAACGCGCACACCTTCGCACTTTTCACTAAATCAAAAGAAAACTGAGTCTGTGCCTCACTTAATAATTAGAATTTATAATCTAAGGCTTTAACGAGGATAATTGAGTCCTTAGTAACACACTACGAGAAGAATATGCACAATTAGGCTCAGAAATTAATGGTATCTAAGATACCCTCGGACAGCGACCACGAACTTACGAACGCGATCACGACTTTACAGCCAACTGCCCAGAGAAATCCGTCGCGAGACGACTCCTGGGCTCGCTCTAGGCCAGTTTTTCATACCCTAACCATGGAAACGGTCGATCAGCGGTCGATCCAGTGTACAAATATTGTGTTACAATGCTCGCTCGATGCTCAGCGAGATACTTTCGTTTGCTCATTTATCCTTTTCCAATTATTAAGTTTTATTTCAAATAAGATACGATTGCATTGACTCAGTCATCTAAAATTTCAGTAGCGCACGCTCCTGATTTCGTATGCTTGAACAGAATTAGGTTGATATTTGGGCAATGCCTTATTGCCACGGAAATAATAATTTACTTTTGAGGGAGAGAGAAACTACAAATTTATCACGCGGAACCTCATCGCTTTCTTAGCCTATGCACACACACACTCATACCCGCTCGCACGCTTATATTTACTTACATCTACCTTAAACTACTTATATATATATATGATGGGACGAATATGATTCCACGGTGAGGGAATTCCACTACATATTACTGCTCGACAGCACCACGTATACGATGGACCTAAGTCATTATACGAATAATTCGTATACGCGGCCTGGAGGAAAAATGAAATAATAATGATTTTACAACTAATACTCTAACAGCGCACCGGATGCGATGGACCTAAGTCATTATGCGAATAATTCGTATCCGGCGGCCGGAATAAAGGAAAGAAAAGAGAGTTTAATTAAGAAATTATGCTAAAAGAAAAGGAAAAATCAAAAAGTTACGCTGGGACGTAACATTATTTAATGAGAGCAAAATAAATATCTGATAAAAAAACGGATGTTACTTATGACTCGACCTAATAATATGTAACTAAAAACAATTATAGAGTATATGATTTTCCTGTAATTTTGAAGTTCGTAACATACACTTCCAATCTTACATTTGTTCTGTTTTTATAGAGTATAACATCTTATTATAGTGTACGAAAGGACAATCTGGCTCGTCGGTTCGCGCTTAAGTGATAAGAAACAAAGAATTATGATTCTCTATTTTTTGTTTCTTAATTAGTTCTAAGTGCTATTGAGCGCCCCTTTTGCTGGCTGCCGTTGTACCACATAATTTGTGATATCCAAATGTCAATTTTGATACTTGTAATTGTGTCGTGTTTATCCTTGTAACTTTTATCACTTCATTTTTTCAAGGTGCTGTGTATAGTCACGATTTTGTAGTAACTGGTCTTTTGTATGTCGCGGGTTGGTCTCTCATCATTTTTGGAATATATGCATCTCTGTTCGTTTCCTTTTGCAACCATCCCATGAAACCTATCGTCCGTGCTAACGAGCTGGGAAGATGAACACGTGGATGCGGTAGATGGAATGGAAATCTGGGAATCAACTGTCATGACCTTGCATCGTTGGAATTTCCCGAGTCAGATGCAAATCTTCATCGATTGCGGAGGTTTGAATGGAGGAGGATTGTAAGGATATCAAGATCATTACATATTTCTTGCAGAGTTTTTGTATGATTATGGTAACTGTGTATGTAAATGAGTGTGCATGTGCGTGTGTTTTTCTCTATATACAGATAGGTATATGGTATTGTGTATAATGTGAACTCCATCTTTTCCCTTCGTTTTTTGTTCATATGTTTTACATTTTTTCATCTGTCCTTAATCGGATGGTACTTACCTGCATCAGCGCTATAATCTGGCCTGATCACACGTCAATCTATATATGTTTATTTGTACTTATTTTTAGATTGTAAACTGTATACTTCAGAATTATTCTCTTTATTCTTTCCCAGTATTTATTACTTGACTTTCTTCCAGATGCGTTAACTCCCACAGCTACCTCCATCTGGTGAAATTTGAGAGCTATTATGCTGGAGTTCGAGACTTCTACCTGCGACAAAGATTGCGGCGTTTTTTACCGTTCCCATCATACATGTTAATGCAAACTCTAATTTCTAAATTATATGTCATTTCGACATGTCAGCTTTGACATTAACGTAAGACCATAAGTGTGTGAAAAAACAGGCGTCTGTTTATATTGTAGCGCTTTATCGAATTGCTTGATGTTGATTGTAGTTATATGACGCATCTTTGGGTAGTAGATATTTTAACTAGCTCTCTTCACGTAGATATTATATTACTGACCATAAGTTTACTGGTATAATGCTTTGTTTATTGTGCACAATACATATTCCAATGCTTCTCCAAATATTTACGATGGTTTTGTGAAATATATAAATATATGTCTAATGTTACATATGTCGTTTTATGTTTCATGTTTTCAGCTATTTACTATCCCTGCCTTCTGTCTAGGTTGCTGCATTTTCAGATTTTTATTTGCTGAATTTATTACTAGACTTTTTACAGACGGGTCTTCAGTCGCAGCGCTTCCGCGTGATGAGACCTGGAAATTGTTATTACCCACAGTTTAGGCACAGACGAGACACAGACACGGTTTAAGATAGACCACGGACACGATATTATAAAATAATATTACATCAAAGTATAAAATTTAATAATATCTCGTCGGTTGTCTATCCTATACCTTGTCAGTAGTTCAGACACCACTGTACTGTGGGTAAGGTAACAACAAGCTAAAGGCTGCGAGCTTCATTCGGTAAGGTAGAGTGTTCGTTCTTGGCTAGAGGCGCAGGCGCCTCGTCTGTGGTGGTCTCTGTGTGTAAGCTCCGTATAGTTAGCACCCCATCCTCAACCGATTTGATTTCTAATACTTGCAATCGTTTGAAGGTCGCTTGATAGTGTTTGATAGTCAAAAATAAACGTTTGATAGTTAATCGTTTATTTATAATTAAAGAAACAAATTTCTAAAGGAATTTTTTTCGTAGTTAGCACCCCCATGGTCGCAAATTTAATTATTATCTGTACCAATAGATGTGAAATCGTTTGACAGTGATTGATAATCCAATACAAACGTTTGATTGTTAGTCGTTTGCTTGTAATCAAACAAATAAGTGTCTAGGGGAAATTTTGTCGTAGGCATACGCTCGCATTTCATTATTAATCTACGAAAATAAAGGTAAAATCGTTTGATAGTGATTGATAGTCGGATATAAACGTTTGATAGTCCGATGCAGACGTTTGATAGTTATTCGTTTGCTTGCAATCAAAGAAATAAGTGTCTAGGGGAAATTTTGTCGTAGGTATACGCTCGCATTTCATTATTAATCTACGTAAATAGATGTAAAATCGTATTGGATATCATTCACTATCTAACGATTTTACATCTATTGGTATAGATAATAATTAAATTTTTCGCAAAAATTACGACAAAAATTTCCCTAGAAACTTGTTTCTTTAATTATAAATAAACGACTAACTATCAAACGTTTGTATTGAATATCATTCACTATCAAACGATTTTGCATCTATTGGTATAGATAATTAAATTTTTCACCAAAATTTCGACAAAAATTCCCCTAGACATTTGTTTCTTTAATTATAAATAAACGACTAAAACGTTTGTATTGAATATCATTCACTATCAAACGATTTTACATCAATTGGTATCGATAAAAATTAAATTTGCCACCACGGGGATGCTAACTATACAAAAAATTCCCCTAGAAATTTGTTTCTTTAATGATAAATAAACGGTTAACTATCAAACGTTTATTTTGGACTATCAAACACTATCAAATGACCTTCTAACGATTGCAAGTATTAAAACTCAAATCGGTTGAGGATGGGGTGCTAACTATACGGAGCTCTCCACGTTCTGCGTCTGGTCAGCTTCTCCTTTCGACCACTGGTGGCGCTTGCAAGATCTACAATACCCGATTCTCGAAAGTGTTAATTACGGCCAAACTACGATTTCGTAAACTCTGAAATCGATACAGTGGCTTGCGTAAACTATTCGTAAGCGATTGAGACCTTTAGACACGAGATACGTCAAAATTATTTCGCCAGAGTTTGCATCTGGTCAGCTTCTCCTTTCGGCCACTGGAGGCGCTTGCAAGATCTACATTACCCGATTCTCGAAATTGTTAATTACGGCCAAACTACGATTTCGTAAACCCTGAAATCGGTACAGCAGGTTGCGAAAACTATTCGTAAACGATTGAGACCCTTACACACGAGATACGTCAAAATTATTTCGCCAAAGTTTGCATCTGGTCAGCTTCTCCTTTCGGCCACTGGCGGCGCTTGCCAGATCTACAATACGCGATTCTCGAAATTGTTAATTACGGCCAAACTGCGATTTCGTAAACTCTGAAATCGATACAGTGGCTTGCGAAAACTATTCGTAAACGATTGAGACCGTTAGAGATGAGATACGTCAAAATTATTTCGTTACTCTATGTCCGAAGAGCGATTCTTGCCTCGGCCAACGGCGGCGCTTGCGGGCTGCACGTTAGCCGATCCTGAAATTGTTAATAACGAGCAAAATACGATTTTGTTAACTCCGAAATCGATACAATAGCTTGCGTAAACTATTCGTAAACGATTGTGACCGTTACACACGAGATACATCAAAATTATTTCTGCACGTTCTGCATCTGGTCAGCTTCGCTCCCCGGCCACGGTGGCGCTGCGCGCTAGCAGACGATGGGCCGTATTCGCAGTCACGACTTGGATCGAAGTGCTGCTTAAGCATCTGCTAAGCATCTGCTGAGTCGGCGTGCGTATGCGCAGTCACGACTTAAGTAGGACCGAGCCAAGCATCTCCTTTGCAAAGTCGTCTCCAATTAAGTGAGACTTATTGTGACGTCAAAACGTGCACATAAGTCTCACTTTGCCAAGTGGTGTAAAATGACCACTTAAGTCGCTCTTATCCCCTCTCCGACGGACTAATATGTCAGTTCTCGCCAGTTCTCGCTGCTTTTCCCGCGCAAAGCACATAACATAACCGTGTTAAGGGGTTATCCTACTGTGACCAACCTCAAAACAGGCTAAATTTCGCGAATTAATTCCGAAAAAACTATTAATACGATATTATTAATTTTGGAATATGTATTTGTACACCCACCTTAGGGAGCATGAATAAAAAATTTTACAACAAAATGTTTACATTAGAACGGGATATGTGACTTCGTGTTCAATGGTGCTCTTCGTGCACGTTTCGACGGTCTACATTGTGTATGAGGAAAGACTGCAAGAATGAATCAATTACCAATTGGACAATTTCACAAGTAATATTACCTTCATTTTAACCATGTTTATATTTGCTTGCGTCATTGTGATTGAACATTACAGATCTTTTACTGTCCTTGTGCGGTTTTCGTTTGGACACGGAGAGTACTTCTTGAAAAGGAGGTACGCATTAATTACAAGGTACAATTCTTTTCTGTCCTTTTAATTACTCATTTTCACACACTTGCAAAATGTTATCCTTTTTGAAACAAAATGATAATAATTATAACACGATCCTACAGTTTTAATTGGCACACTACCACTCATATTTCATTGTATCTTGTTTAGTGTAGCTCGATGTTACTATTCAGATTTTTTCATTATCACATTTCTATTCTGTCTTTTTGTTTCTGTAAACATAAATTATACTCATAAAAAGGTATAATATGTAATATTATTCTTGTTTCACTAACATTCGTCTTGTTTGATGTTTTGCAAGTGTTACAATTCTAATTTTGCTTTCTGTTATCATGAAATTCTGATAGTAAGGGTCATGATGTTGGTCATGTGCTGTAAACTCTTAACAATTCCATGGTCATAGTTGTTAGCCATGTTATACTTTATTGCGGTGGAGAGTATAAGATTTTTCTTCAGATATCAAATTTCTTCAGATAGTAAAGATATCGTCTGCATATTGAAAACTGCATGTTGTTTCTAAAGACCCTGTATTTTCACTGTAGCAATGATTGCTTCCAATATTCCCTGTATGAAAGAAAAAAGGAATGTAGCTGTGGTCTAACTTTTTGTGTATAGTTTTATTTGAATTGTAAAACAAAATAAAATGTTCTGTGGACATTTCAATGATCCGATTTATGTAATCTTTCAAAAAACTAAGCTGTCAAATAAAAAAATGTAGCCACCTTGCATATGTTATCTTCTAATAATAATTTCATTAACAGATGGCAAAACAAAGATAATTGCAAACATGGGAGCAGCATTTTTGCAGGTACATTTAAATTTTTCTAAACTCATTGAAATTTGATGATTAATAGTGAACCTAACGTCCTTTATATTTTATAGAATTATCTGAAACGGAGGCGTGTACAGAATGCACCTGTTGTGGTAAATATGTTTTATTTTACTCTTTGTGTATATAATGCAAAAATCTCTGAAGAGATTTGTGCGAAGAATTGAATAATAAATATAAAGATTTGGTTTTTGTTGTCTAGAGAAATGTGCACTGGCTACTTTGCAGTTCAGACAAAAAGTTGAAAAAAAGTTAGATTGGTTGATCCATTACGTTCAAAATTGAACTGGCGGAGTTGTAAACGATATTTTTCCAGAACAAAATATTTTGCCCGATTTCCCGATAAACAACCGTCGCAATTTCCAGGAATTTGGGAATACATTTCTGGAAGAAGGCGTCCGGCAACAATTTGTACGTATTACATGTACAAATTATAAAGCATGTAATTTATAATCATAGAGAACAAATTGAACTAATATTGCACTTAAATTTTACATACCATTCATGCCATTTCATGTACATTTGTTACAGATTGGAGTAATATCGAAACTGGGGGGCCCAAATGTAAGCAAAACTGTCAGGAACATTTTAAATTATACAATGTCCAACGAAGTGGCCATAGAATACAGTTGGACGGGGCAAAAGCAAAACTTGCCGTTTAAAGACACTCGAGTCTCTGCCGCAGTGATAGGTATTTATTTTATTAACATCCTACAGCTTTACGTATATTTAAATGCTTACTATTCTTATGTTTGCAGATACTGTTTTGAAGCAGTGGATGGAAAGCACCAAAAACGAAATAGAAAGTGTTATTAAGGAATGGTTGAGGTGGGCCAGTGATAGGAAATGGCAATTTGTTCGAAAATAAAAATATTTGACAAAACACCTTTATTTTATATATTATCCTCCCCGTCTGATGATTACATTTGACATTTTTCAAAAACTTGACCGGTTTAATTGTAGTATTCTTCACTTGTATCCACATATATATGTAAGAACAATGTCAAACAATTAAAGAATAATACAATTAAATCGATAAAGTTTTTGAGGAATGTTAATATTACCATAAAAATTGAGTATAATATATACATGTCTAAAAATAGACTTACAGCCAGACGACGGAATGTCGACTCAACGGTAACTAACGTAAGTCGACGTAAAGACATGACAAAACAAATCTATTTTTGGGACAACTGACTTCTATAATTCGTCTGTAAGTTAACTTACAGACTTTTTCCAGACGTCTGCGCAGTCGTCTTTGGACTTATCCAGTCATCTAACAGTCAACCTAAAAGTCAACTTGGTGCTATGTGGGTTATTACAAACGAATAACATTAGTAACAAACTATACGTATGCTTATACTTATACTATACTTCATTAAAAAAAATCTAAATGCTTGAAGTTGATGATATCTTCATAAAAAAGATTTTTTAGTATATCTTTTTCTATGTAGAGTACTGCCGGTGCGTTAAGCTTTTCTTCTGAAAGCGTTACTATGCGTAAATAACTTTTTACCAGTTTTAACACGGAAAATGAGCGGTCTCCTTCGGCATTGCTTATTGGCAATGTTAAAAATAATCTCAAAATGATAGCGTGACCGACGCAAGCGGAACGTAGAGGAGCGGCGCTAAATTGTAAAAACTGCTCTTTTATATGTCAATCCCGTGCCGCCAAAATATCCACAAAAGATACTCTGATATTGCTGAAATATGACGTCAGAAAACTGGCGCGTTTACACGGAGTACAACGGAATAATTGGCCGAATCCTTCTGCCATTGGTTGTTTTAACAGAATTATTCCGAAGAATGCCGAATCCCAATAAGCATTCACTCAAGTTCGGCCTTTGCAAAGTGTAGCTTATGCTGATGCTGAGCATTTACTTGATCAGAGCAACTACTTAAGTCATGACTGTGAATGCAGGAAATAATTGAGTCGAACTTAATGCACTAAGTGAGACTTCGCAAAGCGTGACTTAAGCATTCACTTGAGTCGTGACTGCGAATACGGCCCGATAATTACTAGATACTAAAATTGTTAATTACTGGCAAACTACGATTGCGTAAACTTGCGTAAACTATTCGTAAACGATTCAGACCAAAATAACCGAAAACTATGATAGTCGTCTGCTAACTAAACACCCACCTAAAAGTTGTTAATTACGACTAAATGATGATTTCGTAAACTCTGAAATCGATTGCGTAAACTTGCGTAAACTATTCGTAAACGATTGAGACCAAAATAGCCGAAATCCATGACAGTTGTCTGCTAACTATACGGCGGTGGCCGAGGGGCTCTAGAGCCCCCTTACCATTTCCGTGTCACATCCAACGTTACCGGCCGGGTGCAGCATCATATCACACCGCTGCCCGTGGTGAGAATTAATACTAAATTCGTTGATTGCACTTGTCACAAGACTGGCAGCGGCTGCGTAAAATAGCAGCGCGCTGCTTCAATACAGGCTTAAATTTACGTGCTGTTATTTGTGATCAATGGGCCGTATTTGCAGTCACGACTCAAGTGAATGCTTAAGTCACGCTTTGCGAAGTCTCACTTAGTGCATTAAGTTTGACTCAATTATTTCCTGCATTCACAGTCATGACTTAAGTAGTTGCTCTGATCAAGCAAATGCTCAGCATCAGCATAAGCTACACTTTGCAAAGGCCGAACTTGAGTGAATGCTTATTGGGATTCGGCATTCTTCGGAATAATTCTGTTAGAACAACCAATGGCAGAAGGATTCGGCCAATTATTCCGTTTTACTCCGTGTAAACGCGCCAGTATGTCGCTTTCGGATGTTTTAGTTCACTGTTATTTATTAACTGATAATAACCGCCATGTCGAGCAAAAGTAAACATTTTACGCCGCAAGAGAAAAGTTTGCTCTTAGAAATAGTGCATATTTACAAGGGCATTGTGGAATCAAAGAAAAATAATGCGGTCACACTTAAATAAAAAGATGCCGCTTGGGAAGCAGTCTGCGCGGAATTTACCACTTCCTCGTTTATAACGCACGAGGTAAGAGAACAAATTTATTTTGTTCTGGAATATAATTACAAGTTTTATTTTATTAACTGTTTAAATTTTCATTAACCCTCGGGCACCCGACTCAAAAATGAGACACACATTCCCACGATGGGTCATTCTGACCCAGTGGTCCCACACGTGGTCTTGAGCACCATCGGTTTCGGCGGTGTGCGTGCGCGCCTGTATGCGAAGCTAAGGACCTAATTGGACGTAAGCTGCGCGCATCGCATACAGACGCGCACGCACTGCGGAAACCGATGGTGCTCGAGGCCACATCTGGGACTGGGACCACTGTTCTGGCCCATCCTGCAGGACGGCAACCCGACATTTTAAATTCATAGACATATTTTATTTGTTACTGTTTGGGAAATCCGGTCGTCGACAGCGCATCCTGTCGCCGACGACCACCTCGCGGCAGCACCTCCCAATCTCGATTCGCGGGCGCCGGTTCGCGTACCGGTGAGAAGCGGAAATGCGTGGAAAGCGCGAAACGCGGGCGGCGCTATGCGCCGTCCCGCCAAAAGTGATCTCTTCTACCACGTCTCTTGTAGCACGAGTCAGAGCTTTCGTCCGATCGAAGTATATATCAGATTCCACCGCATCCCAGCTTCTCATCTATAAGATATTTCGACCGATCAACACGAGAAACGCTGCCGTGTATAGCAAGCGATACGCCAGTGTGGTCCAAGAACCGCACCTAGGTGCGATTTCGAGTCCCCACCCGACTACCCGTTGTTATGGTGACGGACGACGCTGAGTGCGTCACATGATCGCTTGCGCTGCGCCGGTAGGGTATATGGGGGGAGGGGAGGGGGTCGGTGTTGCGTTCAGCTAGTGGAGGTGGAAGCAGCCGCGTGAGGGGCCCCACCCGTGGACGACACTGCGATACGCCAACCACCGTAGCGTCATTATTTAAGGTACATCACCACGTTTCTTATCAGGTACTGCACGTGGCCGTACTTTTACCACGTGCATCCATGACCGCGCAATTACACTATACACCGGGGGGCATTAATTAAGGCAATTGTGTCCGAATCAACACAAAACAAACATTTATACATTGACGAGCTGCACCGGTTTACCTACAATAAATCGGAACTAGCGAACGCAACACGCGAACACGTGTCTTTTCTAACCTCACCACCAGATGATCTATTCATTTCCGCACCCTTCCCCTCTCCGCTCCTACATTTTCCTTCCCACTCATTTTCCCACACATTTCCCCAACATTTGGTCCTTCTCGAGTGTACAACGACCAATCTCGCGAACCTCAGTGCGGTTGAGGTTAGGTTCGAACTTTTTGTGACTATCCACGCGTATTTAAGGTTCAAGCGTCCGATCAACGCCCCATCACCCTGTGACATCGAAGAACATCGAAGATGTCGTCGTCAGAGGCACAGAGCGTCGAGGAGCCGCAGCAGGAGGATGTCCAGATAGAGACCGCAGCGTTCACCGCCACGCTGTCCATTCCACCGCCAATCAAGATGGCGAAGACGGCCGCTCCGAAAAGCACACGAAAACCATCACCGGTGCGTTTGCCTTCTGTTCTGATTCTGAAGGCCAGGGCGCAGGAGCAGCGAGTATCCGCCCTCATGGAGCTCCTGCAGTCTCTACCCACAACTCCGGAGCAGATCACCCCCTCCCGGATTGAACAATGGTTCAAGGACGCGGCCGATCTACATGAGGGCTTTATGTCGGAGAGCGTTTATTTGGAGGCGGCGTGGCCTGAAGCGCATATCGACCACGCATATTTTACTGGCGATATTTTCATGCGAGAGGCGAGAGCAATCCGCCTCATCCGACAAGCCCTCGCGACGCTCCAGGACTCCATGCCAGCACCGCTCACCGACCGATCATCACAGTCGGACGAGTCGAGTGAGCATTGTAAATTTCCAGACATTGCGCTGCCTAGATTCTCTGGAGACTATGCAAAATGGCCAACATACCGAGATTTGTTCAAGTCGGTTGTTTTAAACAACAAGCGACTCTCGAATGTGGAGAAATTACACTACCTCCACGGCTCACTCGACTCGTTCCCGGCATTAGTGCACTTCCGCTCACGAACAACTCACTAGATGTGGCGTGGGAGAAGCTGACAGCCCGTTTTGAGAACCAGAGGCTGATCGTGTTCCACCATATTGAGCGGATTTTTAATGTCACTCCGGCCACCACGAAGAACCCTACGGCGCTGCACGAAGTCATCGGCACAGTCACCGAAGCATTGAAGATGCTGCGCACCCATATTTCTGACGCCGCCATCCTCGACACGATTCTCATACACCACGTCTTGAGACAACTTGACCGTAACACCAGGCAAGCATGGGAGACGGCGCTGGGGGCGCAGCAGGAGTGTCCGACGCTGACGAGGCTGGAGGAGTTTTTGATTTCACGAGCGCACGCCATGGAGATGGCCGACATGAACGCCGCCCCGCCACACTCAACGCCCGCTCAAGGAGCACCACCCGCCAGGAAGACGGTGGTGTATCCAGGATCTTCCTCCGCGACTGCGTCGACGTCGAGGAGACCACCATCAGCACACCCGGTGTCGGCACAGTCCCGCATACGGCCAGAAGGAGGCAGTGGAACCTATCCCTCCGACGCCTGTGATGGCGCTCACTATATCGTGAGTTGCGTTACCTTCCGAAATCTAACACCTGTCCAACGGTACCGGCTTGCGGTGGCTAAGAGCCTATGTTTCAACTGCCTTGGCCATCACAATGTCCGGTCCTGCTGTGCGCGGACATGCAAGACATGCGCTGGAAGACATCACACCATGCTGCATGCAGCGGAGGAGATCGCCAACTCATCGACCGACCAACCCACCGCTCATTAGGGAGGTTGCACAGTCGTCTGCCAGATCAACGCCCGATCACTCACACTCAACGCTCACACACTGCACGCTACGCTGTTAGCCACAGCAGTAGCACAAGCCCGATCACATTTTACCACTCACGAAGCCCGACTGCTCATCGACCCGGGGTCTGAGCTTACTTTAGTGTCGGAGAACTTCGTTGACCGCCTTAACATCCAGCGGCAACGATCGTCCATACCAATTACCAGCATCGGCGGCAAAAGGACATCCCACACCCGTACGTGGCGACGTTGACACTTCAGGCATCCAATTCCGTCGCCACAATTACTGTACGAGCCCACATCCTGAAGACGCTGACATCGATACTTCCATCTTTCGATGCGCCGCCACAATCCTGGCCACATATTGAGAATCTGAAGCTGGCAGATCCAGACTTCCTCAAGCCACGCTCCATTGACATCATCATCGGAGCAGATACATACGGGCAAGTAATCAGACCCAATATCAAAAAAAGCTCACCAAATATGCCTATAGCTCAACTGTCAATATTTGGATGGCTCGTCCTCGGTACAATGAGCCCACCGACGACAACCGGAGTTCATGCAGTGCATCATACCGCAATCGCTCACGATTGTAACGCACTACAGGAAATGCTCACCCAATTCTGGGTGCAAGAGGAATTACCATCGGATTCATCCAATCAACTATCACCGGAGGAACAGGCGTGTGAAGATCACTTCAAGAATACTTACACCAGGGATTCTACAGGTCGTTACATTGTGCGAATTCCTCTCAAGTCACCAATTAATGCCTTGGGAGATTTACACAACACGGCCCGACGATGTCTTCAACGCCTACTTAACAGATTGGGAAAGGGTGGTGAGTACGAACAACTCTACCATCAATTTATGAGGGAGTATGAAGAACTCAACCATATGGTAAGAGCACCCACCACACCATCACACTGGACAACGCATTTTTATTTGCCTCATCACGGTGTGTTTAAAAGCAGCAGCACAACAACGAAGCTGCGGGTTGTTTTCAACGGCTCCAGTCCATCATCATCAGGTCGGTCAATCAACGACTTGATCGGACAACAACTCAAGGAACTTTGTAATGCGGGCGGCTTCCCCCTTGCAAAATGGCATGCAACGGATCATCATATTTTATCGGCTATATCAGAAGAGGATTTACCAAACGCATCTATTTCATTAGACGACTGTGCAACAAAATTACTCGGATTAATGTGGAGGACCCAAGACGACAAATTCACATTCTCGCCCAAGTCAGAAGTATACCACGGCACGATCAACAAACGACACATATTATCTGAAGTGGCTCAGATATTTGATCCCCTTGGCTTCGCATCACCGGTCATAATCAAGGTCAAGATGCTACTGCAAGAGCTCTGGCTGTACAAGGTCGATTGGGACGAACAACTTCCCACACAGATCACGTCAAGGTGGCTCACGCTCAGAGAAGAATTTACAGGCTTGGCCAAGCTTTCAATTCCACGATGGATCAACACGTGGAGTGACACGAAGATACAACTCCACGGCTTCTCTGATGCATCACAACTTGCCATGGCAGCGGTGATATATGTCACCGTCCAACAACCGTCCACAGGAAGAATGACGTCATTACTTTGCTCCAAGACGAAAGTCGCACCGCTCAAGCGGCTCACCATCCCGAGACTGGAACTCACCGCAGCGCTGATACTTGCAAAACTCGTCAAATATGTCCAAGCCACGCTCAACATGGACATTGAGGCAACGTATCTGTGGACGGATTCCGAAGTCACACTTAAGTGGATCAAGACACACCCCTCACGCTGGAAGGACTACGTCAGGAACAGAGTTACACAAATTCAGGAACTCACTCCGTCTGCTCAATGGAGACCTGTTCCTGGCACGTGCAACCCAGCGGACTGCGCATCAAGAGGAATTTCAACGGAGCAGCTTATTCATCATCCGCTGTGGTGGACGGGACCACCATGGCTCGCTCAACCGTTCGACAAGTGGCCACAACATCAAGACAACACCGAAGAGGAATGCAAGATTGAAGAGCGCGCCGGCATTTCCTTATTTGTGGGCACGCCGAAGATCGACTATCACTGGGATCTCGTTTATCGATATTCGTCTTTCACAAAACTGCTCAGAATTGCAGCTCTCTGTTTTAAATTCGCCTCACGACTCAGGAAATCACCAGATGCATCACCAGCGGCACTCGTTACACCAGCTGACTTGGAGAAAGCGAGAATCTTCTGGATCAAGGCGACGCAACAACGTTCTTCGCACACGAGCTCAAACTCCTGCATTCACAAACGCCCCTGCCGCACAACCATGTGCTTAGTCGACTCACCGCATTCATTGACAAACAAGGCGTCATGCGTGTCGGTGGGCGACTCAACTTCTCGTCAATCAACGACGAAGGTAAGCACCAAGCAATCCTACCTCGCAACTCACGATTGTCTGAATTGATCATAGACTGTGCACATCTACGCACTCTACATGGCGGCACACAACTTACGCTGGCGCATATCAGACAATCATATTGGATCATCGGCGGCAGAGCACCAGTGAAGACACACATTCTCCGGTGCGTCGCGTGCGCGCGGCAGAGGGGGATCCGTGCACATCAACTGATGGGCCAACTATCTCTCTATCGTGTGTCACCCGCACGACCATTCTATTACACCGGAGTCGACTACGCAGGACCGCTGACACTGAAGACGTGGAAAGGACGAGGCGCGAAGACGCAAAAAGGCTGGATTTGCGTGTTTGTTTATCTCACCACATCAGCTGTACACCTCGATGCAGTCACGGACTACTCGACGGAAGGGTTCATCGCGACTTATCGGCGCTTTTCATCACGGCGTGGCATTCCACACACGCTCCATTCAGACTGCGGAACCAACTTCGTGGGCGCAGATGCCACACTCCGCAGACTTTTCATCGAGGGAACACGGGAACACCACGCCATTGCAGCTGAACTATCCAAGGACAGAGCTCACTGGACATTCTTGCCTCCAGCATCACCACACATGGGTGGAAAATGGGAAGCAGCGGTGAAATCAACAAAATTTCATCTCCGAAGAACGATAGGTGAGACTTCCTTAACATTCGAAGAACTCACTACGCTGCTTTCCCAGATAGAGGCAATTTTTAATTCTCGACCGCTCGAGCGATGATCCTGAGGACCTTGCAGCATTGACGCCTGGACACTTTTTAACTGGTAGCGCGCTGACCACCTTGCCCGAACCGTCTCTCCTGGAATTGTCGACGACAAGGCTGTCACGATGGCAACTCGTGCAGCAAAAGGTACAACAATTTTGGACTCACTGGTCTAATCATTATTTGCAACGCCAACAGGCTATTTCCAAATGGCACCATCCATCCAACGCCATTAAGATCAACTCCCTGGTCTTGATCACCGACGAGAGACTACCACCGTGCAAATGGGCACTCGCCAGGGTAACAGCGCTACACCCCGGCAAGGACGGACTTACGAGAGTGGTGACTCTGCGGACAGCAACCACTACGCTCACCAGACCGGTCACGAAGCTCGCCGTACTGCCAGTGAACACTCAAGAGGACTGACCATCGAGACAACATCGTCAACTCCGTTCCCGATGGCGGGCGGAATGTTTGGGAAATCCGCTCGTCGACAGCGCATCCTGTCGCCGACGACCACCTGGCGGCAGCACCTCCCGATCTCGATTCGCGAGCGCCGGTTCGCGTACCGGTGAGAAGCGGAAATGCGTGGAATGCGCGAAACGCTATGCGCCATCCCGCCAAAAGTGATCTCTTCTACCACGTCTCTTGTAGCGCGAGTCAGAGCTTTCGTCCGATCAAAGTATATATCAGATTCCACCGCATCCCAGCTTCTCATCTATAAGATATTTCGACCGATCAACACGCTGCCGTGTATAGCAAGCGATCCGCCAACCACCGTAGCGTCATTATTTAAGGTACATCACCACGTTTCTTATAAGGCACTGCACGTTGTAACCGTCCAAAATTGGAGCGTTCCATCGTGCCCTTAGTTTCTCGCAAGCGCACCACGCAGCACGCCCGAGCTACCGGGGTGTGTGTGCACACGCGAGGCGCGTGAGGCGTCGCCTGCTCGCGGATTACATAATCGCAGTTACCGACCCCGGGCGGTAGATGCCTCCTTTTCTCGCCATAGGGTTTAGGCGCTCACATGTATATATGGTGCCCGGCCGCACTGCAGAATCGTTCTTATCCTGAGTCAAATTCTCTGGTGCACGCTACGGCTGTCGCCCACAATAAGGAGCACGCATAATCGCTGTCGCCCTTATCATCGAACGCATTACGCCGTACCGCCGGACACAATATATTCGGAATACAAGACAGTTACAAGACGACTCACTGAACACATCAATCGCACAACGAATCTACGAAGGAGCGCTCTCCTTTTATAAATTGCTCACGACGCCGAAGCTTGCGTCAGTCACTGCCCCGTCAAACTGATTGCCGCTGTAAACGCGTGTTAAGTCAATTCAATATAAAAGCATCGCCGACATTCCGTACTTTCTCGCGTACGTTCATACTCGCATACTGAAATTCCAATATACAAAAGTGCTACCGCATGTAGTAAGAGCGTCGCGTATAAGACCAGGATAGTTCCACAAGAATAAAAAAGTCATAAAAAAGGAGAATTAGAGTAACAGAGACAGGCTTAGCTGCAGAGAGGTTGAAGTGGTCAGATTGACTCCCGGCCAGCATCGCGCTCCCGCAGAACAGTATCGTGTACCGTTCTTCTAACCTCTCTGAGTAACCCTGTAAGCAGGCGGACGTATCCTACGGCTGGCAACTGCCCCCCCAAGGATACTCCTAGCCTCCCTTGCAGGCATTTTGCATAAAGTAGTAAAAGTAATACAGGATATCTGTGGTGCGATAGCCCCATCGCACGGCCAGCTTAGCGCTCCCGCCGTAAGTCGATTTCATAACCGCAGAGTTCCTGTAGACATATTGAAAACACTTGCAGTAGAATCACATAGATTAGTTTACACCTGAGTCCGAACAAAACCTTAAAACAGCACACGGGATAACCTCTGGCAGACGGATCAGACGCACAGCCCAAGCACTACGGTGTACCCCGCCTGACGATCCTAGTCTTCGCCCAGGTGTTCCCTGGTCTAGAAAAACTTGATATTTGCAAACGTTCGTAAGATAACAGGTCTAGGCCGTTCTGTCCTGGCAGCATCTAAAGCATACATAAGAATTGCGAGTCTTTGCCGTTTAATACACCGACGCTCGACCATATAATTTCCTGTATATATTTTCAAATAAGAATACATTCATTTCTGTGTGCAATATAAATCGCTTGTTGTCTCATCACTCGTCCCGTGCACGAACCTACCGACACCTTCTGTGTCGACTCCAGGGAAATAGAAAATTAATGTAACCGCTGCTTTCCTGTAAGAATCTTTTTGCTGCGATTGAATCGCGTAGCGAAAATTTGGTATCGTATCCCGTCTACACCGCTGCGGAATACGTGTACTTTTGCCACGACACTCCCGTCGGGGTAAGCGCGCGGTCATTCACTGACCTCCCAACACATGGGAAAAGATTCGGTCGCAAATTGGGACCCATTCTGGGGCCAGCAAAAAATACGGTTACAACGTGGCCGTACTTTTACCACGTGCATCCATGACCGCGCAATTACACTATACACCGGGGGGCATTAATTAAGGCAATTGTGTCCGAATCAACACAAAACAGACATTTATACATTGACGAGCTGCACCGGTTTACCTACAATAAATCGGAACTAGTGAACGCAACACGCGAACACGTGTCTTTTCTAACCTCACCGCCAGATGATCTATTCATTTCCGCACCCTTCCCCTCTCCACTCCTAAATTTTCCTTCCCACTCATTTTCCCACACATTTCCCCAACAGTTACTAATCTTATTTTATTAATGTGAATGTTATAGAGAACTGTCGCACAATTGAAAAAATTGTGGATGAATTTGAAAAATGCCCAGAGAGGTGCCCTGACAAA
Source organism: Priocnemis perturbator (assembly GCA_963942575.1). Lineage (NCBI taxonomy): Eukaryota > Metazoa > Arthropoda > Insecta > Hymenoptera > Pompilidae > Priocnemis > Priocnemis perturbator. Next base: position 11,000,578 of record OZ012654.1, on the reverse strand, counting down.
GGAAAAACAAAGAACCTTTCAAACGGGTGGAGGGTCTCCGATCGCGCCGGCTACCATAGACTCAGAAATAGTGGCGATGACACCGTCATTACTAGCCGCAGCGTCCATACTTTTTTCTTCCTGTGTGTCACAGGAACAATGTGAAAGTAAGTGTTTATTTATTAACAATAAATAGTTGTCAATTTAGTATAGTTACTGGATATTACAAAATATATGTGGGTATCGTATTTTAATGAAGATGTATTTAAAGATGTACTTCTATTAAACTGAAACAATTACAACAAGACGGGATATTATGGAAGTCACGGGAAACGCGGAAGAGGTGGTTTCGTTTACATTAGAAAGGCCACCAAGCCAAGAGAGACCCATGAGAATAAGGGAGGAGGAGCAGGAGGAGGATGGGGAAGCAGTACCCAGCACTTCGTCGGGTTGGAGAGATACGTGCTATTGAAGCATAGTATAATGATTATTTTGCATCAACTTTCAGAGTACCTACCCTTATTGTTTTGTCATTACATTTGTAAAATAGATTTTCACACAAATATATAGTAAAGAAATAAGCAACGAAAATCTAGATATATTTAATCTTTTTATAGGCACCGCAACAAGAATGACGGGAAAGAAACGGAAACTCTACCGTTCGGAGGAAGATGTTCAGATTGCAAGGGTTGACGCATTGATGGAGCAAGAGAGAGAGTTGGCGGATATTAAAAAACAGCATTTATTGAAAATGAACGAGATAGAGCTCAAGACAGCCTTGAGAAAACTAGAACTAATAGATTTACAATTAAAAATTAAAAAAAATAAATTTGGCAATATGTCCCAATAGTTTCTGTTAGTTTTTTTTCACTCTTATTGACACCATCCTTCCGCCTCTCCGGGTTCGTAGGATTTAAGATATTACTAGCGCTGAATCACTTTACTTAAACTTTTTTTTAAACCAGACTTAAATTTAATATTTAAAAAAAATAACCATTTTTTTCTTATAAATGAAGTTGATTTAAACTTTCTTTGAAAATATTCCAGGTTGTAGATGAACATTCGAGAAACATTTTAAAAGAAAAAGAAAGACTTTCTACCGTCTAGTTCGGGAGAACAAAAATTGTGAATATAAAATTGTAAATTGTGTGCTTGTATTCAGCCTGAACTGCGGTACAAACGCTAGTATGCATTATTGCCCAAGTATACTATTGTGCACATATGTATACGGAATGTGTGCACGGATTGAATCAGGGCCGTGAGAAACTTCTGACGCAATTGAAAACAAATAATGGAGCCCATTTTTGATACGGCACCCAGCGCTAGTAATATGTTAAGCTCTGGGTGATTGAATAGCGAGCTGAATCAGATATTATGAGAATAAATAAATAAGTTTTATTGATAAAAATATATACAAGAAAAATAATAAAATATAGGAAACGCAACGCAAAAAAAAAACGAAATAATGATAATAGTAACACACGGCAAAACAACATACAGAAATACGAAATATTAACTAGTAATACGTGACACGGTATAAATAGGAACTTTGAATGTCGACAGGAGCAAAATATCGAGAAACTATTCAAGTATTTATGACAGGCCTGGGCAACTCGTGGCCCGAGTGCCACATTCCCCTTCTTCTTCCACTTCTAACCGACCCCCACCTTATTCGGTTAGAAATGGAAGAAAAAGGGGAATGTGGCACTCGCGCCAAGAGTTGCCCAGGTCTGTCTTAGACCGTTCATCTCGTCATTAGAACGCCACACGATTAAAATTACCGCGGTCGGGTCGTCATTATACTCTAATTATCCGAACAATCGTTCGATCAGGGCTTGCCTCACTGCAAAACCCTCTCCTGGCTGCCAATGTGGCGCATCAACAGGAACTGCTTCTTCGTCCTCGTTGCATGGTTCGTCGTCTAGAAATTCGTCGCGGAAGACGAGTGCGAGATTATGCAGCACGGCACATGCAACTACAATTGTTGTCGAGCAGACTAACTTGGTAGATAATCCTTTTGATAGGCATGCGAAACGACGTTTCCACACGCCGTACTTCCGCTCAACAACCACCCGTGTTCTGCTGTGAATAGCATTATACCTGAAAATAATAGAGATATAAGGTTTAAATATAGATTGAATTATGCAAAATTTATAATCTGATTAAAAATGTATCTTGCGGAAAATAAAAATGACTCAATAAATAAATATGCAACAAATCTTTCTAATGAAGAGGCACATATACGAATGACTATTTCATATTGACTACAAGAATGAGAAATTCTCACGTTTGTTCTTCGTCTGTACGAGGATTTCTAATTGGCGTTAGTAAAAATGGTAAGGTTGGGTAACCGCTATCACCAACCAATGTACCGGTTAGTTTTCCCTGCACATAATCCATATAAACTCTCGAGTTTTGGAAAATTCGGCTGTCATGTTGGCTGCCAGAATATTCTGGAACAATGTCCAGGAATTCCATTTTTGGACCCACTATAGTCTGTAACATATATTTCAGTAAAAAAAAAATGTTAACTATTTATACATTATATAAATAATTATTACATTTCATTAATGTTAATTATGAATCCAAGTAACATACCTGTACGTTTAGGGAAAAATATCCCTTTCTATTGCGAAAAACTTCATCGATCCCATTCAATCTCGCATGGGTCAGGCGTACGTGAGTGCAATCTATTGCTCCCTCAATTCCTGGTAAGCCTATGGCTCCCTCACCATAGCCAAAAACTCGAAATAATCGAGAATTTTCATTTCTCCTTTCCCGAGTTGACGGCATTCTAATGACTTCCCTGATTAGTCTGGCGAGTGAAGTTGATACTCGAAAAATGATGCGAGATACGGTCGGTTGCGATAAGCCTACAGTATCTCCAATAACCATCTAATTGGACACATATAAAAATAGATTATTTACGTTATTTTATACTCACCGACACATATAATATTTAATAATGTATGAAATATATTGTATGTAAAATTGATTGCACATTTCTCACCTGGAAACTTCCCGTCGCGTAAAAGCGTAGGCAGACCAGCAATTACAGGCTCGGAGAGGTAGGCAAGCCACGATTGCTCGGTTTCACTAAACATTCGTGCACTTTCGGTAAAATTCCGTGCACCACCGATTATTTGGAGAACCTGTATCGTCTCTTAAATTCCCCTTCATCATAAAACTCCAACGGATCGCCGAAGTCCCGTACGTGTCCTCTTGGAATTGGGATTACTTCCTCTTCCAAGTGGTCGTTCTCTTCCACGTTCCTGCCAATATCCATTTTATCAGTCGGTGTGGACTTGCGTGAACTGTTAACGGGACTATAGGCAGTCAAATCGATTTTTTTTTATTTCATTTTTCAGAAGTTTAATGTTTTGTGCGTGAAATACCGGTTGAATTTTATTTGCGAATTTGCCGGTCAAAAATGTCGAAAGGCGCGCAAACGCTGCTTATGCTTACCAAGCTCAGGACGAGAGGCACGCACACGACGCTGGTAATTAATTAAAGAATTGCTCAAAAGATAACCGAATACGTAAAACAGTGCAGTCCACGACACGCCACCAGCTAGAAATGGTCCTGTCCTGTCCATTGTTGCATAGCGTTTTTCTGTTTATTCCAATCATATGACGACGCGTCGTTCGTTTACATGGGCAACGTTAATTTGGAGAGGGTGGCGAGGGGGCCTCTAGAGCACTGGGAGCATGGGAGCGCTTCCTGGACAGCACTGACGTAAAAGAATCGCGGAACAAAAGCAAGCTGATGCTGATACTACCGCAGAAACCGTATTATGTTACTTCGGGTCATTAGATAAATAAGAGTTATGTAATTGATTATTATCACAGTAAAATCTTCCCATAACTTTAAACGTATTTTTCTCGGTTTCATACTTTCCTTTCGTTTTGCAGTGATAACTCAAATACCAAGGCTCAAACAGATTTGAAAAAAATTTAGCGTGTGGATACAAGTAAAGAATACTACAATTAAACCGGTCAAGTTTTTGAAAAATGTCAAATGTAATCATCAGACGGGGTGGATAATATATAAAATAAAGATGTCTTGTAAAATATTTTTATTTTCGAACAAATTGCCTTTTCCTATCACTGGCCCGCCTCAACCATTCCTTAATAACACTTTCTATTTCGTTTTTGGTGCTTTCCATCCACTGCTTCAAAACAGTATCTGCAAACATAAGAATAGTAAGCATTTAAATATACGTAAAGCTGTAGGATGTTAATAAAATAAATACCTATCACTGCGGCAGAGACTCGAGTGTCTTTAAACGGCAAGTTTTGCTTTTGCCCTGTTACGTCCTGCGTCCTCCACCCGCCACAATTTTTTGCTTTTCTAAATTATTCAAGAATAACTAATCGATTGCTCTCGCAGCATTCTGCCGCTCGCTCAATAGTTCTAAGATTTACTCTAATCTAACTTTAGGAATGTAGCACGGTTCTCACGGACCCCCATTTAAGATAAGACACGTACAATTGAGTCCTGGGAAAGGCGCGACAGGTGCCTTTAATATAACCCTGATGCAGTGTCAGCATGCGAACGCCGCTCAGCGGAGCACGGCGTCTATATAGGGCAGTAGGAGATCCTTTTCGGACACTCTTGGTCACCACTTACTCTTGGTTACGACAAGAATTTGTACGCGCTCTTTTGATTACGACAAGTGCTTGTACGCGCACTCTTGCCTACGACAGTTACGTGTGACTTATTCATTGAACGTTTTACCTCAATTCACTTCAGTGTGCGTAGTGCTCCGAACTGCACCGTTGTTCACGTATTAAGAATTAAAGTGCGGGTGCGAAGCGTAACACCCGACTTAGTATTTACCTTCAGTATCTTTCATGTGCAACGAACAGAACCAAGTCAAGTCGGGTCGAGTCAATAGAATCAAGATTAAGTCCAAGTGAATATCAACGCGGTAGAATCAGTGCCATTGTTCCTGTATATCGTCAGGCAACACCAGGTTTGTGTAATCAAGCAGTCTTTGTAATTCGGACCATTCTAGGCAACCAGCGTGGTGAAGCCTTTGAAATTCAACTAATTATAAGTGACCCGCGTGGTCAAGCTTTGTAATTCGGACCATTCTAGGCAACCAGCGTGGTGAAGCCTTTGAAATTTAACTAATTATAAGTAACCTGCGTGATCGAGACTCTGCGTCTAGTCTCGACCTCCGATTCTCCGGTCGCGTCAACGAAGTGGAGCCGTTCCACTCCAAATTGTAGGGTTCGATCAACTAATAAACAGCATGTACACAATCTCGTGAATCACCTACTGCACACCCCTCCTCACAACGCGACACGTACACCCGCGTAAAACCTGGTCATCGGAGTGTTCTCTGAGTCTAATTAGACGGGGGATATCACCCCTTTTCTTGCCCGCGATAACCTGGGCTACCGAAACCGCCGGGCGCGTAAATCGAGTGGTCCTTGCTGCCGCCATCGAGCCTGTGCCTGAGTCGCCTTGCGAGCAATATCCCGCCGGCACCGTCGAACCTCCGAGTTCCGGTGATCCCTCTGCGAATCTTTGGTTGCGACCTCAGCACACAGGTTCCGTTGGCCCGCGGCGGGCCCCCTCGCTGCGATCGTGGCTCCCCAACCTCTTTCGGCACACGGCGGTTCGGCCCCAAGGCCAGTGGTCGTTACCACGGATCGTAACTTCTCTCCCACTCAAATCCATAACCAGAGAGCACCCCGACGTCGCCAGCAACGTAAGGATTATAGAGGAACTCGCCGGGGCGGAGTAAAACACTCGGCCCGTCGCGAAGCAACTCGCTTGTATCGGTCGCAGCTATCTCGACAAACAGCGAGCGAATCCGCGAATTCCATTCCGCCTACCCACCCGCACCCCGGACAACACGCGCAACCGGTCTGGACCTCTCCAGAACAGCCTTGTCCGTTCAAACTACCCCCAGGGCAAGATCAGTTCACGGTCTACTTCGAGCCTCTAGAACCGGAAATCGTACCGTCTACCGTCGTGGTAACCGAGATTCTCGAAGACTCGGACGTAGAAATCATAGATTAAGTAACCCGCGCGGGACGAGGGGTCCATCGAGGAAAACCCTTAGGTTGGTGTAATTCCGAGTCACCAGCGACGCTAACACTTTTTGTGCCGTAACCAGTCGGACGCGAGGAAAACCCTTAGGTTGGTGTAATTCCGAGTCACCAGCGACGCAACCACTTTTAGAGCCGTAATCATTTGGACGCGAGAATACACGTAGGTTTAGCGTTGAATCTAGGACATCGAGTATATTTAGGCGCGTGCGACGTCTCAGCGAGCCGCTCCGCTGACACGTCAAATCTCTTATCGGGCCGGTCACTTCGTCTGTCTTCCGATCCCCGGTATACCCGGTGTAAGCAGGGTGCCGAAAAACGGAGGACGTAACACCCCGTCCAACTGTATTCTATGGCCACTTCGTTGGACATTGTATAATTTAAAATGTTCCTGACAGTTTTGCTTACATTTGGGCCCCACAGTTTCGATATTACTCCAATCTGTAACAAACGTACATGAAATGGCATGAAACGTACGTAAAATTTAAGTGCAATATCAGTTCAATTTGTTCTGTATGATTATAAATGACATGCTTTATAATTTGTACACGTAATACGTACAAATTGTTGCCGGACGCCTTCTTCCAGAAATGTATTCTCAAATTCCTGGAAATTGCGACGGTTGTTTATCGGGAAATCGGGCAAAATATTTTGTTCTGGAAAAATATTGTTTACAACTCCGCCAGTTCAATTTTGAACGTAATGGATCAACCAATTTAACTTTTTTTCAACTTTTTGTCTGAACTGCAAAGGTGCAAAGTAGCCGGCGCACATTTCTCTGGACAACAAAAACCAAATCTTTATATTTATTATTCAATTCTTCGCACAAATCTCTTTAGAGATTTTTGCATTATATACACAAAGAGTAAAATAAAACATATTTACCACAACAGGTGCATTCTGTACGCGCCTCCGTTTCAGATAATTCTATAAAATATAAAGGACGTTAGGTTCACTATTAATCATCAAATTTCAATGAGTTTAGAAAAATTTAAATGTACCTTCAAAAATGCTGCTCCCATGTTTGCAATTATATTTGTTTTGGCATCTGTTAATGAAATTATTATTAGAAGATAACATATGCAAGGTGGCTACATTTTTTTATTTTACAGCTTAGTTTTTTGAAAGATTACATACTTAAATCGGATCATTGAAATGTCCACAGAACATTTTATTTTGTTTTACAATTCAAATAAAACTATACACAAAAAGTTAGATCGCAGCTACATTCCTTTTTTCTTTCATGCAGAGAATATTGGAAGCAATCATTGCTACAGTGAAAACACAGGGTCTTTAGAAACAACATGCAATTTTCAATATGCACACGATATCTTTACTATCTGAAGAAATTTGATATCTGAAGAAAAATCTTATACTCTCCACCGCAATAAAGTATAACATGGCTGACAACTACGACCATGGAATTGTTAAGAGTTTACAGCATATCACCAACATCATGACCCTTACTATCAGAATTTCATGATAACACAAAGCAAAATTAGAATTGCAAATTTTAACACTTGCAAAACATCAAACAAGACGAATGTTAGTTAAACAAGAATAATATTACATATTATACCTTTTTATGAGTATAATTTATGTTTACAGAAACAAAAAGACAAAATAGAAATGTGATTATGAAAAAAATCTGAATAGTAACATCGAGCTACTCTAAACAAGATACAATGAAATGAGTGTGTTGTGTGCCAATTAAAACTGTAGGATCGTGTTATAATTATTATCATTTTGTTTCAAAAAGGATAACATTTTGCAAGTGTGTGAAAATGGGTAATTAAAAGGACAAAAAAGAATTGTACCTTGTAATTAATGCGTACCTCCTTTTCAAGAAGTAATCTCTGTGTCTAAACGAAAACCGCACAAGGACAGTAAAAGATCTGTAATGTTCAATCACAATGACGCAAGCAAATATAAACATGGTTAAAATGAAGGTAATATTACTTGTGAAATTGTCCAATTGGTAATTGATTCATTCTTGCAGTCTTTCCTCATACACAATGTACACCGTCGAACCGTGCACGAAGAGCACCATTGAACACGAGTCACATATCCCGTTCAAATATAAACATTTTGTTGTAAAATTTTTAATTCATGCTCCCTAAGGTGTGTGTACAAATATATATTGAAAAATTAATAATATCGCATTAATAGTTTTTTTCGGAATTATAATTCTCGAAATTTAGCCTGTTTTGAGGTTGGTCACAGTAGGATAACCCCTGAACACGGTTATTTGGTTTGCGCGGGAAAAGCAGCGAGAACTGACATATTAGCCCGTCGGAGAGGGGATAAGAGCGACTTAAGTGGTCATTTTACACCACTTGGCAAAGTGAGACTTACGTGCACGTTTTGACGTTACAATAAGTCTCACTTAATTGGAGACGACTTTGCAAAGGAGATGCTTGGCTCGGTCCTACTTAAGTCGTGACTGCGCATACGCAAGCTGACTCAGCAGATGCTTAGCAGATGCTTAAGCAGCACTTCGATCCAAGTCGTGACTACGGCTCAATGTGGTAATAATCAAAGTACTATGAAGAATATGATTTCTGATGATCGTTCGAATGTCATGCACGGAAATTAACGAATATATGTAATCGTTGATATTCCGCATATGTAAAAGTCTTGGAAGAGACATACGCTCATTATGGGAATTGGACATTAGACACAAATATGGAATACAACATACTTTGTTTCCATTAATGGTGCAAGCTGTGGATACGAAGTATCATGTACGAAGTATGTAAAACATTTTTCTACATACTGAGCTGGCAATTTATATTGCACATAACCAGAGGCGATGTAACACGAGCACACCATTTATAATAATTAGTATAGTCAGAGGTCAGAGATCAGAGGCGATCTAACGTCAGCTGACAATTTGTAATGCCAGAACGGGAGATTTTCTCGTTTTGGTAGGTATATTTATAAAAATTGGTATAATAAAGCAATAGGCAAATATCCAGTTATAACAAAATCTAACGCACTATTAGTGGAACCTGCAAGGTGGTGTTGAAGACCATTATTAATTATTACTAGTTAATTGAATAACATTATGCATAACAACTTTAGCTGTATGGAAAAAAAAAGTAGAAATATTAGTTCAAAAGCAATATTTCATGTCTGAAAATCTATATAGGGTAAGTCCGGGTGAGTTCAATCACTGTTTGGAAAAAATCGTAGGATCGTTGTTTTTCTTTTATGGTTTTAAGGAAATTAGACAACTGCTAATAAAGTTGAGTATATACATAAATAGGTGTACGTGTAGTACGGGATAGTGTTTGTCGAAGAAACCGACGACCGTTTGCCTTGAAGAGTATGCGGCGAACCAAATAACTGCTGAATTTGTCTCTGGTAAGTGAAGAATACGTGAGTGCCTGTAGGCTGTAGGTTTCAGGGCTCACCGACAAGACAGCACGCCTCGAGCGTGCGATACGCCTTACACGTGCGCTGAATTTCGGTGATGTGAGTGGCACGGTACGCGGTACATCGCGCTAATACAATAGGGGTTCATTTTATCTGTAAATTAAATGTCATTCTTCCAAATGGACTGTTTATAATTGTGTACTTGTAATTAATCTGTTCATTTTTATATAATTAATTCAAATTACATTAATTAGCGTTGCAAACAGCGGGACCAGATTCGGTATCGTACACCGATAGCGGTTGTAGTAGTACATATAACGGTTCACTCTGCTCTCACTTACCCGGATTCGTTTGTTACTCAGGACACAAGACAAACGCGCAAAACAGCTATGACCATTTTACATCCGGCGGCTAAAGTGACACGTTGATCGTAAGTTTTTGTATTACTGTATTTTTCTGATTGATCCGTTATGGAATCTAGTGTTTTGTGACACGCTTTCGACAATCCATCTAAATTAATCTTACAATATATAATAATATTTGACTTATTAATACATTTTATATTAGAGAATGAATACTGGAGAGGCCATGACGTCGGCGATGGCGACGATGTCACTGATGAGGCCGACAGCGACAGCGACAGCGACAGCGACAACGACACCGACAACGACAACGACAACGACAGCGACACCCACGCCAACGACGCCGACGACACCGACGACACCAACGCCGACAGCGGGGAAATACCGGATAAATCCCGAGGGAAAGGTATGTAATGTTCAATATATACATAAGCTTAAAGCGAATAGCGTACGTTTGTGGGTATGGATGAGCGTACATTGCGTGTGAAATGTGCGTGCGTCATGCGTGCGATCTGCGACGCGTGCGTGACGTTATACGCCCTATGCACGCAATATGCACTCCTTCGAACACTGAACGTGTCCATGAACGGATGTATAAACGTGCGGGTGTCAGTTACGTGTATGAAGTATACACTTTATAATGAACCTGTTTTGTATTATATGTGTATGTATATTAATAATGTATTTTTATATGCATTTTCAGAGATTGAATGAAGCCATTCGGCGAGGGGTGGCGCGCGAGCTACAAAAAATGCGCCGTCGCGAGTACCGCGGCGTATTGCGAGTAATGTCACAGCCGCTCCCGCCCCCGACGACGCCACAGCCGCTTCCGCTGTCACAGCCGATGCTCCCGCTTATGCCACCGCCGTCGCAACCACCGTTTCTGCCGTCGCAGCCGCTGCTCCCGTACGGCTACCCGCATCGGCCGTACCCCACAATTGCCTCGTACGGGCCGGGCCTCGTATATCCTTCCGCGGGATATATGTACACATCCGCGGGTTACATGTATCCCGCGGCGGAATATATGCATCCCCCCCCCCCCTGGGTACACCTACCTGCCCGCGGGGTACCACCCAGATTACAACTATTAAAATGTGTGAAAAACTATTAATTAAAATAAAAACTTATAAAATATGATTCGACAAATAAGAATAGAAATATGCTCCGTCCCCTTTCAGCCAACATCGCGCGCTGCGTCTTCGTTCGACATGCACTCGCAGCATACTCACCTATAATTTTCAGTTAATTAGAATAACTTAATTCCCTTTATTCATAGACCACTCTACCAAACACAGAGGAATTAAACTTCACATAATTCACTGACTGTATAATGGGAAAGCAAGAATTTATAGCATTCATCAAGATTTCGCATGAAATACGTGGTAATTCGCAGAGGTAAAAGTATAAAAAAACTTGGACGATACTAGTCATGTTCGCATCTAAGTACAGTAAATTCTGTCACATTGTCGCGCATCTGGGAATCGTTCGGCGACAACTTGGAGATAGTAGGCACGGTTTGCGAGTCTCGCGACCCGTTCTGTAGTTTGCCGAACGAAGAAAAGGACAGCGAATGAAAGAGCTTGTGTCTTCGTTCGGCAAACTACAAAGCTACAAGGCTAGAAAACCGTGTCCACCAGTCTTCTCAGATTTGGCCCGTTTGCACCATCGGTGCCCGCGGGAGTGGGGATACGCGCAAATGTGCGTGCTCTGTCTGTGAGCTGACAGGCCAATGCGGGGAGTCCACAGCTCTCACAGACTGGCACGCACACTTGCGCGTATCCCCACTGCCGCGGGCACCAATGGTGCTCGGGCGCCACTTCTGACCACACTGACTATACATGCGCGCACTATTTCTTCATATATGTACCATATTGTTACACACTAAAGTAATGATTTCATTATTTCTTTATAACGTGGAATTGAGAGTAAGGTTAGACGTAACCTCGACACTGAACGAACCTGGGTGAGTTTGTAACAGATTGCGTTTTTTCTTTAGTTGTTTTGCTTTTGTGTGTGTACAACTGCTTGTTTATTGTGTTCGGTGACATAATTAAAATAAAATTCTGCCTGAACCCGGGAAATGGATGATCAGAAATGTAAAACTCATTACAAAAAGTGTGTATATCCGCAGTGTGGATTAACAAGCCGCAATGCACCGGATGGCACTACATTTCATGTATTTCCCGTGAAAAACCATGATCGTTTTATAACGTGGATAGTTAACTGCCGTTTAGATGATTGGGTGGAAATGTCTGATGCAGAAATGAAAAGTAAATACATCTGTAGTCGATATTTTGCAAAAGAGAATTTTCACGTGAGTGGTCGAATGCGTAGTGATGCAGTTCCTCTACTGCCATATATAGATACCGACGAAAGCGATCATAACGTGAGTTTGGAGATCGACGCCATTTCATCAACAATAGAACGAAATGAATTAGAACAACGGCTGCGGGAAACCCAACTGCTATTAGATGTAGAAAAGAACAAAGTAACTAGTCTCCGCTTACAATACCGTACGAAGTGTAGAGCATTGACTAGGCTGCAGGAGAAAATTTCGTTAGGCAGCATCGACGATAAAAGCTTAAAAAAAGCAGTTTGTAAAAAATTGTCGGGTTTTGTGTTAACATTTGTATTAATGTTATTATTTCCGTTTAAAAAAGCTGCTTTTACACGAAAATAGCAGCAACTGTGTATGACATTGCAATACACTTCGCCAGCTTTGTATGATAAAATGCGCAGTGTGCTGGGTTTTTATCTTCCATGCCCAACTACTATAACTCGGTGGTTTGGAATAATTGATATTTGGCCTGGCATTCCTCCTAGCCTGTTTAGCGCTTTAAAACTAAAAGCCACTCATATGACAGATATAGAACGCAACTGCTTGATAAATAGGCTGTAAAAAAATGCTTAGATTTCCACCCAAAAAGACAAATTATAGAAGGCTTCGAAGATTCAGGGTCTTTAAGAAGAAGTTTGTCCGTAGGGACTCACGTTCTTGTGTTTATGTTGCGGGGGGTAATCACTAATTGGAAACAGCCGCTGGCTTTTTTTTGTATCCAAATCAAGCATTAAGAGAAACGAATTATGCATGATTTTACATGAAATTTTGGATGCCGAGTATGAAACGGGTTTCAAACTCAGAGCAGTTGTATCCGATCAGGGGGCTAGTAATCAAAGCGTAGTAGATGGGAGAGTTTCAATTGAAAAGCCATATTTTCACAGAAACGGACAAAAAATATATTTCGTCGCAACCTGATGTTTCATTGCATGCCGTTCAATACACTGATGATGACTATGTTAATGTAAATATGGAAATAGATGATTGTGCTGAAGTGCCATCATCAGTGTGTTCTTTAGAATCATGTGCGGTAGAGTTCTTTGCAGGGTATGTTGCAAAGAAGAGTACTGATAAATCGAAATGTCGTAGATGTCACGACATATTTATTGATAAAAATGCAATTTTGAAGATTTGTAGAGATGAGCAGATCCTGATATTCTTCCGCGCATACGCGGTTAAAGAAGATGTTGATTTTGGTCATCTTTGTGTCCCTACTAGAGAAATAAAATAATAAAATAAATAAAATCTTTGACGAATGTTATCCAAAGTTACGCTGCAAAGCATTCATATTGGATAAGCTGTTTTCGATAGTTTCATATTCTGTGGAACATAAATATCCAAAATGGTTTAGCGAAGATGAATGTGCTGTCCATCAGAAAGATATGGTTTATTTCGCTTTTAAAGTAAAAATTCATAAGGATACGCTATGGCTCAGTCAACAACTTAGATTTCCGGCACGCTCCTCAAATACAATTGCAAAATTACCGCATTTAAAACATGTTTAAATTTGTTATTTCTTTGCAATGGACCTGCTAGTATTTTTAAGAAATTTCCAAAATTGTTTGTACCCGAGCATGGCGGGCGAGTAGGGGTTTTTAGTGAGAATACCAGTCCATAAGGCGAGTCTCTCAGAACCCGGTCCTACCTAGACCAGACATGCGCAACAGAATTTTTCCCTCCTGGAAGAAAAAAAAAAAATATTAACTGTTTAAAATGCATGTTGTGTTTGCTTCTTCTAATTGCCGCATGTTATGTTGTTGTTGTAGCATGATTAAAAGTACGTTTAGTGTTCAAAAGAAGAATTTGATTAGTATATATTCTTATATTACCTCTTTTAATCTCAATGCCGGATAATTACATAGATATATTTTAGAAAATATTGAACGTACTTTGGGATGGTAAAAACCCTCTTTCACGCCTTCGCGTGGCCCATCCCGTTAACACTATCACTTCACTTACTGCATGTAGTATATTACTGTGGGGAAAGTAATAGTGGAACTAAGATGAAGAAGGGCATGTTAACTACCCTGACATTTCTTATATCTTTGTCTATGTTGCATTAGTATTCTAGGTAATTCATCCAGAAAGATCTTGCTATTACGTGAAAAAATAAGTAAAAATTGCAAAATCAATTTTTTGGATACAACGCTTTGTTGCTGATAAGTGTGGGTAGTGGAGACAACAAATCATAACTATTTGTTATCATGTATTTAATAAATAATAATAAATAATAAAGGAATATATTATATAACTGATATAACTAATAGTTAATAATATATAATAAAGGAATATATTATATAACTGATTCGATACACTTTCTTTTCTCTCACGCTTATCGCTCTCTCACACCGTGTATCCGAGTGCCGATCGCGAGCTCATACCTCCCGTTCGGTACGCGGCGCTCTCACCAGCGCCCTCTCGTGGCCACTTTCACACTCACTCACTCTATAGAAACAACCTCTCACAATAAGTTTTCTTATGGTTCTAATGGTTTCATATTCTGTTTACAGCATTGAACTATAGAATACCTGGAATGTGCACGGCTGTATGTAGAGCTGCAGTCGAGCCGCGCCGAGAGAGAAAGAAGATATTTTGGTATTCTGTCCTTTGTTACCTGTACTACCCTTTCAATAATGTTGTGTACGCCGTTAAAATATACGGAACTAAAGTATCTTAGCTGTACTATCCCTTTGACAAAAGGGTTTATGGTAAGTCGTAATAAAATCAGGATGTGTTTGAAGAAAAACTGTTCCCATACAAGAAATATAGACTATATATATTTCATAATTTGCAATTTGTATACAGAGAGATAATTCCAAATGTGTACATCAATTAGGCATCTTATTACAATTTCTGACTGTGGCAATAATAGCATGTGAAACTTGTTAATTACCAGTATATGTATTATTCTATTCCTAAAATGTTAATGAGTGAACCTGAACGAGGAAACACTACTTTCAAACGCATAAAAAACTTAAAAAAAAGTAACACCGACTTCAAAAATTGAATATTATTTTATATTTTTCAGTGCATTTTTGAAGTCTGTTAAAAAGGATACTTTATTCTCAAACAAAATTAATAATATCAATCAAAATTATTGTAATATTTATTTTATCTATTGTCTATGTCTATTTGGAAAAAAACAAAAAATGAGCAAGTATTATATTTTTACATCCAGCATGAACAATTCCCAAAGGAAAGCAATTTCGATATGTATTAACAATTAACTTTCACTACCTCTAAAACAAAAAATCATGTGTAATTTTAATGCGTTTGATAATATTTTTTACTTTATTTTGTGATCATATACATTAATTTCTGTGACATACTGACATACCTACTGAAATATTTAAATAGAAGAGAGCAACTCTTTTCGAACCGGTCATATTTAGTCAAATCTCTGTGGAACTTACGTCGAAAGGCACAAATCGACTGTATGTCCCAAAGGTCCAGTGGTAAGAGTGAGACAGAATACCAAAATATCTTTCATCTCTCTCTAACAGCGAGGCGCAGCTGTTCCCGCACCCGTGCACATTCCAGGTATTCTATAGTTCAATGGTTTACAGTATGTTGTTTTTTAAATAAACGGAATACTGTTACGCCCGACCGCGGTGGTTTAATTGAATATGACGAGCGATCGGCCACTACTCAGACGTAACGCTGAATAATATTTAAGAAATATTAAATATAATTATATATATTTACATATGTGACAGTATAAAGAATAGAAATAGATTGAATGAAAGTTATAGGATGAATAACAGGATAACGGTAGCAACTACTAGTAAAAGCAAGGCTAATACGAGTGAATCTAAATGAATTGAAGTTATAATATTTGTTATCTAAATTGAGATTAATAAAGACAGGACTTATAAAATACGTGTTTCCAGAAGACCCATACAGTTCCCACACCGTGCTTGATATGGTCGAGGTATAAATTATTTAACTAGTCGGCAACAAAAGGATTACGTAACGGAGTTGTAGATAAAAGAAAATAGAATGTAAATGGGAGAATGAAAGTATATTGAAAAGCAGATAGATGATGCAATTACAAGCATATACGTTAGTAAACGACTCGAACTATAATATAGACATAAAGGAGAAATTATAAAGTTAAATTAATAAATTATTTTCTTCTGAACTATGTAGTCGGAAATTGTGAAATTTGGTATAATCCTTTATTACATTAAAATACATAATCCCTAAAAATTGCAAGAAATTCTGCGATTTTCTTATGTGTGTCCAATTCCTCCTCAAAGTCAATCGTCGCGACACTCTTCGTCAGCACTCGTCGGCGTTTTTTCGGCGATTACTATTTCGTTGCGAGTAATATGGCGATACGTGTGTCATTGCATAGCAAGAATCAACACACACACATAAGCTATTCATACTGTGCCAACTTACGCCCCGCAGGGGTGTCCCGCCCTTGGTGGTGGGGACCTTTGGGGCTTGGCGTACCCACGGACCCTACATACGCCGGTACTGGACCCTTAATCGGCTGCTAGGCTGTGGGTCCACTCGACCGGAGGATAATCGGTAGACGGGGTTGAGGGCCCACCGGTGGCAGTGGTAGGGTGGTGTGTGGGAATCCGTCCCACCACCATTGCCCTTAGCTGCCACCGGTCCTCAACAATTGGGACGGCCCCCGGGTATAACTGCTCGTAATATCTAAGGTTCCGGGGTGAAATCGTCGTGGCAGTTGGTGAAGCCATAGCTGGCTAGGGTGTGAAAACCCGGTGTGGGAGCTGCACTTAATCAGCTCGCCTTACCATGGTTGGCAGAACTATGGGAGAGGTTTAGAAAGGCCTCGCTTCCACCAGTAAGATGCTGGGGCTAGCAACCCGATAGACTGGTAGCAGTTTTTAACTGCCCGTTGATCGAGCGTGATCTCGATCCTTGAATGGGTGCGTTGCGGAATATAGACCCTGAGTCGAGGTGTCCGCCGGCCTCCGGGCCCACCCGCGTAGAGTAGAACAGATGTGCCAACTTATGCTCCCCAGGGGCTGGATGATCGCAAGGTCTCCAGTACGGGTTTGGCGCACCCGGGGTTCCCTAGCTGGGGGCGGATGAGCGCTGTCCGTCTCCTAATACCGTAAGCCTTCTGGCGGCTTCAACGACCATTACCAAGCGTAGTAGTGGAACGTTGTCGTCAGAGGGCCCGGGGGTCTAGGCTTAATTGCCTGGATCGTGAGGAAGAAAACCTCTATAAAAAATTACCCCCAATCCTAAGGTGTGATGCGCGCCGAAAGAATGGATAGTCGGTGGGTAAACCGGTTGCTAGCGGTCATCCCCCAGGGTACTTGTCGAACCCAGGGGTGTATCAGGCCTACCCGCACAAAGGGGGCTCTGTGCGGGTTGAGAAATATTTCCTCCATACTCGTGGGACTCAAAATGGAATTTAAGCAACTTGATAATATAAAACCTTTAAAACAAAAACATAAAAAAAACAAAAAAAAAAAAGAAGTAGAAGAAGGGAAAAAGGATGAAGAAATGGAAACTGAAATTGATACATCGGAAGCTGGAACTAGCAGGCGCGAATCAGTATCATCATGCTCGGATAGCATTAGGAATTTGGAGAGCAAAAGGGCCGTGAAGAGACGAAAAAAGAACAGTGATGAGGACAAGGAGAAAGAAGAGCGTAATACAGGCTCAGAAAAGGATTTAGAATATATTAGGACAGAGCGGGAATACTTAGAAGCCTTCCTTTTAAGCAAAGCGAATAATGTCGGTAAACAGGCAACTAAGTTTATCCTGAGTAAATGGAGTACGATGGAAGGTAAAATGCTGGAGCTGATGATGAAAATGGAAAGATTAACCGGAAAGCTTGAAGAATTGAATAAAAGTGATAGTACACAACCGATGAAGGAAAGGAAAACGTATACAACCGTTGCGGCTGTTAGACCGGATAAGGAAAGAGAGCGATGTAGAACAAGAGAAAGGAAACCAACGCAAGCTATTATAATTAAACCGGTAAATTCTGAGAAATATGAATCAAGTGATAAGATAAAAGAAAAAGTTTTAGAAGTTTTGAATCCAAAAAAGGCAGAAATTAAAGTGAGAAACATTAGGAAAATAAGAGACAAAGGAGTAGTTATAGAGACAGAGGACAGTGAGGATTTGGACGTGATCAGAAGTATAGATTTCACAGCAGCGGATCTGAGAATAGAATAACCAAGGAAGATGGGCCCAAGCATTTTAATTTTCGATGTGGATAAAGAGAAACCAAAAGAGGAAATTAGAGAGGATCTGTGGAAGAAAAATTGTAACAACTCAGGATTAGATAGAGACAAAGTTGACAGTGAAATAATTTTCAAGTTTAATACGAAAAATAAAGATAAAAATTTAGTTAATTGGATAATAGAACTACCTGGGAAGCTATTTGATATATTAATGGATAGAGGAAGAGTTTTCATAGAATGGAAAGCGCACAAATTAAGAGAATTTCTAAATGTTAGTAGATGGTTTAAGTGTTTGGGATATGGCCATTCGGCTAAAAGATGCGCCATCGAGTCCCCATTATGTGAACACTGTGGCGAAACAGGGCGTATCCGTAAAGAGTGCCCAAAACAAAAAGAAAAACCCGTTTGTGTATGCTGCAAAAGAAACAGAAAGAGAAATATTCATCATAGTGTGAGAGATACTACGTGTCCGGAATATATTAAACAGTTAGAGCTTCTAAAGAACAGAATAAATTATTAAAATGGCTTTAAAATTTCTACAGATTGATGCACAGAGATCGAATACTGTAGCATCAGAATTACGTAAGATTTCGGAAGAAAAAGGGATAGATGTAATGATAGTACAAGAACCTTATGTTTTTAAAGGGAAAGTTACCGGATATGCAGCACGGACGGCGAGAACCGTACAGTCCAGACAAGATGAAAATGTGAAAGCTGCAATAATAATTATAAATAATGAAATAACGGTTACCCAGATAACCCAGATGTGTTCCGAGCACATAAATTGCGCACATTTACAAACAAAACAGGGAGATATCTATGTGCTCTCGGTGTACTGCCAGTGGGAACACGACGTAGAGATATATGTAAAAAAGCTTGTAACCGTCCAAAATAGCGCATGGGTACTTGCATGGCTCCGTGGCGTCTACGCGCATGTGTGCTGGGAGCTCGGGAGCCGTGCGAGTGTGCATGCCGCGCCAGAGACATCAGTGAACTCACACACAACAATACCGTGTACAGTAGTTACAGCCACTAGCGATAGATGACTCCTTTTCTCGCTATCGCAATTATCGTATAGACATTTATGTATCACCGAAATTCACGGCAATAGGGTTCTACTCCCGGAACAAGTCCATACGTTGGTGCACACTACGGTTGTCGCCCTATAAATCGTACTAAGGAGCACGCATCTGCTGTGCCCTTCAAGCGCTACGCCGTATCGCCGGACACCCACTATCGGGATAGGGAAGTGTTACTACCAGTCACTCAATTCGAGTCTTATACGCCGAGGTCTCTGCAGAGAGAGCACACGAAAAACGTCAACACAGAGGATCATATATCGCCCGTCTGTCGTCAGGTCCTACAGTAGGTACGGACAGCGGACTCTACTCTTGAGCGCCCTTTCTGGGGGAGTCACATCGCATTTACATAGGAAAAGTACCTTGCACCGTGGCACCGTATGTGCATCTGAGAACAGAGTTAAAACCGACCCGTATAAGATCAATTCACACTCGTAGACACTCCGACCGCCGACTATCAAAGGTGTATATTAGAATACGGAGCGCATCATATCACCGGGGTAGTTCCAAAGATTTTAGTTTACATTTTTAGTTTAGAGCCACAGAATTGACGGATGCAAGACTCATAGCACGGCCAGCTTTGCGCTCCCGCCTTACGTCGTATGCTTTTCCGTCAATTCCAGTGAGAAAACCTATAAGATAACGGAGGACACCTTAGGCTGGCCATCGCCCCCCTTTGGAAGACTCTTGGTTACTTGTAGGCAGTTTGCACATAGTGAACGTAATATAGAATCTCTCTAAGGCAAGACTGACTGCTCGCTCGGCCAACCCTAGGGTCTCCCGCCGTGTGGTCGTTGTTGTAGCCGAGGAAATCCTATATGCAGATACCAAGTATCCACATTGCATAGAATCCAGCTTTTGCGCAAGCCTGAGTCCGAGCAACTCACACGTAGAAATTAGGCACGGGATAATTGCCAGCAGACTGACTGATCGCTCGGCCCGTGCTTTCGCACCACCCCGCCGTGACGTCTTCGTCTTCGCTCATATGTTCCCAGGCCTTGAAAATGAATGTAATTTAAACTCTGCTCGTAGAGATAACAGGCTTCTCCGGAACTCACCGCTGCGAGTGTTGCGTTATAGCAATAACCCGGAAATCGTAGAATCATCCGCGTATAACCACGACAATACTCCGTACGTTATTTTTATGTATAATTTTCCTTCAGAATATATTTTTCATGTACTTTTACCACTACCTTTCTATCTTTCCACTCCGCCCTGTGGTCTTACCCACTAAGATATCGCGTGGTATCTATGAAGAGAAACGGATGATAACCGCCGGCTCTCTTCCATATTAAGCATTCTCCTCAAAACAGGATCGGTCTGCCCCAAAGGAGACAGTGTTTCTGAGGGAAACAGGTCTTGCAGTCCGAGACCCCTTGAGCGAAGAATAATTCGGTTACAAGCTGGAGGATATTATTGAGAAATTAGGTAATGTTCGAATAATTATTGGAGGAGATTTTAACGCGAAATCGAGAACTTGGTACATCTATTGTTACACAACGCGAGCGGGCCCGCAGGCCGGCAGCTTCCTCGACACACTCAGTGGTCTATAGTGCCGCCAACGCTCTTCAACGATCGAGATCACGCTCGATCAACTGGCAGTAAACTGCTACCAGTCTATCGGGTTGCATGGCCCCTCATCTTACTGATGGAAGCGAGGCCTTTTTAAACCTCTCCCATAATTCTGCCACCATGGTAGGAGTGCAGCTCCCATACCGGGGAAGAAGCCCTCGCCAGCCATGGCTACACCACTGCCACGACGATTGCAACCCCGGGGAGGCAGAACGACCCGGGGTGCCGTCCCAAATGTTGAGGGACCGGTGGCAGCTAAGGGAAACGCGGGTGGGACGTTCCCACGCGCAACCCTACCGCTACCACCGGCGGGCCCCCCAACCCCGTCTACCGATTATCCTCCGGTGGAGTGGACCCACAGCCCAGCAGCCGATTAGGGGTCCAGTACGAGCGCTTGTCGGGTCCGTGGGTACGCTAAGCCCCAAAGGTCCCCACCACAAGGGCGGGACCCCCCTGCGGGGAGAACTTGGTACAGTAAGGAATCGAACGAAAGAGGCGATATCGTAGATCAGGCCTGCAGAACTTGTGGCACGCGTGCCACATCTCCCCCCCTGGCACCGTACCGCCCCGCAGTGCCGGCCGAGGAGAATTGCCCCCTCTCCTGTAATATTTACAATGAGGCGACAACAGTCGAACATCGAAGACGTAGCCAGAGGTGCCTGTGACGCGGTACCCACTCTCTGATCTCAGAGCAGTGGCCATAGAGAGGGGGCTCTTCTCCTCGGCCGGCACCGCGGGGCGGTACGGTGCCAGGGGGGGAGATGTGGCACGCGTGCCACAAGTTCTGCAGGCCTGTCGTAGATGAATTCTTAACAACAAAAAATATGATTCTTTTGAATGCTCCTGGAAACCCGCCTACCTTTTGTAGCGTGAACGGAAGTGAGAATATAGATTTAACTATGGTATCATTGAGTTTGAAGGATAATGTCGGGAATTGGTCTGTTAAAGAAGACTGGGGGAACAGCGACCATAATAGTATATATTTTGAGTATCTAGAGACAGAGGTCGATAGGCGAGAAATATTTGTTACGGAAGGGTATAACTTAAAAAAGGCAAACTGGGAAAAATTTGGAGAACTAATTCAGAAGACATTTGATAGTGAGAAAACGAAGGAGCTAGAATCCCAGAGTCCAGAAATTATGATTGACAACTTCAATGAATGCTTGACTGATATTTGTGAAAAGTGCATTCCAAAGAAAAGTAACTAAATCGGTACCTTGGTGGAACAGGGATATACAAAAGATGAGAGTAGAAGTGAGTAAAGCAAGAAAGAATTTACAAAAGCTCAGACAGCTAAATCTACCCGTGGAAGAGATAGAGAGTGCCAAAAAAGATTATAGTAAGAAAAAGAATAAATATGTGAATTTGTTTCAGAAACCCGCTCGACAGCGCATCCTGCCGCCGACGACCACCTGGCGGCAGCACTTCCCAAGCTCGATTCGCGAGCGCCGGTTCGCGTACCGGTGAAAAGCTGGAATGCGTGGAATGCGCGAAACGCGGGCGGCGCCATGCGCCGTTCCGCTAATTTGACCACTTCTACCACGTCTCTTGTAGCGCGAGTCAGATTTCTTGTTCGATCACCGAATTATCAATTTCCACCGCATCCCAGCTTCTCATCTTTATTGCATTTCCGACCGATCAACACGAGATACGCTGCCGTGAACAGTAAGCGATACGCCGACAACCGAAGCGTCAATATTTAAGGTACATCACCAAGTTTCCGATCAGGCACTGCACGTGGCCGTACTTTTACCACGTGCATCCGCGACCGCGCATTTACACAGACACTGGGGGGCATTAATTATAGCAATTGTGTCCGAATCAACACACAAAGACTTTGTATAACACTGACGAGCTGCACCGGTTTACCTACAATAAATCGGCACTAGCGAACGCAACACGCGAACACGTGTCTTTTATAACCTCACCACCAGATGATCCACTCATTTCCTCACCCTTCCCCTCTCCATTCCTAAATTTTCCTTCCCACTCAATTTCCCACTCATTTCCCCAACATTTGGTCCTTCGGAGCCGGATCTGGTGGTGAAATTGCGCGTAGTGGCAGCTCAAGTGTACAACGGACAATCACGCGAACCTCAGTGCGGTTGAGGTTAGGTTCGAACTTTTTGTGACTATCCTCGCGTATTTAAGGTTCAATCGTCCGATCAACGCCCGATCACCCCCTTGTGACATCGAAGAACATCAAGGATGTCGTCGACTGAGGAACCGAGCGTCGAGGAGCCGCAGCAGGAGGACGTTCAGATCGAAACCACAGCGTTCACAGCCACGCTGACCGTTCCACCGCAGCTCAAGATGGCGAAGCCGGCCGCTCCAAAGGGCACACGTAAAACATCGCCCGCTCGTCTAGCGCCCGTTTTTGTTATAAAGGCCAGGGCGCAGGAGCAACGTGTGTCCGCTCTCATGGACCTCCTAAGCACCCTCCCCACAACTTCGGAGCAGGTCACCACCGCCCGGATTGAGGGCTGGTACAAGGACACGGCTGATATACACGAGGCCTTTCTGTCTGAAAGCATGTACCTGGAGGGAGCATGGGGTGAAGCAGACCATCCTTACTTCACGGGCGACATCTTTCTGCGAGAGGCGAGAGCAGTTCGCCTCATTCGACAGGCCCTCGCGATGCTGAAGGACGCCATACCCGCACCGCTCACCGACCGATCATCACCGGCGAACGAGTTAAGTAGGCATTTTAAATTCCCAGATATATCACTGCCTAGATTCTCCGGGGACTATGCAGAATGGCCAACTTACAGAGACTTGTTCAAGTCACTTGTTTTAAATAACAAACGACTCTCTGATGTGGAGAAGTTGCATTATCTCCACGGCTCACTTGACTCGTTCCCGGCACAGCTCATAAGTGCACTTCCGCTCACCAACAATGCCCTGAACGTGGCGTGGGAGATTCTGACGACCAGGTTCGAAAACAAGCGGAGGATCGTGTTCCACCACGTCGAGCGCATCTTCAATGTCACTCCGCCCACCTCGAAGAGTCCCATTGCGTTGCGCGAAGCCATCGGCATCGTTTCAGAGGCATTGAAGATGCTGCGCACTCATATTTCAGACGCCGCCATTCTCGACACGATACTCATCCACCACGTGTTGAGACAATTGGATAAGAACACCCGGCAAGCATGGGAGACGGCGTTGGGTGCGCAGCAGGAATGTCCGACACTGACGAAACTGGAGGAATTTCTCGCATCAAGAGCCGATGCGATGGAGATGGCCGAGAAGACCGCTGCCCCGCCACAATCAACGCCCGCTCAAGGAGCACCACCCGCCAGGAAGACGGTGGTGTATCCAGGATCCTCCTCCGCTACTGCGTCGACATCGAGGAGACCACCATCAGCACACCCGGTGTCGACGCAGTCCCGCGTACGGCCAGAGGGAGGCAGTGGAAGCTACCCCTGCGACGCTTGTGACGGCGCCCACTACATCGTAAGCTGCGTGACCTTCCGGAACCTGACACCAGTTCAACGGTACCGGCTTGCAGTGTCGAAGAGTCTGTGCTTTAACTGCCTGGGTCACCATAATGTCCGGTCCTGCCGTGCGCGGACATGCAAGACATGCGCTGGGAGACACCACACCATGCTGCATGGAGCGGAGGAGATCGCCAACGCATCGACCGAACAACGCACCGCTCATTAGGGAAGTTGCACAGTCGTCTGCCCGATCAACGCCCGATCACTCACACTCAACGCCCACACATTGCATGCTACGCTGCTAGCCACAGCCGTAGCACAAGCCTGATCACAATTTACCAATCACGAAGCCCGACTGCTCATTGACCCGGGGTCTGAGCTTACTTTAGTGTCGGAGAGTTTCGTTGACCGCCTCAATATCCAGCGGCAACGATCTTCCATACCAATCACCGGCATCGGCGGCAAAAGGACATCCCACACCCGTGGCGTGGCGACGTTGACACTTCAGGCATCCAATTCCGTCGCCACAATTACTGTACGAGCCCACATCCTGAAGACGCTGACATCGATACTTCCATCTTTCGATGCGCCGCCGCAATCGTGGCCACATATTGAGAATCTGAAGCTGGCAGATCCAGACTTCCTCAAGCCACGCTCCATCGACATCATCATCGGAGCAGATACATACGGGCAAGTAATCAGACCCAATATCAAAAAAAGCTCACCTAATATGCCTATAGCTCAACTGTCAATATTTGGATGGCTCGTCCTCGGTCCAATGAGCCCACCGACGACAAACGGAGGTCATGCAGTGCATCATGCCGCAATCGCTCACGATTGCAACGCACTACAGGAACTGCTCACCCAATTCTGGGTGCAAGAGGAATTACCATCGGATTCATCCAATCAACTATCACCGGAGGAACAGGCGTGTGAAGATCACTTCAAGAATACGTACACCAGGGATTCTACAGGTCGTTACATCGTGCGAATTCCTCTCAAGTCACCAATCAATGCCTTGGGAGATTCACGCAACACGGCCCGACGATGTCTTCAACGCCTACTCAACAGATTGGGGAAAGGTGGTGAGTACGAACAACTCTACCATCAATTTATGAAGGAGTATGAAGAACTCGACCATATGGTAAGAGCACCCACCACACCATCACACCGGACAACGCATTTTTATTTGCCTCATCACGGTGTGTTTAAAAGCAGCAGTACAACTACGAAGCTGCGGGTTGTTTTCAACGGCTCCAGTCCATCATCATCAGGTCGGTCAATCAACGACTTGATGTATACTGGCCCCAATCTGTTGCTCAACATCACCGACGTGCTTCTTTGGATTCGCTCTTTTCGTCACATTTTCGCGACTGATATCACCAAAATGTACCGACAGGTTCGAGTTCACCGAGACGACTGGGACTTACAACGCATCCTATGGCTCGTCGAACAACAACGAGAGATCCCGTACCAGCTCACCACTGTCACTTACGGCATGAGAGCAGCACCATTTTTGGCCGTTAGAGCACTTTTACAATTAGCTGAGGATGAGGGATATCGATTCCCCTTGGCGGTGCCATCGATTACACACGGCAGGTACGTGGACGATATATTTGGAGGCGCTGATACGGTTCCTGAACTTACACAGATCGCACAACAACTCAAGGAACTTTGCAATGCGGGCGGCTTCCCCCTTGCAAAATGGCATGCAACGGATTATCATATTTTATCGGCTATATCAGAAGAGGATTCATCAAACGCAACCCTTCCATTAGACGACTGTGCAACAAGATTACTCGGATTAATGTGGAGGACCCAAGATGACAAATTTACATTCTCGCCCAAGTCAGAAGCATACCACGGCACGATCAACAAACGACACATTTTATCTGAAGTGGCTCAGATATTTGATCCCCTTGGCTTCGCATCACCGGTCATAATCAAGGCCAAGATGCTACTACAAGAGCTCTGGCTGTACAAGGTCGATTGGGATGAACAACTTCCCTCACAGATCGCGTCAAGGTGGCTCACGCTCAGAGAAGAATTTACAGGCTTGGCCAAGCTTTCAATTCCACGATGGATCAACACGTGGAGTGACACGAAGATACAACTCCACGGCTTCTCTGACGCATCGCAACTTGCCATGGCAGCGGTGATATATGTCACCGTTCAATAACCGTCCACAGGAAGAATGACGTCATTCGTTTGCTCCAAGACGAAAGTCGCACCGCTCAAAAGACTCACCATCCCGAGACTCGAGCTCACCGCAGCACTGCTACTTGCAAAACTTGTCAAATATGTCCAAGCCACGCTCAACATGGACATTGAGGCAACGTACTTGTGGACGGATTCCGAAGTCACACTTAAGTGGATCAAGACACACCCCTCACGCTGGAAGGACTATGTCAGGAACAGAGTTACACAAATCCAAGAACTCACTCCGTCTGCTCAATGGAGACATGTTCCTGGCACGTGCAACCCAGCTGACTGCGCATCAAGAGGAATCACGACGGAGCAGCTGATTCATCATCCGCTGTGGTGGACGGGACCACCATGGCTCGCTCAACAGGTCGACAAGTGGCCACAACAGCAAGACAACACCGAAGAGGAATGCAAGCTTGAAGAGCGCGCCGGCATCTCCTTATTTGTGGGCACGCCGAAAATCGACTATCACTGGGATCTCGTTTATCGATATTCGTCTCTTACAAAATTGCTCAGAATTACAGCTCTCTGTTTTAGATTCGCCTCACGACTCAGGAAATCACCAGACGCCTCACCAGCAGCACTCGTTACACCAGCTGACTTGGAGAAAGCGAGGATCTTCTGGATCAAGGCGACGCAAGCAACGTTCTTCGCACACGAGCTCAAACTCCTGCATTCACAAACGCCCCTGCCGCACAACCATGTGCTCAGTCGACTCACCGCATTCATTGACAAACAAGGCGTCATGCGTGTCGGTGGGCGACTCAACTTCTCGTCAATCAACGATGAAGGTAAGCACCAAGCAATCCTTCCTCGCAACTCACGATTGTCTGAACTGATCATAGACTATGCACACCAACGCACTCTACACGGCGGCACACAACTTACGCTGGCGCATATCAGGCAATCATATTGGATCATCGGCGGCAGAGCACCAGTGAAGACACACATCCTCCGGTGCGTCGCGTGCGCGCGGCAGAGGGGGATCCGTGCACATCAACTGATGGGCCAACTACCTCTCTGTCGTGTGTCACCCGCACGACCGTTCTACTACACCGGAGTGGACTACGCAGGACCGCTAACACTGAAGACGTGGAAAGGACGAGGCGCGAAGACGCAAAAGGGCTGGATTTGCGTGTTTGTTTGTCTCACCACATCAGCTGTACATCTCGATGCAGTTACAGACTACTCAACGGAAGGGTTCATCGCGACGTATCGGCGCTTTTCATCACGGCGTGGCATTCCACACACGCTCCATTCAGACTGCGGAACCAACTTCGTGGGCGCAGATGCCACACTCCGCAGACTTTTCATCGAGGGAACACGGGAGCATCACGCCGTAGCAGCCGAACTTTCCAAGGACAACGCTCACTGGACGTTTTTGCCTCCAGCATCACCACATATGGGTGGAAAATGGGAAGCAGCGGTGAAATCAACGAAATTTCATCTCCGAAGAACGATAGGTGAGACTTCCTTAACATTCGAAGAACTCACTACGCTGCTTTCCCAGATAGAGGCAATTTTGAATTCTCGTCCGCTCGAACCATTGAGCGATGATCCTGAGGACTTTGCAGCATTGACACCTGGACACTTTTTGACTGGCAGCGCACTGACCACATTGCCCGATCCGTCTCTCCTGGAATTGTCGACGACAAGGCTGTCACGATGGCAACTCGTGCAGCAAAAGGTACAACAATTTTGGGCTCACTGGTCTAATCATTATTTGCAACGCCAACAGGCTATTTCCAAATGGCACCATCCATCCAACGCCATTAAGGTCAACACCCTGGTCCTGATCACTGACGAGAGACTACCACCGTGCAAATGGGCACTTGCCAGGGTAACAGCGCTACACCCCGGCAAGGACGGACTTACGAGAGTGGTGACTCTACGGACAGCAACCACTACGCTCACCAGGCCGATCACGAAGCTCGCCGTACTGCCAGTGAACACTCAAGAGGACTGACCACCGAGACAACATCGCCAAGTCCGTTCCCGATGGCGGGCGGAATGTTTGAGAAACCCGCTCGACAGCGCATCCTGCCGCCGACGACCACCTGGCGGCAGCACTTCCCAAGCTCGATTCGCGAGCGCCGGTTCGCGTACCGGTGAAAAGCTGGAATGCGTGGAATGCGCGAAACGCGGGCGGCGCCATGCGCCGTTCCGCTAATTTGACCACTTCTACCACGTCTCTTGTAGCGCGAGTCAGATTTCTTGTTCGATCACCGAATTATCAATTTCCACCGCATCCCAGCTTCTCATCTTTATTGCATTTCCGACCGATCAACACGAGATACGCTGCCGTGAACAGTAAGCGATACGCCGACAACCGAAGCGTCAATATTTAAGGTACATCACCAAGTTTCCGATCAGGCACTGCACGTGGCCGTACTTTTACCACGTGCATCCGCGACCGCGCATTTACACAGACACTGGGGGGCATTAATTATAGCAATTGTGTCCGAATCAACACACAAAGACTTTGTATAATACTGACGAGCTGCACCGGTTTACCTACAATAAATCGGCACTAGCGAACGCAACACGCGAACACGTGTCTTTTATAACCTCACCACCAGATGATCCACTCATTTCCTCACCCTTCCCCTCTCCATTCCTAAATTTTCCTTCCCACTCAATTTCCCACTCATTTCCCCAACAGAATTTAATAAGGAAATTTAAGAAAGAATCATGGAAAAGCCATATACAGGCAAACGCAAATAAGGATCCGTGGGGATTGGTATACAAAATTTATGCTGACAAAATGAAAAGCAGTGAGATATTTTATACGGTAAATACGGAAGGCAATGAAGCGTTAGATTGGGTTAAATCGATGGAAATGGTTTTAGAGAAATTAATCCCCCAGAATGAGAAATCAAGGGAAACAGGCTATCACGTAGAGACCAAGCAAAGATGCGAGGGATATATGAGTCAAAACATGGAACCGTACATCACGTGTGGTGAGGTTTCCGAGGCAATTAAGAGACTTAAGAGTAATAAAGCGCCAGGAATGGACCGCATAAATCCGGAAATTGTTAGAGCAGTACATATCTATACTAAAGAATTGCTTCAAAGAATATTCAATAGCTGCTTAATGAACGGTGCATTTCCTAAACAATGGAAAACGGCGAAACTAAAGCTAATATTAAAAGATATGGACAAAGATCCGTCAGATCCAGCATCGTACAGGCCAATTTCTCTCCTTTCAGTGTTAGGTAAGGTGTATGAGAGGATTATAGTAAATCGTATACAACTGTTATATCACGAAAACGACTTGGAGAGTAGCAAACAGTTTGGATTTAAGAAAAATAGATCGACAGAGGATGCCCTGTATAAAGCAGTTTGTGACATTAGAAGCTCACTGAAAAAAATATACTGTCGCGATTTTTATTGACATAAAAGGAGCTTTTGACAACTTTTGGTGGTACGCCATACTAAACAGAATTACGGAGACGAAGTGTTCGCAATTACTGTATCAATTCCTACAAAATTACTTTGCAGAAAGGAAGGCTGTAGTAGCAACGAAATTTGGAATGGTTACGAAACAAATACAAAAGGGGTGCCCGCAGGGGTCAATTATAGGACCAAATGCCTGGAATATGGTTATGGATACGTTGCTTAGTATACAAATTGAGAACTGTGAATTCACGGCATACGCAGACGACCTGTTGGTGTTAGTACACGAAAATTCGAGAAACGACCTAGAGGAAACTGGAACATTGGTGTTGGAGCAAATTGCTGATTGGTGCGACAAGCAGAAGTTAGAAATTTCAGAGGTTAAGACGAAAGCTGTGTTATTTAAAGGGAATATGATTAAATCAAAATTGCCAGACTTGAGGTATAAAGGTAGAAAAATAAAGTACACTGAAGAAATTAGGTACTTAGGAATGATTTTTGATCGAAAGTTAACTTTTGTACCACACGCAAAATATATTAAAGAGAAAATTAAAAAACTCTGTGGAAAATTTTACAGAATTGCAAGAGCAAAATGGGGGATTAAGAAAAGAAATATGGAGATCGTGTACGATGGGGTGGTTTGCCCGATTGTAACTTACGGGGCGGGTGCCTGGATTGATTGCATTCAGAAAGCTCACGTCAGGCGAAGCATTGATTCAGCACAGAGATTTGCTCTTCTATGCGTATCGAAAGCATGTAGAACGGTGTCAACGGTAGCATTGCAAGTACTGACTGGTAAGATGCCTATGGATTTACCAATATCAATGAGAGGAGTTAATTACACTGTCTAACAAATTTTGACTTTTTTTATGCTTCGTAATATCTGTTAGGCGATTCTTATAGATTTCGATGCTCTAAACCCGAATCTGCAACCCGTTCCTTTCCATCACCCTCAGTTTTTGAAAAAATGAATTTTGAAAAAAAGCACCTTTTTTCAACTTTGAACAACAATTCTGTTGAAACTATGAAAGATAGACTGATTCTATTAGTCGCAAAAAATTCAGCAGACATTTCTGCATAAATTGGTATGAATCGTTTTTGCAATATCAATTTACAAAGATGTTTAAATAATAGTTGAATTGGGCAAGACACGTTTTACGCGCCTATTTTGGGACACTTTTTTCAAATTATCGTCAAAATGGTGCGTCTAGGGTAAATTCCAATTACACTGAGCGATAGAGCAGACATTTTTCTATGGAGATCCATCATCAGATTTTGCGAAATACGTTTTGGCTGCGCACAGGAAAACGAAATAGTCGTGCGTGTCACGCAACGAGCGCAGTGGTTCTCCGACATTACCGTATTGACCGCGCTCCGCTGCAAAGAGGCCCGAGCAGGTGACTTGTCGCGCGTGTGAGCGGCGCTCGGCTGCTCGGGCCACTCCGCAGCGGAGCGCGGTCAATACGATAAGGTCGGAGAACCACTGCGCTGGTTGCGTGACACGCACGACTATTTCGTTTTCCTGTGGGAAGCCAAAACGTATTTCGCAAAATCTGATGATGGATCTCCATAGAAAAATGTCTGCTCTATCGCTCAGTGTAATTGGAATTCGCCCTAGACGCACCATTTTGACGATAATTAGAAAAAAGTGTCCCAAAATAGGCGCGTAAAACGTGTCTTGCCCAATTTAACTATTATTTAAACATCTTTGTAAATTGATATTGCAAAAACGATTCATACCAATTTATGCAGAAATGTCTACTGAATTTTTTGCGACTAATAGAATCAGTCTATATTTCCTAGTTTCAACAGAATTGTTGTTCAAAGTTGAAAAAAGGTGTTTTTTTTTTCAAAATTCATTTTTTCAAAAACTTAAGGTGATGGAAAGGAACGGGTTGCAGATTCGGTTTTAGAGCATCGAAATCTATAAGAATCACCCAACAGATGTCACGAAGCAAAATACGTGTTGGACTGTGTTATATGTTAAGACGCGGGAAACACGTAACTTGTTTAGAATATACAACGCCGGAAAATTTAGAAGATATAGATGATGAAACTAGATTTCGGGAAATGTCAAAATTCAGGAATATATTGGAACAGGAATGGCAAGACCGTTGGAACAATGAGAACAGAGGTAGGGATACATATCGGTTTATAAAAAATGTTAAATTTAGTGTTGAAAGGAAATTGTTCCAACCAGGAATTAAAACTACGTTTATTTTGACAGGAAAGGGATCATTGAATAGCATACTTCATAAAATTAAGGCTAGCGACACTCCGAACTGCCCCTTTTGTATTGATCAAACAGAGGACGTTGACCACGTATTAAAGTACTGCGCAGAATATGACGAATTTCGAACAGGAAAAATTAAAGAATTACTAGAGCAAGATGAGAATGGAATCAGGTTAGAGAAAATGATAGAAGGAAGGATAATATTTAACGAATTCTCTGAATTTGCGAAGGAAATATTTGAGAAAAGGGAAAGCAGAATGGTAGAAATAAACTGGTTAGCCTCCACGCGGCTAGGGACGGATAACGTGGTACACCACCACGGCTAAGAGACCGGGCAAATAAAATGAAATTGAATTAAATTGGATTGAATTGAATTGAATTGAATGAAATGAAATTAAATGAAATGTTAAATGTTAAATGTTAAATGGTTAAGATAAATGTAAATAGAATCAAAAATTTAGTAATTTACAGAAAATGGAAAAGGAAATGGATTAATATTTAGGAAATTAGAAGCAATAGGAAAGGAAATAAAAGAAAACTATGTTATTATTATTGTTGGTATTATTATTATAAGTGTTGTTACTGTTGTCATTTTTATTATTATTATTATAGTAATAAGAGTGACGAGTGGCATGCACTCGCGGAATTATTAGAAAACATAGACTCAATAAGCGGAGATGAGCGAAAGCTCAGGAGCCGCACAGAAGTGAAAATAAATGAAAAAAAAAAAAATTTTCCAACTTATGGCGGGGGCCACTGGGATCGGAGGCTTAATGCTCTGACTAGGCTAGCTTGAACGATTTTGCCTTTGTCTAGGGATATTGCGGCTTCCGGGTCAGATGGTCCCGCTCGGAGACTTGTTCAACTCGAACGTATTAGACAAGTTGACGAGCTCAAGTCATCTTAAGTGATGACAGGGGCGTAAAAACCCAAGACCGATCGAGCACCTTCTCGAAGTGGTTACTGCCCCGGGTGACGCTGTTAAGGGTCTGTTTGTGCCTTGGCAGACCTGAACTAAACTCGACGGATCGATAGAGATCAGGGGAGGAACGGTGGTAGGCCCCGTGATCTAGCCCATCAAGGGGTCTCCTCTTCCTACAGAGAACACATCGACCCTGATAGAGTCCATTGAACAAGAGACCGTTCCCGCAGGAGGAGACGGATGTCTCACGGGGGTGACGATCCCGCGAACTCCAGTTGGTTCACCAAACCTAGCCGGTACCTCGGAATGCTGGGGAGTTCGCAAGAGCTCTTCTGGCTGGGTTGGTTTCGAGGGGGCAGTGGCGGAGTCGCTTTGGCAAGCGTCCGCTGGATTGTAGAGAAATGACTATTTGGGCTAGCCGCCCGACCATCCGGCACATTATGCGTGTGTGGTTGCGGTAGTATAGACCTAAGAGTCGAGGACAACCGTTAGCCACCACCTTGAATAGGCATATAGAGCAAGTGTGCCAACTTATTCACAAGCATCTCATGTGTACTGTACGGTCACTTATATTTGTGCCGGGCGTGAGGGCACTGCGATGTCAAAGGTGGCCGCGAAGTAAGGCTGGAAATTGGCTAGGCCAGGCCTGCCGAACTTGTGATACTCGTGGCACATCTTCCCCCCTAGCACCGTACCGCCCCGCGGTGCCGGCGGAGGAGAAGAGCCATCTCTCTATGGCTACTGCTCTGAGATCGGAGAATGGGTACCGCGTCACGGGCACCTCTCCGCTTCACCGCTACATCTTCGATGCTCGACTGTCGTCGCTTCATTGCTTTACCAAATGCTCTGCGAGTAACGATACAGAATTAGCGAAACGGAAGGATGCCAAAGCGAAAGATTGCGAATCGTCGCTTCCACGATGAATGGTAAGCGCATTTTTTTTGTAGCAGATTGTGGCGGCCACCTGCAATGTTTAATTTGCGGGATAAAGCTTGCGACCATGCAAAAATTCCACATTTATAGGCGTTATTCTAGCTATCACGCAAAAACTCATGATATCTATTCGGCAGAACAACGGGTCGAAATGATAACAAAATTGAAATCACAGTACGCTACAAAAGTAGAGGGTACACTGACGAAAGAACAGAAAAGTCTTGCTGCTTCCTATGCCGTTGCATTGGAAATGGCACGTGCAAAAAAACCCTTCACAGACGGAGAACTCATAAAAAAATGTTCAATCGAAATGGCGAAAGCCTTCGGAAATGAAACTGCAGTGGAAAGTTTTAAGACAGTATCCCTGGGACGGACAACTGTATGTACAAGAATTGGCGAAATCGGTGTACATATTGAAAATAAATTGAAAACCTTATTAGAACGCTGTCGTTATTTTTCATTATGCTTGGACGAGAGCACAGATATTAGTGACGTAAGTCAATTATTAATATTTGTCCGTGGTATAAACGACGACTTTACCATTTTTGGAGAATTGTTAGCACTTGTGCCGCTACACTCGACTACGAGGGGATTGGACATTTTCAATGCAGTCCGTGAAGAGGTGGAAAAATACGGAGGATTTTCGAAATGCACTGCCGTTGTGACAGACGTGGCGAAATCGATGGTAGGGCATGAGAATAGATTCTGGGGACATTTGAGAAAGAATAACATCAATTGCCGAACACTGCATTGCATTATCCATCAAGAAGCCTTGTGCGGAAAAATTGTAGTCTTGAGCTCGACTATGAAATTAGTTGTAAAAGTTACAAATTTAATTCGAGGAGGAAACCGAGCATTATCTCACCGCAAATTTCAGAGTTTTTTACAGGATGTTAATGCTGCACACGGGGACCTTCCGTTACACAGTGAGATACGTTGGTTCAGTGCAGGTAAAACCTTGAAAATATTTTTCGATTTAAGAAATTTGATCCCTGAATTTTTAAAAAATGAAATTAAAACAAATACCTCAGACATTCAAGATAAATTGAAAGACGTACAATTTTTGATGGAGTTAGCGTTTTTAACCGATATAACACAGCATCTAAATTGTTTCAATCTTAAACAGCAACAAAATCAAACTGTGTCCGATTTGATTGGACACATCAACGGTTTTAGAAATCAACTGAAGTTATTTACAGCAGAAATAAGACAAAACGAGCTGTACCATTTCGCATCTTGCATAGAAATTGTCGCAGAGCATGCCAATGCAACTTTCACGCAATTTGTCTCACCGCTATCAGAGATTGAGCTGCAATTTGAAAAACAATTTCAAGATTTCGATTTAATGAAAAATGACCTCGTAATTTTTAATAACCCCAAAAGGATGTACAATTCCAGACCAACAGCTTGAATATCGACTGGAACTGTGTAATTTGCAAACAGATCCAATTTTGATCAGTAAAAATGAACATGGGGCTGAATTTTTTAAATTGCTCTTCCCTAAGAAGTATCCGAAACTTTTAAATTTAGGCTTAAAGATTTGATCAATGTTTGGCTCAACCTATAAATGTGAAAGCACTTTTTCAGCTATGAAATTTATAAAGTCCAAAAACCGTTCCTCATTACCTGACTATTCATTAATGCATCTGCTGCGAATAGCAACAAATATTCCAGTTGACATTGAAGCATTAGTACGTCAAATGCTCTTAGTAATTAAAAAAAACTAGTGGAACGCAGTGGAAAAACCGTCCCCAAACTAAAAAGCTAAAACGGCATAAAATCATTTTTATTAGGTCGGTGTTAAAGTAAAGACAAACCAAAGTTCGCAAAATAGTACAGTGGCTCACTGGTCATGTGTTTTTTTTGAAGAATCGATTCTCTTCCCCAGAAAAACAATTTCTCCAACATTTTTTATTTCGATTTTTCAAGAGAATCTGTAGCATTTATTACTCGCGAATTCGATGCTTCACCCCAAAAAATCGATTCTTCCGAGATCCATTGTTTTATTTGAATTTTTCAAGAGAATCTGCAGCATTTATTACTCGCGAGCTCGATACTTTACCCCAGCGCGGTCGACGAGTGGGGCCCCTAACGCCGCTATTTCCACCTCTACTAGGTAGAAGTAGTTCACCTTTATGAGAGTTCCTCGTTGGGCCTCGTCCCGCGCGGCTTACTTAGTCTACTATCTCTACTTCCGAATCTTCGCGAATTTCGGTTATCACGACAGTGGATGGTACGATTTCCGGTTCTAGGGGCTCGAAGTAGACCGTGAACTGGTCTTGCCCCGGAGGTAGTTCGAACGGACAAGGGTGTTCTGGGGAAGTCTAGACCAGTTGTGTGCGTTGTCCGGGGTGTTGGTAGATAGGCGGAGTGGAATTCGCGGATTCGCTCGCAGCTTGTCGGGATGCTTGCGACCAATACAACCGTGCAGCTTCGCGACGTGCTCGGTGTTTTACTCCAGCCTGGGGAGCTCCTCTATAATCCCTACGTCGCGGGCGACGTCGGGGTGCGGGGTAACGGGGTGCTCTCTGGTTGTGGATTTCAATGGGGGGATTGTTACGATCCGTTGAGATAATCACTGACCTTGGGGCCGAACCGTCGTGCGCCGAAAGTGGTTGAGTAGCCACGATCACAGCGAGGGGGCCGCCGCTGGCCACCGGAACCAGTGTCCTCAGGTTGCAACGAATGAATCGCTTTAAAGGTCACCGGAACTCTGAGGTTCGTTGGTGCCGGCGGGGTATTGCCCGCTAGGCGACTCAGGCACAAACTCTACGGCGACAGCAAGGACCCCTCGGTTTACGCGCCCGGCGGTTTCGGTAGCACAAGTTATCGCGGGCAGGGGAAGGGGTGAAATGCCCCGTCTAATTAGACTCAGAGAACACTCGGATAACCAGGTTTTACGCGGGTGTGCGTGTGCGCGTCGCGAGGATGGGTGGTAGGGTAGGTGATTCACGAGATTGTGTATTTGGTGTTTATTAACTGATCGAACCCTACAATTTGAACAAGTGAAACGGCTCCACTTCGTTGTCGTGAGCGTCGAGTCGAAGATCGGGACTAGGCGCAGTGTCTCGACCATGCAGGTTACTTATAACTAATTGAGTTTCAGAGCTTCACCACGCTGGTTACTTATAATGGTTCGAATTTCAAAGGCTGCTTGATTGCACAAACCTGAGGTTGGCTGACGAGATACAGGAACAATGTCACTGATTCTACCGCGTTGATTATTCACTAGACTTAACTTGATTTTATTGACTTGACTTGACTTAACTTGACTTGATTCTATTCGTTACACTTGATTCACTTGAAAGATATCGAAGGTAAATACTAAATCGGGTGTTATGCTTCGCACCCGCACTTGAATTCTTAATACGCGAACAACGGTGCAGCTCGAAGCACTGCACAAACAGAAGTGAATTGAAAAATGTCCAACAAGTGAGTCACAAGTCCCAAGTGGTAAGTACCCGAAAAGGGTCTCCTACTGCCCTATATAGCCGCCACGCTCCGCTGAGCGGCGTTCGCATGCTGACACTGCATCAGCGTTATATCCTGGGAACGGCGCGACAGATGCCTTTCCCAGGACTCGGCTACACGTGTCTTATCTTTTGAGATTCCTTTTCTGGCATACAGCGTTATTTGGCGGTCGTCCGGTCGCTGGGCGCGGGAATTTGGCGGCGCCATATCTCGTATGTTTCGCTCGTTCCCTACTCGCGTCGTCTTGGCTATCGCTCGGGTGTAGGTTACCTCTACTTGTCGCGCGTGGCGTGTCTTATCGCTAACGGGGGTCCGTGAGAACCGCACTACATTCCTCCAGCTAAATCTTAGAACTATTGAACGAGCATTAGACGGCTGCGAGAGCAATCGATTAGTTAATTCTTTAATATTTTTAGGAAAGTGAAAATTTGCGGGCGGGTGGAGGACGCAGGACGTAACACTGTTGTGAGAGTACAATTCGAAAAGACCGCGAGAGAAAGGACCTCGGAAAGAAGGTAGGGGTCGCAGGTGGTGCGCGAGGCCCCCCCCCCCCCCCCCCCCCCCCCTCCAAGGCACGCCACCGGCGCTACGGGCCTGGCGGTAGGAGTCATTTAGTAAGAAAGGAATATTTGAGTGAAGCGCACGACATATGACAAATCTCAACGAGATAAAATTGAGTGTAGTAATAAATGAGCCAAGGATGTATCCGAGCGGATAAGATAAGTAGAAAAGAAATAAACCATTCACACCAAATTGTTTATTGTTTAATGTCAAACCATACACTGTCTTAAAACTTTCCACTGCAGTTTCATTTCCGAAGGCTTTCGCCATTTCGATTGAACATTTTTTTATGAGTTCTCCGTCTGTGAAGGGTTTTTTTGCACGTGCCATTTCCAATGCAACAGCATAGGAAGCAGTAAGACTTTTCTGTTCTTGCGTCAGTGTACCCTCTACTTTTGTAGCGTACTGTGATTTCAATTTTGTTATCATTTCGACCCGTTGTTCTGCCGAATAGATATCATGAGTTTTTGCGTGATAGCTGGAATAATGTCTATAAATATGGAATTTTTGCATGGTCGCAAGCTTTATCCCGCAAATTAAACATAGCAGCCACAATCCGCTACAAAAAAATCCGCTTCCCATTCATCGTGAAAGCGACGATTCGCAATCTTTAGCTTTGGCATCCTTCCGTTTCGCTAATTCTGTTCACAGACGGAGATCGCACATAAGGTCCGCGCCATACAGGCGATCTGCCTTAACTTATCTAATCGGGTGAGTAAGGAGGTAGCTAGCCTTGTTATGGCGCAGGTTGAGGCCCTCCCACAAGTAGCAAGGGACCTCGTGCTTAAGAATGGCCTCTCCGAACGAAAGGCCAAGATCGCTTCGCAAGAGGCAGTTAAGGCACATAAAGCGGTCAAGAGTGCCATCTCTGAGTCCCTTAGAAAAGTGACTCAGAGAGAATGTAAGCCCTTGTCCTATGCCGATATGGCAAAAAGGATGAAGGGAGGCGTAGGTACTGCACCAAATGAGAAAGCACAGGTACATGTGGTAAAGATCTTTGCCACAACCAAGGGGAAAGATCAGTATACCGACAGCGATGCGACCACCAAAAAGAAGGTCCTTTCATTGATAAACCCGACCAAAAACAGGATAGCGTTCAAGGCTGTCAAGCGTATACATGGAAACGGGGTTTCCATTGAAACCAAGACTCAGGAGGGTCTTCCTAGAGTCCGCAAAACTGAAAGAGGCTCAGATTGTAACCGTATTTCTACGCGGTTACATACGCGCACACACGACGGTGCCCGCGTATGCATTGTATGCACTAGATCGAACGCCTCATAGAGGGAGATCTTTCGCGCGCGCCGCGGTACTTCTTACAACAGAGGGACACCCCTCTCGCGTACATAATGGTCTCACCGCGGGTATACAAACCCCGAATTTATCATGTTAATTTGTCTTATCTTGAGTTAGAGGCCTAGTCAACCTCGATACGCAAGAACGGGACCCAACGTACATTCAGTAGCCTCAGATTATCGAAAAGTCGAGATACGTAAAGTATTCTCAAAGCGAAGGGATTAGAAAATTGCATTACGGTCTTTAACGCACGTAGTAACGTCTCAAGCGAGTGT
Source organism: Priocnemis perturbator (assembly GCA_963942575.1). Taxonomy (NCBI): domain Eukaryota; kingdom Metazoa; phylum Arthropoda; class Insecta; order Hymenoptera; family Pompilidae; genus Priocnemis; species Priocnemis perturbator. Next base: position 10,960,903 of record OZ012654.1, on the reverse strand, counting down.
GTGTGAATACTCGGGGAGTCACGAGTAAAATCTGACTGTTTGTATTAAATTCACTCATTACTTTAACAGGGTTAAACAAACGTTCCGTAACTTAAATTCACGCATGCAACATCCTACAAGCTGACTCCCTTAATCGAGGAAGCACTACGTCGAATAACGCGGTCGTTCTTCAAGATAAGTCCAAAAGAGTAGAGAGTAAGAATAAAGAAATTAGATCCACGGAGGAATAAGGTGCCTGACCAAGACACTCGACCGGTACTTGACTGTACCCCTTGCTGTCGGTCTTCGGCCTACCCGACTCCTCGCAGTGTGTTAAGTCCGAGTCACCTTTAAATTCACGTAACCTGTGATAACAAGGCGAAACTGTCTGGTTGCACGGCTGGTACTTGGTTGTATCCCCCGCCGACTGGTCGTTGTCGTAGCCGAAGTACTCACGGGTACATTACAAATGTAGATTTGCATCGACTCGTATTGGTACTAGGTCACCTCAGAGGAGTTATCTTGATCGACGCCGCGTTTTAGCGACTCATCGGAGAGAGCCCTCTGCCACTCTGATATTAGCACCTCACGCCAGGCTTTCCTGAGTCGAGACACAAGCGTAAACACCGACGCGTTTTTGCGTGTAAAGGAACAGCTGTGTAAGGCTCTTCTAGCCACCGTCTGCAGTTCCCGGACATATACACAAGCGCCTGTGTGTGCATATCTATTTTGTAAATATACCGGACCTATCTATAAATAGCACGCGTACACTACCTCACGCATATCTCTATGTAAGAGATTTCATATACATCGCCGATCAGCAATACGTACGGTTTGTCGTACGGATTGCAATACTCACACGATCGCGCTGACATATACATATTCTGTACCATTACCATCGTAAACAGAATATACTGACTTTCTACCAGAAACTGACCATACCCACTTATTGCATTGCCTCTTGTCGCCTAGTGGTTCGAATCCACGGGCATTTCACACGTGCCCATTATATAGTCAGTGACAACTATCTATTACTTATTTTTGTTTTTCCTCGGTCATTGCCATAGGGATCCGCAACTCCTTCAGAGTGCCTATCCGCAATTGCCGAGGGAGTTTGTGACGTGTCACGGTCACAAGCTGAAAGTGGAGCTCCCGGTGAAGAGGAGGCCGCTCGTTATTATCTACGACGTGCTCTCCTCAGCCCTCCGTAAGCACAACCTTAAGGATCTGCCCAAGGAAGTTTGCGAAAAAGCCATCGTGCCCCGTTTCAAAACGGGGAAGATGGCTAAAGCGAATCACTGGGTTATCGAGGTTGACCCGATGATTCGAAAAAGACTCCTTTCCGGAGCGAGGGTGTTCCTTGGATGGTCGTCCTGGCGGGTTCAGGACTACCTATCGGTGACGCGGTGCTACAAGTGCCAGGCCTACGGGCATGTCGCTAAGCATTGCCGATCCAAGGATGATGTTTGCGGTCACTGCGCTCAACCGGGGCATACCTTTGCGAAGTGCACGGCGAGGGTGAAAGCCAGCGGCCTGCCCCTGCTATAAGTCACTTGGCAAATCATACAAGCATCCTTCTAGGGACAAGAACTGTCCATCTTATTTGATGGCGCTAGAGAACCTCATTAGCCGAACGAATTATACTGCGAACGAGATAACTGGCCAGTTTGGCAGTCTCTATGTGGTCAGCCAGTATTTCCAATTCTCTGATGAGATTGAGGTCGGCATGGCCGCGTTGGACAAACTGCTGATCGAGTTGCGGGACTACCCGGTTGTTATTGTCGCTGACGTCAATGCCAAATCTCCCCACTGGGGTAGTGCGGCAACTGACGAACGCGGTGACGCTATGGAGGATTTCATAGCGCAACACAACCTGATAGTCCTAAACGAGACCGGAAACGCCCCGACGTTTTCTGGCCCGACTGGTTAGTCAAATATCGACGTCACTATGGTCACGCAGAAGGCTATTCACTTGGTGAGTAGTTGGAAGGTTCGACCATCATGGACGAACAGTGACCATAGCTCAATTGAAATAATACTTCTTAACCCATCTAACGATGGCGACTTAGCTGAGCAGGAGCCTCTACCAAAAGGCGCTTCCTGCTCACTTCTCTTAACTCGCGGAAGTTTGATCAGACGCTATTAAGTGAGAGGGATGCACTATCCTCCTTTAAAGTTGAACGACGCGAGGACGTTGAACGCTTGGCGGAGGCAGTCGAGAAATCGATCGTCAAAGCTTGTGAAGCGTCTATGCGCAGGAAGACAAAGCACGTTAAGTCGGTCCCATGGTGGACGCCAGATTTGACTAAATCGAAGTACTTGACGTACAAAATGAGAGTCGCGTTCGCGGTTAACAACTTGCGTACGCCAGAAGGATACACGCTAAGTTGGCACGACACAGCTAAGACCTTATTAGACACCCTCGTCCCCGACGATAGTCGGGAGGACGAAACCCCGGAGCAAGTGACGATGCGGGCCGATGCCTTGACTATACCCGTGGCGGAAGACACTCCAGTCTTCACGCCGAAGGAGGTGGGTAAGGCGATATCGACCCTCAAGCACAAGAAATGCCCAGGGATTGATCCCATCGATAACGAAATAGTTCAGTGTTCATGGAGCGTGCTCCACGGACCACTAATAAAGTTATATAATGAGTGTCTTCGGTGGGGAGTATTCGCCACCGCCTGGAAAGTGGGTTCTATTAGAACGCTACTTAAAAGCGAAGATAAGGATAAAACCTTGACAAAAGTCTTAGAGAAGATCATAGCTATGAGGATGCGGGCAGTGTTTGACGAATCGGTGCATAGCTCCGATCGTCAATATGGATTTAAGACTGGGAGGTCGACCGAGGATGCCTTGGTCAAATTCCGGTCGCTGACATCCAACTGCCCCGGAAAGTATGCGATCGCTCTTTCTCTTGACATCTCAGGTGCCTTCGACAATGTCTGGTGGCCCAGCGTCTTCAAGAATTTGAAGTGTCGGGCATGCCCCCCGAATCTGTACTTGTTGATGCAAGATTACTTCCTGAACCGGGAGGTGAGAATCACCTCCAATTACGGTCAGGTTGCAAAGCGGGTGACCAAAGGTTGCCCACAAGGATCAATCCTTGGCCCAAGTTGTTGAAACCTCATCTTCGAAACAGCTAGAAAGTGTGCCCAATAGCGATACCATTGCCTATGCAGACGACCTCCTTGCAGTCATCTACGGAGACTAAAGGTTGGAAGTCGAACGTACGAGCCAAAGAGTGACAGATGCAATAGTGGATTGGGTTAAAACCCAGAAGCTCGCTCTGTCGGCAGCGAAAAGCGAAATGATCCTAGTTAAGGGACATTTCGATTTGAATAGGCCACCTGTTATACGGATCGAGGGGAAAAGTGTGGCGATGAAGCGTACCATGAGGTGCCTCGGAGTCTAATTTAGCACTAGACAGGGAATGGCAGCTAATGTCAACCATATAGGAGGGAAGTGTGTGAAAGCCTTCAATAATCTGGCTAGATTAGCCAGAGCAAATTGGGGCCTCTGGACTGTAGGACTCTGGCAGCTTTGTACAGAGGACTATATGTTCCGGTGGCTACATATGCTAGCGCAAGCTGGGCTGACCTGTTGACCAACACCAACAAGAAAGTCTTGTTAAGAGGTCAACGACAGGTCTTGCTCAGGTTCACTAAGGTTTACCGAACGGTGTCAACCGATGCTATCCCTGTGATAGCGGGAGTGATACCGGTCGACTTGGCGATCATCGAACGATCATATATATACAAGGCCTCGAAAGGTTCGGATTTCGAGGGCTTTGTGTTCCGCCAGAGTGACGTCGATCGCGAAATCATAACACTTGATGAGGTGAAAGCCTCGATCAGGCGAAAGATCATGCAGCTGTGGCAATCCCGTTGGGAACAGTCATCGAAGGGCTACGTTCGCCTTCTTTAGCAACGTCACAGAAAGACTCACCAGAAAATGGATCACATTGGACCACTATACGACCCAGTTCCTTAGCGGCCACGGAGACTTCCGGGGCAAGCTGATGGAACGGGCTCTGGTAGAGAGCGGCGAGTGCGAGTCCGGCGTGTTGGAAACATCATCCCACCTCCTCTACGACTGCGTCAAATATACAGATTTAAGACTAGTCCTGATACAGGCGATGGACGGGGTCCGATGGCCGGTACCCGAATCCAACTTAACCTCGAACGGCCTGTTCAGGATTTTCCGCGACTACACGAGATCTGTACTCAAAGCCAGAGAGGAGGAACGGAAGGCTCAGCAATTATTATTACAAGAGCCTCCTCTTCCTGTATAGACAGTGACGCCAGATCTGGCTCGCTAGCACGCACCGTGCTGGCGTTGGTGGGGGTAATAGGCGTGTGTGCGTAGCCTGTCTGTGAGAGCTGCGTGGAGCGAAGGACGGAACTATGCTGCGTCTCCGTTCCACCAACGTCGTGTGACGTCACGTATCGTGACGACACATAAGAAGGACAGAACTATGCTCCGTCCCCTCTCAACCAATATCGCGCGTTGCGTCTTTGAGTCGTGATAGCGCGAATCAATGAGACGACATAAAATAAAATATAATAATGAATACTTTATTAAGAATGAATATAGTTACTGGCAGAGATTCGGTGTTAAAATGTAGACTAAGACTAAACTCGCAGCGTAGAACATGCTTCTTATATCTACGGTTTGTGAGAAGAGGGGGTTGCGTTGGTAGCCCAGAGAAGGGCGAAGGCGTCCTCCAAGACGTCTCTCTTCTTGGTAAGGGAGTCTCTAGGAATTTAGGCTATCTGGACATCTGTGTACACTCAGATGTCGTCACAGCTGCATGTACTTCACTATCTGTCAGTTTCTGGTTACCCGGACGTCGTAAAGTATCCCTCGGTACGATATCGGTGGTCAAAAAAGGGAAAGCGGCGAAGGGCTCGGTACCTGGGCCCGCTTACACCTCCCCGGGTAGTTTAAGATTTTAGTTCGGGTACTGATCTAAACTAAAATCCATAAGCAGCCTTCATCGGTCTCGTTCTAGGTCATTGAGCGATGAAGCGTACCCCTTCCGGTCTGTCGGCAGAAAATGTTGCCTCTGTTGCGGCTGGTGCAACATGTTGCGTGGGTGCTTTGTTGCCAAAGCTACAATTATCATATGGTACATAGCACAATCGTATTGTTCTTATAACTAGCTTAAATAATTCTATTCTACGCAGGAGAACTATTGTCGAACCCTAGTCGTACTGGTACAATCTTACATTTGTCTAATGCTTTACTCTGTATTAATTCTAAATAATCAAAAGGCGAGAATACCATTTCGCGGTGTCTATTGCTATCACATTCTTATCTGGGTGGATCATAAGCCGCGATACCCAGTTCATTTGAGGGATGGAATTGGTCTAATCATCTGGTATTCTTTCCTCTCTAACAATGGTATTTCCATGGTCACGATTGCTCTTCCGTTCCTTAGTACAATATTGACCTTGCTTATTTCTAATAAGTCGGAATTCTTAATAGTGTTAACATTTTCTTCTAGATTGGTATAATCAAATCCTACAACTATCTTCCAAGCTTCCCTGTATTGCTTGGCTAACGAGAGTACCTCTAAATACATGACCTCGTCATTTCTTAATTCCCGTACCAAGTATTCTCTCACTCCGCATTACGAGGAGTATCTGCAGAGACATCCGGATCCGCATGTTGAGTGTTGAAAAAGGGCTTTATGTCACTTCTATGGTAAGTCACCTTTTCCGTCCCTTTACTGAATCTGTAAGTGACATCGCCTATTCTCTCTCTAACCTCGTACGGGCCTATCCATTTATCGTCTAATGGTCCCGAATTAAAATTCCTAACAAGAACTAATGATCCTTCTTCTATGATTTTTAAGTCAATTCCCGTCTGTTCAATGGAAATGGTTTGCAATCGATCTTTGACTTCTCTCAGCTGATTTTCTAATCCTAGTTTTCTGTCTTGTAGTTTGTCGTGAAGTGTTTCGATAGTTTGTTCGTTCCTAAATATCGTCGGTGGTTCCCTACCGTATTGTAATTCGTACGGCGCGTAGCCCGTCTGTCTATTAATCGTCGTATTGTACGTTAGCATAGCGTGTGATAGTTTCACGTCCCAGTCGTTTTGGTCGGAATACTGTCGTAGGTATTCTTTAAGTATCAAATGTGATCTTTCGTTCTTACCGTTGGACTGTGGATGGTATACGCTTGTCGTCACGTGTGTAATATGACTTTGAGTACAAAGTTCCTCAAACTCATTAGAGGTAAATTCGCCTCCGTTGTCAGTTAATATAGTCAATGGTTTCCCGAAATATCTAATGTAAAATTTCCACAAAGCTTCTATCACTGCTGCCGTGGATTTGTCTATTATCGGTTCAGCTATTAAATATCTAGTTAAGTAATCTTGAATAACTAGTATGTATTTATTCTTGCCAGCCGTCTCATCAAATGGTCCCATGATATCCAAGGATATCTTATCTCCCATTTTATCAGGGATGTCCGTCGAGTGTGGAACATATGTCTGTCTCTGTGTATTCTTAGTGCGTTGGCAAATCTCACAATTTTTTATAAAGTCCGCTACATCTACCGTTATGTTGGGCCAATTCGCAAGTCGTCTTATCTTCTGCAGGGTCTTTTCTATTCCGTAGTGCCCTCCTAATTCGCTACCGTGCGCTTGTTCCAAAATGTCTCGTTTATTAATTTCGTTGTTTATTTGCTCCCATACGAAGATAGTCAAATCCCTATTTAAATTGTCGGCTAATATCCTAATTTGATCATTTCTATTCTTATCTACGACTATCCTAATAATGCTTCCTTCAAAGGCACTGAGAATTTTCAATTGCTCCGTTAGTGTCTCGTTTGGCGGAATGTATTTAATTCCTGGTTGTTCTCTTAATGGAGGTCTTTCCGTCAATTGAAATATCGGAACGTTATTTGGACCTAGTCCCGGTTTAATAATTATTTCTCTAATTAGCGATGGTTTAGGTGGGACTTTCGGAGTCTCCGGTTGAAGTCTTATTTCCGCAAAGTTATATGTAACCTGATCATTTAAGGCTCGGGTTACCTTTCTGAAGTTATAAAAACTACCTGAAGTTTCAAAGCTTCCGCTACCTTCTACATTTACAATCCACTTTTTGTTGGTGCCTTTGATTGGGTCCAATGCTTGTTCCCATTCTACTTTTGTTGTTCTCGAATCTAAGTTAATGTAACCCGTTCGTTTTTTCGTTTTAGATAAAACAAAATTCAACACTTTGGTGTCCGCACGTTCTTCTTGCATTAACTCCGCGAATGAGCTTGGATTGTCCTGTGTTTCGTCATTTGTGAGGACATATATGCGCGATAACGCATCAGCATTGCTGTTTTGCGTTCCCTTTTTATAAACTATTTCGTATTCGTATTCGAGTAATTTTAATCTCCATCTCATTAACCTACTGTTCGGATCTTTAACGTTCATTAAGTGTATCAACGGTTTGTGGTCCGTCACAATCTTGAACTTTCTACCGAAGAGGTATTGTCTAAAATGTTTAGTTCCCCAAACGATTGCCAGTAATTCTTTTTCCGATGTGCTGTAATTCTGTTCTGCTTTATTTAACGTTCTGCTGGCGAAAGCAACGGGCTTATCCTTGCCAGGTTCACCTTGAGAAAGTATCGCTCCGATTGCGAAGTTTGAGGCATCTGTCGTTAGTACAAAATCTTTCGTCCAGTCAGGATACGCAAGAATCGGCGCTGTTGTTAATAAGTTTTTCATTTCATTGAATGCTTGCTCCTGACGGTCTTGCCATTTAAATTCTACCGACTGTTTTAATAACTCTGTAAGTGGTTTCGCGACCTTACTAAAGTTTGGTACAAATTTTCTATAGTACCCGATCAATCCCAAAAATTGCTTAATTTCTTTAGAGTTTTTTGGAGCGGGGTAATTTTTTACCTTTTCTATTCTATCGGGATTGGGCTGAATGCCGTCCTTTGAAATTTCATGCCCTAAATACTCTAATTCCGGCCTGAGGAATTCACACTTGTCCGGTTGAAGTTTTAATCCTACTTCTTTCAATCGCGTGAAGAGTGTAATTAAATTTTGATTATGTTCCTCAAGCGTTCTTCCGTATACTATTATATCGTCGATGTAAGCAAAACATATTTTCCCTGTTAATCCCTTTAATCCATTGTTAATCATCCGCTGAAACGTGGGCGGTGCGTTCTTTAAACCGAAAGGCATGCGGTTGTATTCGTAATGCCCTTCTGGTGTGGAAAACGCCGTTTTGGGTTTGTCATCGGTCTTCATACCGATTTGATGGAACCCACTAGCTAGGTCAAATGCTGAGAAGTATCGTGAATTCCCTAATTGATCTATTATTTCGTCTATGTTCGGCAACGGATAGGCGTCCGCAACCGTCTTTTCATTGAGCTTCCTGAAGTCTATTACAATTCTCCACTTGACCGTTCCCGACGCGTCTTTCTTTTTCGGTACGACCCAGAGGGGACTATTATATGGACTGTTGCTTTCCTGAATAATACCCTTTTCTAACATTTCTTTAACCTGATTGTGAATTTCCTCTTTATGACACGGTGGGTACCTGTATTGTTTGGTATTTATTGGTATGCTGTCCAATGTGTGTATCGCATGCTGGGTTAAATTCGACAGCGGGAGCGGATCTCCCGGTAGTGTAAAAACATCGTGGAATGTCTTTATAATTTCCCATATATTCTCTTTACCGTCTTTAATATGGTCTAGTCTCGCGTTTTGTTGTAGAAGTTTTTCCCTACTATCAGTCAACGTTTGTTCAGGCGGTCTGTTAGTTACTTGTCTGTCGAAGAAATCTTTATCATACCTATTGAATGATCTAATACTCGAGTTTTTCCACTCTTTCAGCTGAGTTGGTAGGATCGGATCTCCATTATTATCTAATTTAGTCGCACAAGCTAAATTATTCTCGAAGAGGATCATTACTTCGTTATTAGTTGCTTCTACTTGTTTTTGCTTAAATACTCTAGGCCCTATTTTTATCGAACGCTCGCTTGAATTCCATAAAAATCCGTGTCTCATAAGAAAATCTACACCCAATATACCGTCATAAGGTATGTTTAAAGAGTTTTCGAATACTTGGACAGGGTACCAATGGTACCAGTGGGCCAGAATCTGGCCACACTGACTAAGACTAAACTCACAGCGTAGAACATGCTTCTTATATCTACGGTTTGTGAGAAGAGGGGGTTGCGTTGGTAGCCCAGAGAAGGGCGAAGGCGTCCTCCAAGACGTCTCTCTTCTTGGTAAGGGAGTCTCTAGGAATTTAGGCTATCTGGACATCTGTGTACACTCAGATGTCGTCACAGCTGCATGTACTTCACTATTGTCAGTTTCTGGTTACCCGGACGTCGTAAAGTATCCCTCGGTACGATATCGGTGGTCAAATAAAGGGAAAGCGGCGAAGGGCTCGGTACCTGGGCCCGCTTACATTTGTTCGACATGCAGTCGCGGCGTCGCGTCTTCGTTCCACACACAGGCCGGTATAAGCTTCTCGCGGGGGTGCCAGATTTCGCATAAGGCACCGCACGTACCATTGCGTTCTTTCAGCTGGAAGGCAAATCGGGCACCATCGCCGTGAGCAGAGCGCGATGCAGGGAAAAGTGAATCGACGAGAGCTTGGGATTGACTCGTCGTACTAATTGTCGCTCGTCGACGCGTTGTTTTTTTCGTAGGTTCGCGCCCAGCCATGGTTCATTCTTGCTTCAGAGGATAATTTTTCTTTTTTAATTATTCATCACACGGCAAGAAACGATATTTATTTAAAAATATTTTAGTACCTACTACCGATAGTTTTGAATATTTTGTCAGCGGAACATATGTGTCATGTGTCGTGTTAGTTTATGATAGATACGGACTATATATATGTTTGACGTTATGGCAAAGAAATTTTAACGTCCCCAATTTATTTTTGCCGTAGAACGTCGTAATAATTGGTACGAATTCTAAGAATTCTCCCCGAGAGAAAATCCGTGTTCAATGGTAAACAGCAACTTTTATGGCGTCGCCTGTCAACAGGCCTCGGATCGCGGTTGGACTAATTTAGCCGACCCGCAGGTACAACCCTTCTTAGCGCGTCAGCAGCTAATATGGTTTACGATGCGTGTTACTTTGCCGATATATACGTATGTAATCGTATTTTTCGTCAAATAATATCGTATTGCCTCACGTGGTCTTCCACGCCACCCACGAGGTGCCACGAATAGCGCGGTCGGTTTTTTTAACGTGGACCCTCGCCCGTAGCCCTATCATACCACAATCAAACGGGATGTCTGGTGAAAGTGATACCAGACAGTTGATACACTTATTATATAACATAAATATAAATAATAATGACCATAGAATAAACTGTATTATATGGTCAACATTATTATTGCAAAGCGTTTGACGAGGAGGGACCAGCCAATTCAGCAATATCTGCTGCATGCAATCTGCCTTCTATTGATTTTGATGGTGTGGCATACAATGTTTTGGATGCCATTCGACACAGATGATTGTCATTTATTTGCAGATTCATGGCTGTTTCCCCTCTCGCCTTTAGCGCTGATTTTAAAACACATATTGCATTAACATTGACGGACGACAGTTTATTTCGCTTTTTGCATTTTAGATCCGGCAAGTAGGAAAAGATTCTTTCCGAATCAGCATTTGAATTCGGCAACGACCTCACAGCATTGACAAGACATTTCAAAGTAGGATATAAATTTGTACGTGTAAAGATTTCTTCCCACATGTTATCGAAATTCAATGTGGAAAGATAATTTCTGTTTCTGTAAATTGTCGATGCAAAGCACACCATTCTGATCTTAAAGCAGTATTATCGAACCCGGTCACAGTTTCGGCGACAAAAGAAACATCATTAAATGACGTTTCTCTGTTAATGTCGCGCAATGCCATTTGCCGTTCAAAAACTTTTAATGTCGACAAGAATTTATTATTTATAGGCAACCTTTTACAAATATCTTCAGCGGCACTTATGTAAAATTGTAAACAATTTTTACGAATATTTGTAACGACATCTGTGTGCCCTGCTAATAGCTAATTATCGAGATATTGTTCGCATTCAATTCCAAGATTAATATCGTTTATTGATTTCTGATTTTCCATTTCATGAATTGGATGCTGTAAAACCTCTGGTTTTATAAACTGTCGACAAGATATGTTTAACAATTTTAAGGATTGCGGTTGCAATAATTGTATTCTTGTTTCCAGAGCTTGAGAAAAGGTTGTAAAGTTATTGAAATATTGTAAAATATATTTAAAAAATAATAAGTGTGCTTTTAAATCTGGATTCTGCATCAACAGTAAAAAGTGATCAACACCTTTGGATTTATCAGATCTATTTAAATCCATTAGATTGTCGTTAATATTATCCCATGATTCTAGAAGTCTTGTAATGCACAAGTGGCGAGAAAGCCACCGTGTTTTGGATAATTTCAAAAGTTTTCGGTCTGTTTCCTGAAAGTCATTGAAAATAGCTAACCGCTTGGGACTGCAATTAATAAAATTGGTAATTTTTTTCACAAAATCCTCGCAAATTTGAGGAATGTTTTCGCACGCTGTATTCGCAATCAACGCTACAGAATGGCATGGGCATGTCAATGTTAATACATGTCCACACTTTTCGTGTAGTTTCGTTTTAAAAGATAAACGATTCCCGGTCATTACATGCGCATTGTCACATGAGAGAGCAATTATATTTACGAATGGAATTTGTAAAATGTACATTTCGTTTCGAAATGCTTCAAATAACTTTTGGCGTCAATATTTATAAGTTTTACTAATTGCGAGCTAATTTTGAATGTTTGAGGGTGCACATACCGAACATGAAACGTCATCCATTTCTGATTGCAAATGTCTGACGTTTCATCAATGAAAATACTGAATTTAGTATTTTGCAATGTATCCGCGACACGTGCTGTCTCAACGGGACACAAAACTTGAGAAATTATTTGCTTGCATTTGGTTCTACCCATACTCATTGAGTGCAACACGTCTGAATCTTTTCCTATATTCTGAAAGAACAACAACAATTTATTTGCTGTTTCAAAAGAAATATTATGTTCCGCAATGAACGCAGCGTACTTAACCCTTTCGCTACGGACACCGACTATAGTCGGCGGACGCGAGACGTGCTGTGTGTACGGATGCCGATTATAGTCGGTGTCCGCGAGACGTGCTGTGTGTACGGGTGCCGACTATAGTCGGTGTCCGCGAGACCAGACAATATACCTACGTACATTGCGGGTATTCTGAAATTTCAGAATTTTTATGTTTTTCTGTATAATATGACGAAACAGTTGTTACATAACTCTTAAAAAAGTATACATACAAGACAATTCCAAAGTGCCATTGAAAGACGTAAGTGCGAACATCGAAGACTACCGATGCGCAATGTGCACACTGCGCGGCGCGGTGCCCCGTTCAGTGGTGCTACTCTCGCGGAACGGACTGCCGTAGCGAAAGGGTTAATCTCTACTTCAGCCTTTCGTATATCAAACGGTACTTTGATGTCGTCCGTCACATTAACATTAATATCGGTTTCTGTTCGCTGTACTTGTTGTACGTGTTCTGCAGATTCTGCGTGACGGTAAATATTGTGCAATTTTGCAAACATCGTTTTTTGACAAAGTAAACAAAAAAATAATGTCTTGTCCTCCGATACTTCACGCAGCCATGGTTGAAATTCAACAATCTGTAATCATTGCTTGCGAAACGTTTGTACCGCAGGACAGTGTCTTGGCGACGTTGCATCGTCGTCATTGAATAAAACAGATGCGTTCTTTCGCACATTACTTTTGTGACACGCAGAATCAGCATGCCTTGAAACGCGCGTGTTGCACGAATACTGTTGCTGGCACACGATACAGCGGTATAAATTTGCATTTGTCGGTACTTTACGTATCCAAGATTTATATCTGACGTTCTGAAGCCATGCTTCATAAAAGCTTTGCTTTAATCTTTTATTGGACGCGTCGCACATTTCTGTGCAGAATCAAACAGAAACCGATAGAACTATAAATACTAACCTGGTAACATAGGCACCCCCCCCCCCCCCCTCACACACACACACACACACACACACACACAGTTTATATTAGAAAAGGAAAGATTAGGAAAACTATTGAAACACTACGTATGACGAAAGGAAATGCGCACGCTATGCAAAAAACACAGACACACACACAAAAACACACGCGCGCGCAGGGTGTCGTACGTAGGAAACGAAAAACTTACGCCCGCCGCGAACAGAATTGCTCCCGACCACGTCGGCGATGGAATACTCACGCACATCGCCGTTCATCGTGCAACCGTCTCAAAAAAATTGCGAGAAAACAAGGTAAGATATATCTCCGACGATCGCTTCTTTGTCGAACGTTTCACGAGATAACGTGGTGTTGCAACACTGTTGCGCGCGAGCATCTTTAGACAGCGTTCAACACGCATTTTGTATGTGAATATGTACGACGTCATTCCTATAGATTCTGATACTCTAGAAAGAAGTGAGAGATCCGTTTCTCCCCACCACCCTCAGATTTATAAGAAGTCAATTTTGCTGAAAATAGACATTCTTAATCTTTGAACAATTCCATGAGCAGAATAAAACTTAGACAATTTCTATTTGTTGTATAAAAAATTACCGGACAATTACGCACGAAATGGTACGAGTCAGTGTTACAATCATAGGCCTTATATACATGGACCGCGTCCTCGGGGCACGAGGTAAAGACAACGTGGAAAGGACAGAAGATGGTCGTTTTTCTCTGTCTCTCCTTTGCAGCGTAGCGTGTAGGGGTAATCCGCGTGCTACGCACATATATACTCGCGTATGTTTTCTGCGTGGAGAATGGAAAATGTGCGACGCTGCAAATGAGAAAGAGAGAGAAACGACCATCTTCTGTCCCTCCCGCGTTGTCTTCACCTCTTCGCCCGAGCGCGCAGTCCATATATATGAGGTGTATGGTTACAATATGAAATTGCAAACTTGTTTAAACATTTGTTACGACCCGGCGAGGAGTCCCGTAGGGAATTTGGATGAATTCCCTTCTCTCGGATTTCTATGACTCCTCGGTCACCGGATTTTGTCGTCGTCCTGTGGATTCGCCTGTCGGAGGTTAGGAGCTGAAGCTCGCAGAAGGGTCGAGAGTAATCGATTATGCCGTTCTCGATTCTCGAAGACGTCTGTAGCGCGATTAAATGTGTGGCAATTCAAAAGCTGTTCCACCCGACTCGCTCTGGTTTATGACAATTTTTATACCTTTCTGGTTAACTAGGATGGAGACATCGAGGATGTAGATGGCGTATTGTAATAGTATATATATTGGGTAGAATATATATATATTTCCTTATTCTAACAATACAATTATGCGCATCGAGCGATGCAACAGGTACGATAAGGCAGTCTTACTTTGTACTTTGGTTGAGTCGATGTCGATCTCTCTGAATCACGACTCTTGCTTTGCTTTGCGTACTTAGTATCTGAACTAGTTTTGAATTAACTGGTAACACGATTTAAGAGACAAGGACTAATCTCTGTGCGGTACGGCACTCGGAACTAATCTCTGGACCGTACTTTACTGCTCTCGGAACTGAACGTTAGGACTGGCTGTTAGAACTGTTCGTTAGAACTGCCCTTCTCTGGCCTCGCAGGCTCCCTTTTATATGATTTTAAAGAGTAAACAAGTCCGTATTTTTCTGCTGCATGATAATAGGTCTCGCGTGGACATGACAGGTTGTCGTGGTTAAGTAACGAGGGCATCCTGGAGCAGTGTGGTCTCTTTCCCGGATCTAGCTAGAGCGTAAACAAACCTATAAAGTCTTTACTTCTACTGTCATCGGACAATAGTCGGCGCAAGCGTGTGACAGTACTCGCGCACAATGACTGTTGACAGGTTGACACTGTACGGGGCGTGCACGTGTCTTCCCTCTTCTTCTTTTTTTTGGAGCAGTCGGCCCGTCTTGAGGAGTTACGATTGAGGTGGTCGCCGCTCTCGCTGAGATGAGTCAGTGGAAGCCTTGAGTGGGTCCCCTTCCCTTGGTGACCCCTGCAACTGCGGATGCTGTTTGTTCCTTTGATCTTAGTCCGAGGTGGTTCGGGTCCCCCTTTATTCCCTCACCTGCGGGCGTTGCCTAGGCCGTGGGGTGCGTCGGCGCCGCTTGGGGAATCGCGTCCCGACTTGCAGTCGGTCCGGTGGGTTTTGCAGAGTCCGGGGCGCCCGTCTTACCCAATGGGTGGGTACTTCTGCGGCTGGCGGTGGATACTCGAATATCCCGGTGGTCTCGTTTAGGTACCATCCCTCATCACTAGATGGCGCGGAGGCGTTGTCGATCTGCTCTCCGAGTCCCTTGCCTTCCCCTTCGTGGGGTACATGACACATTACTTGAACTTGATAAGACACGCTGTGCGCCGTAACTTTCTGACACATGTTTATCATTTCCGTGAAAATGGTGTGTCTACCGTGACTTCTGAATATACTGAGCGATAGAATATACTTTCTTCTTCAGAAATATGGTATTGCAAAATGCAACACAGATTTTGGTGTCATACAGGCAAATGTAATAGGTCAGCTAGGCAAATAATGTGAGACGGCATTGTCCGACGTCGACGTTTCACGGCGCTCGGCGGAGACACTCCGCAGCGGGGTGCAGTATAAATGGCGCTGTCGGAAAACCTACCATGACTCGCGCGACTTCAATTTTCGTATGCGAAATCAACACGTATATTGCATATTGTCATTGTTTGGGATTGGGTACTGTCTGTGAGCAGTATTAGTACTTTGCGCATAGCGCTGCTCGGGGACCCACCTCACACCTCGTTCGCTAATTGGTCAGCGTGACGTCACATCGACAGCCGTGTGGTTTTCCGCGCGTAGTGGCGAATCTAGGTAAGGCGAAAATTTCGGTTCTTCTTCGTTTAGCGAGCCGCGTTACGTCTGTCGTCGTTCTCCTACCGTGCGTGTGCGCACTGTGCCTTCTTTTTCCGCTCCATTGCTCGTTAATCTTTGGGCGATCTCGCCTTCTGAAGTCGCGTATACAAGTAGATTATACCGTAGCTCGCGTACTTCGACGGAATTTCCAGTCTTTGCTGTGTGCTCGTACGTGGAGCACAGGTATCGTATCTTTTCCGTCTTTACATCCTTCGCGGCCTTCCTTCCGCGGTTATGGCGACGAATCCCATCGTGCGCCGTAAGTAGCCGCCGATATTCCTTATTCTTTTCTGGCTAATCTAGCCTTCCACGAGCAATCCTTCGAAGGGCATCGCGGCTCCAGCTCGCGTGTTCCTTCTTTCCTGCTCTTTCCGGGTCCTCGAGACGTCGGTTGGACGATCTCATTAGGAGGCCCTTCCATCCTGTGGTGAGACCCTTCCCGCCATTTTCATTACGATACCGGAGAATCGGACAAGACAGCACGCACGCGTAGTTCCTAAGTTACCTAGCGCGTCTCGATATTAGTATTATTTAGTATTTACGCGTCGGGACGACTCCCGTTTTAAAACTGACAAGATTGTGTATCATTCTGTGCAACCTAAAATAAAAACCTCGTTAACGGCATCCGCGTACTTTAACACTCGCTACTCCCCAGTATCCCCAGCGCCTCGCTGTTGCCTTAGACGCAAGCAGTCATAATGGATTTGCAAAGGAACATTTATATTCTGCCACCGAGCGTATTCAGAATTTACGGCAGACGTAATACTTTTACAGAAATGGTGTGTCCCGCCAATTAGAAGTAAGCTTTAAACATGTATGCAAATTTACAGCGTAAATTTTTTGCAACAAATTTACTTTGTCTGACATGAAAGTTTGCAACGCTAGCCTTGTTCAAATCTTAAGAAAAGTCATTTTTTTTAAACTGTTGTCGATATGCCGTTGGCATCAGTTAACACAGAATTACAATGGAAAAGAATTTGCAAAAAATTGTTGACATGCATAAATAAACTAAAAATTTCATGCACACTGTCATTTCGCATCGGCTGAGCAGAGCCGTAAATTTGCTCGCGCTATTACCCGGCCTGTAATCTTAAGCCTCCCTATAGGGCAACCTTTTCCGTTGGCCCGCCCCATTTTCCGAAACCACGAATAACAAGTGTACATAATACTTTCCGAATTGTACCCCCACCTGCTACCTTTCACCGCATTTACGCATCTGTGCAAAAACGTCAGTTAGTTTGGAAACATCGACATGGAGACGCACACGGACTGTTCTTCCCGTAAGTAATACATATATCCTAATAAATTCTATTTACTATTCAAGTAACATTAAAGTGTTTCTGTTACAATTGTACAATCTTTCGAACATTCATACATACGATTTACGTTTTCCTGTTTTTTTTTTAAATAAAGCAATCAGAATCGAGATGGTGGAAATTGAGCTGCAGCAGCAGGAGCAGCAACAGCCGCAGCAGCAGCAACCGCCGCATGTGATACTTGCGGAGATGCAGAAGCAGTTGCTGTTGCTGCAGGAGAAAATTGCAGCACATTTAAGGAAGCATCCGCTGCAGCCGGAGGCACGGCAGCAGCCAGAGCCACCGCGGGCAACCGAGCAGCCGCAGCAGGCGACGAAGAGCGCCCAGCCGCAGCAGGCGACGACGAGCGCCCATCCGCAGCAGGCTGAGGCAGGCGAGCAGCCGCCCAGGATCCGCCCCTGCGCTCGGTTTGATGCAGACGTGCGCGCCGACTGCTCCCGGGAATTTCCGAGTTTTTTCTTAAATTCGCCGAATTTTCGGTAAGGTACGGTGTCAGGGTCGGTCCCGCACTGCGCTCTGCACCCGGGTACGGATTCGCGTCGCCTCCGGCACGCGAAAACGCGGAAATTGCGCACGGGGGAATTCGGCCGTGCCGTTTAACCTCGTGCGTCGACGACCGCGTGGCGACGCGCGCGAATTTCGCGTTCGCGTATCTGCACAGTGCGGTTGTGCAGACGGTATATACAGACAATTAATTGTGCCAGGATCGCGCCTTGTCCCTTGGGATACACCAGGACCACGGTGCGGGTGCGTGGGACTGTGCGAACGCTGACGCCGGTCGCCGCGTGGTAACATAACCTCGCGCGCCGCGCGGTGCGGGCGCGGCGCTCTGTATTTTGCGCCGGTGCGTGGTGCCTGCAGCTCTTAGTGACTTTAACCTTCCAGCGGGCGCGCCATTTAATTTCTCTTCAGCGGGCGCTTGTCGTAAATTTTACGTGATGCAGATTTATTATGTTTTAAGGTATTTTTTCACTCAAATAAACGAATATTGCTATGCGGGTGTGAAATAATTAAATATGATAATACAGCAAAATAAATTTTATTCGAAAACAACAATAAATATTCCAAAAAAATAAAAAACATCCGTTTATCAATCTATTCGTCAACATCATCTCTCTCATCGTTGCAATTGTCGCAAACCACCTGAGACACAGAATGGTTCTTGCACGTAAATGAGTTGCAATGGCAACACTTCATTGATGCTGAAGATCTCTTCTTCTCCCGTACACATAACCGACACACACCACGTTTTGAAGGGTTGTCATCTTCTCTTCTCGAGTAAACAGCTGGACCGTAATTCTGTTTTAGAAAAGCACTTATATCTTGAGGTAGATGTCTGAGATTTGATCTAGAAATGAGTTGCTCTTTCATCAAGCTCATTGACAAATTTTTCAAGAAAATTCTCCGCTCATTGGGCGCCTTTGTTGGACAGGCAGATTTGAATAAAACTTGAGCATTTATACCGCCAATATTCATTAGACTGAAGAAAACGAAACAGGGCCATCTCTTTGTTATCCTAGAAACTGAGTATGCGGCACACATTTTGTCTACAGTGTCCACTCCGCCTTTAGTCATATTGTAGTCCAAGATAATCTCGGGCTTTCGAGTGTCAGGGTCTATCTCGTCATCGTCATGTAATGTTGACAGTAGTATTACAGATTTATTTTTCCGAGGTACATAGGAAACCAAAGTTTTGTTGTTTTGGAATCCAAAAACACAGGACTGCACAGCTCTGTTCTTGTTTGGCAAAAATTCCTGTGGAATTTCAACTTTGTTTTTTTTCATTGTGCCCAAAACTGTTATCTTTTTCGTAAGTAAGTATTCAGCGAGTGGTACACTTGTGTACCAATTATCGATTGTTAAGTTACGGTTTGAATTCTCTATCGAAGTGACCAGTCGCTTTACAATATTTGTTGGCGAATTGGAAAGCGCAAAAGGTCCATCTGGTTGTTGCCCGCAATAGATTTCAACATCCAATGTGTAAAAACTGTTTGCATCGCACAGAGCGAACATTTTTATCCCGTATTTTGCTGGTTTGCTGGGAATATATTGAATAAAACTGCAACGACCCCTAAATGGATGTAGCATCTCATCAATAGTAGTATATTCACTCAAATTGAACGCTGATTTGCTGTTGTTGACGAAAGCTTGGAAAAAGCCACGAATCGCTGCCAGCTTGTCAAATTTTCTCCTTTCAACTCTCGTATTTTTATCATCAAATCTCAGACAACGAGTGATGAAAAGAAACCTCTTGTAACTCATAACAGCTCTTGAAATTTCAATTCCGGTGCCGTCGCATGCGAAGATCTCTCTGACATTTGCATGGTGAGATTTTTTTATGCCGATCAAATATAGTAGACCCAAGTATGCCAGAAATTCATGTCTGTCCATTATTTTATTGTCCCGATCTCTCGAATATTGTCGGTCTAGCCTCAGCTGATCAATATACGCATTTGTGTACTTCAAGACATCGTCGATCATAGGGATGTCGATTATTTGGAAGAACGCATCCTGCTCGTTTTCAATTGCACGAGATCGTTGAGTAACGCCAGTGGGTCCTTTGACTATGTTTATTTTCTTGGTTTTTGACGAAACACTGTATTTGGTCTTACGCCATTTTGTTAATTTGTTTTTCCCAATAAAAAACTCGTCAGTAGCTAGTTTCTCGTCTTCAGATTCTTCTGATGTGATATCTTGGTCGGTACCACTGTCTTCATCACGTATTTCGATTTGTGCTTCCGAGAACTCGCTGTTACTTGAGGGGAAGTAAATTGCATTGTCTTCCTCAGGCTCGTCGAAAAAACGGTCGACAGTATCTTTTACCCCTTTTTGCGTAAGCGGCCTGTTAGCCATAATACAAAAATGTCTAAAACGCCAAAATACATTTAGTTATGTAGGCAACGATATAACTCAAATAAATCAGAGGAAATATTTTACGTTATACACTTACACAAGGAAGCGTGTGTTGTAAAATTTCTCTGCAATATCTACACTTCGAAACACTAGCTCTGTTACTTCAACTGATACGAATGCGGACACGTTTGGTATTAGAATGAAACTGGGAATCTGTATTGGAGTATGTTTTGGGTTGCGGAGAGGACCTTGGTGTAGGCTCGACCTCGGGATGTTTATGTTTATGATTCCACACGTAGCGTAGTTGCGGTGGAAAGTACATCGGTGACGCGCCTTCGGCGCGAAACTAATACATACATATATCCCTATTTCTGGGATAGAACTTTGCAATGAGAAGTACCTGTACGTGGAAAGTATATCGGGGTAATATGATATATATTAGTTTCGAGCCAAAGACGCGTCACCGATGTACTTTCCACTGCTACTACTACCAGCCCCTCTCCCGCAACCCAAAACATACTCCAAAACAGATTGAAATCTTTCATACGCGAGTTTCAAATAATGGACATATTTAGGCTTATATCTCCGAAACGAAGGGAGAGCGACGGCTACATGTAATAGGGAAAAGTTGTTCAGAATGTTGCCCTTGATAACATATTTCAAGGTCATCAAAATCGGGGAGGAGGCCCCTAATCCAAACAATTATCGATACTCGGTATATCGGTAATTCTATGGCAAACAGAGAAGAATGCGCGCTGCGTAAAACCTGCGTGAATAGAAAATGTGTGGCGATTGTCCGGAACAGTTGTTTCAGTTGTAAAAAGACGTACACTGTTAAAAGTGTGACTGTTCTTGGAATAGGTGGCAGCTTAGTACTCGCGACTAAGAAATGAGAGAGGGGGGGGCGATGACGCGCATTTGTCGTAAATTTTACGACAGCGCGCCCGCTGGAAGGTTAAGCGGTGTAGTGCTGCGTTGCGGCATACCACGGTATGTCGCACGCAGAAAGTGACAGCGAGGGCGGGCTGCGGTCGGGGGCAGCCTCCCCCAAAACTAAGCGCTCGCCGGGGAAGGACCGCGCCCCCGCGAGGGCGCCCATTACAAGGAGTGCGGCGAAAACTCGTCTGCCGAACGTCCTTTTGACGTCGGACGAGGAAGACTCTGACATGGTAGTGGTGCGCGACATCATATACGGGAAGGTCGCGGCCGCCGCGAGGGCCGGAGTAGTGCGCGACTCGGACGACTCGCTTGCGCGCGAGTGCGAGTCTGATTCGGCGAGCATCGCGCCTTCGTGCTCGTCGCCGCTGCGCCGTCGGAGCGCAGCGGGCAGAAAGAGGCCGGCAGTTGACTTGGTGGCCACCGGCATCTCCGGTGGCTTCCGTTTTAAGTACACCGCCGCGGGAGGGATGGCTGTGACCATTCCCGGGGCGAAGGGCGCGGCACTGGCTGACGCTCTCGCCCAGCGATTCCGGGACGTGGTGGGGCCGATGGGCGTCCGCGTCGGACGTCCCACCCCACCGGGAGATGTGCGTCTGCTGGGACTCGACGCGTCCGCTACCACGGCAGACGTCACCGCCGCGATTTGCGCCGCGACGGGGTGCTCGGAGGGAGAGGTGCGCACTGTCGAGGTGCGTGCTGCTCCCTCCAGAATGGGCACCATATGGGTCAGGTGCCCTGCCATGGCGGCTCGTAAAATCGCCGTGGCCAGGGACCTGCAGGTAGGTTGGGCCGCCGCAAGGGTTGAAGCCCTGCCGAGGCGCCCCCTACAATGCTACCGGTGCTTGCGCATGAGGCACGTCCGGGCCACATGTCCGAGTGACGTCGATCGTGGCAATCGGTGCTACAACTGCGGTAGCACCGAACACCGCGCGAGTGCTTGCACGGCCGCACTGCTTTGCGTGCTGTGCAGGGATCTCGGGAGGCCGTCGGGTCACAGGCTAGGAAGTAAGTCCTGTGCCCCGCCTCTTAAAAAGACGGGAAAAGGGGCCGCGAAGCCGGCTTCTTCGACCCCCAAGGGCGTCGCGACTGTCGCGACCGATGCCCCCGCGCCGCGAGGTCCACGCGTCGTAAGCGTGGAGACCGTGGGGCCCGTGCCCGAACCCGCGCCGGAGCCCGCGCCGGAACCCGCGTCCGTCGCGAGCGGGTCGACCGCGACGAGCACTCCGCCCCCTGCTCCCTCTGAGCCGGCGCTGGTGCCCGTCGCTGAATTACAGAGATGCGACAAGCCGTCGGGGCCGGTCCCGACGGCAAACATGTTTGACGGCCTGGAGGAGGCGTTGGAGGCTTCGCCTTCACCCGCTTAATCCAGGCAAACTTTAATCGTTCCGCCCGTGCTCAGGATCTCCTGATCCAGAACATGATGGAGCGATGCGTTGGGCTCGCCGTCGTATCCGACCCATACGCTATCCCGGACCGTCCGGGATGGATTGGCTCCGCGTGCGGTGCCGTTGCGATCGTGCAGCGGCATGTCGCAAACTCCCCACCGTGCTCGCTCGTACAGCGTGGGGACGGGTTCGCGATCGCGAAATGGGGGAGGTTTCACATCAATGAAATCATATTTCTCCCCCAATGCACGCCTGGCTGACTTCGAGGTGTTCCTCGAGCGGCTGGGCAGTCGCCTGGACGGGCTGCCGGGAGCCTGTGCGTTCGTTCTGGGCGACTTCAACGCGATGTCCGCGGCATGGGGGAACAGAGCCACGGACCGAAGAGGAGCAACCCTCGAGGGATGGGCAGTGCCAAGAGGACTTCGACTCCTCAACGTGGGAAGCGCATGCACCTGCGTGCGGTGAAACGGCGGCTCGGTCGTCGACGTATCGTGGGCGACGCCTTCTGCCGCGCGCCTGGTGCGGGGGTGGTCGGTAGCGGAGGATATTGAGTCTCTCTCCGACCACCTCTACATCGTGATCGAGCTCAACGTGGGGGGCGCCCTGCAAACCCCCCGCAACGCGAGCGCGGTCCGGGCCTGTAGGTGGGTCCTCCGGGGGCTCGACGAGGACGCGCTGACCACAGCCGTCATCATGGAGGACTGGGCGCAGCCACCGCCGCCCGCTTCGCGGGAAGAGGAGGAGGAGGAGCATCCGGATGATTCGGCTGTGCGCTTTCGGCGCACGATGACGAGAATCTGCGATGCCTCCATGCCCCGAGCTAAGACGAAGCCTAACGGGAGGCGGGAAGTGTACTGGTGGTCCGCAGAGATCGCGACGCAACGAAGCGCCTGCGTCTCCGCGCGACGCCGGTTGCTCCGCTTTCGTCGCCGACGACAACGTGGGACGCCGCAGGAGGAACGCGCTCTGTACGACACGTACTCCTGCGCTCGTCGGGCAGTCCAGAGCGCGATACGCAGCGCGAAGAGCAGAGCGTGGGCGGAACTCGTGGAGACAGTCGACCTGGATCCATGGGGCCGCCTGTACAAAATCGTTCTGCGCAAGCTGCGTGACGGGGGACCTCCGGTTACGAGCAGACTCGAGCCGGAGTTCTTGAAGCAGGTGTTGGGCGCGCTCTTCCCTCCGGACGAGAATGGAGAGGAGCTGAGACCTGCCCCGCGCGACTCCCCAGAATGGGACGAGGAGCTTCGCGTCGCGGGAGACAAGATCAGCCTCGCGGTGAACAGGATGCGCGCCAAGACCGCCGCGCCAGGGCCCGACGGTGTACCCGGTAGGGTGCTCGCGTCGGCCCTCAAGACGTTTCACCCGAGATTGACGAAGATCTTCGATGATTGCCTCCGAAGAGGAATATTCCCCGCAACATGGAAGACGGCGAACTTGGTTCTGGTCCCCAAGGTGGGGCGGCCGGCGGACTCTCCTTCCACTTACCGCCCCATATGCCTTTTGAACGAGGCGGGCAAGCTCTTTGAGACCTTGCTCGCCGGTAGGATAAATGCGCATCTGTCCGGGGTGGGACCGAACCTGGACGACGACCAGTTCGGGTTTCGTCGCGGGCGCTCGACGATCGAGGCGTTGGAGCGCGTGCGCGACTTCACGACGGGCGTGACTTCCGGGGGTGGAGTGGTGTTGGCGGTGAGCCTCGACATCGTCAATGCATTCAACACTCTCCCCTGGGGGGCGATTCGGGATGCGTTGGAGCATTACGGTCTTCCGCCGTATCTCCAGGCCGTCGTCCGGGACTATCTGCGGGGCAGAACGGTGGCGTTTACCGTGAAGGACGGCGGCGTCCATACGCGGCGTGTTACGCGCGGGGTACCGCAGGGCTCGGTGTTGGGTCCACTCCTGTAGAACCTGACTTACGACTGGGTTCTGCGGGTCCCTCGGCCTCCAGGAGTAAGTGTCGTCTGCTATGCGGACGACACGCTCGACCTCACCGGGGAGGACTCCTGCGAGAGGGCCATCGAGCTGGCCGGCCAGGCGCTGGCCTCTGTCCTCTGTCGCATCCGTGCTCTCGGCCTTCGCGTCGCTCCGGCCAAGACGGAAGCCATGTGGTTTTACCGGAGGTCCCGTGGTCTGGGCGTCCCGGCGGTTACGGGCGTCGGACTCGGCGACAACGGTGAGTTAACCCCCGTGGGCGAGGGGTTCCGCTATCTGGGACTCCTCCTTGATCAAACGTGGAAATTTGATCGACACATGAAAAAGTTGATACCACGGGTGGAAGGCGCGGCGGCGGCACTCGCGCGGCTGCTGCCGAACCTAGGGGGCCCCGGGGCCCGCGCTCGCCGCCTGTATTTGGGGGTCGTGCACGCGATGGTGATGTACGGCTCGCCGATATGGGCGGATAGATTATCAGCCCCCACCTGGAGGGCGCTGGACTCCCTCCAGTGCCTGATGGCTCTGAGGGTGATAAGGGGATACCGAACCGTCTCCTTGGAGGCGGCGAGGACTCTCGCGGGCATTGTGCCCATAGATCTTATGGCGCGCGAACTCGCGACGACTCACCGACGTCGAGTCAAGCTGCGAGAGCGACGTATCGATCCGGTGGTTGCGGCGAACACCATCGGTATCGAGCGCAGTGAGGGGAGAAGAAGGTCGATCGGCATATGGCGCGATCGGCTGACGGATCTCCCCAACGGTAAGAGCCGGACGCTCGTCGAAGCGCTGCTCCCCATCTTCGAGGATTGGGTCAGCAGATCGCGGGGCGCGCTTAGTTTCAGGACGACGCAGGTGCTCACCGGACACGGATGTTTCGGGGTGTACCTGTGTCGCCTAGGGAGGGAACAGTCCGAGCAGTGCCATCACTGCGGGGAGGGTAGGGACACGGCGGCGCACACCGTCGGGGAGTGTCCAGCGTGGGCACGGGAACGCCGTGTCCTGCGTAGCGTTTGCGGCCGGGACCTCTCTCTTCGGGGCATTCTCCCCGAGATGCTCCGGAGCGACCGGTCCTGGAGAGCGTTCGCCTCCTTCTGCGAGGACGTCATGTCCCGGAAGGAGGCTGCCGAGCGAGAGCGGGAACGCGATCCCGACTCGCTCCGCGTGCGGCGTCGAAGGAGGCTTCCACCTCCCTTCCTCCGTCCCGTCGTGCGCGGGGATGGAGGATAACCGCCTGGGCGGCCGCCGGGAGCTGCCCTCGCTGCGGCCGCCGCATCACCGGTGGCGGACGGTTTCGGATTCGTGGCCGCCGTCGGCCGGGTTTCTTAGGGCTCCTCGCGCGCGTCGAGCCAGGGCGTTCACTTGGAGCGCCCTCGGGAGTTTTGGCCGCTCGGCAGATGCCTGGTCGGGCGGCCTTATCTACGCGAATAGATTTGTCGAAACTGAACGAGTGATCGTCACTCATTTGAAGAATTTTAAGCCTTTTGGCAAATAGATTCAGCGCGGCATTCGGCGGTCGCCGAATTTAACCTTGGGATGTAAGGAGACCGCGAAGCGGCCTCCAAGGTATCGGGCGCCTCACGCCAGCCTCGGGTGCGTCGCGGACGCAATTCGTGCGCGAAATTCCCGTAACGCACCCACTCACGAGCGGGCATGTGGCATCGGGGAGGTTTTAGCCGGTGGAAATCCGGCACTACCTCGGGACCCCCTCGTCGGGCTCCGGGTTGTCTTTGAAAGATTTCCTCCTCGACAACAAAAAAAAAACAAAAAGGCGAGCAGCCGCCCGCGGCGCCGCAGCAAGGAAATAACATTGGAAGTGAGTGCACATGCAGACATCCCGTATTGTGACAACATTTCGTGATATGATCAAAAAATCGTGTTACTTGAGGTACAGTTACGGTCCGGGTGTAGAAAATGTTAAAATTCAAGTAATGAAAGACAATGGCGAAACGTTTCGACAACGATCGTTGTCATTCTCAGTGGCAAAATTGCGATTTGTGCGAAATATGACAAAATCAAGATCCATGGGTGTACGCCAAAACATTATTTTTCATTTATGCCTTAAGGAAGGACACCACCGTCACGGACCAGAAAATAGACTAATTGCAAAAAAAATGTGGTTTTTGAAAGAAATAACGATATTTGTAAGATAGTCTTTCAATTTGTTCAAGGTACATTGATTGAACGTGTTGTAAAAAAATTGATTGAGAAATATTAACTTTCGCGCGTTCAGTGTGTCACCGTATATCTCTGCAAAGAAATCCCTGTTTGCAGGGAATCGTGTGGGGTCTGATCGAGATGGCCCAAATAAACGATTACGTGTTCATTTGAATTTATAGTAGTCCACTTTCGGTTAAGTGTACGGATTTTTACACATTTATTTCCAACAAAATAGCGCGGTTTTAAATAAATCATTCAATTACAGCCGCAACATACGCGCCTTTTCAAGTATATTCAAAGAACTAATTTACCAATAATAATACTCTCTCTCTATACATAGATATGTATATACAATGTTTACCGCAGACGGTGATTTGTTTGCAAAGATATAGGGTATTACACAAGGATTGCGCGAAAATTAATATGTCTTAATCATTTTTATTACAACACGTTCAGTCAATGTTCTATGAAGAAATATAAAGACTATTTCATATATATATATATATAAATAAACAACAAATGTAGATGTATCTATATCTATAATGTATCTATATCTATAAGAATTATTTTTTTTTGCAATTTTTGGAATTCTGTTGCTATTGAAAATATTACTAGATCAGTTGTAATAGCATTTGTACCCTTATGTTTACTACCAGAAAATATATATATATATGTAAAGTAACTATATTGTTACTTTCATGATTGGACCACTGACGGCGCCGAGCGTCGGTGAGCAATAGCGCCGCACACGGCACTACACCGAAGAATACAGAAGGATACGGACACAAGAGACAAAAACATAGAAAACGAGGCGAAGAAGTGTAAATACGTTAAAGTGCGTGATACGAAGCCACAGAGCGACCAATAACATTAAATATCGTTTCTTTAATTTACAGGTACGACGTGTGTAAATATTGTACATAGCAATTAGATTTAATTAACAAAATAAAACTTTAATTTACAGAGCAACACACACTGTTATTAAAGCTCCCAGGCTGTGTCTTCGTCTTATATATATATATATTTATTCTGAAAATAAACAGGGTGCAAATGCTATTACAACTTAACTAGTAATATTTTCAATAGCAACAGAATTCCAAAAATTGCAAAAACATTCGTTTTTTTAAGCCGTCGCTGTGGCGTCCTCCCTCAAAACAGGTTCTGAACAACAATATTATTAGATAATATATGTCACAAGTACTATCGTTCCTGACTTACAGGTATATTGTTATTGTTTCGGACAAAAAAAAAAAGGAGGTGGGAGAAGCCGTGCGGCTTGGTATGCAAACCGCCGAGGTCGTGGCCAGCGGGCCACGAAAGTTTATTATATACGTAATTTAAGAATAGAATTATAATATAAGTTTTTTTATATAGGTATAGTCGGCCAGTGATACATACTAACATAGTTGTACCTTATTTTAATAAAAAAAAATATATCACCATGTTTTGAGTTTAACCCCGAGTTGGACCCGAGTAGTCTGGTTAGGCGCGGTTGAGGGTCGCACGAGGAATGAGGAGTACTTTCGCTACGTTACGCAGCACGTGGCCGGCACGATTCACGAACACGTGGGTGAGGAGTTCCACACTTTTCTTTATTTAAAACTAGGCACTTAATCACTACGTATTACAATATTTGAGGGGCACTATAGCGTCTTTCAATTCCCTTAACTCTTAGCACTAACTAAATGCTCTGTTCTGAGCACACGAACCCGAGGAAGACCACTTCTATTTCGCACGTGAGAGGATAGCCAGTAGTCGACACGACGGATGAAACGGTAATGGCCGTCGAGAGCGCGCGGGAACCGCGAGAGACAATTGCCCGAGAAGAACGCGACGCGGCGCTACTGATTAGCAGGCGCGTTTACATAGAGTATCGCCTGAGTATCGACCGCAATGATTGATCTCGGGCGAGCGCGCCGCGGGTGCCCATTGGCCGCCCGCCCGAGGCGACTGCGAATACTTAACACACCAAGTAAGCGTTTCTTTTTTTTACGCGAAAGTGTTGTAGTACCAGTGACTACAGATACTATAAGACACCACATGCCTATGTTATCCGTGGGTCATGAATTCTGGGGTCCTTAGGACCCCAAGGTGAGGTTAGGTCTTACTGCACAGGAAACAGCAATATCGACTGTCGTGCCTGTTTTACCATTCCATCTTTTACCACATGTACGGCGCAGCTACTTTATCTGCAAGTGAAGAAATCTATATATAGCAATCATGCAGGTTTGCCAAATCTATCTCGAAATATGGCAACATTGCTTTTTAGACCGCAACAGATCGAAGACTGATTCCTGAACCTGAGCTAGAAATCGCATGGTATGAGGAACGTCAGTGGCGGATCACGCGATTTAGGGGCCCAAGGTGAAAAAAAATTTATGCGTGCTACATAAATTTGTATATTTTTTAAATTAATATAGGAAGCATATAAATGTATAAAATTATATTTGATTTACATTTTCATTTTGATAATAACAAAATGTGGCGTAGTTAAATACCTTCATACGACAAATAATTTAAAATCAAGACATGTATATCCCGTGCATTTTTTAAATAATTATCTATAAATAAAATTGGATCTTTTTGCAGTCAAAAACAATTTAAAAAAATACTAACACCGATAATTCATGGAATACTCATCACTAACAGATTGATCAGTATTATCGATATCGGGCACGAACGCGTCGAGGAGCGACGACGACTACGACGAGTCAGTCAAAAACTCTCACGAATCCACATTTCCCTCGATCGCGTTTACGCTCAACGCTGTGGTGCCCGATTTCGCTTTGGCCGGCTAGCACGCAATGGTACGTGCGATGCTTTATGCCTTATACGAAATCTGTCACCACTGCCTGAAGCTTGTACCGGCCTGTGTGCGTTACGAAAACGCGAGAACGCGACTGCATGTCGACAAAGCCGCAACGCACGACGTTGGTTGAAAGGGTACGGAGCATAGTTCTGTCCTTCCCGTTCTTATGTGTCGTCACGATACCTGACGTCACACGACGTTGGTGGTTGGTGGTAGTGTTTGTATCTTGTTTGGAGTACATTTCGAGATCGGGGTTTACTTCAATTTTGGTGATCATCCATGGTGGGTTTTTTGGAAATCTTCTCAGTTCAGGTTTTGATAGTTTTTTATTAAATTCGTGCTCATATTTAGATACTCTATAGTAGAACGGTTTCGGTATTTTGGAGTTTGATGAGAATATGGAACTATATCTTTTAAAGAACGTGTTTAGGTAAACAGGATTTCTTGGGGTCGAACCAATTTTGATTGCTTGAGTAATGCTGAGATTCTTACGTCTGGTTGTAAGTGGGGGTTCAGTGCTTTCTTTTAAAATGCTTAGAATTGGGCTAGTTCTGAAGGCTCCTGTGGCAATTCTCAGGGCTGAATTATGGATAGGGGCCAGATTTTTAAGGGTCTAGGATTTGGCAGAGTTGTAAATAATGGAGCCATAGTCAATTTTAGATCTTATTAACGCTTTTTACGAACTTATAAGGGTGCTTGTGTCGGCCCCCCAGTTATTGGCTACTAGATTCTTGAGAATGTTTAAGCGCATGTTACAGTCCTGTTTTAGTTTCGTTATATGCTGTTTCCATGTTTTTGTTACCAAAGGTCGTGCCAAGTAACTTCACAGCGTTAGATTGTTTCAGTTCGGTATTGTTCAAATAGATTTTCATGTTTAAATTTGATTTTTGTCTACTATAAGTAATTACTTCGGTTTTTTTTAACGGAGAATTTGAACCCTATAGTCAGTGTCCATTCTTGGAGTTTATTGATGGTATCTTGTAAATTGTTTTGTGTGGAGATTCGTATTTTTCCCATTGCAGATGATAGTAAGGTCATCGGCGAATAGGAACGCTTTGACCGAAGATTTTATTAGTTATAGGACATCATTTATTTTCAGGAGAAATAAGGTGACACTTAATACCGATTCTTGTGGAGCACCATTATCAATTACCCTCGATTCGGATAATATTTTGTCGCTCGAACTTTGATGTATCTAATTTTTAACAAATTTGCAATAAATGTACTTATATTACCTTGAATTCCATATTTTTTTAGGATTAATATAATTCAATGTCTCTAAATCATGTCGTAGGCGTTTTCTATGTCCATGCATACGGCTGTCACATGTTGTTTGTTTGCAAAAGCTTCGCATATATAAGTGTCAACATTAATTAATTGGTCAAGAGTGGAATGGAATTTTCTAAACCCACTTTAGTAAGGCGAAATGGGGTTGTGGTGTTCTATTGTCCAGCGGAATCTGTTATTAACAATTTTCTCCATTAATTTACACATCGTATCTGTTAGTGCTACAGCTCTGAAATTTCCCGGGTTTGTGTGATTTTTTCCCCGTTTTGGAATGGGAACAATGATATCCTTTGTCCAGTTCTTAGGGAAAATACCATTTTCCCATATGCAATTGAAAAGAAGAAGTAAATAATTTCATCCACTCATCGGCAGGTTTGTTAGTAATTTGTTTGGGATACCATCAGGACCTGGACTAGTATTTCAGTTTTTAACTTTGTGTAGTACTTTTGTTAGTTCGTCAAACCGAAGAGGAGTATTTACTGGAAGCATACTATCTGTTTCGTTTTGACATGTCTGCATCTTTATCCAACGTATCTTGACTTTGGTGCGACAATTTAAAATTTAAGGAATTCTATTTCATCATTGTTGTCAGTAGAATTTTGGGCAAAGGTATCGGCAAGGATATTTGTCATTTTCACCTGGTCTGTTGTTAAAGAATTGTCCGATAAAGTCAAAGCAGGGATCTTTGTCATGTAGTTTACGCCTCTTATCGCTTTTATTTTATTCCATATTATTTTAGAAAGGGTGTTCCTGTTTAGGGTAGTTGTAAATTCCGTCCACGACTTACGTTTGCTTTCCCTAATCGTTTTTCTCAAGATCGCTCTGCGTTTTTTGAATTCGATTAGATTATCAAAGTTTCTGTTTTCTTTTATTTATTAAATGCATATTTTGTTTCCTTGATAACTTCTTAACAATCATTGTTCTACCACGGGACGGGTTTATTTTTCTTCTTTGCGTGAGGTTTTGTTTGGGGAACAGATTCTTCAGCTGCATTATTTATTATGTCGATGGATTTTTGCAGGATATCATCAATGGAATTTGAATTTAAGTTAGAGGGAGTTTCAAGAGTTGGTATAAAGGTACCTCTACATCTGAGCACGAACGCGCACGAGGCAGCCTGAGCATGATGTCATCAGAGGCGGATGAGCAAGCCGAGGCAATCCGATTCAATGGCTTTACATTGCACTCATCGATCGATCGGTTCGCCGCCGTACGAGAAAAAATTGAGTGTGTTGGAGATTTATTTTAATGTTGGAGAATCGGTGTAGCTTGCTCGGACCGATCCGCAACTGTCTGAGCGCGTGAACGAGAAATCATTGGTGTGTTGGAGATTCATTCTAGTATTGGAGAATCGGTGTAGCTTGCTCGGCCCGATCCGAGACTGTCGGATCGGGCAGTGAGCAAAAGTGGCCGATCCGCGACTGTCTCGGATCGGGCCGCACAAGCACCCTAAAGGGGTGAGAATTTTTGTCGTTACGGCTTCAAAATTGGCGTCCATTTGAAAGGCTTCACTATAGAAGCTGTTCTTAACGTATATTGCAACACCACCACTAGCAGTCACTGAGTCACGGTTCTTGAAAAAGGGGATATATCCTCTGATTTTTGCAAAATACTGGTCTTTAAAGTTAGTTTCTTGCAGAGCTACAATATCAGCATTGTACGTGTTTATGATGAGCTGTAATTGGGCGGATCGTTCGAGAAAACTGTTTAAATTCCACTGTAATAATGTTACTGCCATTATTGGGTGAGATTGAGCCAAAGGATAGGAATGAAGCATAGTCACTGTCTGATTTTGACTCAGTTCGCCAATGCGTGGGTGTTACCTGTCGACTTGTTGTTGGATTTCCAATCTGGGTCTGTTCTGTAGTACTATGTATAAGCTTTTTCCGTAATCTATGAATTCTATTGTTAATAGTGCGTTCCTTAAGCGAAGGGTGTATGTCAGTTAGCATTTTTATTAGATTTTCAGTGTTCTGTGTAAAATCTTTTGTAATTTGGGTAGGGTTCTCTGCTTCAAAGACATTTTCAAGGAAATTTTTAAATTGAGTAGAATCTAATGGAAATTTGTTTTCGGGTTTTTCTATTTTTTCTTTCGCAGGTTCTATTCATTGATTTCATTTCATTGTTTTCATTTATTATCATATTTCTTGATTAATTCTGATTAGATCGTTTTTTTTTTGTTTTGTAGAACAGCATTTCATTGTTGCTCGGTGAGTTAGATGATGAGATTGAGGGAGTTATAAATATGGGATCAATAGTGGTGCAGTCTTCTGTGGTTGTCGAGTGTGGTCTTTTGGTAGTAGTTGTGACTGGAGCGGAAGCATTCATCGGTTGCTGAATTTCGTTTATTTCAACGGAGAATCAACTGATTTCATGTTCCCCGCTGACTCGTATGTGTTCGAGCTGTTAGTCAGTAGTTCTGTCTGAAGTTGCTCTTTATTGTTTGGGCACATTCTGGTGATGTGTCCTTCCGACTTGCATATATAGCAACTGAATGTATCGGTAGATATAAATATTCTATGCTGCGTGCATCGTGCGAAATAACAAAGGACTCTGGGATTTTGTTGACATCTTCAGGCTAAATGAAAATTTGTCGATGGAAACTCATGATATGGGCAAAACCCGGTTCTTGAATCCCAGTTCTCAGAAAGGATAGCTTCGATGTGACTCGAACATTATTTCTAATGAACATGCTTTCGATAATATTATGTGGGGTAGAAGGAGAGACGTTGGAGAGTATTATTCTTTCGGATGGGACTACTACAGAGGTCGGACATTCATGTTTGTATTATTAATACATATAATGTTGTGACTGGAAGTGAAAGAAATCATTGTTTCCTTGCTATCGAGGTATACGCATATCCTTCCATTTCAGATCCGGGAAATAAAGCGAATTGCATTCGAACCAGTTATATTCCCAATAACAGTAGCGTAATCTCTAATTGAGATTCCTTCAATTGCGTCTAGAACAATCGCTTCATCTTTCGTTGGAAATCCGCTGTTTGTTGGGGCTCCTGCGTTAAAGTTTGTCATGGCAATTGAGGCCTGTGTGGATTTCTGTGAAATCTGTTCATTGTTGGCATCTGTGGGAATTTCCTTTAGATTATTAGTCTTGAGACTCCTGGTACTCAGAGGTCTCATTGTCACGATCTTATTGATCACATCCATTTTATTTATTTAATACATGAACCATTCGTGCCCCGTATAATTATGCACTTACGTATATTATCACACACATACACAGACTTAGTATACGAGTCGGGTCTTAGCAACACTGTATGGATGCTTCATCGTTTGTTTTGAAGGTATGGGATGTCGGTTCACATCAAGTCAGTCGGTATCACGCACAAACATTCCGCTCTTACCGTAACTGCATTAGACGGCTGCAGTGCAATGTGTTTCATACTTTTATACTAAGATATAGCAGATGGCGCACCTTCTCCAGGCACAGAATCATGACCCACGAATAACATAGGCATGTGGTGTCTTATAGTATCTGTAGTCACTGGTAGTACCGACCACATTTTAGTCCATATATGCCTTCGGAGAAGTTAATTGAAGTACAGTAGACTCCCGTATACGCGATTAATAAATTACGCGCTACATAAATTCGCGTTATAGAAGGCGATATCAATCAAGAAAACAATGTAATGCTCATCTAAAGCAGATTCAATTCGTAAGGAGGAACTGGACAGACATTAGAAAATCGCATCAATTCTTGAAATTTTGTGGTACCAATTAGATATTAATCTTCCATTTATCCACGTTAAAGATACGCTACATTATCGGTATTCGTAAATGTATCTGCATTTTCACCATGTGGCATTAAGTTTTGACCAGATTGTCTCTCCGATTCCTCCTTAAAGCAGGTACTTCCTGTGTTTTATTATTTGACGCGTTGTAGAAATTCAAGTTGTAGGAACTCGCGTTATATCGGAGTCTACTGTATTATACGATCTGGAATAATCAGGCTGCGGGAGAGGGTCCGCATACAAAAAACGAAACGCGCTATTCGTGGCACCTCATGGGTGGCGTGGAAGACCACGTGAGGCAATACGATATTTGACGAAAAATACGATTACATACGTATATATCGGCAAACTAACACGCATCGTAAACCATCTCAGCTGCTGACGCGCTAAGAAGGGTTGTACCTTACGACGTTCTACGGCAAAAATAAATTGGGGACGTTAAAATTTCTTTGCCATAACGTCAAACATATATATAGTCCGTATCTATCATAAACCAACGCGACACATGACACATATGTTCCGCTGACAAAATATTCAAAACTATCGGTAGTAGGTACTAAAATATTTTTAAATAAATATCGTTTCTTGCCGTGTGATGAATAATTAAAAAAGAAAAATTATCCTCTGAAGCAAAAATGAACCATGGCTGGGCGCGAACCTACGAAAAAAACAACGCGTCGACGAGCGATGATGAGTACGACAAGTCAATCCCAAGCTCTCCTCGATTCACTTTTCCCTGCATCGCGCTCTGCTCACGGCGGTGGTGCCCGATTTGCCTTCCGACTGAAAGAACGCAATGGTACATGCGGTGCCTTATGCGAAATCTGGCACCCCCGCGAGAAGCTTATACCGGCCTGTGTGTGGAACGAAGACGCGACGCCGCGACTGCATGTCGAACAAAGACGCAACGCGCGATATTGGTTGAGAGGGGACGGAGCATAGTTCTGTACTTCTTATGTGTCGTCACGATACGTGACGTCACACGACGTTGGTGGAACGAAGACGCAGCATAGTTCTGTCCTTCTCTCCACGCAGCTCTCAGAGACAGGCTACGCACACACGCCTATTACCCCCACCAACGCCAGCACGGTGCGTGCTAGCGAGCCAGATCTGGTGTCACTGTGTATACACCAAATGACCCAGACAGCGACATCGAACAGCTTCGAACGTTCCCGCAGGAGGAGACAGAAATGTCTCACGAGGCTGACGACCTCGCGAACTCCAGTTGGTTCACCAAACCTAGCCGGTACCTCGGGATACCAGAGGAGGCCCACGGTCACCTCTGGTTGGGTTGGATTCGAGGGGGCAGTGGCGGAGTCGCTTTGGCAAGCTTCCGCTGGAAAGTGGAAACCGGCTACTTTTTAGCCGCCGGTCACCAGGCAAATTATGCGTGTGTAGTTCGGCAGTATAGACCTTGAATCGAGGAAGCCGTTCACTACCACTTCGAATAGGCATATATAACAATTGTGCCAACTTATTCACAAGCATCTCATGTGTACTGTACGGCTTCTTATATTTCTGCGACTAGATTGATTTTTTCCCGATTTGCCATTTTCCGAACTCGCGTGTTAATATTTTTATTTGTATCAAAGTTATTTCTTTCAAAATACTTCAAAAAAATTGTAAATTTCATCCCATACCTCTCCCTCCTTAAAAGCTTAATTGAAAATACGCCAAACGGACTAACACAATATATACGTAGACCCTTTAAATCTGAAATCTGACTCATTCTCAGCAGCGAGGCAGCGCATCAAGCATGATCCAGCCAAGCATGCGAGACAGCGCAGCGATCAGATGGACATTCGTAACAAATTCATGATATGGCAATCATGCATTTCTCGCATACATTTGGCAACGCCGCCACAGTCAGTCAGTACTTGAAATGTAATTATGACTTCTGCCGTTCGCATACGCAGAGGACGCTCCAACTTGCCTCGTTTTCTGCTCCGTCGGTATTTCTAAACGTGTGACACGAAGGTCCATAAGATGCGGTGTCTATTCTATACCTGCTCTGTGCCTGAAGCTTATACCGGCCTGTGTGCGGAACGAAGACGCGACGCCGCGACTGCATGTCGAACAAAGACGCAAGGCACTATGTTGGTTGAAAGGAGACGGAGCATAGTTCTGTCCTTCTTATGTGTCGTAACGATACGTGACGTCACCCGACGTTAGTGGAAGGAAGACGCAGCATAGTTCCGTCCTTCTCTCCACGCCGAGCGCGATTCGGCGAGAAACGGCGCGCGCAGCTCTCACGGACAGGGCACGCACACTTGTGTGTATCCCCACTCCCGCGGGCACAGATGGTGCAAACGGGCCAAATCTGAGACCACTGCGCGGCGTTGCTAATAAGCAGACGCGTTTGCATAGAGTATCGCCCGAGTATCGACCGCATGATTGATTTTG
Source organism: Priocnemis perturbator (assembly GCA_963942575.1). Taxonomy (NCBI): domain Eukaryota; kingdom Metazoa; phylum Arthropoda; class Insecta; order Hymenoptera; family Pompilidae; genus Priocnemis; species Priocnemis perturbator. The sequence continues at coordinate 10,924,165 of OZ012654.1, read as the reverse complement.
GTGAGAACGTCGCGGGCGCCCATTGGCCGCGCGCCCGAGGTGACTACGAATACGCAACAAAATTGCAAAAGTTTTTGATACCGTTTTATTCGGAAAAGTTTGGAGAATTTATTGCAACCAATAAAAATTGTCTATCTTGTATACTTACGGCTTGATTGTTGTTCAAAGTGGAAAAAACGCTGTTTTTTTCAAAATCCAATTACTCAAAATCTCGAGCCAATTTTCAAAAACGGGTTTCAGATTCGTTTTCAGCGGGTCAATATTAATCGAAATTGGCTATTTTCGTTCAAAAGACAAAGAAAAAGTCCAATTTTGTTGTCCAGTGTTATTGGAAAGTCAAGCGAGCCCCCCTAGAGAATCAATTTGATGATGACGCAGTGGAAGGTTAATAATTTCAGTTTTTTTTTCCACATTAGTTTCCAAAACATAGAATTCAATGTACATAAGACTGTTTCTGAAAATTCATATAACTCTGACTCTGAACAGCAACAAGTGGGGTGATTGAAAATCTCAACAATGAATTGGAGATGGAATATTTAGATGAGAACTATCATCATCTTGAAATGTATGAAGAAATAAGGCCAAGCGAAGAGTGCGGCGCTGAAGAGGAACATATTCCATCAGGGAATGAGGTTAGTTCTTCATAAAAAAAAAACACTTGTTTTAAAACTACCACAATTATAGTCACTCATGTAGGAAAAATGTAACTTTATTGTAGGTAATGAGCAACAAGGGTGTTAACCCAACAACCAATTGGTCGAGATGGAACCCCCAATCCCTCAAACAGGCAAAGCCACAAACTCTGAACTTGTTTGCAAAGGTTCACCGACAAAGTGACGACCCCCCCCACCCCCCCCCCCCCCCCCGTGAAACGAGGTCCTTCAAAGGAACAGTTAACTTGTGACGAACGAGTACTCGAGGAAGAACAATTAGGGATGCAGTTAGCGAAAAGAATGGGAAAAAAAAACATACCGGAAAAGAAGAGGCAACACCCAAGCAGAGGGATCCGCTGCGGTTACCAGAGCCAAATTAGAGTAGCTTGGTGTATTAAAAAAAGGGGCTGAAGAAAAACAAAGACTGGAAAAACAAATTTTGGAAAATATCTTATTAGAACAAGATTTGAAAATCGAACTTCTACGTAGACAATTGGCCCAATACGAGGAAACTTAAAATCATCATAAATACAATTTGTAGGATAATAAATATATAGTATGTAAAATATATGTATAATTTTTATTTCACAGGACCCATTACAGTTTCCTTAAGACAGTTTGGTCACGGTGGGGCCCCTCACGCGGCTGCTTCCACCTCCACTAGCTGGACGCAACACCGACCCCCCTCCCCTCCCCCCATATACCCTACCGTCTCAGCGCAAGCGATCATGTGACGCACTCAGCGTCGTCCGTCACCATAACAACGGGTAGTCGGGTGGGGACCCGAAATCGCACCTAGGTGCGGATCTTGGACCACACTGCCTTAAGATAAGACTTCCGTTACTGTCGATTCAACAGATCTTGAAAGTACGCAATGATATGTTGGCGTGCGCGCCTATCTTCGGCAGGCAAGTTAGCCTGATTTTCAATATTTTCGTTCAGTATCAGGTCCGTAACGAATGTTTAATGTAGGGTCGTTGGCAGGCATATCCTCTCCAGCTAAGCGTGCTCTGTTGTGTAAAACAGCTGTTGCTGCAATTACCGGGAGGACATGGTCCATTGATGCGCATTCCCGTCACTAAGCATGGAAACCTGCGTTTCCATACGCCGAAGGTGCACTCGATTTTTTTGAGAGTTCTTATTTGAGCCTCATTGAACAGTCGCTCAGCCGCTGTTGCCGGTTCGCTTAGAGGAGTTATGAGGTATTTTGTTAATGCATAACCACCATCTGCTAATACGAGTGCACCTCCAAACTCCGCAGCTTCCAATCGAGCGCACAACCGCGAGTTTCTAAAAATTGTAGAATCATGCACTGATCCTGGCCAACGTGCCACAATACTTGTGAATTTTAAATGGCTGTCGCAAGTTGCCTGCACGTTTATTCAAAAATAGCCTTTCCTATTTCTGAAAACCACGGCGTCGTCCCCACCGAATGACTGCACCCTCATGTGCGTGCAATCCAATGCGGCAATAACCTTAGGAAATCGTGCAATGGCATAAAAATCAACTTGTGCAGCACTGATTTCTTCTGGCGAGCAAGGTAATTTTATTTCTTGCCGGCCTAATGCACCGATCGCTGAGGTCACCCTGTGCACAATTCTACAAGCACTCGTTTTGCTGACTCCAGCAAAATCTGCAGCTGCAATCAGATGAGATCCTGTTGCGTAGTATCTTAAAGTCAGCAGCAATTGATTCATGGGTTCAATAGCATTATTCCTAAAATTATAAATTTCGTTGAAAATGTCATCACGAAAACTATGAAATAATTCACATTTATGATAAAAAAGATTCACTCTTTTTTTAAAGAAATGTGTTTGTGACGGCCAGCCGTTATCGACACCATTTTCGACCCGCCTATAACCATAAGAACTAATGTAGCCGGCTAGTATCCTGAAGGCACTCCGAGAGGTCGCCTAAGTGGACGAGCGACGGAACTTCTCCCTCACTCGTTCACATTCACCTAGTTTAAGCCATAGTAACATAGAATCGAGTTATAAGTCTATATATCTTTGCGTCTATGCCCATCGACCGCTAGGGCATTAGTTCTAAGTAAAAGCGCACACGGCGCTCCAAGTGGACTGCGTTCCACCACCAACGCGCCGGCGCCAAGCGCCGAGTCCCCACGCTAAGGGCCGTACCCCTTTCTTAGCGGCGGGCCCTAGTAATTAGATTTAAGCCCGGGTCGAACCAGAAAATCAGTCGTCTATTTGATTCCTTCTTGAAGATCAGTTAATTATTCTTGAAGACACGTAGTCACATCATATTGAAGAACAGTATATTAAATTCCTTTGTTCAAGATCTGTAGTAGAAAAGCTGAGTTCAGTTTCAATTTCATTCAATCAAAATCTCAATTTCAAAGAACTAAATCATAAACTGAAAAGCCTAAATCATTAATCAAAAGAACCAGTGCTGAAGCTACAACTGAAGACTCGACCAAAGCTACTCTCGGTAAGCAACCTGACTTGCCGGTTCGACACTCACCTAACACTGTATTAATTATTAAGGTAGAATCTAGTTCCTTTAATTGTTCAATCGTATAAATCAATATTGTAAGAATCATATAGTCAAAGTCAATATATAGACCTTTGTTATACAAGTTACTTTCGTTCATTCAAACCTTTGCGTTTCTTAAAAGTAAATGAAGCCTTCCGTAAGCAACGTAAAAGAAGTACAGCCTTCCGTAAGCAGTGTAAGAAAAGTAAAGCCTTCCGCTAAAAACGTGTTAGTTATAAAGTCATCTGCGAGCTCGGTAAAAACGGGTAAATCCACAAAGTGGGAACTTATCCCGCTGAATTTAGAAGCACCGATATATCTCGCGACGGTGCAGAGATCCGATCCGCGTTTCGCAGCATACATTCAAAAGAGGCGCGAAAGCCTCTATCCGAAACTCATGGCGCTCGACCAATAGAACACCGCCAGGATCCCCAAGTCGCTGGGGTCGAAAGGTGATTTGCTACCAGCTATCAATTAGACCGCTTCTCACATACGCAGCACCTATTTGGTGGTGTGTCGTCCCAACGTATTTTCTTGTTTTTATCCCCCGAATGGAGATTGCGAAAGCAATGTGAGAATATTTCTCTCGTTCATGCGGGGCATCGCTTTTAATAAATCTCTTTATAATTTTTATCTTTCTTTCACTCCGGAATACCGTTTGAGTTGTAATACACGTTGGCCGACGTGACTCCCCTCCTGGAATCGTCATACGGCCTGTCGTTAGGCTAAGTATGTATGTGTATGTGTGTGTGTGTGTGTGTGCGGGCGACAAAACAAATGCAAAGCGAGCAGCGCGAATCTTGAGACCGGACAGCGGTACATCTCTCTCTCTCTCCGTCAAATCACTGATCTGCAAGGCGATCGATACGTGCTAGTGAGAAAAATGTAAACATGGCCAAGCGCGGCCGAAGGCAAGCGAATAAGGGCCTGTACAGGCCTCACCGGTAGCACGATCCCTTTAAGTCCTGCAAACCTACGTTCGCGTAGTACAAGATCGAATTCAATTCAATCGAAATAAATTAAATATTATTTAGCGTCACAATCTGAGGGCGGATACGACCGCTCGACTTTCTCTACTGTAATCTATTATAGTAGTCCGCCTCACGGTTGTAACAGCAGTCTTCCTGATCTCGTATTCTGCAGGGGATCGCGTTGTTTTCTTTTCCTTTGATGTTGGTCTACTCCTCCTGACTCTTCTTCATTTTCTGAGTTATCGCTCTGCAACTCGTTGTAGTCTTGTTCATTTTACTCTGCCATTTCGTATTTTATTTTTCTCTCAGCTTTTGTATTGTTTTGTTCTTGTTTTCTTTCCATCTCCTCACTTTATGAATACCTATACTTTTCCTCGTCAAATATCACGTAATCACGTTCCTTGGCTATGTTATTTTATTTTCCTTTGGGTCCCACAGGCGATAACTTCCTTTACTATAACCTACAAGTCTCATTGCTTTTGCTTTGGGATCCAGCTTATTTGACCTTGTCACGTCTACTGACCATGCCTTGCTTCCAAATATGCGTAGTTTGGTTAGGTCGTTTCTCCTATGCCATACTTGTGCTGGTGTTGTTCCTCTAAAACTACTAGTTGGTGAGCGATTTAGTTCATATGCTGATGTCCTAATCGCTTCACCCCACAATTGTTTTGACAAATTTGTCCTCGATTCATCCTTTCTGACTTTCCATTCTGTTGTGGGCTATATGTATTCGTATATTCTATCTGAATTCCCTTACTTCTACAAAAGTTCTTTAGAGTTTGAAATACAAACTCACCTCCGTTGTCCATTCTTCTTCTAGTTGTTTTTAAATCAAATATCGTTTTTATTTCTTTTATATCTGATTTTAAGTTCTCTTCAGCTTCGTTTTTTCTTTTTAACAAATATACTACAGTAAAATGGGAATAGTCATCAATCACTACTTGGAAATACCTGTGTCCTTCTGTTGTCTCTGGTGTGAGAGGTCCACACACATCTGTATGAATCAGTACACCGATTCTATTTGTTCTTTTCACGTTTTCATTAAAAGGTAAACGATAAGCTTTTCCTTCAATGCATTTCTCACACTTACTGTTACTATACGGAAGTCCTAGTAATTGCATGCTTCTTCTGTTTACCTGACCCAATCTCTGGTGCCAGACTTCAGCACTGAGAACATGATCATAATCAGTCTTCATTATCTCTAATTTTAAAACATATAAACTATTTTCTTGTTCTGTATGGATGACTAGATTTATGTTGACTAATATTAGCCCACGTCTGTCTATATTTATTTTGGATCTGTTAGTTCATCGATGGGATTGTAGCCGTCATCGAGAACTGTTTCTCAGGATATGACGCGGGTGCGGTTGGACGGTTAAACGCGAATGAGAAATGTGGATAGAGGAAGATACAAGATGCGAGCAAGCGCAACGAGAAATACGGAAATACAGAACTCTGGAAGAAAGATGTGAGCAAGTGCAGGAAGATGATCAGAAGAATGCGAGCTAGCGCGAAGAGATAGCAGAAAGAGAATTCTGGAAGAAAGATGCGAGCCAGCGCATAAAGAATATCAGAAGAATGCGAGCAAGCGCAAAGAGACAGCAGAAAGAGAATTCTGGAAGAAAGATGCGAGCCAGCGCATAAAGAATATCAGAAGAATGCGAGCAAGCGCAAAGAGATAGCAGAAAGAGAATCCTGGAAGAAAGATGCGAGCCAGCGCATGAAGAATATCAGAAGAATGCGAGCAAGCGCAAAGAGATAGCAGAAAGAGGAACCTGGAAGAAAAATGCGAGCCAGCGCATAAAGAATATCAGAAGAATGCGAGCAAGCGCAAAGAGACAGCAGAAAGAGAATCCTGGAAGAAAGATGCGAGCCAGCGCATAAAGAATATCAGAAGAATGCGAGCAAGCGCAAAGAGACAGCAGAAAGAGAAGCGAGCAAACGCAAGGCCAACGTAGAAATAAAGCACCACTTTATGAAGACTCATAGACACCATACAGAATTCTAGAAGGAAGATGCGAGCAAGCGCATAAAGAAGATCGGAAGATTGCGAGCAAGCGCAAGGAGATAGCAAAGATAAAAGCGAGCAAACGCAAGACCAACGTAGACACAAAGCACCACTATATGTAGACTCGTAGACACCTTTATACCTTCGTATTCTCAGGACGCATGTGGACTGACGCGAAGCGGGCAGTCGGCCCTCGAGAAGCCGGCTCACGTGAGCGAAGCGCGAGCGGTGGGAGGCGCGTCCGGCCAATCACAGGCAAGGGCCCCATCACGTGGTGGACGCGTCCTCCAACCGCCGACAAGGGGAACTAGACAAAGACGGTACGAACACAGAGGAGAGCGAGCGCACGTGCCGAATGTGGCAAACATGTCCTTATATGGTAAGCGAGCTAAAAATAGGTTTCCTGACTGCTACAGCGCAACGAAAGTCTAAACTAGAATCCACGAAAAATTACATACAAGGCTCTAACAAAGGGTCAGAACGCAACAGGATCCCTTGCTCGTTATCTGCGATACAGAGAGCAGGTTATATCTCAATTTTTCGACAATTATTGCATCTATGGTAACTTCTTTGTTTTGTATTTTAGTTACCAATCGTCCTTTCCTGTATGCCGATATCACTTTAATATCTGCTATAACTATCTTTACTGGGTCTTTTAATTCCACAACATCTCTCATGTATTGTTCCAAATCTTTTCTTACCACAAGCTGTGTTGCTCCTCAGTCTAAAATAAAGTTTCCATGGCTATCTCAGTATTCACATTTAATGCAACAAATGAGAATGACTCTGCATGTTGTGCCGTCGGGGAATTAATGTGGTTTCCTCGACTTGCCATTCGCCAGGTCCCTCTTAAACGTCCTCCGCCTCTAGAACGACTTTGGTATCGTCCTCGTCCTCTTGCTGCCTGCCCATTCTGAGTGCATTCGTTTGCAGCGTGGCCTGGCTTACGGCATTTGTAACACACCACTGCTCGAAATGCTGTTTCATTTAGTGGTGTGTAGCTTTCGCTTACATCGCTCGACTTGTTTAGTTCTTCATCCAGTAGACGAGCTTTTACAAATTCCAAACTGCATTCTTCTTGTATTATTTCTATTGGCGTTATTACGTTATCATACTTGCTATTAATTCCAACTAATAAATAGCATACTTTGTCGATATCTTCTATTTTAACTCCTCTGCACTCTAAATCTTTTATCAAGGTATCAAATTTGAAGAAGTATTCCTCTAGTTTTTCATTCTCTTTACACTTTATGGTAGCAGTTTGCGTCTTAGGTATAATTTCGATACTACGCTTTTTCTTTACATGGAACTATTACAGCCTTAGCTTTTGCGTCATCTTTTGTAAATTTTACCAGTAAATCACCAGTCAATTGGCCCGACGTGCTTGTTAAATTCTCTTTTACTTGTTTTTCGTCTAATAAGCACTCCACCCTGAACAGCCAGTTGCTAAAGTTTTCAGCTTTTAATTGTGGATATTCTATACCCGCCATTTTGGACATTGTCGACCTCGTGGTCCTAACTGGTATAAATTAAATTTTTTTTTGTTCCACAAATTCACTTACCGCTTTCGTATTGTTCAGGTGATCTGGGCCCATAACCTGTTAAAATATAACCCTTGTGGCTTCTGTTTGTTGTCTTTTGTATTATTTATTTAAATTTTAGAACATAATGCTCTCCTTCACACATTATATCGTCCGTCTCACCACATGGTCAACCGAGAACTAGAAAGGACTCTCCCCACACACACTACACTTTCTTTTTTGTTACGCCTCGACCTGCCACCATGCGTTCTTTCATTGAACCACTTGCCAACAGAGGTGCCACGAATAGCGCATTCGGTTTCTTTAATGTGGACCCTCGTCCGCAGTCTGATTATTCCAGATCGTATAATACAGTAGACTCCCATATAACGTGAGTTCTTACTGTTTGGGATTATGGCCTGCGTCGGCAACGCAGGTTTGCGCCGATACCTTTCTGCGAGCTCGCATGTGTGAGACCCGTGTCGCGGTCGTCCCGAAAGTCCCCAGGCGGGCCAAAATTGGGTTAGAAGGTCGCCCAGGATCAGACCACAACCGCCGGACCGGCTGCAAGTCGGGACCCAACAGACCCAACAGCGTCGCCGCCCTCTGGGTCGCCAACCGAGCCGACGCGGCATTAGACGCAGGAGATACTAAAAAAACCGGACGTGCTACCTCGGGCAAGAAGGCCAAGAAGAAAAAGTCAAAAGAGGCACAGCCCCACTAGCCAATCAACCGACGCAGCTACGGAGTGAACGAGAGGAGGGGGCCTGTTCAAGTCACCAACCAAAGTGTTCCCCAATTTGAGTTATTACTGCGACCATGATCCTCCGTGCACCTCAGTTGTTTTAAAAGACGTTTGCGAACCCATCAAAATTCCGTCGCCTTTTACCGACGTGCATTTGCGCAAGACCTATTGTACCAACAGCGATAAGATTATGGGCTTGTTTGTCTTTAATTTCCTCTAAAAGGGAGCCTGCGTGCTTGAAGATGCCCTCGCGAATTATCCGTAAAGAATACGAATACGAATAAAGAATCCACGGCAATGGAATAGAAAGTTTTTATGGTCTTGTTTATTCCTTAAGAATAGTACAAAAGGGAGCCTGCGTTGCTCCACCAGGGTTAGTTCTTCTACATTTTTCGCCGTGCGTCAAGTTTCTGCGTTCGTCGTTCTTACGTTTAGCCGTTCACGAGTTGTTCAGAACAGTTCATCTTTCTAAAAACTGTGCGTGGTCTCAAAGTAAAATGTCGCGACTCAAGCACCAGCCCTGCAAGGTACAGAAGTAACAGTATTTTTACCACGAGACCTGTTCGCATCACCGTATGCGCATTTTTGTGTTTCTAGCGTAAGGAAATGTATATAATATATAATATATCTGTTTAAAAATTCTACTTCCTGTAACCCGTGCTGGGACAGGGCGGGTGCTGGATTCTGTAACCCAGCCCTGAGCCTTCTCGGTGCCGCGACGATGCGACCTGTGACGTCAGGATCCTGCGTGATCCTCGCGACGACCGATGAGCCGGACGCGTGCCATCACCTGGGCGATACCGCGTGACCCAATTTCCCACAATAATTGGCGTGGACTTCCCACTAATAGGCTCGTGCCCAACGATAAACTAGCGTGCGAGCTACTTCGTCCTTCCTCTTGTCTCCGGGCTTGCTTCGTGCTCGCATCAAGTTTCCGTGAGTTCAAGATCCAGTCTGCATCGTGACCAAACTCGTGTCGCCGTCGCCTCAAATGCGTCGGGACCAAACTCGTGTCGCCGTCGTTTCCGATAAGAGCGTGTGCCTCAATAAATACTGGGACCATATCCATCTGTGATTTACTTCCACTACATCCACTTCCTCGTCAACACGGCTCCTGTTGAAGAATTCGCGATCGCACGCGCCTTGTGGCAATCGGTGCGGAATCGGTGTGGAACGAGTCTAATCCTCCGAATCATCTCGTGTCCGAACAAAGCTCCATGTTTGCGAGCGACTACACTAACATCACGTGATCGCACTATTTTTAACATGCATGAGCACGTGATCGCGCGTGTAACGACACTTGCTCGCCCGCGTTCGGGGGTGACGTCGCTACACGCAGTTCGGGCGGGGGAAAACGTCACTGTGCTGTAAAGCCGTTGTGACGTCACGGTATGTAGAGTTGGGCACGACGTCATGGGCCGTAGCGCTGGGCGCTGGTCGTCGGCGATGTTCGGGCGCTCGGCGGTGCGCGGTACGTCACAATCCTCTGCGTCCATTGGAATCTGATGAAAGCCGGAGGCCAAATTAAATACTGAAAAATACTTGGCACCTCCTAATTGGTCTAAAATTTCGGTTATTTTCAGTAATGGGTAGGCGTCTCCCGTAGTTTTGGGCTCCGTACGCTTGAGGTACTAGAGTGTAGAGACAATCAGGGAGTAACGGACGAGGACATCTGCGGGCTGGTCCGTCACTGTAGGGTGGTTGACGTGGAGGGATGCCTGGAAGTGCGAAGACCCCTCATAGACTGTGTTCTGGAGGTGTTCCGGGGAGATACGAGGGGGAGATACGAAAGCCGTACCTCACCGGCATGACAGGCGTGTGTTTCACATCATACGCTACCACCGGACATCGCTCAACCCCTACGGTTGAGACTAGCGCGCGCGACACATCATCGGGGACGATGATGATTCCAAGGGGGGGAGAGGATGTTACGTCCCAGCGTAACTTTTTGATTTTTCCTTTCTTTTTTTTTGCATAACTTCTTAATTAAACTCTCTTTTAATTCCTTTATTCCGGCCTCCGGATGCGAACTATTCGTATCATGGCTTAGGCCCATCGTATCCGGTGTGCTGTTAGAGTATTAACTGTAAAATCATGATTATTTCATTTTTCCTCCAGGCCGCGTATACGAAATATTCGTATCATGGCTTATGCCCATCGTATACGTGGTACTGTCGAGCGGTAGTATGTAGTGGAATTCCCTCACCATGGAATCATACTCGTGCCATTATATATTGTTACGTGGACGCGGGCGAGACATTTCAACGTACCAGGATTATCAACGACAACGATTTTAATATATCACGTCCGTCTGGTATCAAGACCAGATGCAGACTCTCTGGTTTGGTTACCAATAACAATAACATTCGAACGTCATAACATCGATAGAACTAATATAACATTATAACATGACACATAATCAATATAGGGTTTGTGTCTTCGCCGTGTTCTTCGCGCCTTCACGTCCGTAACACTGCTTCCCCTCGACGATAGCGGACGTCCCGGCCGTATATTATCGTGAGATCTTCAGATACTTCGGTTCAGGAAAAGGCACTCTCAGGTGTAAGCAGCGATGGCTCCTCCTGAACCAAAAATGTCATCCCAGCATTTGCTCACGGTCCCAAGGGAAAACCATGCCAAAAACCCTGGGCGAGATGACCGCATCACTTTGGCGAAACTCTTAGTAACGAACATCTTAGTATCTTGATAACTTCAAAACCGAACACTTGCAAAACTGCTTGCAACCGTCGGAACACAAACAATTCAAACGGGAGCAGATGGAAGATGATTCTTCCTTCTGAAAATAAAACGGAACGACAAAGAACTTCCTGTATTTAGAATAATTTCCAAGATTAAATCTTACGGAACCCTCAAACCTCACACTATACCCATCCTCCCCTATTTTTTACAATGCTCCACGGGAGAGTAAGCATAGCGGCGCACTGCTGTCTTGACTCCTTGTCAGTGGTGCTGCGTCATGCGATGTCCTTGTGTCCTATCGTTCTTCTTTCTTGTTCCATCCTAGTACCTTGGTTCCTTCGTATTTTGCTAATCTATTGGCGTGTATAATCTTCATTCTTCCTTTGGCTGACCGCTGGATCCCGTAGATAGCGTCATTAATCCTCTTCTTCACCAAATAGGGTCCTTCCCAGTTTACTTGCAGTTTCGGACATCTTCCTTTTGTTCTTCGTGGCTGATAAAGCCACACTAGGTCTCCCTCGTTGAAAATAATTGGAGTACAAGTGGCATCATGGCGCAATTTCATGCGTTCCGAGCTTTTAACAATTTTCGCTCTTGCCAAATGGTGTACATCCGCGAGGACCTTATTCAGTTGCGAGACATATTCCATGGAAGAAATAGGTCGCTCGGGGGTAACTCCTCGGAAGAAATCTATTGGTAGCCGAAGTTCTCTTCCGTATAACATCCTCGCTGGGGTTTGTTTCGTGGTTTCATGTTCCGCCGATCGGTATGCCAATAAAAATAAAGGCAGCCAATCGTCCCAGTCCTTTTGATGGTGTGAAACGAACAACGACAAATATTGGTGTATTGTTCGGTTTAGTCTTTCCACTAATCCATCTGACTGTGGATGCAGCGGAGTCGTTCTAGTTTTCTTTACTCCCAGTATCCTCAGGACTTCTTGGAATAATTTGGACTCAAATGATCGTCCTTGGTCGGTATGTACCTCTATCGGTAGGCCATGTCTGCTAAAAACTTGTGCCATCATGGCTTGTGCTATGGTCTTGGCCTGAAAGTTTGCTACGGGAACGACTTCTGGCCATTTCGTAAAATAGTCCATGATGACTATTACGAATCTGTTTCCATTTATTGTCTTCGGATAAGGTCCTAATATGTCCAAACCTATCCGTTCAAATGGAGACCCAACGTTATAAGTGCATAGCTTTGCTTGCCCTTTCTGCCTTGGTCCTTTCTTGGCCGTGCAGCTATCGCAAGTTCGGCACCAATCCTCCACGTCCTGCTTACAGCCGGCCCAAAAGAAACTTTTTCTTAATCTGGCCAGTGTCTTATTCACGCCGAAGTGTCCAGAGGTCGAGGAATTGTGAGCTTCTTGAAGAACCTCTTCAATCTTGTTCAATGGGACCACGAGTTGAAAAACATCTTTTCGCTCGTCTCCGGATACCCATTTTCTGAACAAAAGCTCATCCTTGATCTCCAGTGAGTCCCAAATCTGCCAATAGTATCGGGCCTTGGAACCCAAAATCGACACTTCTTCTTTTGACGGACGACGATTGTGCCTTTTAGCCTCTATAACAAATTTCAAATTTGGATCCTCCATTTGTGACATTTTCGATTTTTCGTCTTGATTTCCCTCGTTGAAGCAGATCCTCTTGCATGTTGCCTCTTCTGTAATCAGACCTTCCTTGTTCCCTGTTTTCTTGCAAGACTTACAGTTGTTACATGGTATGCGAGACAAAGCATCTGCATTACCATGAAGCCTTCCATACCGGTGGACAATTTGAAATTCGTATTGTCCCAATTCTTCCAACCATCGGGCCATTTGTCCTTCGGGAGATTTAAATGAGAGTAGCCATTGTAACGCGCTATGGTCCGAACGCACTACAAACTTCCTTCCATAAAGATAATGATGGAAGTGCCGTATGGACTTAATAACGGCCAATAACTCTTTCCTCGTACCGCAGTAGTTCCTTTCCGGTTTATTCAAAACCTTACTGAAATAGGAAACTACTCGTTCCTGGCCATCATGGCTTTGGGATAATACTGCACCAATTCCAAAATTGGATGCGTCGGTGTCCAAGATAAATTCTTTCTCCACATCCGGATACACCAGGATTGGAGAAGATGTTAATTTGCCTTTTAAACTTTCGAATGCTTCTTGACTGGCGGTGGTCCATTCGAAATCTTGATTTTCTTCCGTCAGTTTATATAGGGGTTTGGCTATTTTCGCGAAATCTTTGACGAATTTCCTGTAATATGAGCATAACCCCAGAAAACTTCTCACTTGTTTTCGTGTCTTCGGTACCGGCCAATTTTGTACGGCGATTATCTTCTCAGGATCTGTACCAATTCCGTCCGAAGAGACTTCGTGTCCTAAATATGCCACTTTTCTCTGGAAAAATGTGCACTTCTTCGGATTCATTAATAAGTGTGCCTCACGAAAAACGTTGAAAGACTTTTTTTAAGTTGTCCAGCTCTTCATAAAAGTATTTTCCATAGACTATGACGTCATCTAAATAGACGAGGCAAATATTCCATAACAACTGCGACAACACTTTGTCCATAAGTCTCTCAAACGTGGCCGGTGCGTTGCACAATCCGAAAGGCATCACGACGAATTGGTATAGCCCATTTCCCACGGTGAATGCAGATTTTTCCTTGTCCTCTTCGGCTAGAGCGATCTGCCAGTAACCGCTCTGAAGGTCTATGGTTGAAAACCATGACGAGCCTGCTACTGCATCCAGGGTGTCTTCTATCCTTGGTAGGGGGTAGGAGTCCTTTTTTGTGAGACTATTTAATTTTCGGTAATCTACACAAAATCTCGTTGAGCCATCTTTCTTCTTCACAAGTACAATTGGAGATGCCCAAGGACTCGATGACTCCTCAATCACTCCTTGCCTCAACATTTTCTCAACAGTCTCTTCCGCTACCTTCCGCATATGCATCGGCATTCTGCGAGGTGTTTGCTTAACTGGAGAATGGTGTCCTGTTCGAATATGGTGGTTGACTAGTTTGCACTGTCCAACCTGTTCGGCGTCCTTTGCAAACAAATCCTGAGACTCCAGTAGAAAAATTCGGAATGTCTCTTGCTGTTGCAAATCCAAGCCCTTTGCACTTCTCTCGAACAGTCCTTTTAAATGTTGCGGCATCTCGTCCTGATTACAGATGTAATTGTTCTTCATAGGCCGGTCTGGATTCCCAATCAGAGGTAGTTGGCTTCCATCCTTCAGTAGTACCGTTCCTTCCTCCAGGTCCAATCGATTGGATATCTTCATCAAAAGGTCCAGTCCTAGTATTCCTTTTTCGTTAATTTCGGCCACGTACGCTTCGTGCTTAACTCCCGTTTCGCCGAAATTAAAGTTAAATTCTTTTCTTCCAAGAATAATTTTCGAAATATCGTTTCCCTCTACCCCTACTAACCTTCTATTCGTGCCTGTCAATTTTGAATTATCATACTTAGCAACTTCACTCTTGTGTATGAGTGTGACTGAGGATCCCGTATCCACAAGGAAATTTGATGGTTTCCCATCAATGGATCCTTCTACATACAGACCGGTAGTAGTGGGTTTTTTCGAAATATTTCCCGAGATGACTTTACAAATTCTAGTATAGATCCCTTGACTAGATTTTTTTAATATCCCCGCACTTCTTATGACAAAACCACAAATTACCAAAATTATTTGAAGCAGAAAGATTAAATTGAACTGATTTTTCCCTACACTGACTCCAGACTCATGTGCAGAAGGGTCCACATTTACAATTCTGGAGGCTTTCAAATTTTGATTTAAATTTCCCTCCCTAAATTTAAACCTTATTCGTTTTTTTCGTTTCTGTCATTATATTTCGCTTTCTTTGCTAAATTTTGCTCACACTGAAACTGTGTGTGGCCTTCTTTCCCGCATTTCCAGCACGTCAGTTTCCTATATGATTTCAGAGCTCTATTTTGCGCGTTATCTCTCCTTTCTCGTTTTTCGAATGCACCGTCATAAACTCTTTCCGTGTTTCTACTCGCAATCGAAACGTTAACGCGAGCATAATCTTGATCTCTTCGTACTCTTTCTTTACATAAATCTTCAATTTGCTGAATTTCAATTGCCTTTTGCACTACTTCCTCGAATTTTTCAAATTTTTGTAAGTACAATTGTTTTTTAATACTATGTTCTCGATCGCGCTGATAAATTGGGAAACGGCCAATCTCTCGCGTACTTCCAAAGGACAATCCGGCAAAGCTAATAATGCCAACTTTTCTATTTCATTTGCTAATTCGGGGATCCCTTGCCCCGGCTTTTGTGCATAGCCCTGAAATTTCAGATTATTCGTCGGAGCCGATCCCTGCTTTGCAAATCGTCTTTGCAAAGCAGCTCTCAGCTTTCCGAAGTCTAATCGGTATCTGTCCTCCAAAGTTGCCAACACAGAACGAGCGGGCCCTTCCAAGGAGTTAAGTAGCGCGGCAGGTTTCGCTTCATCGCGCCAACCGTTAACTCGCGCGATCGATTCGAATTGTGCCAAAAATTCCTCCCAATTCTCTCCATTAAATTTTGTTGGCAATAATGAAAAACCAAAATTCACTCGCGGATTGAAATTTAACTCATCGCTCGAAGGCGCACTCGCTCCGTTACCGCGCACAAAATTATTAATGTTTGTCATATTATCCAGGCTATTTGTCAGTTGCTCCATCCTGGCGTTGTAACTGTCATCGACATCCTGCAGTCGCTTTCGGAGGTCGTCCTCTCGTCGGCGAGCATCTTCTGCCTGCATGCGGAGTCCCTCCTGGAACAGCTCCTGTCCCGCGCGCATTTTCTCCTCCAGGCGCTCCAACATCGCCTGTACCGATGCCATCGGGTCCCCCGTAGCCTGTTCCGCCTCCGCTGCTGGCCTCGGCAACCGTCGACTTCCAACCGTATCGTCAATTTCATTGCCGCTTCCAGGATTGTCGATTTCGATTTCTGTCTCTCTTCTTCTCGTTCGCATCCTCGTGCTTATCCCACTTCTGACACCAATGTTACGTGGACGCGGGCGAGACATTTCAACGTACCAGGATTATCAACGACAACGATTTTAATATATCACGTCCGTCTGGTATCAAGACCAGATGCAGACTCTCTGGTTTGGTTACCAATAACAATAACATTCGAACGTCATAAAATCGATAGAACTAATATAACATTATAACATGACACATAATCAATATAGGGTTTGTGTCTTCGCCGTGTTCTTCGCGCCTTCACGTCCGTAACAATATATATATATAAGTAGATGTAAGTATAGTTATAAGCGAGCGAGCGGGTATGAATGTGTGTACATAGTATGAGTGCGGGTATATAGTATGAATGTGTGTGTGCATAGGTTAAGAATTGCGATGAGGTTCCGCGTGTTAATTTTTAGTTTCTCTCTCTCACAAAATTAAACTATTATTTTCACGGCAATAAGTCATTGCTCAAATATCAACCTAATTTTGTTCAAGTATATGAAGTCAGGAGCGTACGTCAATGAAATCTTATATCACTGAGTCGATGCAATCATACTGCATTCAAAATAAAACTTGATAATTAGAAGAAGACGAAAGACCGAAGAAAGTGTCGCTGAACACCGAGCGAGCGCCTTAGCGCAATATTTGTACACCGGATCGACCGTTTCCGCGAATAGGGCATGAAAAACCGTCCTAGAGCGAGCCCAGGAGCCGTCTCGCGACGGATTTCTCTGGGCAGTTGGCTGTAAAGTCGCGAGGTGCGTAGTCGATTGTCCGAGGATATCTTAGATATCTCAATATTCAAGCCTAATAATCATTCTCTTCCTGTAGTGTGATATGAAATGGACTCAATTATCCTCGTAAAACCATAGTTTATAAATTCTAATTATTATTTTGAGATATAGACTCAGTTTTTCTTTCGTTAAGTGAACAGTGCGAAAGTGTGCGCGTACGTTCTGCACGTGCCCGACAATTCGTGTCGGACGCGTTAGATTAAGTTTCCTTTGACTTCAAAATCATTATTCTTTTCATTGTAAATAAATCTTGAACGAACGCAGAAAGGTTGTTCCTCGCTCGCGTGGCGATTAAAGTCGGTATATTCAAACGAAATTTAACGAATAGAAGCATTACTTTTCCTGATTTGCCGACCCTTGTAACGGGCATTATCCCGGCTCAATCACAGCTGAGCATAGGCAAATCAAGGGGGATCAGATCACTAAACTTCTATTACGATTCGAAGGTACTATCATCGTAAAAACACCGAAAACCTTGAACACCAACCGATTTACCGCCAAAGAGAGAGAGAGAGAGAGAGAGCGAGCGAGAGCGAAGGAGTGAGAGAGAGATAGAGCGTGAAGGAGACAGAGAGCGCGTGCGCAAAGCGAGAGCAAACGATCATAGCAGAAGACCAGCGACACGGTAGGAACCTCCAGTCGCGACGTACGACAAATTATTAACATCATGTTGTATGACCATGCCCGAGCTTAGGCCACGGAGAGATCCCACAGGCACGGTCGCAGACGGGCACGTGCAAGTTCTTCCTGTTAAAACTTCTCGATTGTAAAGCGTAACTGTTAATTACCGAGAGCGCTACCGCCTAACTTGTAAAGAGCGCTCGTATTAAGGCGCATCATTGTCGCGCACCAGCAACTGAATATTTCTGAATACTGCAACAATATCTACTACAGTAATCTCTTGGCTGTTTATTAGATTCATAATGCACATCTTTTCTATTCTTTCTTTATATTAATATTTTTCAATTCCATATATCTATTTTGTTTTCCACCTATATTATTCTCTTTGATTTCATTTATGTTGTGACGTCACACCTCATCAAACATAGTACTACACAAATAGAAAACATAACCTGGCGAACGATTGGGGACCTGTCCGGGTCTTTCGGAGGCACACGAATCCTATAAGTCCTGCAAATAACTAAACGCGATATCATTTTCCAATTAACTTCTCCTTTAAGCTTATACATATAACATAATAATCCCACTCTTCCAGGAAGGGATTAAACTACCATGCAATATTGATCTTCAGTTAGATTACCGTTATTTATTATAATTAAATAGCAAAAATTATTCAAGCGTTACGCCCGGTCGCACTGCAGACCGCTCGCGGATACTCATCGACCGTTCTGACAGCATAAAGTCGTGAAAAGCCTCGCCCGGACGTAACACTGGCGACTTTGGAGGGTCGATCGCCTCTTCATACACACACGCAGAAACACCGAAATTACAACACATACAACACACACAGACACATCAAACCCATACAATATTCCTCTGACACAATACACACAATTAATACAACACCAAACCCCACACACATACACACCACATATTATTCAGAATACAACTATGACACAGACAACAAACACGCCACCTCCACAATACCGTGCATCTGGCCCATCACACATGTACGCACCACACACTACACCTGCGTTACCACAAACGCCACACACGTACACACCACATGCTACACCTATACTACCAGAAACACCACACACGTACACACCACCTGACACAATAGCTATTAGTGATCGGGACTTGTTGGTGTGAGGTGCATTCATTATTATACTTATACTAAAATATTAAGACAATAGAATAGTGTCTTGGTAATTCAAGGTAATTGTCGCTGAGGCAATTGATCAAACACCGTGAATTACTGAAACTATGAACGTTTCATTATAAAATATGATAAAATATGAATGTTTACAGACAAATCCTTGAGAGGCAAAGAAATGTAGTTAAAATGCTGCAGTAAGTCAAGATAACTTTAACATTTACTTTTAAAATATCAGTACCTTGTAAAATTGTTATTTGTTTGTCCAGGAAACTCGTCAAAAAACCAAGTCAGGAGCAAGTCAGAGTACCCACTAAACCAGCGTACTTTCCCATAAGTACACTGGAGGCCATGAGACGATTCGATGCAGCCCCGGAGAGGAGTACTGTTTGCGACTAAGGCATAAGCGATACGCGCTGGGGAATACTGGAGAGTATATTGGGCGAAAGGATCCTTATTAAACACTGATTTTTGTCACTCACGTTATGTCCCTTTTATTTACCGCGTAAAGTTAATCTGGACGGCACAATAGTTTTCTAATCGATAAATATCCGCACTTACTTGCTACACAATATGTACACGCCTATAGGTAAACTAAACTAAAGTGACACTGACCGCTAACTCTAAATTACCGCTAAGATGAAGGAAAGAAACAAAAATGCAACTCAAACGTGCAACACTACAAAATAAAGGTAGGAAGGATGGGACGCGAAAGGTCCCGAAACGAATGGACGCAAGGGCGTAGCGGGCGCTAACACTCCTTGCTTTCCGGATTACGGAAGGATCGATGCGATTGTATCCGACACGCGCGGGGATACGCTGTCACAAACGCCGGAAGGTAGGTCGCGATGCGGACACACCGGATACGGAATACCCGAGAAAAACGGGGTGTAAGATGCACGAGAGATGCTTTAGGATAGTTGGCAAAAATGCGTGATAGCGGTAGCGAACGTCTTGAGCGACTAGACAACCGTTGCGTTCAAATTAGAGCTGCGGGACGACGGAGGTCGCGTCTCCCCCCTCGCGTCCGCTAATTAGTCCAATTAGCGGCGAGGTGTTTTCCGATGTTTTGGCCGTGCGAAGACGTAATCCACACACAGCACGACGCACGGTCATAGGGACGCGTTGCCGCTGTCGCGGCGGAGGGGGGCCTTATACAGTACTGTACAAGTACAACGAAGCTGTAAGTGTAATTTCATTCACTGATGTGTAAAAAATGCTTATATAAGTTATTACTCACTTTGTTTTTTGTATAGGTCATATATCTCCAACACATTGGTGGGTTTAATATGAACGAGGCAGTGAGCCTTGCCCCGAAGGAGGCCTGCGCTGATGACCTCGTTAAAAAGTACTCCTGGCATGGGAATAATGACAACGAAGCATTTAATACTACGAAACTTGCTAGGTGCATACATGGTAAGAATTACTGTGTATATAATATTTATATTACTATTGCTTTACATGGTATGCAAACTAAGTTTTACTTCAATATAATTCTTTATTTTAGATGCACTAGCAACGAATCAACATTTTCAAAAACCTTCAAGGGCTGAGGTGGCGGCTGCCATAAAGTCCGCCTTCCGGACGACTAAAGAGCGGTTGCGCATCCGGGCGAAAAGGTTCCGGCCAAGGGACAATTTTTGGGACCAACCGGAACCGGACGAAAATGCCGATCCGTCATGCGGTTAGTTCAACATTTCTTATATAATATACGTTTTTTACTGTAATACTACAAACTAACCTATCTTATAAATTCTTCCCAACCGTGGCTGCTTGGTTAGCTGGCCTGGCACCGGCTGGCACCTGGTGGCACCCTATACAGTTCGCCAAACAAAGCCTCCAACCAGTGTCAGCATATTTGGCTCCAACTCCATCGGAGGTGCCGGTGGTAACCTGAGCATGTTAAACACCTGCTGAGGCTTGCCCCACCACCTGCATTCCTTCCATGAAAATGGAATCAATGTTAATTTACTGTACTACCACAGGGGACACTGCAGTAAGTGCCTGCAGAAGGCAGAAGTTGGAAGCAGTGTCAGCATATTTGGGCCGGTGGTAACCTCAGCATGTTAAACACCTGCTGAGACTTGCCCCACCACCTGCATTCCTTCCATGAAAATGGAATCAATGTTAATTTACTGTACTACCACAGGGGACACTGCAGTAAGTGCCTGCAGAAGGCAGAAGTTGGAAGCAGTGTCAGCATATTATGATTTCTTTTTGGCTCGTTGGTTCCCTTGAGCGGTAAAGGGAAACCTTGTTCGTAGAATTCAAGTAATAGGCGATTAAATAACAAGATGGCAGAGAATATTGGAAAACAAATAAATAAACTATATTGAATAAAGTAAATACACAAAAAGTAGCTAACTATAAAAAGCACAACGATAATTTAACTAAAGCTACTAACAGTAATAATAGAATACGGCGCGAAAAATGTAAGAGATAACGACTAATGACTAGAAATGTATAAGTTTGGATTTTAAGGAAAGAGCAAAGTTTGAGAATTAATACTACTGTTATGCCGTGGAAGGATGGTGAGGCTTCTCGAACACAACACTTGCTTCTTCTTGGAGCACAACTTCGGTTTATTATAGATAGGTGTACAAAAGATTCCCGACAAGAGTTAGATCGAAGTTACTGCCAAGAAGCGTGATCAGAAAGTGACCACCCGGGTGTCGCCAAGCGTCGCCGTTGGCGCGGTCTCACGCGTGAGATAGCAACGTAAGCATCCCAAGAAGCGCTATCCGGCTCGCTACCGGAAACGCAGGATCTCTGTCAGCAGGACCCAATATCACGCCATAACACCCCCCCCCCTCCAGCCCCACTACAAAGAAAATTTTCTTGTTACAATTTGGGCCAAGAAAATTTTCATTGCAAAATCCATGAAACGATCGGTTTAACCCTCGGATACCCACGATTGGTCACTTTTTCGGCGCCAAGAGAGCGGCAACCCTGTATACACAGCACTCTATAATGTTGCACGGTACAGGAGTCAATGTGACGACACAGTTCCGAAACTGTAAAGCGACGGTTATCGACTCGGCGTCACCACTGATACACATCTCGACGTATATGAAATGATGAATTTTTTGCATATATTATTTCTGTAAAATCTTGCATAGCCGACACCAGAAATGCGACACGGTAATCAAGATGGGTCAATTGAACCCAAAGCCTGAAGATTGTCAACCCATTTTTCGAGCAAAGTTAAAATTTTTGCCTACGTGCATTTTAGCGATGTTGGAATGTATGTTAGACGTTGACAATTTGTTTATAAATTGTTTACATTTTGTACAAAATAAAAATTTTTGCTTATTTTCTGACTACATACATATTTACATTCTTCGTGGTGTTTTCAATTTGTTTATAAATTGTTTACAAAATGTTTCGAACAAATTTCAAATTTTCGCCCACGAACATTTCCGCGACGTTGAAAAGTATTTTACACATTATTAACGATTTGTTTATAAATTGTTTACATTTTGTACAAAATTTAAATTTTTGCTTACGTCGATTGTAGCGACATTGCAGTGTTGAGTAGTTTAAGAAGGAATGCACCAAGGTCAGGAAAAATAGATTCGTTACATTATTTCTGTGAATGCGATTTTATTACCTCCCCGCGATGTCGCGAGAAAGCATTATGGAACGATTGAAGAGGTAGGGCACGCGGGCCACGCGGGCCACGCGGGCCACGCGAGAAGTGTGCGTGCAATGTATGAGTGCCTGCGGATCGCTGAACTGCCTCGGCACTCACAGCAACAACACACACACTGCGACCGCTACACACATGTGTATTGTTTGAACGTTCGGCCGTTGGAGTCCAAAAGTGCGGAAAAAGAAAAATTCAACTCGTTACCCGGCAGCGCTCAGTTGCGGCAACAGTGTCACCTTTTCCCAGTTTCGCGTTATGACAGCCAAAGCATGCACGTGCCGCGATGGCGAGTCGCGAAATCGCGATACCCGGCACGAGTCGCGATAGAGCGAATAGTGCGTTATTGTGGAACACTGACAGTGACAGTGAAGTGAACGATAACTTCAGCGAAGGCAGTGTCCACAGCGACGAAGAGCCGGAAGTGAATGCGTCCGAGGACGACGTATTTTCAGGTTCCGAAAGCGACGACAACGCGAATGATTGTAGAAATCATGTAGTGTCCGGTCGCCCCTGGAAATACGTTGCTTCAGAAAACATCGATGCTGCGGCAAGTACTTCTCGCGAACTGAAATTAACCGGGATGACTGAAAACGTGGAAACCATCGAAGATTGTTTCCGCGTTTTCATAAACGACGAAATTGTAGATATTATCGTGAGATGTACTAATCAACGGGCGCATCAGCATTTCGAAACACACCCTGGACAGCCGTGGACAGAGGTAACGCGAGTCGAAGTAAGAGCATTTATCGGCAATTTTACTAATGTCAGGCCGATTTCTAGAATCACGCGAGGCGCCCGCAGATATGTGGCGAAAAGATAATTTTCTATCGCGCCCGTTTTACACAGCATCGATGTCGCGAAATAGATTTACCGATATTTTAAGGTTTATGCGTTTCGACGATTGCGAAACGAGAGAAGAGAGACAAACCGCGGACAAGTTAGCACCCATTCGCGAAGTGTCTAATATATTTGCGGCCAATTGCCGGGAAGCTTATGAAGCCTCCGACAAAGGCACTATCGAAGAACAGGTAATGAAATTTCGGGGTCGCTGTTCTTTTAAAGTTTATATGCCCAGCAAACCCGGCAAGTATGGCATCAAAATATGGTCACTTTGCGACGCAAAGACCAATTAAGTACTGTTGCAATTTCCAAATTTATTTGGGAAAATCCGGAAGTACTCCCGAAAAAGGGCAGGGGCCACGGGTTGTTAAAGATCTTTCCGAGTTTTGGTACAATTCATCTCGCACGATTACTACTGACAATTTTTTTACGGACATCACGTTAGCAGAGGACCTACTGGAACAGAATCTATTTCTTGTCGGTACAATGAGGAAGAATAGGACAGACCTACCAAAAATACTGACGGAGACGTACGGACGGCCCATGTATTCTTCCCATTTCTTATTTACGCACAATTTGTCTTTCGTTTCGTATGTGCCGAAACCGAGAAAATGTGTAACTCTTTTGTTCACTGTGCACCATGAACACACTATTTCAAGTGAGCAGGGAAAATTCAAGCCCGAAATAATAAATTTTTATAATTCTACTGAAGGTGCCGTGGACACACTGGACAAATTAGTTAGAGAATATACGTGTCGTAGATGTACACGACGCTGGTCGTTTGCTATTGCCATGCATATTTTTGATATTGCAGCGTATAATGCACTCATCATTTGGATGATAAAAAATTCCGATTGGGAGGCGTCAGTGACGTCCAAAAATAATTGTAGGAAGCTCTTCTTAGAAGTGTGTATGTGAAGTGCGCGAAAGGACACTAAGACACTGGACGACACCAGCGGACGACGGACAATGATGAATCACCGATTGCACCGTGGGGGTTTTAGCCGGTAAAAATCCGGCACTACCCCGCACTAGTAGTGACATTCTTTTGAAGATTTCCCCCACGAAAATAAAAAAAAAAATATTAACAAATTGTTATCAATGTGTAACATACATTGCAACGTCGCCGAAATGTTCATAGACGAAAATTTAAAATTTGTACGAAACATTTTGTAAACAATGTATAAATAAATTGAAAACACCACGAAGAATGTAAATATGTATGTAGCCAGAAAATAAGATTTTCATGCAATAAATAATATAAATGTAACCATTGCTTTATACATTTATTTTCATGCCCTTTCAGTCATCACTTTTCGCTTCAATGGTAACGTCGAGTAAAAAGTAGTTTTGTCACGAGTGGCATTACCGGCAGCATGTCGGGTTGGCGTTCTGCAGGCAGGGCCGAAATGGCCCATCGTGGGACTGCGTGTCTCATTTTTAGTCGGGAGTCCGAGGGTTAACCAACGAGCTACTCGTGCTGATGGCTTATTGTTCAATATTTTTCAAAGTACGGTGCACAGATACTTTCAATAAACTCGAAATAACTTAATTCCCTCTATTTGTACATTGGTCTCTCGCGTGCAAAAACATAGAGCATCGTATAACTCACTGACAATATCAAGAAAACGCAATTATTTTAAGTATTCAATAAGTTATTACACGAAATATGTCGTAAGTATCGGTTTTTATTTATTCGAACTACGACGCGCACTACCAACAAATCTAATAAAAATTGGTGGTTATACTTATGCCAATACTTCACTACAGAATTTGTAAAAATCCTGTCGGTCGGAAACTTCAACACGTAATTGGATTTTGTCGTGTTTTTTGGGGGTTTTTGATTTTTTTATGCTAAGGATTTGCTAGAAAAAAATCTGCAAAAATTCCCAACCATAAATTCACATGTTCTGAATATTCTCAATTTTTGTCAGAATTTTTCCGCACCGCTAAATACGGAAAATGTGTCAAAAACCGACTATTTTTATTTCCCCTGTAACTACCCTTCTGATGAAGATAGAGGGTTGAAACTTGGCATAGAGCGTTTTCTTTTCATCCCCTATCGAATGACGCCTTGCGAGATAAATTTGGTACAAGTGCATTTTTGACAATTTTAGCCGGCTCAAAGCTCAGCCGAAAGGTAAATTCTGTACCGCTGTCGCATGCCGAACGAGGCATGTACGTGCGATCGTGGTGGAAAGAAGACGCAGCATAATTCTATGCCTCTTTCTATTGGGTGCGCGCGCAGCGTCGACGTCATTTTACGCTACGTTGGTAGAAAGAAGACGAGAAGCATAGCTCCTTCCTTATCTACGTACGGTGCGCGCGCAGCGCTCACGGACATGGCACGCATACAACTTCTCGCCTTTCCCCACCTCGCGTGCCGCAATGCGGTAGGATGCCACTTCTGAGATCACTGGTCGTATGCCGAACGAAGCACGTGCGTGCGATCGTGGTGGAAAGAGGACGGAGCATAGTTCTGTCCTTCTTATGTGTCGTCACGATACATGACGTCACACGACGTTGGTGGAAGGGAGACGCAGCATAGCTCCGTCCTTCTCACCAAGCTGAGCGCGATTCAGCGAGAAACGGCGCGCGCAGCTCTCACGGACAAGCCACGCATACTTTTCCGTATCCCCACTCCCGCGAGCACCAATGGTGTAAAAGATCGAGATCTGGCCACACTGGCGTGAGGAGCAGCAGAAAACAAAGTTACAGGTTAAGCAATCAGTTCTCTTAAATCGTCAGTATCGAGAAAACCAATGTCAGCATTATCGGTCCGACAGAAACGTAACATTAGAAAATAAATTTTAGACAATTTAGCAAGTTTACCTTTGTCTTCTCCTGAATCATCTGTTTGGGAGCTAAACGATACTGTGCATGTACAACATGTGCCTTCAACATCCAATAGTAACCATGATCCAAATATTTCCCACGACACAATGTCAATAGTTTCGAATAGTAGTAATTCTCCATCTTATTCTTCTTCTTGTTCTTCTCGTCCTGGAAGTTCTTTTCAAAATGATTTAGCCTTGTACTGTGTAGATAACAATCTGACTCATGTACAAGGCAATAACTTCACGAACATTCCGAAGGACATCAGAACTATTTTGAGTACTCCGCGAATTCCTATTCCAACACATGTTGTCGAACCTGGAGAGTACATTCATTTCAATGTTCAAACTGAAACTGTTAAGTATCTGGATACACTTCCGTCCTTTTTAACCAATATTAAAGCATTAGAACTAGATTTTTACATAGATGGATGTGCGTTGGATAAACCAGGGATCAGTTCCAATTCAAATTAGAATCAGCAACATTTTAAACACGTACCCATTAGTTGTGGGTATCTATAAGGGCCCACAGAAGCCATCGGATCCAAACAATTGCCTTCAAATGTTTGTATCCGATTTAAATGAAATTATTTGTAACGGTGGCGTAGATTTTCATGGTGTCCGGGTGCCAATAAAAATAAGATGTTTAATAGCTGATGCTCCCGCAAGAGGTTTTATTTTAAACCACCAAGGTCATATGTCTAATTGTCCCTGCTCCAAATGTAAAGTCTCCGGTATTCACAATGACCGGAGACATATCTTCACTGGAACAAACCATTCAGTTCGGACTGATATAGAATATTCTCTGTGTATGGACGAGGACCATCACAAAGAAGGTGCAAGCCCCTTAGCAGCACTTTCTTTTGGGATGGTTTCGCAAGTTCCATTTAAATATATGCACCTTGTTTGTTTGGGGGTTGTGAAAAAATTGCTGGCGACATGGGTAAGTGGCAAGTACTCGCGCCGTTCCAAGCTTTCCCAAGCTGAAATTTCTCAATTATCTGAGAGACTGGTTAGTCTCGGACAGTATACGCCTTCGGATTTCCAAAGGCGTCCCCGGTCACTAAGTAGATTTTTAATCTGTAAAGCCACAGAATTTCGCCAATTTCTCTTATATACGGGGCCAGTTGTGACATATGGCATTTTAGACAAAGACAATTACACTCATTTTTTATTTTTACATGCGGCAATTCGCATCTTAGTGTCTCAATCTCTGCCAACACGATACTTGAACGTAGCAAAGGTCGCATTGGATAAGTTTGTCGTTTTTTGTGAAGAAATGTACGGCTTAAATTTCTATAGTTACAACGTGCACGGACTGCTTCACTAGACCAATGACGTCAGACGTCCTTGGTCCTTTCGATTCATTTTCAGCCTTTCCTTATGAAAGCAACATGCGAATTTTTTCGAAATTTTGGATAAAGCCAGGGCTACCTCTGCAACAATATTATAACCGAATGGCAGAAATTTAGGCATCGCGAAAAGTTAAAATTACAACAAATCAGGCCTCTACGGAAGCACACATGCCTATTGGTCGCGGCACTGACGGTCGTCTCCAGTATCGGAAAATGAAAATTAATAATAGTTTATTCAGCACCAATTTGCGCGACAAGGTAATTCTGAAGAGTAGCTCCCTCAGCCCCGATTTTGTTGAAACTTTGCAATCTTATGTATTTTGGCGTAAAAATGACAGTGGTGTAAGTTTTAATCCCCGCTCGAAATTAGTTCAGAAGTTATGAAGTGGTGAAAAGTGACAGTTTTGTGGTTAGGAAATCTGCCACATCGACCGTGCAAAGGTGTCTGAGCATGCGCAGTGGTGCGCAATGACGTATGGGGGGGGGTTAGGTTTTGTAATTGTTGGAATTTCCAGTATGAAGAATCCTGATCAATTAAAAGAAATAGAGTGACGCCTGTACTTTTAACTGGAATCGTTGCCACAATGAGGGGGTTTGTTTATATTAATTCTCGCCGAAGGCGCGTCAAGCGTTATACTGGGACGCTAGCAGATATGAAAGAAAAGAGATCTCTTTTGAGCGTCCCAGTATAACACTTGACGCGCCTTTGGCGCGAATTAATATAAACAAACCCCCTCAATGTGGCAACGATTCCTGTTCAAAGTACAGGCGTCACTCTATTTCTTTTAATTGATCAGGATTCTTCATACTGGAAATTCTAACAATTACAAAACCTTAACCCCCCCCCCCCCCCCCCGCCCCCAAAACATAAACCCAACCGTTGCATGAATCCTCACTTATAATTTTAATTAGAAAGCCTTGCCTATTCCTACCCCCCCCCCCCCCCCCCAACATAAACCCAACCGTTGCATGAATCCTCACTTATAATTTTAATTTGAAAGCCTTGCCTATTCCTAACCCCCCCCCCCCCCCAAACATAAACCCAACCGTTGCATGAATCCTCACTTATAATTTTAACTAGAAAGCCTTGTCTATTCCTACCCCCCCCCCCCCCCCCCCCCAATCTTGTTATGATGGCAAAGGACTACAGTTGAAACTACAGAATTAATAGTGATATTGCAAAGAATGAAATGAAGGATAGTTGAAATTGTAACAAATTTTAAATGAATTGTATTATGTTATAAACATAAAAAACATATAACAACAATATATAACAAATAAACAATATATAACAACAAATAAACATATAACATAAAAATATAACATATAACATATAAAATACAAGATTATTACATTTTTTCAAAGAGGCGAATATTTTTAAGTCTACAATTACTTGTCCTAAGTGCAGTGCAATGCAGTGATACAAATATGTGAGGAATAGTAACAAAAAAAGAGTGAGGAAAGAGTGGGAACATGGTTCAAGAGCTTGAACTTGAGCCTGGAACGGGCTGTTCTTCGGGGATCTTCGGTGGATACAGCTGCCCAATAATCTGATAGAACGCAACTAAATGCTGTTCATATGTATGAACGCGTTTGAATAGAAATTCGGACAAATATCCCACTAAGTGTGGATTGCGAGTTCCATATCGTGGGATATTTGCCCGAACTTCTCTCCAAACGCGTTCTATATGCTGGGTGTGAGCTCCTGAAAAATAGACAAATAAAAATAAGTTCAATCATAATGTAAATCATTTTGATCTATTTCAATGTCTCTACTTACCAGTCACTGGGTCGACAAAGTTCATCGAATGGTTGACTGTCAGATGTTGGAAGCCCTCACTGTGTAAACAGTCGTAGGACTTCCAACAATCTGACACCACTGTCGTCCCAGGACGGATCCATTCTTTGATCACACCCAGCAGCGTTTGTTGCGTCCTATCAGGTACGAGTACCACAAAGATGTTTTTGGTACCCCGCTCGTATCCACCAAAGATCCATTGGCTCTTGATGAGGCGGCCACGATTATATTTCCTGTTGCCGAGCTTAGCCCTTGTTACGTCCCAGCGTAACTTTTTGATTTTTCCTTTTCTTTTATTATAATTTTTCAATTTAAACTCTCTTTTCTTTCCTTTATTCCGGCCGCCGGATTACGAATTATTCATATAATGACTTAGGTCCATCGCATCCGGTGCGTTTGTTAGAGTATTAGCTGTAAACTCATTATTATTTCATTTTTCCTCCATACCGCGTGTACGAATTACTTGTATAACGACTTAGGCCCATCCTATACGTGGTGCTGTCGAGTAGTAACATGTAGTGGAATTCTCTCACCGTGGAATCATATTCGTCCTATCATATATATATATAAGTAAGTTAAGGTAGATGTAAGTAGTTATAAGCGTGCGAGCGGGTATGAATGCGTGTGAATATAGAATGAGTGTGTGTGTGTGGTATGGACGTATGTGTGTATAGGCTAAGGAAAAGCGATGAGGTTCCGCGTGTTAATTTTTAGTTTCTCTCTCTCTCAAAAGTAAATTATTATTTTCGTGGCAATAAGGCATTGCCCAGATATCAACCTAATTCCGTTCAAGCATACAAAATCAGGAGCGTGCGCTACTGAAGTTTTAGATGGCTGAGTCAAGGCAATCATATTTTATTTGCAATAAAACTAAATAATTGAAAGAGGATAAATGAGCAACCGAAAGTCTCTCGCTGAATATCGAGCAAGCATAGTAACACAATATTTGTACACTGAATCGACCGCTGATTGACCGTTTCCATGGTTAGGGTATGAAAAACTGGCCTAGAGCGAGCCCAGGAGCCGTCTCGCGACGGATTTCTTTGGGCAGTTGGCTGTAAAATCGTGAGGTACGTGGTCGCTATCCGAGGATATCTTAGATATCTTTAATTTTCTGAGCCTAAAGTGGATATTCTTCTTGCAGTGTGTAGTAATACCGACTCAATAATCCTCGTGAAACAATAGATTATAAATTCAGTTATTAGTTGAGACACAGACTCAGTTTTCCTTTGTTTTAAGTGAGAAGTGCGAAGGTGTGCGCGTTTTGTTCTGCACGTGCCCGACAAAACGTGTCGGACGCGTTAGCTTTAAGTTTCCTTTTTGATTTCATTCACATTATTCTTTTCTTATTACATGGAACTTGAACGGAACGCGAAAGGTTGTTCCTCGCTCGTGTGGCGATTAAAAGTCGGAATTCTCTAACGAACTTAACGAGTAGAAGCACTATCTTTTCTTGCTTTGCCGACACTTGTAACGGGCTAGATCCCGGCTCAATCATCACCGAGCACAGGCAAATCAAGGAGGATCAAATTACTAAAGTTCTATTACGATTCGAAGGTACTTATCATCGTTTAAAACACCGATACCGAACACCAACCGACTTACCGCCAGAGAGAGAGAGAGAGAGCGAGAGCGAAGGAGTGAGAGAGAGAGAGAGAGTTAGAGCGATAGAGGAGTGCGAAGAGCGCGTGCGCAAGCGCAGGCGTTCACGACAGTAGCCGAAGACCAGCGACACGGTAGGAACCTCCAGTCGCGAAACACGACGACAATTTAACATCTTATTGTATGACCATGCCCGAGCTCAGGCCACGGCGGGATCCCGCGGGCACGGTCATTTGACCGTGCAAGTCTCCTTGTTAACTTTCGATTGTAAAGGCGTAACCGTGAATTACCGAGAGCGCATTCGTAATCTTGTAAGAGCGCTCATGTTAAGGCGCATAATTGTCGCGCACTATTTCTGAACATTTCTCTGCACTGCGATAATATCTAATGCAGTCATTTTTACCATCGTTTATTGAATTCGTAACATATCTATTCTACTTTTCTTTATGTCATTATTTTTGATTGAATATATTTACTTTTGTTTTCCCCTTTTACTATTCTCTTTGATTTGATCTGTGTTGTGACGTCACACCTCGTCTACCATAGCGTTGTACACCGGCCGAAAACACAACCTCGCGCGAGTAATTGGGGACCTGTACGGGTCTTATGAAGACACACGAATCCTATTAGTCCTGCATATAACTAAACGCGATATTAGCTTCCTTATTTAACTTTCCGTTTAGCTTATACCGAATAACCTAGAAAATTCCTCCTCTTCCAGGAAGGGATTAGAATCTTGCAATATTGATCTTTAGTTGGATTACCGTTATCTATTGTAACTGGATAGCAAAAATATTCAAGCGTTACGCCCGGTCGCACGACAGGCCGCTCGCGGATTTCTCATCGACCGTCTTGACAAGCATAAAGTCGTGAAAAGCCTCGCCCGGACGTAACAGCCTCATCTATTTCAACTATTGCTCCTGGGCCTCCCAATTTAGTTGAATGTCGGTCGACCCAGTATGTACAGACCTATAACATTATATACATTGTAAATATTACAGACATATACATAATAAGATATTATTGTACGTTCAAAGTACTGAATGTATCAAGATATACTTACTTCTCGGCAAAAGGAAAACCAGTCCACAATTGTGTGATCCGAGACATCCAATTCACTTCTGATGAAGTGGAATCGTGGCGGCCTCATCATTATAAAGCATACTGTCAGCGTGCAAATTGTCTCCAGGCTCAAGTTTGAATTTTCAAACCATGTTCCCAATCTTGCACTCAGGTAAAACGTGCACTGTTTCCTCACTCTTTTTTTGCTACTATTACGTTCGTAATAGTTTGTGCGGCAACGAAATGTTAAATCATCCTCACATATTTGTATAACTGCAGTGCACTTAGGACAAGTAATTGTAGACTTCAAAACATTCGCCTTGTTGGGGAAATGTGTGGGAAAATGAGTGGGAAGGAAAATTTAGGAGCGGAGAGGGGAAGGGTGCGGAAATGAATAGGTCATCTGGTGGTGAGGTTAGAAAAGACACGTGTTCGCGTGTTGCGTTCGCTAGTGCCGATTTATTGTAGGTAAACTGGTGCAGCTCGTCAATGTATAAATGTCTGTTTTATGTTGATTCGGACACAATTGTCGTAATTAATGCCCCCCAGTGTCTAGTGTAATTGCGCGGTCTTGGATGCACGCGGTAAAAGTACGGCCACGTGCAGTGCCTGATAAGAAACGTGGTGATGTACCTTAAATAATCACGCTACGGTGGTCGGCGTATCGCTTGCTATACACGGCAGCGTATCTCGTGTAGATCGGTCGATTATATACTAAAGATGAGAAGCTGGGATGCTGTAAAAACTGATAATCACTTTGATCGTACAAAAGACTCTGACCCGCGCTACAAGAGACGTGGCAGAAGTGATCACTTTTGGCGGGACGGCGCATAGCGCCGCCCGCGTTTCGCGCATTCCACGCATTTCAGCTTCTCACCGGTACGCGAACCGGCCCTCGCGAATCAAGATCGGGAGGTGCTGCCGCCAGGTGCTCGTCGGCGACAGGATGCGCTGTCGACGAGCGGATTTCCCAAACACGCCTCATTCAAAAAATGTAATAATCTTGACTTGTCTTTCGTTAACGCCAGAAATTCGATCAGCTTCATTATTGCGAATGATTGTTTTATACGCGTTGCCAAGGAGATCCATATCAAATATAGGATTTTAAACAAAAAAGTTGAATACTTACCAAAACAATAGCAGCAGACGTTCAAATTGCGCGCAAACCTACGTCACTCCGCACCACTGCGCATGCTCAGACACCTTCGCACAGTCGATAAGGCAGTTCTCCTAACCACCAATCTGTCACTTTTCAACACTTTATAACTTCTGAACTAATTTCGAGCGGGGATTAAAACTTACACCACTGTCATTTTTACGCCAAAATACATAAGATTGCAAAGTTTCAACAAAATCGGGGCTGAGGGAGCTACTCTTCAGAAATACCGAATTTTCGGTTAAACAGTTTCTGGAGGTGATTGATTTCTACGACATTGGTGTTCATTCTTCCGAATTACATTTTTATAAATGCCGCAATTTGAGTTCCGATTTTATTATTAACCCTCGGATACCCACGATGGGTCAATTTCACCCGAAGCCTGAAGATCGCCAACCCATTTTTTGAGCAAAATACCAAATTTCGTTTACGTACATTTTATTTATTCCGGGGATCCCTCTGCGAATCTTTCGTTGCGACCTCAGCTCACAGGTTTCTTTGGCCGGCAGCGGGCCCCCTCGCTACGATCGTGGCTCCTCAACCACTTTCGGCACATGACGGTTCGGCCCTGAGGCCAGTGGTCATTTCTACGGATCGTAACTATTCTCCCACTCAAACCCATAACCAGGGAGCACCCCGACGTTGCCAGCAACGTAAAGATTATAGAGGAACTCGTCGGGGCGGAGTAAAACACTGGGCACGTCGCGAAGCAGCTCGCTTGTATCGGTCGCAGCTATCTCGACAAACAGCGAGCGAATCCGCGAATTCCATTCCGCCTACCCACCGGCACCCCGGACAACGCGCGCAACCGGTCTGGACCTCTCCAGAACAGCCTTGTCCGTTCGAACTACCCCAGGGCAAGATCAGTTCACGGTCTACTTCGAGCCTCTAGAACCGGAAATCGTACCGTCTACCGTCGTGGTAACTGAGATTCGCGAAGATTCGGACGTCGAAATCATAGATTATGTAACCCGCACGGACGCGAGGAAAACCCTTAGGTTGGTGTAATTCCGAGTCACCAGCGACGCTCACACTTTCTGTGCCGTAACCAGTCGGACGTGAGGAAAGCCCTTATGTTGGTGTAATTCCGAGTCACCAGCGACGCTCACACTTTCTGTGCCGTAACCAGTCGGACGCGAGGAAAGCCCTTAGGTTGGTATAATTCCGAGTCACCAGCGACGCCACCACTTTTAGAGCCGCAATCGTTCGGACGCGAGAATACACGTAGGTTTAGCGTCGAATCTAGGGCACCGAGTATATTTAGGCGCGTGCGACGTCTCAGCGAGCCGCTCCGCTGACACGTCAAATCTCTTATTGGGCCGGTCACTTCGTCTGTCTTCCGATCCCCGGTATACCCGGTGTACGCAGGGTGCCGAAAAACGGAGGACGTAACAATTGTAACTATATTATTACTAATTATGCACTTTGGTCAGAAAATGTGAATTTATAATGCGTAAGTATATTCTGTTACAATGTTTCAATATACCTTCCCCCATGGCGACCTATCTAATCTCAATCCTTTGTCTGAATCCCTTCCCCTGCGGACTCAAGAGTGAATTCAAGTCCGGGTACCATACATGCATGTAATTTGGCACAATTTTGAAATAGAAGAAAATATACGCATTTATAGCACAAATAACCGGAATACTTTTAGACAGCTTAACGACATGATTGAACCGCTACGTCTCCACATTTCAATTCAATGAACTGTTATAAAAAGTTGTTTGCATTTGTTGCACTCGAAATAGTATAACATTGATAAAATAAGACGTTGCAATTGTATTCTATTGTTAATGGGACGATTATAACGACAATTTAGCGTTACCGGATAAATATGAGGCAATAATTTATTTTCCATCATTACTATACTTTCGATGTTTATTATGACTGTTTTTGGTTTATCGTCATTAAAACTGACTTTCGTAATTATGTTTGATAATTACTTTGTATAACAAAAAAAAATGTCCTTTCCTATTTTATCGTATAAAAATAGTGTGTTCAGTATCCAATTGCAAAATATTTCGGAACCGAAGCACGGGAGACTGGGAAAGGCTCGCACGCTTTCCATCGGCGGTGGATCGCCCGCGAGCATCCACGCGATGCACGTATACACGCGCAAAAAGTACACCGACATCGTGTTTTGTGTGTGTCAGTAGCATCCTGCGATACTCGGCTGGGCAAAGACTAGGGGCTGCGGGATGGGGAGAGACAAGAGAAGAAACACGGCTCGTGCCCGAGCCTTACACAATGAAAGACTTAGGCCTTATACAGACATCGTTATTTGAGTGTGTGACAGGCTCGAGGCTCGCATGCTCGCCCGGTGCGTACCCAGCTTGAGACCACTGGTGCGTGCCCGTCTGTGAGAGCTGTGGACTCCACGCATTGGTCTGTCAGCTCACAGACAGGGCCCGCATACTTGCGCGTATCCCCACTCCCGCGGGTACCAATGGTGCTCGGGCGCCAGATCTGGCCACACTGTATACAACAGTGATTTGAAAGGAATAACTTTGAAATAACGTTAAAAAATGTCGCGTGGTACAGAACATCCCGAAATGTAAGTAATAAATGATTCTTAACAGTATCCATTCACCTAATATTAACTGGGTAACATAATAAAGTTTTACTTGATATGTAACAAATGTCATTTACGATTATTATGTTTCCTGTAAAAATATATAACTATTTTTATGTAAACATAATGTACATATACAATGTTTTATTCCATTATTAACATATAATAAACCCGGTAAGCATTAAATTGTTTGTCTAAAAGTAAAACTTTTGTAGGGTGGATAAAGAAACGCAAACAGATATAATACTAGAATCCAGACAAGAGACACTATTGACCGAAATAGTGGCAAAATTAAACAGAATAGAAAGGATTTTGGAACACAATAATTTAAAAGACAATACCGTGGACCAAAATACTGGCACGGTGCCCAAACTGGTTGGCAGGGTCTGCCAATGCACCGGCCATTGCAGCAACAGGCGTTGCAAATGTATAAAAAACACAACAAAATGCCGGGATAATTGTAAATGCCCCAGGGCAACATGCAAGAACAAGGTAACTGTAGCATTTATTCCTTATTCGTAACTCTAATTTACCTTGAGGGAACTTAGTTTAACGGGGTGTTGGTTTTAGGCTACAATTGAACAGCCTGAGGCCAGCACATCAAATAGTGCCTCAATGATTGCTGAGGTATGTTTTGTGACCTTCATAGAAGAAATGTAGGTTCCTTATGATAGAGAAGATACGCAATAATATGAACATATTCTTTCAGCGGGATGAACCGAACAATGAAAACCCGATGCAGCCAAGAAAACAGCTGCAAAGAACGCCATAGTTAAAAAGCGTGGGCGAGAAATTTAATCTTAATTATAATTGTAATCAGGGCCGAATTAACCTCCTAAAACAATAAATAAAATAAAACTAAATAATGTCAAAAACTAAAACAAATCATAAATTTTTATTAAAATATTTGGTAAATATGCGGTTCAAGGGACCCACCTCCGATTTGGTCGGCTTTGGAGTATGTTATATATTTCGACATTCTGAACAACTTTTTCCTCTACATTTATGTGCGCTTGACCTTCGTTTCGGAGTTATTACTGAAAACATTTTCATTATTGGAGACTCATCTATGTAAGATTGTAGGTAGTTTCAGAGTATGTTTTGGCTGGTGGTGTGGTTGGACAATTACGGGGGAGGGGCAGGAGTGGGCAATGCTGTATAATTGTAATTGAAAGTCAGAATTGCTCCACGGTAAGATCATGTTTATGTTTTCCGTACTGAACGTCAGCGCAGTGATCTCAGACAGGCACGCATACTTGCGCGTATCCCCACTCCCGCGGGCACCAATGGTGCTCGGGCGCCACTCTGGCCACACTGACTACACATGCGCGCACTATTTCTTCATATATGTACCATATTGTTACACACTAAAGTAATGATTTCATTCTTTCTTTATAACGTTGAATTGAGAGTAAGGTTAGACGTAACCTCGATACTGAACGAACCTGGGTGAGTGTTTGGTTAAGGATTGTATGAGTGCGTGTGACGAGCGATTCAAAATGCGCGGTGAGTTTTGAGGACGTTACGTCGGTGCGTCTGGTAGTATGTACCGGCTGGATGTTTTTGTTTTCGCGAGCGTGCCGGGCCTGCGCGCCCGTAAGACGATCGTCGTTCACTTGACCAGCATACGTTGACGAGAGCGTTACAGAAAGCATGATCTGCGTAGCAGGCATGGCGATCATAAAGTTTTATTTTGTCACGAAGTTGTATAGTCATTAAGTGATTGAATAAAGTAAAAACTGTGTGTTCAAAATTGAACTCAAAGGGTGTAAGGTTATTTTTACCTAACAATACGAAGAGAAAAATAGTCGCATGAGGGGCATGCGACACGGCGCGTAACAAAGAAAGACGCGCACAACATGGTCCTTCGAGTCGGATGCAGGAGGCATCACCTACGAATAAATACGGCTGGTGCGTAATTGATGCTGTAACGTCCAGCATCAGCGCCACCACCGGCGCGCTGCCCGAACCCGAGAATTGGACATTCTCGAGCAGCCGGTACCGATAGATGGAGCAGTCCAACATCTCAGCTGCCGTCTGTCGTCACTAACCACCAATAGCAACGCTCCATAACCCAGAACAACCACCGCGACCACCCACCCTTACGCTTACTAAGAAAGGGAATGCGCTCTCTTTCTATAAGATAAACATAAGTTCCGTATAAAAAGGGGCTCCGAACCCCGAGCTCAGAGCACTCTGCTCCAGGCGACCCTGGACAAGATTCTAGACGATAGAGTAGACGTAAAGACGAGTGTTAGACGTTAGAGTGTTAGACGTAGACGTGTGTAGACGATTTTCCTATTTTAGTCCAAACCCGAGTTTTATTGTAACAATATATTTAGTGTTAGTTAACAAAGCTTAAAGAATCATTCACCAATCTCATCCTAACTAAATCATATTTAAAGGACTGTTTGAACATAAATAGTCACATCAATATTAAAACCAATACCATTACACATACCCTTGTGCCACCCAGAGAGGATCTCCGCTTGTTTGGCATACTCAGGGTGTATGTAAGGGGTGTTCTATCAGACGTTGAACTCCCCTATATCTGCCAGTCGTTCAGAGAGGACATCCGCTTGCTCGACTTCTTCCGAAACTCCGAGTAGAGAGGAAATCCGCTTACTCAGGCGTAACGGAAACCACAGATACAGGCGACATCAATCCTTAGTTACAGTTATTCGTTCCAGTCAAATTAAATGCCTAAGACGCGACGCGCAGGGCGCAAGAATCAGTTGAGACGAATTTTCCGATCCCTTCACGAAGTGCCAAAACCCGATTCACACAACTTGGGTGTTGAACCCTCGGAACAAGTGTATTTCCGGTATCTCCTGCAAAAACCCACCTGTGGACCGAGATCGTTGCCGCCCCTGGAAATCCCGGACGGCGACCCACGACAGGTGGCATACGAGAGGACCCGTGAGATAATCTTATACGAAGACTACGGTGGCGCCACTCCTACTATCAACCCGCAACCAGCGACGGTTACCCTAGATTAAGGTGCATTTTCGAGGTAAGTAAATTTCCATTGTACTAGCAGCCGCAGCGATCCCGGGTAGGAGCTCGTTAATTCGGCAGACCCAAAAGGCGGCAGTTTCCGGTTTAAGGTCCGAGTACTTCGCGAAAGCCGCGACCGCGATTGGGACGTAACAATGCACACGAGGAAGCACGAGGAAACGAGACGGACGGTCTTGTACGGAGAAGCCAAGCCGGGCGTGCGAAGCGATGCGCCACGTGGTCCTACGACGCAGCAGGGCGGCGACGCATTAAAGCGACGCAGGTCGGACGGCACTACACCGTTAACAGGTCCGTTTCCATTTTCTAACATATCCTTTATCTATTTCCTATCGGTATGGCGACTGCAAGCACAAGCACGGCGCATGACGTGAAGGAGTTAAGAGTCTTAAGGGGTCAAATCAAATCTGTCATGACCAGAGCCCAGAAATACGTGGACGGTTACACGGGGGGAAGCGAGGGGGACGACATTCATCTTAGACTGCGCCGAGACGTAGTAGCGGGGAAATTGCGTGAATTTGACGAAGTTCAGGCGAAGATCGAGCTCATTGACGAGACGGCCGATCATGGGTTAGAGCGCGAGTGCTTTGAGAACTCATATTATTCCCTAATGACGCGATTAGATCGTTTACTTCGCCGGGCCGAAGCGGTGTCGCCGTCGCCTTCCCAGCAGTCCGCGGGCGTAACCGCTATTTATCATCAGGTGCGTTTACCAAAGATAGACTTGCCGTTCTTCAGCCGGGAATACCAGGAGTGGTACCCTTTTCACGACACTTTCGTGTCCTTAATTCACGATAATGCGTCATTGTCGCACATACAAAAATTTCACTACCTGCGTTCGTCGTTGAGGGGCGACGCAGCAGATGTGACGCGGTCACTCGAGGTGTCCGCGTTTAATTACATTGAAGCGTGGAAGATGTTGAAGGAACGCCTATGACAATAAGCGGCTCATCGTTCAGACGCATCTTAAAGCTTTAAGCGAGCTACCGGTCTTGCATAGGGAAAGCAGCACCGGGCTGCGGCTTTTATTGGACGGTACGCTCAAACATACGAGGGCCCTGAGGGAATTGAAGCGACCGGTCGATCACTGGGATGCTTGGCTCGTCCATCTCATTGTCGGTAAATTAGACGCGACAACGAAAAAAGAATGGGAATCGAAGCTCGAATCGTCGAGCATGCCCACGTTCGCTCAACTCTCCGAGTTTTTATCACAGGCCTGGGCAACTCGTGGCCCGAGTGCCACATTCCCCTTCTTCTTCCACTTCTCGGCGACCCCCACCTTATTCCGTGTGCGCGCTGACTGGCGCTGACGGAGCGAGGGGAAGTAGGGTTACATATATGCGGAATCAGAGGCCGATTCGCGTTACTTTATTGTTTTACTCTCTTCTGGTCAGAACTGAGCGGCTACATTGCGACGCGTCGTACGCTACCCATTGAATAAAGGAGAAAAACAATTTGATTTCATTAGCTTTTTTCAAGGCTTTACATTACACATTAGACATCTCTTATACGTCTTTTTCAAGACGAAGTATTAGGCATTTTCCAGCTATATATATCCTTCAGCTCACCGGCATCATGTAAAAATGGAAGATTTCCGAAATTCACCGGCAATTTAAAAAGAAATGGGAGACCGACTTCTTATTTATTCAGTCTGGAGAACAGCCCTTGTGTTTAGTTTGCCACAAAATAATAAAAAGCATGAAAAAAGATTCGGTTATGCGACATTATAATGCACATCATGCAGAGGCGTACAGATCATTTTCCGCACAAAATCGAGAACAATTAGTGCGCGAATTGAAGGTAAAATATAAAGACACAATACAGTCTAACAACAATAATCCATGTACGTCTACATCTACATTTACACATCAGCAACAATGCCTTGCAGCTTCATATTCTGTTGCAATGGAAGTTGCACGTGCAAAGAAATGCTTTTCGGACGGCGAACTAATTAAAAAATGTGCCATTGAAATGGCTAGAGCCTTCGGAAACGAAAGCGTGGCAAAAAGTTTTGAACAAGTGGCATTATCCCGAAAAACAGTTTCCAAACGTGTCTGTGAAATTAATATGCATATTGAACAAAAATTAAAACAGTTAACTGAAAATTGTCGATATTTTTCGCTGTGTTTAGATGAGAGTACAGATATCACCGACATAAGCCAACTATTAATTTTTGTATGTCTAATAAATGTCGATATTTCAATAAACGAGGAACTTTTGTCTCTGGTCCCTTTACACTCAACAACAAAGGGCATAGATATTTATAACGCGGTTTCTGAAGAGATGAAGAAATACGGTGGATTTGAAAAGTGCACAGCTATTGTCACAGACGGTGCTAAAGCAATGGTAGGACAAGGTAATGGATTCAGAGGACATTTAAAAAAGAACGGAATTAACTGTCCAACATTCCATTGCATCATACACCAGGAAGCGTTATGTGGTAAGATTGTAATTCTGAGCGACACAATGAAAATTGTAACGAAAGTTACCAATTTGATTAGAGGGGGAAACAGATCACTCTCTCATAGAAAATTTCAACATTTTTTAGAAGATGTCAATGCGTCCTACAGAGATCTCCTGCTGCATACTGACGTACGTTGGCTGAGTGCTGGAAAATGCCTACAACGATTTTTCGCCCTAAGAGCAGTAATACCAGAATTTTTAAAAAATGTCGTCAAAGGAGACACGAAGGATATCGAAGCAAAATTCAAACAAGTTAAATTTTTAAGCAACCTTGCCTTTTTAACCGATGTTTGCGATATCACCATTTAGCACTTGTAAACGCGGCGTCTCACGCGGACGCGTCTTGCGGCAGCCCTCCCGGGGCCCCGCACTCCGCTGCCTACGAACTGGCACTTTATCGCCAATTTTATCGCCTTGCCGCCAATTCGTGTACTAGCGCCTGCGAGCGTAATTTCCGACGGTACACGGATTGGTGGACAAATTCCTATGCGACACCTTATTGGTATCAATACGGCGACATTACCCCCACTCGTCGGCGTTACGACCATCGCGGAAGCGTGACTGTGTCACTTGCTTTCCAACCTTTGTTCCGAGAAGCCGCTCACGAATTCCGAGATCTTTGTACTATCCGACACAAAAGTATCAGATTAAAACTCGTGA
Source organism: Priocnemis perturbator (assembly GCA_963942575.1). Classification (NCBI taxonomy): domain Eukaryota; kingdom Metazoa; phylum Arthropoda; class Insecta; order Hymenoptera; family Pompilidae; genus Priocnemis; species Priocnemis perturbator. Next base: position 10,882,535 of record OZ012654.1, on the reverse strand, counting down.
AGCAAGGATTGCAAGTCAAACCAAAATCAAGTATACTCAGTTTTCTTTAAACACCTTTTCCGAAATATTCCAGATTTCTTCCACAACAAAGTACAATTTACACCTGTACAATTACTCCTTTTTCCTTTCGCCTTTCCTTTGTGCCTTCTCAAACTTTCCTTCCGCGAGGCTGTCCTCAGCCTCGAATCACCCTGCCGCCTACTACCGGGCTCCTCAAAAACACAATATATTCAAGTTAACTGTAGTAATTGTGCTACTCAGTACCAGATTCTTTTCCTTCCACATTAATCTTAAATTCGTGACAGATTAGAGAACCCACAGATTCTCCACAACCGCTCGAGGAGAATCAATTACGAATCATTTTTCCCTTAAACATATACCCTACGTTCTTGAACAGGCCACCCGACGTATTCCCGTCGTGGCGTTCTGTACAGAACTCCCTTCTATACCCAGTGTTCTTGAATTGGCCACCCGACGTATTCCCGTCGCGGCGTCTAATACAGAATACTATTTCACCCTCCGAGTGTAGGCCATCCGACGTATTCCTGTCGCGGCGCATGCACTCTTGAGGTCCTTTTCCTTGAACAGCAAAACACACGACGTTTCGCGTCGTGTCGGACGCTGACAAGGAATCCTTCCAATTGACGGCACCCCTTCCAGGTACCGAACACCAATCACGCAAACCCATATTCGGCGTGTGCCTCAAAACACTCGCTGCGTACCTTGGCTCGTAACAAGTGATAGGACAAAATGCATCAGAAGGAAATTGCTTTATTTCGAGGGGGACATAATCTAATTTTGTATATCCGACGATATAACGAGCCATTTCATAAACTTCTTCATATTGTTCGAAAAAAAAGCTAAGTTCATCTTGCGTCCTACGTCCTCCACCCGCTTTTTCAACAACTATATTCTCGCAACGAGCTTGCCGCACCGCGTACCTCCTTAATTAGCCGTAAGTCGCGCAAAACCGAAACAAGAGCCGGCGCACCGTGCCACCGAAATTCCTTCACGTAACGCTGACTCCCATCCGGGACGTAATCCGCGCCACGCGAAAGAATTACATAACGACCGCGCACAATAGTAATGTAAGTAGAAACGTAAGAATGCTGACATCGAGTCAGCATAGGCTAACCCCAACAATCGACTAGCGATCCGCGGCAATACATAATTCTGAGAACGCAAACTCCAAAACGGAAGCTAGGGTGCCAGTTCCGCAAAGAACCTGGCGACCCTCAGCAAAACCCACTACTTAAATAGATCCACAAAGCAAGCGATCAATTCAATTACGATTCTCCGTTCCATAGTCAACGTCACGCTCGAGTCGGGCACTAATTCACGTCAGTTTACTTTCGTCAACTCGTTCTTTTAAGTTATCAGGCTCACGACAGTTAAGCGTTAGTTTAGTAACACGGTTGTGAACCTCAAGAAAGTGTATCGACAGAAAATACAACTCCACTTCAACCAAGGTAATTGTCGCAACTATCAATCTTCTGCCCCCACAACCACCTCCTTGGAACCATCTGACATTCCTCTGAGACCTCCTAACCAAACGACCATCGCGACTTCATCAAATCTCCGCGATAATTCACTCAGATATCGGTACACTCTTTACTCGGCAGCTTCGGCTACATACCCAGTCCTTCCCAGGGATCCCCGGGATCTGCGAGCTACCAGCGAGCGTTGATGCCCCCGGGCTCCCTTGCGGCAGCTCCCGCACCGCACCAGACGCGAGCCCTCTGATAGGGGCAACTAGCAGCGAGGTAACCTGGTAGCTTCTGGCTTCCTGCACCCCGCGCTTACTGCCCCGGACGACCGCCCTCTCGGTTATGGGAAAACCCCTGGGTAAGTGAATAGGAACCAGCCGAAACCTCCGTAGTTACGTGGTTCACGAACCACCATTAAAGAACAACCACCGCGTAGGTCCCCGCCGGAAGTTCCGCCGGAACGCACGCCGGAAGAGCCCCCGTGCCGGACGACGAGTCCAGGCCCGAAGGGAACGACCCAGACCCCGGGAGCATTTGGCCACCCAGTTTGAAGCCGAGGTCTCAGCTCCTCTGACCAACCCCTCTCCCTCCTGCGGCCCCAGCGAGGCCCGTCCTTCCTCCCCCAACCTCAACTATTCGCCTGTCCTCACCCCCGAACCAGTACCCGCAGAATCTTTCGCGGACCCCTACATATTCGACGACGAACTTGGCAGGCACTATTTGTGCCCGTCTGCCGCATATTTGCGAGATCTAGTTGAGGGAGTCCCGTCCACGGTTACGGTGACAGAACTCCACGAGGACTCGGATATCGAGGTATTGAACTGAAGTGTAACGGTGATACCGCAATAAAGCCCGACTAAAGACCCTCAGACGTTGACGTATTTCCCCTTCCCTTCGCTCCGACGTATTCGTACGCATTAAGGTAATCAGTAGGCCGGTTAAAACCCCGCCGAGCTATAAACTATAGAGCCGTAACCATTCGGACGCATTCCTTACGTTTCGCGATACGTCAGTGCGCCGCTCCACTGACGGATAATCTCTCTTTCGGTGCGATCCCTCTTTCCGTCTGTCCTCGATCCCTGGTATACCCGGTGAACGCAGGGTGTCGAAAACGAGGACGTAACATTCATTTGTTTAAAATCCATTAAATGGTTTGCATATTATTAATTTGATTTTTTCTTTATCAGGTTCAAATATCCGACGATGCAATGGAACAAGTTAAATTGTATTGAAACAAAATTTAAATTGTACACATTTTTAAAACAATATACTATTTTGTATTTAATTACTTGTTTTTTTATTTTCATGTTTTATTATTCTATCATTAAAAGTGTTACGTCCCAGCGTAACTTTTTGATTTTTCCTTTTCTTTTAGCATAATTTCTTAATTAAACTCTCTTCTCTTTCCTTTATTCCGGCCGCCGGATACGAATTATTCGTATCATGACTTAGGTTGTAACCGTCCAATTTGGAGCGTCACATCTCCGTACAAAATTCTCGCAAGCGCTCCGTGCGGCACGCAGCGACCAAGGGTGTGTGCGTGCGCGCACGGAGTATGTCCAACGCTGACTCACACAGGCGACGCGGAATCTTAGTTACCGACCCCGGGCGGTAGATGCCTCCTTTTCTCGTAAGAGCATTTAGGCGTAATGAGGAATATATAGTGCCCGACGCCACCGTGAAATCGTTCTTATCCAGAGCAATATAAAGAGCACGCGAAATCGCTGCCTTTACCAACACACACAACGCCGTACCGCCGGACATTATATATACGGAATAGCCAGTTATAAGTCGAGTCAGTGAATTGTAAAACGCCGCATATTGAATCCACGAAGAAGCGCTCTCCTTCTATCAAAATTGTACACGTCGCGGAAGTCTGCTCCAGTCACTACCCCGTCAAGCTGCTTGCCACTAAAAGCGCGTGATAAAACAAATTCATATAGAAGCATCGCAATTATACCGTGCATTCTCTCGCGTATATTCGTACTCGCGTACTCATATCCGATATATTAATCGTACCCGCCGTAGTAAGAGCGTCGCGTATACAAGCCAGGATAGTTCCACTATAAGAATCAGAAAGAATAAAAAAGGAATAAAAAAGAAGGAGAATAAAAAGAATAAGACGAAGGAGAATAAAAAGAATAGAATTAGCTCCAGAGAAGTTGAAGTGGCTACACTGACTCCCGGCCAGCTTCGCGCTCCCGCAGAACACTGTCGTGTGCCGTTCTTCCAACTTCTCTGTGTATCCCTGTAAGCAGGCGGACGTACCCGGCGGCCTGGCAACTGCCCCCCAAAGGATAATCCTAGCCTCTCTTGCAGGCAGTTTGTATAAAAGTAAAACAGTAATACAGGATATCGGTGGTGCGATAGACGGACTGTACGGCCAGCTTCGCGCTCCCCTCATATGTCGATTTCATAACTGCCGAGTTCCTTTAGACACATTGAATATCTTGCAGTAGAGTCATTAGATTAAGATACGCCTGAGTCCGAACACATTATAAAACGGGACACGGAATAACCACTGGCAGACGGATAACAAGCTCGGCCCATGCACTTCGGTGTCCCCCGCCTGACGATCCTAGTCTTCGCCAAGGTGTTTCCTGGTCTAGAAGCACATGCATTTGCAACGTTCGTATAGATAACAGGCGTTAGTCGTGTCTGTCCTGGCAGTACCTAAATTAAGCGTATAATACGTTATAGTCATAGCCGCGTAACACCGACGCACGACACAATTCTTTTTGTACATATTTTTCACCAGAATATAATATTTGCTGTGTGTATTAAATCATTCGTTTATCTCGATTCGCCCAGTGCACGAACCAATCGACACATTCTGTGTCGATTATCGGAGAATAGAAAAACAAATCCGCTGTTCTCCTACATCGCTGCATAGTGCGGGGTGACCCTCAGGGACACACTCCTACTACGGGACAAGTTCGTCACCCCGAATGACACTGTGTAGCGTAATTTTTGACACGTATCCCATCTATACCGAGACGGGTTACGAGAGGCTTTTTCACGGCAAACCCGCCGGGAAAGAGTCCGGTATAAATCAGGGCTAAACATCGCCCAGTCAAAAAATTACGGTTACAAGGTGAATCGCATCCGGTGCGCTGTTAGAGTGTTAGTTGTAAAGTCATTATTACTTCATTTTTCCTCCAGGCCGCGTATACGAATTATTTGTATCATGACTTAGGTCCATCGTATACGTGGTGCTGTCGAGCAGTAATATGTAGTGGAATTCCCTCACCATGGAATCATACTCGTCCCATCGTATACATATAGGTAGCATTAAGGTAGATGTAAGTATAGTATAAGAAAGCGACCGGGTATGAGTGTGAGTGTGCAGTGTGTGTGTGCATAGGTTAAGGAATTTGCGATGAGGTTCCGCGTGTTAAATTTTTAGTTTCTCTGTCTCTCAAAACAAAATTATTATTTTCTCGGCAACAAGGCATTGCTCGAATATCAACCTAGTTCTGTTCAAGCATACGAAATCAGGAGCGTGCGCTACTAAAATTTTAGATGACTGAGTCAATGCAATTATATCTTATTTGAAATAAAACTTAATAATTGGAAAAAGGATAAAGGAGTAGGCGAAAGTCTCTCGCTGAGCATCGAGCGAGCATGGTAACACAATATTTGTACACTGGATCGACCGCTGATCGACCGTTTCCATGGATAGGGTATGAAAAACTGGCCTAGAGCGAGCCCAGGAGCCGTCTCGCGACGGATTTCTCTGGGCAGTTGGCTGTAAAGTCGTGAGGTACGTGGTCGATTGTCCGAGGGTATCTTAGATATCATTCATTTCTGAGCCTAAAAGTGCATATTCTTCTTGCAGTGTGTTACAAAAGGGACTCAATTATCTTCGTTAAACCATAGATCATAGATTCTGATTATTATTTGAGACACAGACTCAGTTTTTCTTTTGTTTAAGTGCAAAGTGCGAAGGTGTGCGCGTTTCGTTCTGCACGTGCCCGGCAAATCGTGTCGGACGCATTAATTCTAAGTTTCCTTTCTTTGATTTCGATTACATTACTCTTTTCTTATTACATAAATCTTGAACAAACGCGAAAGGTTGTTCCTCGCTCGTGTGGCGATTAAAGTCGGAATTAGCAAACGAAATTAACCGAATAGAAACATTAACTTCCTGATCTGTCGACCCTTGTAACGGGCTAGATCCCGGCTAAATCACAGCAGAGCATACGCAAATCAAGGAAGTTCAAAGTACTAAAACTTCATTTCGATTCGAAGGTACTATCATCGTAAACATCCAAAACCTCTTAGAAATTCCGAGCGACCTACGCCAGAGAAAGAGAGAGACAGAGAGCGAGAGAGAGAGAGAGAGACAGACTGAGCTATAGAGGAGTGCAAAGAGCGCGTGCGCAACCGAAATTATACGAACCTAGCCGAAGACCAGCGACACGGTAGGAACCTCCAGTTGTAATACGAAATACGACGAAATATTAACAACTCATTGTATGACCATGCCCGAGCTTAGGCCACGGCGGGATCCCACGGGCACGATCATTTGACCGTGCACGTTCCTTCCGTTAAACTCTTTCGATTGTAAAGGCGTAACTATTAATTACCGAGAGCGCATCCGTATCCTTGTGAGAGCGCTCGTATTAAGGCGCATAATTGTCGCGCACCAATATCAAACGTTTCTCAATACTGCGAATAATATCAGCTGCAGTCATTCTATTAATCGTTTATCGGATTCATAATATATCTTTTCTATTTTTCTTTATAACAGTATTTTTCGATTGAATATATCCACTTTTGTTTTCCCCCTTATATGATTTTCTCTGATTTCATCTATGTTGTGACGTCACACCTCATCTGCCGTAGTATAGTACGAACCGAAAACATAACCTCACGCGAACAATTGGGGACCTGTACGGGTCTTACGGAGGCACGCGAATCCTATTAGTCCTGCACAGTGTGGCCAGATCTGGCGCCCGAGCACCAATGGTGCCCGCGGGAGTGGGGATACGGAAAAGTATGCGTGCTTGTCCGTGAGAGCTGCGCGCGCCGTTTCTCGCCGAATCGCGCTCGGCTTGGAGAGAAGGACGGAGCTATGCCGCGTCTCCCTTCCACTAACGTCGCGTGACGTCAGGTATCGTGACGACACGTAAGAAGGACAGAACTATGCTCCGTCCCCTTTCAACCAACATCGCACGTTGCGTCTTTGTTGGACATGCAGTCGCGGCGTCGCGTCTTCGTTCCGCACACAGGCCGGTGACAGTGGTGCCAGATTTCGCATAAGGCATCGCACGTACCATTGCGTTCAGTCAGCCGGAAGGCAAATCGGGCACCACCGCCCTGAGCAGAGCGCGATACAGAGAAATGTGAATCGAGGAGAGTTTCGGATTGACTCGTCGTACTCATCGCCGCTCGTCGACGCGCTGGTTTTTCCGTCGTTTCGCGCCCGGCCATGGTTCAATTTTTTTTCACAGAATAATTTTCGTTTGTATTGTTCATCACACGGCAACAAACGATATTCATTAAAAAATATTTTAGTACTTACTACGGATAGTTTTTAATATTTTGTCAGCGGAATAGATGTGTCGTATTGGTTTATAATAGATATGGGCAAAATATATATTTCATAAATTTTGGTTTCAGTAACATTAATCTTTCTACGGTAGTAATAAATAAGAAAGTATATCATAAATGTCAATTATTGCGTATTATGCATTAACCGTGAAACAAGTAATAGGAGCTTCTTGCAGTAGAACGTTCTAAGGCATCGTACTAACACGCGATTTTAACACACGACAGCGTACGTCAGGAAGAATTTGCTTGACACGACGCGACGACGGTGCGAATGTTTCTGTGAGTTGTTCTTTATGATTTGTTTTCTAAATATAAGGTTACCAAATTGTGCATATATTCTAATAGTTCTCATCAAGTCCCATCACATTGATTTGTAACCTTTTTCTTAGTACGCACGTTTAGTTTAACAACGCTATCCCCATTTCGAGAAAGAAGAAGGTGTTCCTTCTTTGGCAATGCATCATGCATACGGTAATCCATATGTACGTCCGTTGTCGCATTCTGCCCGCGAAATGTCGCAACGTGCGTATCGTTGAAGTAGGCACGATAAATCACGACAATAATAGCAAAATCCCTGTCAATGGAAAACCGAAACTTGCATTGTGCCGCTCCCGACCGACCGCGAGTCGCGGTTGGACTAATTGAAATATCTGAAAAGTCTAACCGTTCTGAGCGCGTATTTTACGTACCTAGTGCAAATTATTTCCCCGGGACTGTAACCGACTTTTCCAATGTCATTTATTCATCATTATGTACGATATGAATTACATTTAAATGCACATGTACAGGGTGCACAGCTTTGTTCCTGTAAACGGTAAGTATTACACAATATTATAGAGGAAAGGGTTCGATGGGATCGTAATATCTATATTCTACGAGACTTCATGCAATTCGAAAGTGCAACGCTGCACCCGACAAATGCAAATGCGTATGTAAAGTTTTTGTTTATAAAATTTAAGATACGTGGACTTCCACGCCACCCATGAGGTGCCACGACTAGCGCGTTCGGTTTTTTAACGTGGACCGTCGCCTATAGCCCTATTGTACCACATTTTATGATAATTACGTTATGGTGCTGCCCAAGGTATATCTCTTTCTTTATTCAGTTCAGGTCTGACAATAGCTACACCAGACTGCTTGTTCAAGTCTGACTAACGCCAGACTGCTTGGTCAAGTCTGACTAATGCCAGACTGCTTGTTCAAGTCTGACTAACGCCAGACTGCTTGGTCAAGTCTGACTAATGCCAGACTGCTTCATCAAGTCTGACTAATGCCAGACTGCTTGTTCAAGTCTGACTAACGCCAGACTGCTTGTTCAAGTCTGACTAACCGCCAGACTGCTTGTTCAAGTCTGACTAACGCCAGACTGATCTGTCAAGTGTAACTAATGGCAGACTCATTTGACATTGATTTGACTCATTTGATTTTTGACGCACACGTTATTTGTGGTTACGTTGCTTTTTCAAATGAAACGGTACTGTATTCATACTTATTGAAAAACATTGGACGAGAAGGGACCAGCCATTTCATCACTATCATATTGTCTCAATTCTGTTGTATTTGGACATGTAGAATATAATATGTTAGCCGGCATTCGAGACAAATGCTCGTCATTAACCGTCATATTTATGGCTGTTTCCCTTCTCGCTTTCAATGCTGATTTAATGACGCAAACAGCATTCATATTTACGGACGACAGCTTATTTCTTTTCTTTGTTTTTAAGTCTGGTAAGTAGGAAAAGATTCTTTCTGAATCGGCATTTGAGTTTGGCAACGATTGAACAGCATTGACAAGAGATTTCAAATTAGGATATTGACGATTACTTGCTAGGATGTATTTCCACATTTCATCAAATTCCCTTAATGACAAATGATCAATTTGTGTTTCTGTGAAATCGTTATGTAAAGCAAACCATTCTTCTTTTAAAGTAATTTTATCGAAGCCGCCAAAGGTTTCAGCGATAAAAGAAACATCATGAAAGGAAGTTTCTCTGTCAATATCGCGTAAAGCTGTGGCCGGTTCAAAAACTTTTAATTAACATAAAAATGGATCATTGATTGGTAGTCTTTTACAAATTTCTTGAGCGGCACATACATAAAATTGCAAACAATTCTGTCGAACATTTGCAACTATATCTGCGTGCCCCTCTGTCATCAATTTGTTTAAATAATCCTCACAATCAATGCCTACTGTGACTTGATTTATTGATATTTGATTATTGTTATCTGCAAAATCTACATTACTACTTTGTAATGCTAAAAGCTCTGGTTTTAAAAAGTTTTTGCATACTGTTTGCAATAAATTTAGCGATTTACGCTGCAAAGTATGAACTCTTGTTTCCAGAGCTTGGAAAAATATTGTAAATGCATTGAAGTAATGTAAAATATATTTCAGAAATAATAGGTATGCTTTAACATCAGGAGTATGCATGACTGCTACAAATTCTGCAGCTTTTGCAGACTTTTCTCTACAAATTAACTCTTTTAAAAACTTGTCAATACTGTCCCAGGATTCTAGAATTCGACTAATACATAAATATCGGGAAAGTCATCGTGTTTCAGCCAATTTCAAAATTTTAAGGTCTGTGTCCTCGCAGCAATCGCTAAAGATAGCTGATCGCTTGGGACTGCAATTTATAAAACTCGAGATTTGTTTTACAAAGTTTTCACAGTTATTAGGAATCGTTCTGGATGCAGCATTTGCGGCTAACGCGACGGAATGACATGGACATGGCATTGTTAGTACATGTCCACATTTTTCCTGTAATTTTTTTTGAAATGATAAATATTTGCCGGTCATAACTCGCGCATTGTCGCACGACAAAGCAACAATATTGGTAAACGGTATTTGTAATCTGTACATTTCGTTTCGGAATGCGTCGAATATCATTTCTGCACCACAATCTTTTGCATCGAGATGGATTAGTTTTACTAACTGCGACATATTTTCTAATGTTTCCGGATGCACATATCGAACATGAAACGTCATCCATTTTGTATTAGTAATGTCTGACGTTTCATCTATAAAAATACTGAACTTTGTATTTCGTAGGATGGCCGAAACACGTTCTGTTTCTACAGGACACAAGACATTTGCAAGTGTGTGACCGCATTTGGTCTTGCCCATACTCATATTTTGCAACACGTCACCGTCCTTTCCTACTTTTTGGAAAAATTTCTATATTTTTCCTGCTGTCGTAAACGAAATGTCGTTTTCGGCGATCAAAGCAGCGTTTTGAATTTCCGCTGCTTTCTGTCGCGCATCTAATGACAATTTCGATTTGTCCGTGATATCATTTTGTTGGTCTGTTTCTTGCGTTTGTAAACATGTTACTTTTGCGATATGAACTGCGGATTCTGCGTGACGATGAATATTAACTAATCTCGCCGTTATTGACTTGTTACAATACGAACAAAGACACAATGTTTCGTTGCCCGACATTTCGTGTAGCCATGGTTGAAATTGCTCAATATCTAACCATTGCTTGCGAAATGTGCGTGCTGACAAACAATTTGTGTCCGATTCTGCATCGCCGCTATTTTTGTCCTCAGAAGACTTTGCAATTGTACAACTTATATGACTCGCAGAATTCGCATGTTTAGAAATGCGCGTGTCGCACGAAATATCTTTATTGCATATTAAGCAATGAAATAAACTTGTATCAGAAGGCACATTTCGCAGCCATGAATTATATTTTTCATCGCGAAGCCAAGCTTCGCAAAAGCTCCGCTTGCATTTCTTTCTTTGCAAATTGGACATTTATGTGTGAACCCGCAAGAAACAGACAGAAAAAAATTACAAATAATAATAAAAATAACCTACGCTTCTCCCACGCGGACTGCAAATCCGAACACGTAACACACACACGCGCACACAAACACAAAAATGTGGTACAATAGGGCTATAGGCGACGGTCTACGTTAAAAAACCGAACGCGCTAGTCGTGGCACCTCATGGGTGGCGTGGAAGTCCACGTATCTTAAATTTTATAAACAAAAACTTTACATACGCATTTGCATTTGTCGGGTGCAGTGTTGCACTTTCGAATTGCATGAAGTCTCGTAGAATATAGATATTACGATCCCATCGAACCCTTTCCTCCATAATATTGTGTAATACTTACCGTTTACAGGAACAAAGCTGTGCACCCTGTACATGTGCATTTAAATGTAATTCATATCGTACATAATGATGAATAAATGACATTGGAAAAGTCGGTTACAGTCCCGGGGAAATAATTTGCACTAGGTACGTAAAATACGCGCTCAGAACGGTTAGACTTTTCAGATATTTCAATTAGTCCAACCGCGACTCGCGGTCGGTCGGGAGCGGCACAATGCAAGTTTCGGTTTTCCATTGACAGGGATTTTGCTATTATTGTCGTGATTTATCGTGCCTACTTCAACGATACGCACGTTGCGACATTTCGTGGGCAGAATGCGACAACGGACGTACATATGGATTACCGTATGCATGATGCATTGCCAAAGAAGGAACACCTTCTTCTTTCTCGAAATGGGGATAGCGTTGTTAAACTGAACGTGCGTAGTAAGAAAAAGGTTACAAATCAATGTGATGGGACTTGATGAGAACTATTAGAATATATGCACAATTTGGTAACCTTATATTTAGAAAACAAATCATAAAGAACAACTCATAGAAACATTCGCACCGTCGTCGCGTCGTGTCAAGCAAATTCTTCCTGACGTACGCTGTCGTGTGTTAAAATCGCGTGTTAGTACGATCCCTTAGAACGTTCTACTGCAAGAAGCTCCTATTACTTGTTTCACGGTTAATGCATAATACGCAATAATTGACATTTATGATATACTTTCTTATTTATTACTACCGTAGAAAGATTAATGTTACTGAAACCAAAATTTATGAAATATATATTTTGCCCATATCTATTATAAACCAATACGACACATCTATTCCGCTGACAAAATATTAAAAACTATCCGTAGTAAGTACTATAATATTTTTTAATGAATATCGTCTGTTGCCGTGTGATGAACAATTCAAACGAAAATTATTCTGTGAAAAAAAATTGAACCATGGCCGGGCGCGAAACGACGGAAAAACCAGCGCGTCGACGAGCGGCGATGAGTACGACGAGTCAATCCGAAACTCTCCTCGATTCACATTTCTCTGTATCGCGCTCTGCTCAGGGCGGTGGTGCCCGATTTGCCTTCCGGCTGACTGAACGCAATGGTACGTGCGATGCCTTATGCGAAATCTGGCACCACTGTCACCGGCCTGTGTGCGGAACGAAGACGCGACGCCGCGACTGCATGTCCAACAAAGACGCAACGTGCGATGTTGGTTGAAAGGGGACGGAGCATAGTTCTGTCCTTCTTACGTGTCGTCACGATACCTGACGTCACGCGACGTTAGTGGAAGGGAGACGCGGCATAGCTCCGTCCTTCTCTCCAAGCCGAGCGCGATTCGGCGAGAAACGGCGCGCGCAGCACTCACGGACAAGCACGCATACTTTTCCGTATCCCCACTCCCGCGGGCACCATTGGTGCTCGGGCGCCAGATCTGGCCACACTGGTCCTGCATATAACTAAACGTGACATTAACTTCTATTTAACTTCTTCGTTTAGCTTATACAATAAACTAGAAAATCCCACCTCTTCCAGGAAGGGATTAGAATCTTCGCAATAATAATCTTCAGTTAGATTACCGTTACTTATTGTAATTAAGTAACAAAAATATTCAAGCGTTACGCCCGGTCGCACGGCAGGCCGCTCGCGGATTCACATCGACCGTCTTGACAAGTACAAAGTCGTGAAAAAGCCTCGCCCGGACGTAACAAAAGTACCTTTAAACCCGGTTTTGAACAGCCCGCTGTGATCGTCATATTGGATCTTAGTTCACGTAGTGTTGGGCTCTAGTTGGATGGCGTTATAGTTTGTGTCGATGGCCTAATAAGAGGGGAGAACAACTCCCCTGGTCCTGTGCAGTCCACGCAGCTCTCACAGACAGGGCACGCACACTTGCGCGTATCCCCACTCCCGCGGACACCGCTGGTGCTCGGCACGACTTCTGGCCACACTGGTGTGTATTATTTTCCAATACTAGAATGAATCTCCATCACACCAATGATTTCTCATTCACGCGCACAGACAGTTGCTGATCGGTCCGAGCAAGCTACACCGATTCTCCAACATTAGAATAAATCTCCAACACATTGAATTTTTTCTCGATTTTTTCTGGGCGAACCGATCAATCGATAAGGGCAATGCGAACCATTGAATCGGTTTGCCTCGGCTTGCCTGCGCGCCTCTGATGACGTCATGCTCAGACTGCCTCGTGCGCGTTCGTGCTCAGATGTAGACGTACCTTTATATACACATACATGAATTGCGCTTTCCCTATCCCGGCAATGCACGTGGTGGAAGACTGGGATGGGATCCTTTGAAATGCTTTCGGAAATATGGGTTAAAAAATGTTGCACTTCCCAGCCGATCGAATTAGTCAAAGTCCGACCCCGGATCGGTAGGTGGGCTATGCAATCCGTTTCAATCGAATTTTTCATTATGTACGAGTTTGTTACCGATGGTAGCGTGTCGAACATTATTATTTTATAAGGGAACGTGGCTCGTCGTCGTGTGATTTAAGCAAGAAAAAACATATTGTCCGATGCGGGGCGCAAACCTGCGACAAAAGCTCTTAACCGCTGCGCTAGCGACACTCTTTAAAAGGTATTTCACATTTCCGATGGTAAGGTGCGCGCACTCTCGATAAAATCGAAACGACTAAATTCCCTTGACACGTATATTACTCGCTCGTGTGCGGACATACAAAGAAACGTACCGTTCACTCACGGTACGAAGGGAATGCAAATACTTGAAGTGTTCATTGAGTTATTGCACAAAATATGCCGAAAATAGCAGTTTTTATTTATTTCAACTACGACGCAACCTACCAAACAATCCCGAAAAAAATGGAGATAATAGTCATGGCAATACTTTACTACGGAATGTGTAAAAATCTAGTCAGTCGAAAACTTCAACGCGTAATCGGAATCTTTCTGAGTTTTTTTTTTACGTTTTTGATTGTTTATGCTTACGCTTTGCAACAGAAAAATCTGCGAAAAATACCAGCCGTAAATAAGCATGTTCAGAATATTCTGGATTTTTTGCACAAGTTTTGCGTACCGTTAAATTCGGAAAATGTGTGTTACGTCTCGCGACGTTACCGCATGAGATAGAATGAATTAATAGAGATTTCGATTATTTTCCTGATGGAACCCATTGCAAGAGATTAAGCAGACCCTTTCCCAGAACGTGCCACCCACTCGGGGAAAGCAATAAGTTAAGTCCTAGAACATTTTACGAGCGAGGTGAATAAAGGGCGACTGTCCGTTAGGTCGCGACACAATAAACCCCAGTAAATATAAAAAAACCCACTTGAACCAAACATTTGGAAGAGATCACATAACCCGTACTTTCACTTACCCTCCCACTCACCCTGCGTCCGTGGAAAACGCAAGGACGGGGATGGCTGGGAGAGGAAACTCAAAAGTCACCTCATTCGTAGAATCTTAAGAACCTAGACCTCCCCCAATGCCCCCAAAAGTTCATCAGCGAATGACCAACAGGGAAGTATTGGGGAAGGGATGAACCGAACGGAAACCGCGTCTACCTCGTTGAGATTTTCAAAACCTCTCGTCACTTCTTTGAGTTCCTTAAAACTGTAAAGGCCTTGAATCCACGTTACCATCGCCTTGATGTGACTGTTCGAATATTCAGCTCGATTTCCGAGTAAATTCATGTACTATTCTTCTACAAATCATACTTCCAAATAAAATCAGTGAATTATTCTCGTCATTGAACACTGTTTCAATCTCGATCTTACCGAAGGTGTGAAGCAACCGACAAACACCGCAAGACTAAGTACTTACTCCAAATAATATTCGTAACCTCCGGGGGCTAAGGTGAAGGATAATGCTCGTTAAACCACCAACCAATCCCGAAATCCACCCACCTCGCACCCAGTCCTTTGACCGTGTCTGGTCCCAGTAAAGTCGCGGATCGCGGTTGACTACAAACAGACATCTCGTGCGGACTCTGATCCAGGTCAGATTCGTACGACTGTTCGCCCCACAACCGAGTAGAATCGTGGAGTCCATCACCATATCGCGGTTCTTCCAAGACTCACCTTGGGACGTAACACCGTTAAGCGCCGGGATCAATTGTGTAGTGATTGATCACGTAAACGAGCAAGGTGAAACGATGTCTGCTGAGGAAAAAGTATGTATACTCATAAGGGACCAGATGGCGCTTGACTTCCAAGTATATTTGGACGAAACCACGGATAAAATAATTGGTTTCGAAGACTGGGGCAACGCCAGAACGAGTAAGATCGCGGATCATGCCCTGGTTTTTATGTTGCGAGGGATTAGGAAAAATGGAATAATCACTCTCACATACAATTTTTGCCGAAGTAGCACTGGTGCCGCGCGATTAGCTCGGTGCATACATGAAATTGTGCATCGACTCACACAGGCAGGCTTCAATATTGTTGCCACTCTGTGTGATCAAGACCCGATTAATGTGAGTTTAAACACATTTACCTGTCAAACTAGGACGACACGTTTAAACGAAGGAAAACGGATGGGTATGTATTCAAATTTCATATTTGCATTTACTGATACAACAGGAATGTAACTAAATTAGTTTCTTCCAGATGGAAAAATTGAAATATGTGGTCAGAACATCATCCCATTGTATGATCCGCCTCATCTCCTTAAAGGTATTCGAAATAACTTTTTGAATAAGGAGATAGAGATACGTTGGCAGATGCTCGGTGCCAAAAACGATCCCATGAATGCCGACGTCAGGAAGTTCACCATAACGAAGAACCTGATCCAGATTTTGAAAAATAATTGGGCAATGTGGATGACATTATTAACGGCCAGAAAAGGCTATTTGCTACATGGGCGATATTAGAATTGGCATACGAGATTGACACCACAGTGATCGACCACATCACCAGACAGATGCCCAAAATGACTGAACGTCACATAAGGACTGAAA
This sequence comes from Priocnemis perturbator, assembly GCA_963942575.1. Taxonomy (NCBI): domain Eukaryota; kingdom Metazoa; phylum Arthropoda; class Insecta; order Hymenoptera; family Pompilidae; genus Priocnemis; species Priocnemis perturbator. The sequence goes on along the minus strand of OZ012654.1, from coordinate 10,866,444 downwards.
AAATTCCTAAAATGAGAGTGAGTGTTGCAGTCCAGACTGTCAGCACAACAATGGCTGCATTTATTCGCTTTACAACTGCAACAAGAGGTTTGTTCATTTTGTCCAATAAACTTTTGGAGCACCGCAACAAGATTATGGTAATGGTTAATTGAAAATCATTTTTTACAGGATTTTTGACGGTACATGGCCCGAAAACAATGCCAGTCGTGGAGGGAATCACCACGTCCATTGTGGTCAAATTGTTCAACGATATTTTCGACTCCGTCAATGGCACCACAAATCAACCCGGGCTACAGAGGCCCGAACTGCGACAACCCGTGAGCGATAGGACAATTCATATGGAATTTTGGAAGGAAGCCGTTTCTTGCCTCAAGAGGATAATATGTTTTGTGGACCCAGTTAAAAAAACTGTACGCAACGTGCCATCAATGGGTAATTGGGTGAAAACGTTGCATGGTTTTAGGCTACTGTGGCCTACTCTAAGGAGTCTTGGTTTCAAGAAATTTTGTCCGCGAAATGTAAATCAAGATTCCTTAGAAAACTTTTTCGGATCAAGGAGGAGTCACGGTGGCAGAAATGTTAATCCGACATGTCTGCAATTTCCAATTTCGTACAAAGCCCTCCCCATCTTACATCTGCAAAAACTGTTAAAGGAAATTGCACCGATAATGGAGCAATGGCCTTGTTTTCACTTCGTGGCTTCGCGAAATTAGCTCAAAATGTGGAGCGGGATAACAATAGTATTCGACAAACCGCCGACGATGAAAACAAGTGTACACTGTTCCATGATGGGGATTCAATTAGAACTGGAACTTGCATAAACAGTTCTCATATTTTATCAACATTATTGAGTTTCACTAAAAAAGCTAAACTGTTGCGATTGTGTTCGTGACGTAGAGTATTTTCAAAATTATAATTCAATTTTTAAAGAGGCAAGTGCCATTATGGAAGGCTACATTTCATCTATTTGTTTCAAAAGGAGTATAATTCAACATTTTAAATTGCCTCTTCTTTTACTCTTAGATTATTCATTTATTTCTTGCGCGACACACGCAGATGAATTAAAAGAAAAATTTACTAAAATAATTGTGGTGGAATACGTCAATTGTTGGTGCAAGCAGATAAATGGATTATTGAAAGGAAGGGATTCGGCCGCCACTGTGTGACGTACCGCGCGCCGCCGGGCGCCCTACCAGCGCCGACGACTGGCGATACGGCCGTGACGTCATCTCTGCAGCACGCCCTCAGTGACGTTTGCCCCCCAAACTATGCGCAGCGTTCAATGCCCGCGATCACGTGAAACGAGGGGTTTGCCGCGTGCATGATCACGAGGGAGTGCCCTTCATTTGCGGCAACGTGTCACGCCTCGTAAATCGATCGAGAGATCGAGGTCGGATATCGGTACGAGCTACATCGACGGACACGGCGGGACGGGTGTTTTTCAAATGTCCGGAGCCAAAATCCACTGCCTGCAATTTCTTCCGCTGGGCGTCGGGGGAATCCTCGTCATCGTCGACGACGCCTTCCTGTAGCAATGCGACTCAACCGGTCACGCCTCGTGCATCGACGCCGCGGTCGCGGCCGGATATCGGTTCGGGATGTACCGACGAGCAAGTCGTGACCGAGTGCCTCAGCGGCAGCCCGGCAAAAGGCCTCACCGTTAAGAAGGAAGGATCCTCCAATCGAGGTGAATACATCGTTCTTCGTCGCACGTGCCCTACCTCCCTATACATACCTTTCTCGGGTTTGAGGACGCGTATTCTTCAATTGCGCCCACGGTCCAGCGCGCGGTGGCTGCGGCTTCTTCTGGTGGGAGTCCGACCAATCGCCTTGTTGCTCTTTATTGTTTGGGCACATTCTGGTGATGTGTCCCTCCAACTTGCATATATAGCAACTGAATTTATCGGTAGATGTAAATATTCTATGCTGCGTGCATCGTGCGAAATAACAAAGGACTCTGGGATTTTGTTGACATCTTCAGGCTAAATGAAAATTTGTCAACGAAAACTCATGATATGGGCAAAACCCGGTTCTTGAATCCCAGCTTTCAGAAAGGATAGCTTCAATGTGACTCGAACATTATTTCTAATGAACATGCTTTCGATAATATTATGTGGGGTAGAAGGAGAGACGTTGGAGAGTTTTATCCTTTGGGAAGGGACTACTAGAGGTCGGACATTTATGTTTGTATTATTAATACATATAATTTTGTGACTGGAAGTGAAAGAAATCATTGTTTCCTTGCTATCGAGGTATACGCATGTCCTTCCATTTGAGATCCGGGAAATAAAGCGAATTGCATTCGGACCAGTTATATTCCCAATAACAGTAGCGTAACCTTTAATTGAGATTCCTTCAATTGCGTCTAAAACAATCGCTTGATCTTTCGTTGGAAATCCGCTGTTTATTGGGGCTCCTGCGTTAAAGTTTGTCATGGCAACTCAGGCCTGTGTGGGTTTCTGTGAAATTTGTTCATTGTTGGCATCTGTGGGAATTTCCTTTAAATTATTAGTCTTGAGACTCCTGTACTCAGAGGTCTCATTGTCACGTTCTTATTGATCACATCCATTTTATTTATTTAATACATGAACCATTCGTGCCCCGTATAATTAAGCACTTATAGATATTATCACACACATACCCACACTTAGCATACGAGTCGGATCTTAGCAACGCTGTATGAATGCTTCATCGTTTGTTTTGGCCGTGCAGCGTGTCTTGCGATCCCGCAAGTACGACTTCGCCGGTGCGTCTTTCCGTTGTGGAGCCAATTCATCCGCCGAAAAATGTCGAATCGTGATAAACGTGTAGCTTATAGGAAGTGTGAATTTCGCGGTTGCGATGTTGCGTCGCGTAACATAGAGAACTTGTCACTCCATTCTTTCCCCGTCCATGAAAATGAATGTTTGATAAAATGGATTGTCAATAGTGGAAATGATGATTTCGCGGATTTGTCAAACGAGACTCTAAAAAACCGTTACATTTGTACCAAGCATTTTTCGGATCAGGATAAAGTAACTCGTTGTAAACTACGGAAGGGCGCCGTACCGGTATTGTATGCTTCTTTAGACAGCGATAAAGAGCTTATGCGTAATAATCGTCATAAGCGTCGTCGCAATTCCCTTTCTGCTCTTCGTGCGAAAGAAATTACTCAATTAAAATTAACGTCACAGAGACTGCGTAGGCTCTTGGTCAAGCAAAATTAAAAAATTAGATCATTAGAACGGAAAATAAAGTCATGAGAAGTGTCCGAGTCAGATTTTGCTAAAAAGATAGGAGACAAAGTTTCTCCCAAAGTAAAAACATTTATATTAATGCAGTTGTATCCGCATCGCGTTTATTCAGCGGACGAACAGCAGCTGTGCCTTTCGATGCACTATTCGTCGCCCAGTTTGTTCAAGAAACTCCGTGATGATTTCGGTTTTCACTTGCCGTGCAATAACACAATTGGTAGATGATTCAGAAATATTGAAATGTCACCGGGCATCTGTATGACTTTTTTACCCAGTTGAGTACAAAGGTATCGTGGATAGATCCGTCTGAACGAAACTGCGTGTTATTGTTCGACGAAATGACAATTAAGAAATGCTTCGACTTGGGTCGGAGTCGACAAAGAATTGAAGGTTTCGAAGATTATGGTGTTTTCGGATCGCAATTAAAACCAGGCACACACGCGTTAGTGTTCATGGTTCGCGGTTTATTTTACAACTGGAAACAACCAGTTGCTTACTTCATAAGTAGCGGTTGCGTTTCTGCAATAAAATTGTCGGATATGCTTGACGCGGTAATTGACGCTGTAGGTAACGCTGGCTTACGCGTACGTGCTGTTGTTTGCGATCAAAGTTCGGGCAATAGATCATTAGTGGGGAGAAAAGTTAATATTGAACAACCCTATTTTATATTTGAAGGAAATAAAATTTATTTGCTTTATGATTATTCACATATATTTAAAAACATTCGGAACAATTTGTCACGTCATAACTTTATGGTCAACGGTTCTGTAGTTTTGTGGGATGACGTAACGTCTCTATGGAACCTTGAACGAGACAAGGGCACTAGAGCAGCACCAAAACTGTCAGAAAAGCATATTCGACCGAATTGTTTTGAAAAGATGAATTGTAAGCTCGCATTATAAGTTTTCAGTCGAACAGTTTCGGCGGCTTTGCTAACGGCCAGCATGCAAGGTCAGATCCAAAGCGATACTGTTGTTAATACAGCATGCTTTGTTCGCCTGTTAAATGATTTGTTTGATAACTTAAACAGTCGAACCGCATACGATGCCAATCCTCAGAAGTGTGCTTTGTCAAATACAAGCCCTCAGGTTGTAACCGTACAAAAGAGCCGCCTGGACATAACCACTAAAACGTTCACACGTGCACGGGACATATTACTTATTTATCGGACTCAATATAGCATTTTCTCCTTGTCTAACGAACATATACTCTGATCACTTCTTTCAGTCTTACCACATACTTTCTTTTCACTTCAAGGCCGTATTTCTTTTCGTTTTCACTAGCCATAGTCTAGACATCGCGATTCTCTCTCTACTTACCTTTCTCACTCTATCTACTTGACCGTCTTATTTGCACGCTATCCTTCTCTAACTTACCTGCCGTCTCGCTCACGCTAGCCCGCACACGCACGAACGCACACCACTCAACTTAGACTCACGGACATACACAATACATATAGGACACGGACAAAGCATTGTACACGCGACAAACATCTACAAACACTTGTGAACGCGACACAAACACATGTAACAGCGACAATCACTCATTTAGCCATCAATCATCTTCATCATTAGAATAGGAATAACGGTACTGAGCTCCGGCGGTAGAGGAAAAGTGACTCCCACCGGAGAGTGAAAATCGCTCGAGTGGAAACTTCCCCTTTGACCAAAATGAGTATAAAAGGCGAGAAGAAGCACCACTCGAGGCGAGATTTACTTCGAGCTAACACTCGTTGAAGAGATCCCAGGAGTGATCCTTCCGAGTATCGAGACCCGTAGATCACGCACATAACTGACGGTATCCGAACGACGTACGATCCGCGACGCTAGGGAAGACTTTTGCACAGACAGAACCTCTACCGATACAACGACTACGATCGCCCACCGAGGGTTCGTGGCTAGTAAAGTACAGCCACGTTCGTCGCATACACGCGGTATTGCCTCTCTACGTAATCGACACGCTTGACTCGCCAAATTAAATTCAATCAAATAACATTCACTTAAAGACATTCAAATAAATTAAATTCAATCAAATTAAATTCAATTAGGTTAGCTTCAACAAATATCCTCCTACATCATCGTCATACAATCATCTATCAATCTTCGCCGTAAGCCATCCCCGCTCTTGGCACCGGTCACGGCTGCGTTGCGAATGATTGTCATATCTCATTAAAACTCTGTTTTCTACACGGCTACTGTAAGCCTCACCCGCTCTCGGCACCGGCCACGGCTGCATGTATTTCGTGGACGAAGGCAGAAACTCCACCATCCACTACCTACCTCAACGCTCTTAGAATTCTTGCCGTAACTCTCTCCGCTCTCGGTACCGGCCTTCGTTACGCTGCAAGTAGTTCAAAAGAGTGTTTCCTACACGGTCACCGTAAGCCTCCCCCGCTCTCGGCACCGGCCACGGCTGCGTGTGATTCGTGGAAAATGTCTAACTTATCCTACACCAAAAACGCCTCGACAATCTGAGAACTCTCACCGTAACTCTCTCCGCTCTCGGTACCGGCCTTCGTTACGCAGTGAGTAGTTCAAAAGATCGTCTCCTACACGGTTACCGTAAGCCTCCCCCGCTCTCGGCACCGGCCACGGCTGCGAGTAATTTGTGAACCTCTGACGACTGCCACGGTATACCATCCCCGCTCTCGGTACCGGTCACGGATACGAGTGGTCAGTCGAAAGAACAATCCCTCACAAGACATCCTACCAACACTGACCTCCAGTCTATAGATCAAACGCGACTGGCGATATACGCGCATAAAATCACCGACGCGATATCAATATAAAATCATCAAACCGACAATACCTACATACATACTGTACAAGGACATAATATCAAATAAAAACATTCTTCAATATATATATACATATATCCCGCTTCAATATTCCCGGCTCTGACTACTGCGACCGCGAACGCTTCTTAAGCCGCGACCGCGAGACATTCAGAACGAACCCGCCCGCACGAAGGAGGACCGATTCCCTCCAACGCGGAAGGCCGGATCGCGAATTTGAAACCACTCGCGTCCGTGCGTACTACAAACTACTTACTCGACACTCCGTACGGTTTCAAGGTTGAGCAAAATTTATTAGAACAGGTTAAAGCATGCAGTAATTGGTCAGTACTGCAAAATGGTCGGGGGGTACGTCCACCGTGCTTCCAGAGGCCTGCAACTATCCATTAATGCAACGGTTCAATTATGGCATGATGTTTGCGATGAAGGGTCCGCGTATTTAATGACATCGCGATTGCAACAAGATGCAATTGAAAATTTATTTTCTATGATTAGGAATAACGTTATGAACAAAACCCGTCTGCGAAAATTTTTCGATTAAATTTACAAAAAAATATGACGCTAAATTTAAATAAGCCGTCGCAATCGGCAAATTGTCGCGATGATGAAGATATTAACCTCTTTAATCCGGTAGAATCACGTACAAATTTTCCTTCTGGTAGTTACACAAATTCTTCGTCGCAAGCATCTATTCCTGTCACATGTGAAGGTCCACAAGCCGAGAACATGGATAACACCATAAACGCTGACACATCTTGCTCCGTGTACCGTATGACACAAACACCCTGGAATCACGTGCAATAGAATATTTTGCGGGATACGTTGCCAACAAAATTATTATAAAAATAAAATGCGATATATGTAAATCGCAGCTCTTGGATGCAACGAAAGTGCTATCCCGAAATGAGCAAATTTTAATATACTTACGCGCATATAAGAAAAAGGGCAATGAATCGGATTTTGGAAGCCTCACAGCCCCTAATCTGTGTCCTAATTTTATTTCGTCTTCCGTGTATGTAACGCCATTTTTGACAAAATATATCCCACCTTGCCGGCTGAAGTGGGAATACTCGATAAAATATTTGCATACTTTTCACAGGGTGTTAACAGTTCATCTGACCTTCGTGGTTGGTTTGACAACTGTTCTATATGCCTTTTCTAAAGTGGTGGTAAGTGGATTCCTCGACTCTAGGTCTATAATTCCACAGCCACGCACGCATAATAGTGCCGGATGATCGGGCAGGCTAGTCCAAATTAGCCATTTCTCTACAATCCGGCGGACGCTTGCCAAAGCGACTCCGCCACTGCCCCCTCGAAGCCTTGCCCACTGCTGGGGACGACTGCGCAAACACAGCGCAGCCGGGGCTCCCCAGCCCCGAGGTACCGGCTAGGTTTGGTGAACCAACTCAGAGTTCGCGGGATCGTCACACCCGAGAGACCTAAGCCCCCTCCTGCGAATCAGTTCATCTTTTGCTCTTGTCATAGTTGGGGCATTTTGGTCTATACAGGAGGAGGAGGCTCGAGTAATCGAGCCTTCCGTTCCTCCTCTCTGGCTTTTAATACCAAATTCGTAAACTTCTTGAAAGCCCCAAGCAGAGCTTTCGAGGTGTGGTTGGTTTGACAGTAGTCCTTGTGGGGATCATCGGAAAAAATTATTTTATTTTATGATGATGTGACGTACCACGCGCCGCCGAGCGCCCAAACAGCGCCGCCGACCAGCGCTACGGCCCATGACGTCGTGCCCAGCCAGTGGTCTCAGATTTGGCCCGTTTGCACCATCGGTGCCCGCGGGAGTGCGGATACCCGCAAGTGTGCGTGCCCTGACTGTGAGGGCGTGGACTCCACGCATTGGCCTGTCAGATCACAGACAGGGCACGCACACTTGCGCGTATCCCTACTCCCGCGGGCACTGATGGTGCAGCGGGCCAAACCTGAGACCACTGTGCCCAGCTCTACCCAGGGATCGGAAAGTGACATAGAAGTTTCCGGTGTAGAGTTAGAGTTCGGTCAAGTGGGGGAACATAAATCAGGAGCCGCTAGTGGTCACTTATAGTTGGGCAAATTCCCACCAGGGGCACTGATGATTGCCTTATTTCCCGCGCTACGTCAAACGTGAAACGTGAAACGCGATCAGTTCAAAGAATTTCGAAGATATGTCAAGATCGGAGCGGTTAGGTTAAGACTGAGACAGATGAGACTTTACTGTGCATTGTGCCTATATAGTTCGAAGTTGTACGTACTTGTGGGTGTGTGCGTGGTTGTACGTGTGTGAGTGGTTGTGCGTGATTGTGCGTGATTGTGCATGGTTTTGTGTGGTTAAGTAGGGTTTAGTGTTTATTTTTCTAAGTCTATTTACAGTAGGACGTATCAAATGGACGGGTTGGCGAAAAACAGGTATCACGGGAAAAGGGCAAACAGCACAGGTAAGAAATGTTTCACGATTTATTTGACGAGAATTTATAATAAGTGGATTTACAAAAATTTTGTTTAATTTGTCACCTTAGAACATCCAAAGAGGAACGTACACACGCAATGCTGTGTATTAGGATATACACCATCAAACACAACCCTGAGACACGCCTTCCAAAAAGATCCAAGGCTGTGTAAAGCATGGGTGGACGCTATTAAGAACCCACAATTGTATGATTTGAGCAAGGAGGAATTACCATATTACCGGGTGTGCTGCTTACATTTCACAGAAAAAGCCTATACACTTTCATCTGTTTGTCGCAGACAGCGAAACGATGCGGTTCCGCAATTACACTTAAATGCAGCAATAAATGATAACAATTCCGGAGATATCAATTATATTAATATTTTAAATGAACCCAGCACAAGTACACAACCGACCCAATTGTCTAATTGTCCAAACAGATTCCAATTGCGAAGAGGAAAACATTGAAAGAACCCCACAAACGTCCAGAAGGCGACTACTTCTTGGAGCCATTTCACGGTAAAATCAATTAACTCCAGTGGCATCACGTATATACTGAGTGGCCACAAATTTATTGAAACAGCACACAAAGGACATCAAACAAATGGACGTGTTCAAAGGACGCATTCAAAGTCCCTTGAAATTTTAAAGACGGGGTGAAATGAGCATGCTAGAAAAGCTGCCAAAGGATCAATTAACATTCGTACGGATGCAGATTCGGAACTTTGGCAAGAAACCCAAGGTAAATATTGAATCTAATCAATCACGTGAGAATTGCTGAAGTTCTTCCAATATTTAAACATATATATACATTGAACATGAAACAAGGAACAATATTTCAACAAGGAACAATCCCTAATTGAACATTTAACTTTTTTTTTTAAGTTTTAATTTTTGTTTAGTTTTAATTGTACTTTTTAAGTCTAATTCAGTCTGGTACAGTTTGATTATTTTTTGAAGTGTTACGTCCTGCGTCCTCCACCCGCCCGCAAATTTTCACTTTTCAAAAAATATTAAAGAATTAACTAAAAAACAGTAGAGGTAACTTACACCCGAGCGATAGCCAAGACGACGCGAGTAGGGAACGAGCGAAACATACGAGATATGGCGCCGCCAAATTCTCGCGCCAAGCGACCGGATGACCGCCAAATAACGGTGTATGCCAGAAAAGGAATCTCAAAAGATAAGACACGTGTAGCCTAGTCCTGGGAAAGGCATCTGTCGCGCCGTTCCCAGGATATAACGCTGATGCAGTGTCAGCAAGCGAACGCGGCTCAGCGGAGCGTGGCGGCTATATAGGGCAGCAGGAGACCCTTTTCGGGCACTCTTGGTTACAACACTTACCATTTGGGACTTGTGATTCATTCTTTGAACGTTTTACTTCAATTCACTTCTGGGTGTGCAGTGCTCCGAACTGCACCGTTAATCGCGTATTAAGAATTCAAGTGCGGGTGCGAAGCGTAACACCCGACTTAGTATTTGCCTTCGGTATCTTTCAAGTGAATCAAGTGTAACGAATAGAATCAAGTCAAGTCGAGTCGAGTCAATGGAATCAAGTTAAGTGTAGTGAATAATCAACGCGGTAGAATCAGTGACATTGTTCCTGTATCTCATCAGGCAACCTCAGGTTTGTGTAATCAACCAGCCTCTAAAATTCAACTATCTATAAGTGACCCGCGTGGTCAACCTCTTTCGAACCATTATAAGCAACCAGTGTGGTGAAGCTCTGAAATTCAATTAATTATAAGTAATCTGCGTGGTCGAGACACTCCGTCTAGTCTCGACCTCCGACTCTCCGGTCGCGAAAACGAAGTGGAGCCGTTCCACTCCAAATTGTAGGGTTCGATCAGCTAATAAACAGCAAGTACACAATCTCGCGAATCACCTACTCCACCACACATCCTCGCGACGCGCACACGTACACCCGCGTAAAACCTGGTTATCGGAGTGTTCTGTGAGTCTAATTAGACGGGGGATTTCACCCCGTTCCCTGCCCGCAATAACTTGGGCTACCGAAACCGCCGGGCGCATAAATCGAGTGGTCCTTACTGCCGCCATAGAGCTTGTGCCTGAGTCGCCTTGCGGGCAATACCCCGCCGGCACCGTCGAGCTTCCGAGTTCCGGTGATCCTTAAGCGATTCATTCGCTGCAACCTCAGGACATTGGTTCCGTTGGCCGGTGGCGGCCCCCTCGCTACGATCGTGGCTCCTCAACCACTTTGGGCGCACGACGGTTCGGCCCCAAGGCCAGTGGCCACTCAAATCCATAACCAGAGAGCACCCCTTTCCCCAGCACCCCGACGTCGCCAGCGACGTGGGGATTATAGAGGAACTCCCCGGGGCGGAGTAAAACACTGGGCACGTCGCGAAGCTGCTCGCTTGTACTGGTCGCAGGTATCCCGACAAACAGCGAGCGAATCCGCGAATTCCACTCCGCCCATTTACCAGCACCCAGGACAACGCGCGCAACCGGTCTGGACCTCTCCAGAACACCCGTGTCCGTTCGAGCTACCTCCGGGCCAAGACCAGTTCACGGTCTACTTCGAGCCCCTAGAACCGGAAATCGTACCATCTACTGTCGTAATAACCGAGATTCGCGAAGATTCGGACATAGAAATCATAGGCTAAGTAACCCACACGGGACCGTAGCCAGGATCTGAACGTCGGACACGATAGGCTAGTGTAAATTCGAGTCACCCGCGACGCGAAGACTTTTAGAGCCGTAATCTCTCGGACGCAAGAATACACGTAGGTTTAGTGTCAAATCTAGGACACCGAGTATATTAAGGCGCGTACGACGTCTCAGCGAGCCGCTCCGCTGACACGTCAAATCTCTTATCGGGCCGGTCACTTCGTCTGTCTTCCGATCCCCGGTATACCCGGTGTACGCAGGGTGCCGAAAAACGGAGGACGTAACACTGGAGTCACTCTTTTTCTAAGTATGAACGCTCGCAAATTTCTGATGCAGACCCTTGCACGGTCTTTTTCTGAAGCTGTCTGAACTAGAGAGGCCGGCCGGACGCCTCTTTTATAGTACTAGACCTTAGGCAAGGGGTCTCGAGATGCGAGGAAGTAGTGCATCGAGGTGGGGCGCATTTTCGCGGAACATCATGTTCCCAACCGTCGCTATGCACTCGCTGTGCACGTGAACGCGCGTGGCCACTGCGCTTTGTTCGGGGGTCTACGTCACTACACGGGCGCGTCACTAGATCGGGCGCGTCACTATTTTCCTTGATGCGTGCTGACGTCACAGCGGGGTAAGCAGGTACAACGTCATGGGCCGCAGCGCTGGTCGGCGGCGCGATACGTTACAGCATCCCCCTCCGATGAAACGTCGCTCCATGAGTGGCGCTTTCGAAATCGTCCATGGCGTTGTTACGTCCTACGTCCTCCACCCGCCTACCCAGTAGCCATACTCTCGCAACGGGCTCATTGCACCATGTATTTGCCCATCATCAATAAGTCGCGCCTAAGCATAATAAGGTTCATCGCTCCGCGTAGCCTTCCGTCGTTAGTAAGTCGCGAATAAGCAGAATAAGAGCCACCGAAATTCCTTCACGGAATGCTGATGCCGAATCAGCCCGCAGGTCAACCACCTAACAAACGATCAGCGATCCGCGGCCGTGTAGATCCGCGAAGGCCAATGCCAATTCCGCGAAGCGCCTTGCGACCGTCAGCAAGATCTACCATTTAAATAGTCTTACAACCGCAGAGCGAGGGCTCTTGAGTCAACCAAGTTCGGCCACGATCAATCTAAATTCGGCAACTCATAAACCAGCGTTCGACTGCGATCATTCTAAGTTGTTCAATCTTCGCGCAGCAAGTAGTGTTACTCATTAAGCGAACCATTGTAAACCAACCAAGTGCACCTCGAGATAAAGCATCCAGTCCACTATCTGAACATTACTTCACACGACTGTGCCCTTCCTGTGCGTCCACACCAATCCACAATCACACACAATCTCACGCATCCGAAGCTGTAGCCATCCGGGCACCTCCTTCTTACATTCCGCGATACGTCAGTGAGCCGCTCCACTGACGGATCAAAACCCTTTCGGTGCGATCACTCCTTCCGTCCGTCCTCGATCCCTGGTATACCCGGTGAACGCAGGGTGCCAAAAACGAGGACGTAACAGCGTCGTCCTTCTTAAGCTGGGTACGCACCGGGCGAGCATGCGAGCCTCGTGCCTCTCACACACTCACATAACCGTGTCTGTATAAGGCCTAAGTCTTTCATTGTGTAAAGCTGGGTACGCAACGGCCGAGCATGCGAGCCTCGAGCCTCTCACACATTCAAATAACGATGTCTGTATAAGGCCTAAGTCTTTCATTGTGTAAGGCTCGGGCCCGAGCCGTGTTTCTTCTCTTGTCTCTTCCCATCCCGCAGCCCCTAGTCTTTGCTCAGCCGACTATCGCATGATGCTACTGACACACACAAAACACGATGTCGGTGTACTTTTTGCGCGTGTATACGTGCATCGCGTGGATGCTCGCGGGCGATCCACTGCCGATGGAAAGCGTGCGAGCCTTTCCCAGTCTCCCGTGCTTCGGTTCCGAAATATTTTGCAATTGGATACTGAACACACTATTTTTATACAATAAAATAGGAAAGGACATTTTTTTTATAATACAAAGTAATTATCAAACATAATTACGTAAATCAGTTTTAATGACGAGAAACCAAAAACATGTAACCGTACGAAAGAGCCTCCATACCAAATCTACTGAAACGTTCGAACGTGCACGGGACATTTCACTCGTTTACCTGGCGCGACTCACCTTTTCTCCTTGCCTAACTCAGTAACTTCTTTCACTTATAATTTCAGTCATAGCATTCACTCTCTTTCTACTTCAAGGCTGTCTTTCTTTACTTTTCTCTTAACTACTGTCTAGACATCGCGATTCTCTTTCTCTCTTTCTACTCACCGTTCTCGCTTCACCTACTTGACCATATTATTTTCGCGCTGTCTCACTCTTACTTACCTGCAGTCTCGCTCACGCAAGCCCGTACACGCACGAACGCACACTACTCGGCATATACAACCAGACATACACAGCACATACAGGACTCAGACAGAAACATTTGTAGACGCGACGAACACATATACAAACACTTGTAAACGCGACATACACACAAACACATGTAACAGCGACTATCACACATTCATCCATCAATCATTTTCAAACATAGAATAAGAAATAACGGTAACGAGCTCCGGCGAAAGAGGAGAAGCGACTCCCACCGGAGAAGGAAAATCACTCGAGTGGAACTTCCCCTTTGACCGATACGGGTATATAAGGCGCGAAGAAGCACCACTCGAGGCGAGATTTACTTCGAGCCTACATTCGTTGAAGAGATCCCAGGAGTGATCCTTCCGAATATCGAGGCACGTAGATCACGCAGTAACTGACGATATTTGAACGACGTATTGCTTCGCGACGCTAGGGAAGACTTTTGCTAGACAAAACCTCTATCCATCAAAGACTACGGCCGCCCACCGAGGGTTCGTGATTAGTAAAGCACAGTCACGTTCGTCAAAGATACGCGGTACTGCCTCTCTACGGAAATCGATACGCTTGCTCGCCAAATTAAGAACATCCTCCTATTTCATTATCACACATTCATTTATATGAATCTTCGGCGTAAGCCATCCCCGCTCTTGGCACCGGTCACGGCTGCGTTGCGAATGATTGCCATACTTCATTAAAAACTGTTTTCTACACGGTTACCTTAAGCCTCCCCCGCTCTCGGCACCGGCCATGGCTGCGTGTAATTCGTGAACGACGACAGACATACTCTACCACCAAAAAACCTACCTCAACATTCTAAGAACTCTTACCGTAACTCTCTCCGCTCTCGGTACCGGCCATCGTTACGCAGTAAGTAGTTCGAAGACTGTTTCCTATACGGTTACCGTAAGCCTCCACCGCTCTCGGCACCGGACATGGCTGCGTGTAATTCGTGGACAACCATTGACTTATCCTCTACTAAAACTGCCTCGACTCTCTAAGAACTCTCACCGTAACCTTCTCCGCTCTCGGTACCGGCCACCGTTACGCAGTGAGTAGTTCGAAGATTGTTTCCTACACGGTTACCGTAAGCCTCCCCCGCTCTAGGCACCGGCCACGGCTGCGAGTAATTCGTGAACCTCTGACGACTGCCACGGTATACCATCCCCGCTCTTGGTACCGGTCACGGATACGAGTGGTCAGTCTGACGAACAATCCTTGACAAAACATCCTACCATCACTGACCTCCTGTACGTGATTCAAAGGCGACTGGCGATACTCGCGAATAAGATCGTCGGCGCGACATTACATACACTCGGACTGTAAGGTGACATAAGACAAAATAAAACTTTCATTGACATATATATATATTTATTCCCGACTTGACATTCCCGGCTCTGATCACTGCGACCGCGAACGCTTCGTAAGCCGCGATCGCGAAACTCAGAACGAACCCGCCCGCACGAAGGAGGACTTATTCCCTCCAACGCGGAAGGCCGGATCGCGAACACGAAACCACTCGCGACCGTAGCATACGACATAACCACTCACTCCACCCGTACGGTTTCAGTACTAAAATTATATTTCGATTCGAAGGTACTATCATCGTTTAACATCAAAAATCCTTGAATCCCACCGACTTACGCCAGACAGAGAGAGATAGAGCGAGCGAGCGAGAGAGAGAGCGAAGGATAGAGAGAAGGCGAGGAGAAAGAGCGCGTGCGCAGAGCGAAACTATACGTACATAGCCGAAGACCAGCGACACGGTAGGAACCTCCAGTCGCGATATACGACAAATTATTATACCATCTCATTGTATGACCATGTCCGAGCTTAGGCCACGGCGGGATCCCACGGGCACGATCATTTGGCCGTGCACGTTCCTTTCTGTTTAAATTTTTCGATTGTAAAGGCGTATAACTGTAAATTACCGAGAGCGCATCCGTGAACTTTGTAAAGAGCGCTCGAATTAAGGCGCATAATTGTCGCGCACTAGTAACCGAACATTCTCGACACTGCAATAATATCCACTGCAGTAATTCTTTCGTTGGTTATCAGATTCATAATATATCTTTTCTATTTTCTTTATATCACTATTTTTCGATTTAATATATCTATTTTGTTTTTCCCCTATATTATTGTGACGGCCAGCCGTTACCGACACCATTTCCGACCCGCCTTTAACCATAAGAACAAATGTAGCCGGCTAGTATCTTGAAGGCACTCCCAGAGGTCGCCTAAGTGGACGAGCGACGGAACTTCTCCCTCACTCGTTCACATTCACATTCACCTAGTTTAAGCCATAGTAACATAAGATCGAGTTATAAGTCTATATATATATATATATCTTTGCGTCTATGCCCATCGACCGCTAGAGCATTAGTTCTAAGTAAAAGCGCACGCGGCGCTCCAAGTGGACTGCGCTCCACCACCAACGCGCCTGCGTCGAGCGCCGAGCCCCACTCTAAGGGCCGTACCTCTTCCTTAGCGGCGGGCCCTAGTAATTAGATTTAAGGCCGGGTCGAACCGAAAATCAGTGCATTATGCATTATACTAAAATCAGTGCTATTATACTTGACAAGCAAGTCATTACAATAGTCTACTTAATTCCTTCCTGAAGATTAGTTAAGTCGTCTTGAAGACAAGCAGATACATCATATTGAAGAACAGTCTACTAAAATCCTTTGTTCGAAATCTATAGTGAAAGCTGAGATCAGTTCTATCCAATCAAATCTCAAATTCATAAATCTAAATCACAAACTCAAAAGCTTAAATCATTTATCAAAAGAACCAGTGCTGAAGCAACAACTGAAGACTCGACAAAAACCTACTCACGGTAGGCAAACTGACTTGCCGGTTCGACACTCACCTAACATTACATTAACTATTAAGGTAGAATCTAGTTCCTTTAATTGTTCAAGCGTATAATCAACATTGTCAGAATCGTATAGTCAAAGTCAATATATAGACCTTTGTCATACAAATCACTTTCGTTCATTCAATCCTTGCGTTTCTTAAAAGTAAATTAAGCCTTCCACAACGCTCTACGTCTAAGTACCTCCTCATCACATATATCCAGGCAGTCAACGAGAGGACCACAGCTCGACGACATAAATGCCTACAAACCCCATAATTACCCTCACCTTGTACAGTCCATTTACCCGCCAACAAGAGGACGATTCGCTTGACGGCATACACATCCACCTCTAGACTAAAAACCAACGCTATCCCGAATGTCTAGACAAAAGAGAGCCGGTAGGAAGAATCAATTACGTAAACTCCTCAGGAACTTCTACGCGATTCCTTCAGAAACTAACAGGCCTCTGCCGCCAACCCCGAAACCGCGTACAGTCGAGTGTCGTGTCGTTAGACCCAATATACGAGAAATACAGACTTCCGTAAGCAACGGAAAAGAAGTACAGCCTTCGGTAAACGGTGTAAGAAGAGTAAAGAACGCGTTAGTTATAAAATCATCTGCGAGTTCGGTAAAACCGGGTAAATCCTCGAAGTGGGAACTTATCCCGCTCAATTTAGAAGCACCGATATATCCCGCGACCGTGCCGAGATCCGATCCGCGTTTCGAGACATACATTCGGAAGAGGCGCGAACGCCTCTATCCGGAACTCATCGTGCTCGACCAATAAGCGCACCGCCGCGATCCCCAAGCCGTTGAGGTTGCACTCGGTGGCCTCTCGACTAAAGGAGGAATTAAAAGTCGCTTCCCGACTGCAGCGTTTCGTGAAAATTCTCCTTTCCGCGAAATCGTCGATCGGGACGTGACAATTATATTCTTTGTTTTCATCTGTGTTGTGACGTCACACCTCATCTACCGTAATACTGTACAAACCGAAAACATAACCTCACGCGAACATTTGGGGACCTGTACGGGTCTTACGTAGGCACACGAATCCTATTAGTCCTGCATATAACTAAACGCGATATTTGTTAGGGAATCTCTTAATGCTGAGTCTTTCCCGACCATACAGACGCTCTCTGTATGCGGGCAACGTCTAGGGTCATCTAGGGAGCTGATTAGCGCCCAATAATCAGCTCGCACGAACGCCGTGTCACCTATTGATTCGCAGAATCATAATATTGGCTCGCGCCGTCAGCTGATCGACGGTGTGACGGGTCATTGGGTGACCGGCGTACGGCGGCGTAACGCTGAGTCCTCGCCACAGCGCAAGCGAAAGACCGTCAGATTCAGGGCGAAGTTCGTGTAAGAAGGTCACATGTAGCGGAAGATTTCCCGCAGTGCGCGAAATAAATGTGAGTGCGCATATATGCATAAATGTGATTATTGCTCCTTTTCGTGTTCCTTTCGTGGGCTGGACGCCCGGCCGAACCGGCGCTTCCGCGTTAAAAATATTTAGTTACTGCTTAAACATATTGGTCCTTCGAGCCGGATCGCGGAAGTGTGTGAACTTTACGGAGCTTGAATGCGCTGTGAGTGCGTATAGGTGTTGTCGACGAGTTAGCCGAACATTTACGTGGTGCTAACGCTGAGGATGGCCGTGATTCCGGTGAATCTCTCCGTTTCGCACCCCAGGCAGCTACGTAAGGAAAATGGCGACCGAAGAGTGTTGCCGGAGCATCGATTAGTACGCCCTGGGATCTACTGCCCGTGCTTTACACCCACTATGCAGGGTTCAGGTGCCGTTACGTTGACTCTGAGTTACTCTGATAATTTACTTTCCGGTGAGTACACATCCATCGTGACGCCATTGGCAGCACGCCAATAAGTGCACTGGAGGGATAGACGTCGCCATTGTTCCCGCCAACACGGAACCGCTATTTTGTTGATGCCGCGTCACCATCTTGACCGGCCTAATACAACAGGATATTGCGACGCATTAGTCACGGCACATGCGCGTAGCCGACCGGCTTGCTACGCATTTTACAACTTTATTGAAAGTGTCTCGTACACTCAGGGTTTTGAGTTCCCTTTTGACTTTATTGGTTTTCCTTTGCCTTTGGTGTTTTTTTTTTTTTCCTCTTTCGCCCTCCACTCAAATGGGTGGAGTCTGTTTTGGTGACCTGTAATTACCGGGGCCTTCTTGCAGAAGTTGTTGGACCTTGACAATTGCGTACTTCCTACTGCTATGGCTCAGGTAGAGACGTTGGTGCTGCTGCAGCTGGAGTCCCAGAAACAGATGGTACGCTGCTGGGCCAGCTATATAAAACTTGCCAAGCCACGTCGTACCGCCGTTGCAATACAGAGCCGACTGGATGATTTGCGCCTCGCGTGGGAGGAGTGCCGCCAACGACACTTAAAAATCATTGAGCTTGCCGATGATAAGTTCAAGGATACGCACCGCTTCTTCGTGGAGGATTCTTTCTCCGCTATACAGGACAACATGGAAGAAGCCCGCGATAACCTCAGCGATGCACTTGAGTTGGTGGAGCCCGATCATAAATCTTCCTCGACTGCGTCTGGTGAACCCGCATGCGCTAAGACGGGAGGGTCGGATATGCCTCGCATTAATGTACCCAAATTTAATGGTGACATTCGTCAATGGGCCGCGTTCAAAGACATGTTCGAGTCATTAATTGATATACGCACCGACTTGATGGACACGCAGAAACTCCACCACCTCAAGAACAGTATGGTGGATAGTGCAGCACAGGTACTATCCGCTACTAAGATTAGCGGAGCGAATTATAAATCCGCTTGGGAGGCGTTGCAAAAGCGCTTCGATCGAAAGCGGGCAATTGTCTACGCCCACTTTCAAGCTTTAATGGACATTCCCAGTGTCGGCTCTAATCATAACGCTGATTTAAAGCATTTATTGGATGCCGGTAGTGAGATCCGCTCTGCCTTGTTGAACTTGTCACGTCCCGTCGATGAATGGGCAGATTTGTTTCTTTTTATATTGCTTTCGAAGTTTGATCAGGGGACAAGGCGAGAATGGGAACTCTCACTCGGCGATCGGAATGTGTTTCCTGAATGGTCGACACTGGAGGAGTTCCTTTTAGCACGTATAGGTGCAAGCGATGAGCTTGCCCCTTGCGACGCCTCTCGACCTCAACCCGCGAGCAAACCAAAGCTGAAGGTGAAGGCGCATATCGCGGCGCCCACTGATAATCATTTTATACCGCGCATGCTGGAACCCACATACCGTACGGTCGTGGCCGACTCCTGTACATGCGAAGGAGGGTCACATTCTCTGCCTCAGTGCCCATCCTTTCTTAATCGTACTAGTACACAGCGCTATGAGCTGGTTAAGAAACTCGGGTATTGCGTTAATTGTCTTTCCTCGAGCCACCGCGGATGGAATTGTGCGAGTAAGTCCTCTTGCAGACGGTGTCAGAAGCGACACCATACATTACTGCATTTTACAGGCAACGATACGCGGCGTAGTGGCCAGAGCTCATCACGCCCTGACCATAGCATTAATGCTAATCATATAACCGTTGATTTAGACAAACCGTTACAGGAGACTCTGGCGCAATTTTGGACTGTCGAGGAGGTACCAGCGCGTGAATCCGTGACGGCTGAGGAGAGGCAATGCGAGATGCACTTTTTAAAGAATTATTCGCGATTAGCATCAGGACGCTTCGTGGTCAGATTGCCCTTTAATTCGCCAACGCCAATCCCTATTGGTAACACTTACGGTGCCGCGCGTCGCGTCTTGTTATCTAATGAGTCTCGCCTCGCTAAAAAACCCGCTTTACTGAGTGAATATAATGCCTTTTTGTCAGAATATGAGAGACTCGGTCATATGGTCAAGGTCCCCTCCGGCGAGGTAGTTAAGCCCCATGCCGTGTACCTCCCTCATCACGCGGTGTTGAAGATGCACAGCACCACCACGAGATTACGGGTTGTTTTTAATGCATCTGCGCCTTCTTCTAACACTAAAACTTTGAATGATTTTTTGTTTGTCGGTCCAAAGTTACAGACAGACTTATTCGCATTGATCTTACGCTGGCGCTCGTATAGGTTCGTTTATACATCTGACATCGAAAAGATGTTCAGACAAATTGTCGTACACCAGGACGATGTTGACTACCAGCGCATCTTGTGGCGCGATAATCAAAGTGAACCTATATCTACTTTTCGCTTGTTGACCGTAACGTATGGTACGGCTCCCGCGCCCTTTTTGGCGAATCGCGTAATACACCAACTCGTTGTAGAGGAAGGGAACAAATATCCTCTTGCCGCCCAAGTTTTACAGTCCGAGATATATGTGGACGATATTATGTTCGGTGGGGATGACCTTGACCATCTGAACGAAATTCGACGACAACTAACTTTGTTATTGATGGCGGGTGGCTTTCGTCCATACAAATGGGCTGCCAACCATCCCTCCCTCTTATCTGAAATACCAGCCGCTGACCTATCCAATAGCTGCGCTAAAATACTAGGCGAGGAGCAACCGTTAAAGGTTTTGGGTATCGTCTGGGATCCGATTTTAGATTGTTTTTCGTTTAATATATACATAGAGGCTTCGTATTCATATATAACTAAACGTTCCTTTCTGTCGCTTCTCGCCAAGGTTTTTGATCCCCTTGGTTGGGTTGCTCCCGTGATCATTAAGGGAAAGATACTCATGCAACTATTATGGTTGCGTAAGTTAGGCTGGGACGATACTCTGCCTTCTGACCTGTCTAAGTCATGCACTAACTTTCGAGACCAACTTGGGTCTCTGAACCGCGTGTTGCTCCCTCGCTGGATAGGGAACTCGGGATCAGTGGATCGGATGGAGCTGCACGGGTTTGCTGACGCCTCGAACTCCGCGTATGCCGCGGTTGTATACATTAGATCGACGGATCTGACTGGCAATGTTAAGGTCTCATTAGTCTACGCGAAGACGAAGGTTGCTCCTTTAAAATTATTGAGCATTCCACGTTTGGAGCTTTGTGCGGCCGTACTACTAGTACGAGCTATAGAGTACGTAGTCTCTTCAATGCATTTAGAGTCGGTGCCTATCACTTGCTGGTCCGATTCAGCCGTGGTATTGGCGTGGTTAGATTCCTCTGCCGCACGGTGGAAAACCTTTGTGGCACACCGCGTTGCACGAATTCAGGCCTCCTTTCCCCGCTCCCTGTGGAGACACGTCCGATCCGCGGATAACCCCGCCGATTGTGCGTCAAGGGGCATCACGGCTGAGACCTTATTGGATCACACGCTGTGGTGGTCGGGTCCTCCTTGGCTGAGTATGGCCTCCCCCGCCTGGCCTAGCGGAGACCTCGCGTCGGACACGGACACTGAGGCTGAGATGTGTGAGAAGGCATGCGTTCATGTTGGCGTAATCGAACCCTTGGAGGATTTGACCCTGCGCTTTTCCTCTGTCGACCGCGCCCTTCGCGTGATAGCTTACGCGTTTCGTTTTGTGAACAAATTGCGTCATCGGGATGTTCCGCGCTCCCCCTTCCTTACAGCAGCCGAAATTGAGAAGGCACGTTTATTTTGCTGTAAGAGGGCACAGACAACCCTTTTTCCAGAATCCCTGGCCTCTGTTACGCCCAAGAAGTTGGCTTCATTGTTAAAACCGTTTAGTGCGCTAAGCCCCTTCGTGGATGACGAGGGCATAATTCGTGTAGGTGGACGTTTACGGCATTCTGAACTACCAATTTCAACGATCCATCCAATTTTGCTCCCAAAATGTCATTGGGCAGATCTAATTGTCAGGCATGCTCATCTTTGCACATTACATGGAGGCGTAACTGTAACCTTGCGTTTTATAAGAGAGCGATACTGGATTTTGCGAGCGCGGTCAACCGTTAAAAAGTTTGTTTTTTCTTGCGTACAGTGTACACGTCAACGCGCTGACGTAGTCACCCAGACGATGGGCGACTTGCCTCCCGCACGTATCAATCCATCCCGTCCGTTTACTCACACGGGCATTGATTACGCGGGCCCCTTTTTGATACGCAGTAGTAAAGGTAGAGGCGCTAAGAGTCACAAAGCCTATTGTGTTTTGTTCGTTTGCCTTGCAGTTCGTGCAATTCATATAGAAGTCGCCGATGACTACTCTACCCCAGGGTTCTTGGCGGCCTTTCATAGATTCGTCTCCCGCCGCGGTATGCCTAGAGCTCTCTATAGCGACAATGCTGCCAATTTTACTGGCGCCGATCGCGAGTTGCGCCGCTGCTTGCGCAATATTTTAAGTGATCCTGATCTTCAGGCGCGTTTCGCGACAGATGGGGTCGAATGGAATTTTATTCCCCCCGCTTCACCTCATTTTGGAGGTTTGTGGGAAGCGGGGGTGAAAAGTGTAAAGTTCCATTTGAAGCGCATCATTGGACAGTTTACTCCGACTTACGAGGAATTTTATACATTGTTATGCAAAATTGAATGCGTCTTAAACTCGCGGCCGATCTGTCCTATGTTCGATGATGCGGAGAGTATTGAGGCTCTCACACCGGGGCATTTTTTAACCGGTACATTGTTAAAATCGGTACCCGTTCCCAGCGTGTTAGACTTAAACGAGAACCGTCTCTCACGCTGGCAGACGGTACAGGCAATGCAGGAGAGATTTTGGCGCATATGGTCGTCAGACTATTTGAACTCCCTTCAGCAGCGCGTGAAATGGCGTTCATCTCAGGGCAATTTGAAAGTCGGAGATTTGGTGTTGCTCCGCGCTCCGAATCTCCCGCCCTCCAAGTGGGAACTTGGCAGAATTTTGGAATGTTTTCCGGGGACCGATAACTTGGTTAGAGTTGTGCAAGTCAAGACCGCTCATTCTCAGTTTCGTAGACCGGTGACACAACTGTGTCGCTTGCCTGTCCCGCACTGCTGAAGTCTGAGCTATTCTCTTTTGTACTGCGTTTCTGATACCTGCACCTTTTAGTTTGTCACAAGTGTATTTTCATTTTCTCTCCCGTAGTTGCTATTATTTATAGATTAAGCTAGCATTCTAAGTTCCGCTGTGATTCCTGATAGTTGCCCTCAGCATTCTTTGTTTTTTTTTCTCTGCCCTTATGGTTATAAACCTTACATTCATGGATATTTCTATGACCGTGGTTCAACTATGTTGAAGGCGGGTGGTTATGTTAGGGAATCTCTTAATGCTGAGTCTTTCCCGACCATACAGACGCTCTCTGTATGCGGGCAACGTCTAGGGTCATCTAGGGAGCTGATTAGCGCCCAATAATCAGCTCGCACGAACGCCGTGTCACCTATTGATTCGCAGAATCATAATATTGGCTCGCGCCGTCAGCTGATCGACGGTGTGACGGGTCATTGGGTGACCGGCGTACGGCGGCGTAACGCTGAGTCCTCGCCACAGCGCAAGCGAAAGACCGTCAGATTCAGGGCGAAGTTCGTGTAAGAAGGTCACATGTAGCGGAAGATTTCCCGCAGTGCGCGAAATAAATGTGAGTGCGCATATATGCATAAATGTTATTATTGCTCCTTTTCGTGTTCCTTTCGTGGGCTGGACGCCCGGCCGAACCGGCGCTTCCGCGTTAAAAATATTTAGTTACTGCTTAAACAATATTAACTTCTAATTTAACTTTCCGTTTAGCTTATACAAATAACCTAGAAAGTCCCACTCTTCCAGGAAGGGATTAGAATCCTTGCAATGTTAATCATCAGTTAGATTACCGTTATTTATTGTAACTAGATAACAAAATTATTCAAGCGTTACGCCCGGTCGCACGGCAGACCGCTCGCGGATTCTCATCGACCGTCTTGACAGAACAAAGTCGTGAAAAAGCCTCGCCCGGACGTAACAGTGATACCTTTCTCGCGGTTCTTCGCTCTCCCTTTCGAGATCACGCGTCACCGGTTAAAAGGGGGATTGTGGTGGTTCGGACTACCTTCCTCGAGCCTCGGCCGGTTTTTCAAGGCTGCACCTCTCGGAAAGTATGGGGGTGAGGGCGATTACTCAGGCCTTAACTGATTTTTCACAGCTGCACCCTGGGCTCTCTGTCTCGACGTGAATACCTGCAAAGGCCTTAACTGATTTTTCACAGAAGCACCCCTTGCAGATTTGAGGTTAGAGGATGTTGTGTTTTCTTTTGGCTCGTTGGCTCCCTTGAGCGGTTAAGGGAAACCTTGTTCGTAGGATTCGAGATTCTAGGAGATCAAATAACGAGATGTCACAGAAGTATGGAAAACAATTAAATAAATTATATTGAATAAAATAAATAGAAACAAAGCAGTTAAATATAACAAACACAACGATAATTCGACTGCTATTGGCAATAACGTTAATAAACTACGACGCGAATAAATATACAGAACACGAATTATGACTAGAAATGTATGGACTTTGGATTTGAAGGATGAGCTAATTGAGAATTTAACCTAGACACCGAAGTGTGGCAGAACTACTAGACCTAAAACTGCTCGGAATATGCACAAGTTATTCCTTACTAGAAACACGGTCAGCGAAAAGACACTCTTTTCTGTAGCTACCGGACTCTGATTTTATGACTAAAGACGCGCGGAACACGCTCAAGTTGTTCCTTGTAAATGAGATCAAACTGCGAAAAAGATACTCTAGTGATCCTGGAATCACTCTTTTCTCTAAGTATAAAACGCTCGGGAATTTCGTACGCAGACCCTTGCACGGTCTTTTTCTGTAGCAGTCTGAACTCGCGAGGCTTGGCGGACGCCTCTTTTATACGATAAGACCTTAGGCAAGGGGTCCTGAGATGATAAGAAGTAATGCCTTGCGGTGGGGCGCATTTTCGGTGGGGTAACGCGTCCCAACCGTCGCTATGCACGCGCCGTGCACGTGATCGCGAGTGGCCACTGGGCTTTGTTCGGGTCTCTACGTCACTAGACCGAGCGCGTCGCTAGATCGGGCCCGTCACTACATTGGGCGTGTCACTACACTCCTCGATGCGTGCTGACGTCACAGCAGACAGGCAGACACGACGTCATGGCCCGCAGCGCTAGTCGGCGGCGCTCAGCGGCGCTCGGCGGCGCGGTACGTCACAGTATATCCGCAGTGTGGATTAACAAGCCGCAATGTACCGGAGGGCACTTCATTTCATGCATTTCCCGTGAAAAACCATGATCGATTTATAACGTGGATAGTTAACTGCGGTTTAGATGATTGGGTGGAAATGTCTGACGCAGAAATGAAATGTAAATACATCTATAGTCGACATTTTGCAAAAGAGAAATTTCACGTGAGTAGTCGAATGCGTAGTGCTGCAGTTCCTCTACTGCCACATATAGATACCGACAAAAGCCATCATAACGTGAGTTTGGAGATCGACGCCATTTCAACAACAATAGAACGAAATGAATTAGAACAACGGCTGCGGGAAACCCAACTGCTATTACATGTAGAAAAGAAAGATAAATGCTTAAAAAAAGCAGTTTGTAAAAAATTGTCGGGTTTTGTGTTAACATTTGTATTAATGTTATTATTTCCGTTTAAAAAAGCTGCTTTTACACGAAAACAGCAGCAACTGTGTATGGCATTGCAATAAACTTCGCCAGCTTTGTATGATAAAATGGGCAGTGTGCTGGGTTTTTATCTTCCATGCCCAACTACCATAACTCGGTGGTTTGGGAAAATTGATATTTGGCCTGGCATTCGTCCTAGCCTGTTTAACGCTTTAAAACTAAAAGCTACTCATATGACAGATATAGAACGCAATTGCGTTCTGTTGTTTGATAAAATGGCTGTAAAAAAATGCTTAGATTTCCACCCAAAAAGACAAATTATAGAGGGCTTCGAACATTGAGGGTCTTTAGGAAAAAGTTTGTCCGTAGGGACTCACGTTCTTGTGTTTATGTTGCGGGGGGTAATCACTAATTGGAAACAACCGCTGGCTTTTGTTGTATCCAAATCAAGCATTAAGAGAAACGAATTATCCATGATTTTAGATGAAATTTTGGATGCCGTGTATGAAACGGGTTTCAAACTCAGAGCAGTTGTATCCGATCAGGGAGCTAGTAATCAAATCGTAGCAGACGAGAGAGTTTCAATTGAAACGCCATATTTTCACAGAAACGGACAAAAAATATATTTTTTGTTCGACTATTTACATTTATTTAAAAGCATGAGAAATAATTTATTATACCATGATTTCTTAATTAATGGTATGAAAGTCTCATGGCAAAATGTTAAATTACTTCGTAATTTAGAAAATAACAAAAACACCCGAGCAGCTTGCAAATTATCTGACAAGCATGTTCAGCCTAATCTTTTTGATATGATGAAATGCAAGCTTGCTCTGCAGGTTTTTAGCAAAAGAGTTTCGTCAGCTTTGTGTACCGCGTCGTTAACTGGTTGCATAAACAGAGGGACTGTACAGAATACCGCTATTTTTTTTTTGAATTTTGCATAATTTGTTTGATAATTTAAATAGTAGATCTGCTACCGACCCCAATCCGCAGAGGTGCGCGATGTCGCAAATAAATAATGCGGCTGAGCAAAATATAAAAGCTAAATTAATTGAAATGAAAAACTGGTTTGTTATATCGGCAAATGGTTTAAAAACACCACCATGCTTTTTGGGGTTACAGCAATCTGTAAATGCCACCCTCCAGTTATACGCAGATTTAACCGAAGAAGGCATTACATTTTTGCTAACTTCTCGATTAAATACCGACTGCTTAGAAATTTCTTCTCTGTCCTCCGCATGCACGGTGAAATTTATAGCCACAATCCTTCGGTAAAAGCGGTGCGTCTTGCCATTAGAAAAAATATATTATTAAATCTAAACGGCACCTTAAAAGGTGGTAACTGTATGCCGGATTATGACGCACCACTAATACCGGGGGAGGATGTCATTCGGGGTGAACTAGTCGCGTCGCAACCTGATGTTTCATTGCATGCCGTTCAATAGACTGATGATGACTATGTTAATGTAAATATGGAAATAGATGATTGCGCTGAAGTGCCATCATCAGTGTGTTCTTTAGAATCATGTGCGGTAGAGTTCTTTGCAGGGTATGTTGCAAAGAAGAGTACTGATAAATCGAAATGTCGTAAATGTCACGACATATTTATTGATAAAGATGCAATCTTTTGTAGAGATGAGTAGATCCTGATATTCTTCCGCGCATACGCGGTTAAAGAAGATGTTGGTTTTGGGCATCTTTGTGTCCCTACCAGAGAATTTTCCATCATATTTAAAGTTATAAATAAAATCTTTGACGAATGTTATCCAAAGTTACGCTGCGAAGCATTCATATTGGATAAGCTGTTTTCGATAGATTCACATTCTGTGGAACAGAAATATCCAAAATGGTTTAGCGAAGATGAATGTGCTGTCCATCGGAAAGATATGGTTTATTTCGCTTTTAAAGTAAAAATCCATAAGGATACGCTACGGATCAGTCAACAACTTAGATTTCCGGCACGCTCCTCAATACAATTGCACAATTATCACATTTAAAACATGTTTAAATTTGTTACTTCTTTGCAATGGACCTGCAAGTATTTTTAAGAAATTTCCAAAATTGTTTGTACCCGACGATGGCGGGTGAGGAGGGGTTTTTTGTGAGACTGCCAGTCCATAAGGCGAGTCTCTCAGAACACGGTCCTACCTAGACCAGACATGCGCAACAGGATATTCCCCTCCTGGAAGAAAAAAAAAAAAATAACTGTGTTACGTCCTGCGTCCTCCACCCGCCGCAAATTTTTTGCTTCTCTAAATTATTCAAGAATAACTAATCAATCGTTTTCGCCGCAGCCTCCCGTTCGCTCAATAGTTCTAAGATTTACTCTAATCTATTTTTAGGAATGTAGCACGGTTCTCATGGACCCCCGTTTAAGATAAGACACGTACAATTGAGTCCTGGGAAAGGCACCTGTCGCGCCGTTCCCAGGATATAACGCTGATGCAGTGTCAGCATGCGAATGCCGCTCAGCGGAGCACGGCGTCTATATAGGGCAGTAGGAGACCCTTTTCGGACACTCTTGGTTACGGCAAATACCTGTACGCGCACTCTTGGTCACCACCGCACTCTTGGTCACGCCAAACACCTGTACGCGCTCTTTTGATTACGACAAGTGTTAGTATGCGCACTCTTGCCTACGACAGTCACTTGTGACTTATTCATCGATCCATTTACCTCAATTCACTTCAGTTCGTGTAGTGCTCCGAACTGCACCGTTATCCACATATTAAGAATTCAAACGCGGGTGCGAAGCGTAACACCCGACTTAGCATTTACCTGCAGTATCTTTCAAGTGTAACGAACAGAATCAAATCAAGTCAAGTCGAGTCAATAGAATCAAGTTAAGTCCAAGCGAATAATCAACACGGTAGAATCAGTGCCATTGTTCCTGCACCTCGTCAGGCAACTCCAGGTTTGTGTAATCAAGCAGTCTTTGTAATTCGGACCATTCTAGGCAACCAGCGTGGTGAATCCTCTGAAATTCGACTAATTATAAGTGGTCCGCGTGATCAAGCTTCGTAATTCGGACCATTCTAGGCAACCAGCGTGGTGAAGCCTTCGAAATTCAACTAATTATAAGTAACCTGCGTGGTCGAGACCCTGCGTCTAGTCTCGATCTCCGATTCTCCGTTCGCGACAACGAAGTGGAGCCGTTCCACTCCAAATTGTAGGGTTCGATCAACTAATAAACAGCATGTACACAATCTCGTGAATCACCTACTGCACACCCATCCTCACAACGCGACACGTACACCCGCGTAAAACCTGGTTATCGGAGTGTTCTCTGAGTGTAATTAGACGGGGGATATCACCCCTTTTCTTTCCCGCGATAACCTGGGGCACCGAAACCGCCGGGCGCATAAATCGAGTGGTCCTAGCTGCCGCCATCGAGCCTGTGCCTGAGTCGCCTTGCGGGCAATATCCCGTTGGCACCGTCGAACCTCCGAGTTCCGGTGATCCCTCTGCGAATCTTTCGTTGCGACCTCAGCTCACAGGTTTCGTTAGCCCGCGGCGGGCCCCCTCGCTACAATCGTGGCTCCTCAACCACTTTCGGCACACCACGATTCGGGCCCGAGGTCAGTGGTCATTTCCACGGATCGTAACTATTCTCCCACTCAAACCCATAACCAGAGAGCACCCCGACGTCGCCAGCCACGTAAGGATTATAGAGGAACTCGGCGGGGCGGAGTAAAACACTGGGCACGTCGCGAAGCTGCTCGCTTGTACCGGTCGCAGCTATATCGACAAACCGCGAGCGAATCCGCGAATTCCATTCCGCCTACCTACCCGCACCCCGGATAACACGCGCAACCGGTCTGGACCTCTCCAGAACATCCTTGTCCGTTCGAACTACCCCCAGGGCAAGGTCACGGTCTACTTCGAGCCTCTAGATCCGGAA
Organism: Priocnemis perturbator; assembly: GCA_963942575.1. Lineage (NCBI taxonomy): Eukaryota > Metazoa > Arthropoda > Insecta > Hymenoptera > Pompilidae > Priocnemis > Priocnemis perturbator. The sequence continues at coordinate 10,836,760 of OZ012654.1, read as the reverse complement.
ATCGTACCGTCTACCGCCGTGATAACCGAGATTCGCGAAGATTCGGACGTAGAAATCATATTTTAAGTAACCCGCACGGACGCGAGGAAAATCCTTAGGTTGGTGTAATTCCGAGTCACCAGCGACGCTCACACTTTCTGTGCCGTAACCAGTCGGACGCGAGAAAACCCTTAGGTTGGTGTAATTCCGAGTCACCAGCGACGCTAATGCTTTTTGTGCCGTAACCAGTCGGACGCGAGGAAAACCCTTAGGTTGGTGTAATTCCGAGTCACCAGCGACGCAACCACTTTTAGAGCCGTAATCGTTCGGACGCGAGAATACACGTAGGTTTACCGTCGAATCTAGGACACCGAGTATATTTAGGCGCGTGCGACGTCTCAGCGAGCCGCTCCGCTGACACGTCAAATCTCTTATCGGGCCGATCACTTCGTCTACCTTCCGATCCCCGGTATACCCGGTGTACGCAGGGTGCCGAAAAACGGAGGACGTAACACCCTATAACTACCCTTCTGATGAAGATAGAGGGTTGAAACTTGGCATAGAGCGTTTTCTTTCATCCCCTATCGAATGACGCCTTGCGAAATAAATTTGGTACAAGTGCATTTTTGACAATTTCAGCCGGCTCAACGCTCAACCGAAAGGTAAATTCTGTACCGCTGTCGCATGCCGAACGACGCACGTGTGTGCGATCGTGGTGGAAAGAAAACGGAGCATAATTCTGTGCTTCTTTCTATTGGGTGCGCGCGCAGCGTCGACGTCATTTTACGCTACATTAGCAGAAAGAAGACGAGAAGCATAGCGCCTTCCTTATCTACTTACGGTGCGCGCGCAGCGTTCACGGACACGACACGCATACAACTTCTCGCCTTTCCCCACCACGCGTGCCGCAATGCGGCAGGATGCCACTTCTGAGATCACTGGTCATATGCCGAACGAGGCACGTGCGTGCGATCGTGGTGGAAAGAAGACGGAGCATAATTCTGTGCTTCTTTCTATTGGGTGCGCGCGCAGCGTCGACGTCATAACGACGCTTCGTTGGTGGAAAGGAGACGGAGCATAGATCTGTCTTTCTTTCGGATCGTTCTGACGTCACGGTACGCAAGCCTTGGTAGAAAGGAGACGGGGAGCATAGCACCTTCCTTGTCACCGTACCGTACGGACAATTGCCGTACCGCGGCATGCACATCGCACACAGACATGCCACGCACACACATTGCTTCTATCCCCACTCTCGTCAGCACATTTGGTGTTTTATGCCAAATCTTCTATCACTGATCGCACGTACCATTGCGTTCTTTCAGCCGGAAGGCACATCAGGCACCACCGGGTTGAGTGGTGGTACCTGCGATGCCTTATGCGCAATGATACGTGCGATGCCTTATTCGAAATCTGGCACCACTGTCACCGGCCTGTGTGCGGGGAACGAAGACGCGACTGCATGTCGAACAAAGACGCAATGCGCGATGTTGGTTGCGATGTGGAAAGGAGACGGGGCATATTTCTGTTCTTCTTATGTGTCGTCACGATACATGACGTCACACGACGTTGGTGGAAGGAAGACGCAGCACATTCCGTCCTTCTCTTCAAGCCGAGCGTGATTCAGCGAGAAACGGCGCGCGCAGCTCTCACGGACAAGCCACGCATACTTTTCCGTATCCCCACTCCCGCGAGCACCAATGGTGCAAAAGAGCCAGATCTGGCCACACTGGCGTGAGGAGCAGCAAAAAACAAAGTTACAGGTTAAGCAATGAGTTCTCTTAAATCGTCAGTATCGAGAAGACCAATGTCGGCATTATCGGTCCGACAGAAACGTAACATTAGAAAATAAATTTTAGACAATTTAGCAAGTTTACCTTTGTCTTCTCCTGAATCATCTGTTCGGGAGCTAAACGATACTGTGCATGTACAACATGTGCCTTCAACGTCCAATAGTAACCATGACCCAAACATTTCCCATGACACAATGTCAATAGTTTCGAATAGTAGTAATTCTCCATCTTATTCTTCTTCTTGTTTTTCTCGTCCTGGAAGTTCTTTTCAAAATGATTTAGCCTTGTACTGTGTAGATAACAATCTCACTCATGTACAAGGCAATAACTTACTTGCCCTTCTCAGAAGTCATGAGTGCTTCACGAACATTCCGAAGGACATCAGAACTATTTTGAATACTCCGCGAGCTCCTATTCCAACACATGTTGTCGAACCTGGAGAGTACATTCATTTCAATGTTCAAACTGAAACTGTTAAGTATCTGGATACCCTTCCGTCCATTTTAACCAATATTAAAGCATTAGAACTAGATTTTCACTAGATGGATGTGCGTTGGATAAACCAGGGACTATCCATCTGTGGCCAATTCAAATTAGAATCAGCAACATTTTAAACACGTACCCAATAGTTGTGGGTATCTATAAGGGCCCACAGAAGCCATCGGATCCAAACAATTTCCTTCAAATGTTTGTATCCGATTTAAATGAAATTATTTGTAACGGTGGCGTAAATTTTCATGGTGTCCGGGTGCCAATAAAACTAAGATGTTTAATAGCAAGAGGTTTTATCTTAAACCACCGAGGCCATATGTCTAATTGTCCCTGCTCCAAATGTAAAGTCTCCGGTATTCACAATGACCGGAGACATATCTTCACTGGAACAAACCATCCAGTTTGAACTGATACAGAATATTCTCTGTGTATGGACGAGGACCATCACAAAGAAGGTGCAAGCCCCTTATCAGCACTTTCTTTTGGGATGGTTCCGCAAGTTCCATTTGAATATATGCACCTTGTTTGTTTGGGGGTTGTGAAATAATTGCTGGTGACATGGGTAAGTGGCAAGTACTCGCGCCGTTCCAAGCTTTCCCAACCTGAAATTTCTCAAATATCTGACAGACTGGTTAGTCTCGGACAGTATACGCCTTCAGATTTCCAAAGGCGTCCCCGGTCACTAAATAGATTTTTAATCTATAAAGCCACAGAATTTCGCACATTTTTCTTATACAGGGGGCCAGTTGTGACATATGGCATTTTAGACAAAGACATTTACACTCATTTTTTATTTTTACATGCGGCAATTCGTATTTTAGTGTCTCAATCTCTGCCAACACGACACTTGAACGTAGCAAAGGTCGCATTGGATAAGTTTGTCGTTTTTTGTGAAGAAATGTACGGCTTAAATTTCTATAGTTACAACGTGCACGGACTGCTTCACTTGACCAATGACGTCAGACGTCCTTGGTCCTTTGGATTCATTTTCAGCCTTTCCTTATGAAAGCAACATGCGAATTTTTTCGAAATTTTGGAGGAAGCCAGGGCTACCTCTGCAACAGTATTATAACCTAATGGCAGAAATTCAGGCATCGCGAAAAGTTAAAATTACAACAAATCAGGCCTCTACGGAAGCACCCATGCCTATTGGCCGCGGCACTGACGGTTTTCTCCAGTATCGGAAAATAAAAATTAATAATAGTTTATTCAGCACCAATTTGCGCGACAATTGTTGTTTGTTACGCTATGGTGCCATATGTATTATTTCCTCTATTACCGGAAGAAATGGTACATATGAATTTTCGGTTAAACAGTTTCTGGAGGTGATTGATTTCTACGACATTGGTGTTCATCCTTCCGAATTACATTTTTATAAACGCCGCAATTTGATCTCCGAATTTATTATTAATCCAGACAATATTTGTGCAAAGTGTTTTAGGATGCCGCTGCCGAAGGTCCACGGAGAAGAAGATGAAGAAGAAAGGGTAAATGTTCGGATTAGGGGCCTCCTCCCCGATTTTGATGACCTTGAAATACGTTGTCAAGGGCAACATTCTGAACAACTTTTCCCTATACATGTTGCCGTCGCTCTCCCTTCGTTTCGGAGATATAAGCCTAAATAATTCCAATATTTGAATCTTGCGTATGAAAGATTTCAAGCTGTTTTGGGGTATGTTTTGGGTTGCGGAGAGGGGCTCGGTGTAGGCTTGACCTCGGAATGTTTATGTTTATCATTTCACAACGTAGCGTAGTTGCGATGGAAAGTACATCGGTGACGCGCCTTCGGCGCGAAACTAATATATACATCCCTATTTCTGGGATAGAACGTTGCAATGAGAAAAGTACCTATGCGTGGAAAGTACATCGGTGACGCGCCTTCGGCGCGAAACTAATATATACATCCCTATTTCTGGGATAGAACGTTGCAATGAGAAAAGTACCTGTGCGTGGAAAGTACATCGGTGACGCGCCTTCGGCGCGAAACTAATATATACATCCCTATTTCTGGGATAGAACGTTGCAATGAGAAAAGTACCTGTGCGTAGAAAGTACATCTCATTGCAACGTTCTATCCCAGAAATAGGGATGTATATATTAGTTTCGCGCCGAACGCGCGTCACCGATGTACTTTCCACGCACAGGTACTTTTCTCATTGCAACGTTCTATCCCAGAAATAGGGATGTATATATTAGTTTCGCGCCGAAGGCGCGTCATCCATGTACTTTCCACTGCTACTACTACCAGCCCCTCTCCCGCAACCCAAAACATACTCCAAAACTGCTTGAAATCTTTCATACGCGAGTTTCAAGTAATGGTCATATTTAGGCTTATATCTCTGAAACGAAGGGAGAGCGACGGCAACATGTATAGGAAAAAGTTGTTCAGAATGTTGCCCTTGACAACATATTTCAAGGTCATCAAAATCGGGGAGGAGGCCCCTAATCCGAACATTTACCGCTCCTTCTTTTATAGGCAACAATAAATTGTGCAAATATACCACTGCCTTTGAGGAAAAACCTGAAGAGAAAAGAGAATTCCCAGTGACTGTTACACAGTATGCCGAAAACATGTAAGATAGATGTTTATTTGACACATGTTTTAACGCTGTATTTCCCTCTCTCTGTCTGCAGATCTTCTAATGTCCTCTTTTTTTTACAGGCTACATTAAGTAAGATGCAAATATTTGCACATGACAAATGATGTAAATGAAAATGGAGATGCGTGATAATCTCAAAATCAAACTGATGTCATATGTAAATACTCAAACAACAAAAAAAAGTACTTACAAACATTTCACGGTCGAACACCATGACCTTTATTTAAAAAAAAGATGATGTGGATGATGCGAGTGGAGGAATATAAAAGGCCGACATTTTTTAAGGTAACCATTTTTTATTCTTTTGTACTTGAACTTAATAATTGTCCCATCAAGTTGCATATTAGTGTTCTAATACATATTACATGTATATTTTTCATGGCCTGCACCGGAGAGGAGAACAAGGAGCAGAACACCATAGGCATCACACACACGTACAGCGCCAGGGTCAATAAAATAAGAAGCATATAAGAAGAAAGAATCAAATATAATTCTACAAGATTTCATAACTATTATTGTATTCTACAAAAACTTCTACATGAAGATCTAAATAATCAATAAATATATCTATTATGACAAAAATATTTATTACAGTATTTATATTTAAAGGCTTAAATAAAATAATAATATGAGCGCGTCCATTTAAAAATAAAATGGCTAATAGCAGGTCTGCAGTGGTTTTGGTGCCAATTTGCCAACACTGTAGCATCCGACATTAGTTTATTTCATTGCGTAATCTGTAAAAAAGAATTCTCCTGTGACACGCGCATTTCCAGACACGTGAATTCTGTGTGTCACATAAATAACGTAAAGAAAATGTCTGTAACTGTAGCAAATAGCGACGATGAAGTATCGAAGCAACATTCTTCTGTGGAACGCACATTTCGGAAACAATGGTTATTTGAAAGAGTTCCAACCGTGGTTACGGGAAATATCAGATCAGCAAACATTGTGTTTCGGTTTTTTTTTGTAACAAGGTGATAACGGCTGAATTAAGTCACATTTATCGTCCCGCAGAATCCGCGCTTCATATACGAAACGAAAGATGTATACAAACGTAAGAAACAGAGCAACAAGATGATTTCATGGACGAATCGGAATTGTCATTAGATGCGCGTCGTAAAGCAGCGGAAATTCACTACGCTGTTCTTATCCCCGAACTTGGCATTCCGTTTACGTCAGCAGCAAAATTGTTAGCATTTTTGTAAAAATTGGTAACGGTTTCTGAGCTGTTGGAAATCATGAGTATGAGTGAGACGAAATGCACTCAAATAATTGCAAACGTCTTGTGTCCGGTTGAAACGGAACGTGTTTTGGCCAATCTACAAAATACAAAGTTTAGTATTTTTATTGATGAAACGTCAGACATTACTAATACGAAATGGATGACGTTTCATGTTCGGTAGATCGATCCGGAAACATTGAAAATTCTATCGCAGTTAGTCAAACTAATCGATCTTGATGCAAGAAATTGTGGTGCTGAAATGATATTTGACACATTTTCTGGCAGGAAATGTACAGTTTACGGATTCCGTTTATGAACATTGTTGCTTTGTTATGCGACAATGCGCGTGTCATGACGGGTAAACATTTATCATTTCGGACAAAGTTAGAGGAAGAGTGTGGACGTGTATTAACACTGACATGTCCATGCCATTCTGTAGCGTTAGCCGCAAATGCAGCATCCAGAACGATTCCTAACAAATGCGAAAACTTTGTAACACAAATTTCAAATTCTATAAACTGTAGCCCCAAGCGATCAGCTATTTTTACTGATTATGGCGAGGACACTAATCTGAAAATGTTTAAATTGGCTGAAACACGATGGCTTGCCCGCCAAGTATGCATCAGTAGAATTCTGGATTCATGGGATAGTATTGACAAGTTTTTAAAACAATTATTCACGAAAAAGCTGCACAATTTGTAGCCGTGATGCAGAATCGTTATGTTAAAGTATACTTATTTTTTCTTAGATATATTTTACATTTTTTTAACTCTTTTACGCTATTTTTCCAAGCTCTGGAAACTAGAATTCATTTATTACAGCGTAAATCAATACATTTATTACAAATTGTATGTAAAAACTTTTTAAAACCAGAGCTTTTAACACATTGTAACAGTAACGTAGATTTTTCGGAAAAAGAAAATCAAAAATCTTTACATAAAATCGCATTGGGCATTGATTGTGATGATTATCTTAACAAATTAATAGTAGAGGAGCACACCGATATAGTTGAAAATATTCGAGAGAATTGTTTGCAATTTTATGTATGTACCCCTCAAGAAATTTGTAAAAGATTACCAATCAATGATCAATTTTTATGTAAATTACAAGTTTTTGAACCCGCCACAGTTTTGCGCGATATTGACAGAGAAACTTCATTTCATGATGTTTGTTTCATCGCTGAAACTCTTGGCGGATTTGATACATTTTCTTTACAACAAGAATGGTTTGCTTTATATCACGATTTTAAAGAAACACAAATTGATCATTTGTCATTAAGAGAATTTGACGAAATGTGGGAAAACATCCTACAACGTAGTCGTCAATATCCCAATTTGAAATCTCTTGTCAATGCTGTTCGATCGTTACCCAACTTTAATGCTGATTCAGAAAGAGTCTTTTCCTACTTACCAGACTTGAAAACGAAAAAAAGAAATAAACTGTCGTCCGTGAATATCAATGCTGCTTGTGTCCTTAAATCAGCATTCAAAGCGAGAGGGGAAACAGCAATAACTATGACGGTTAATGACGAGCATTTGACTCGCATGGCACCTCATATATTATATTCAGCATATCCAAATAAAAAAAAACCTAGACAACATGTAGTACATGTTGATGAAATGGTTGGTCCCTCCTCGTCTGATGTTATTCAATAAGTACATAAACAGTAACGTTTAATTTATGTTATGAATGTGCAGACATAAAGAACGTATGTATGAATAATCGGTTTGGCATATCTTTTGTCAGATTCCACAAATCGGTCTGGCATATCTTTTGTCAGATTCCACAAATGGCATAATGGGCATAATATGTGTGTATAGGAGTGGGAAACTTTGGCGGTTAGGTCGCTAAATTCACTGGGTACAGCTCGAGTTGAATTGCACAAAACACTTTGTTTTATTCGATTGCCCGTAACACTTATATACAGTCAAAATTACTTAACGCATTAACAAAAGAAGACACGCGTAGGGAAGGCAGCCAGAATGGAAGGAAGGGCACCTATGATCCTAACGATCACGATTTCAACCCGGATTAGGAAAAGCGGAGGAGCAGTGATAGAAGAACCGCGTAACTGCGCACGATGGAATTTGCCGCCGCGGCTCGGCCAGGAAGGCCACGAGGAAGGAAAAGAAAGGAGCGCGTGCAGCTTGCGAGATGAGGCGTCCCGAAGAAGCAACCTCAATCTTTCTTTAATAATCTACACTTGCAGAACGTGGCTGAGAAATCTAATATCGCACACTGCTTTAGGTCTTACCTGAATGGAGAATCGGAGCGAACAGGAGCTCCCTACCGGTGAGACGCTTCCTCCCCAAAAATCGCAAGATTGCCCGCGCCAATCAAAAGCAAGAAAAGGCGTCACGTGGTTTACACGCACGTACCAACACCTTCGTGTTGACCTAGATCGGGATTTCCGAGAAATCAAAAGAAAAATAAATTCGGAGAAATGTGGCGGTCGGGAATTAAGGGCGGCTGCAGCAAAACAAATTAACAGGGAGGCAAATCTCCGAACGGAGCAGCGTCTATCCCCAACAATGTGGTATAATAGGGCTACAGGCGACGGTCCACGTTAAAAAAAACCGAACGCGCTAATCGTGGCACTTCATGGGTGGCGTGGAAGACCACGCAAAACTTGGTGATATTTGAGGAAAGTAAAACGATTTAATATTAAACCGTACTCAGATTATATAAAAACAAAGTATATACGCATTTGCATTGTTCGGGTTGCACTTCTCAATAGAGTGAAGTCTCGCAGAAGATAAACATTACGATACCATTGTACCCTTTGCTCTATAATTATTTTTCTGGTACCTACCATTTCCAGGAAACGAAGCTGGCTAGTAACATCGGCGAGCACCCTATATACATACATTCAAAAGTAATATTTTAAAAGGTAGATTAATTATCTATAAATAGAATAGGATCTTTTTGCAGTCAAAAACAATTTAGAAAAATAACAACACCGATGATTCATCGAATACTCGTCAATAACAGATTGATCAGTATTATCGAACACGAACGCGTCGACGAGCGACGAGTACGTGCAATGCCTTATGCGAAATCTGGCACCACTGCCTGAAGCTTATACCGGCCTGTGTGCGGAACGACGACGCGACACCGCGACTGCATGCCGAACAAAGATGCAACGCGCTATGTTGGTTGAAAGGGGACGGAGCATAGTTCTGTCCTTCTTATGTATCGTCACGATACGTGACGTCACACGACGTTGGTGGACGACAGACACAGCATAGTTCCGTTCTTCGGTCCACGCCGAACGCGATTCGGCGAGAAACGGCGCGCGCAACTCTCACGGACAAGGCACGCACACTAGCGCGTATCCCCACTCCGACGAGCACCAATGGTGCAAACGGGAAAAATCTGAGACCACTGGTTTCAACACATCCTGTTAAAATCTGAATGTGAAAAAGAGAATATCCGACTTGGGTGGGCCAGGATTCGAACCCGGGTCATCGATTGCTGGTCGGTTTCTCTATCCCCTATGCCAGTGCGGTCCAAGAAAGTGCCCCGGGGCATTGTCGGTTCCCCCACCGAGCTACTGTTGCCCTGGAAATGACGGACGTTCAGTGTGTGTCAGTGTGGCCAGAAGTGGTGCCGGGCACCATCGGTGACCGCGGGAGTGGGGATACGCGCAAGTGTGCGTGCCCTGTCTGCGAGTCCTGTGCAGGGGGACTGTGCTCCCACCAAAAACGTGGTCCTTTATCCCCTCCCCATTAATCCCGGAGTAGTTCCTCTAAGTTCGGGTTCTCGTGCGATGGCGCTACAGTGCTCGATGCTGATTGGTTGTGAACTTTGAAAGTAGAGTTAGTGTCAAGATATGAAGTGCTCGCGTAGATGTTGGGCGAGTGGATAGTGGACGGGTGAGTGGCAAGTAAGCGCAGGCGAATTGAAGTTATAAAAAACACGATAGACTATTTATTTAACACACTAGATAACAGTTATCTACACACTGAGTGAACCCGTGTTGAGTTGCACCGTACGAAGTAATGAGTAGAAAAGAGAATTGAAGTGAAACCGTCTTATTTGAGAACCGTGTGAGGTAGTACAAGAAGTGGTGACGTCCGCACGATACAATGGTTGCGAGGTGAGTGAGAATAAAAGGCGGGCGCCGGAAGCGCACCGGCTCGTCACGTGAGTTCTCGACAGTAATCGATTGGATCTGTATTGATCGCTGATAGGTGGACAAGTTATCGATTCGAGATCTCGCATGAGTGATGAGCGTGAAGTGAGGTGAAGTTAGTCGGCAATATAGATTTCCCTGACAGTTAGGAATCGGCGGCAACCAGCGGCTACAATTTTTAATATTGTAAATGAGCGATTGAGAAACAACGTGTTTTTGTTATTAACCATAACGAATAACCTTTATATTATACTGCATTATCTTTATATTATATTATTTAAGTTATTTATAGCGTAATTTTTATTTATAAGTTTTATATATTAGTGTTAATATAGGTAGTGGTAAGCCAGATAGGATCCACCACTGTGTTTTACCATTTTATAGGTAAGTACATAAAAACTCCAAACGACCTAATAAATACCAGACTTTCAACCCTCTAACTACTACAGTAAAATACTACTTTTAATTGCAGATATGAATTCTGAGTGCTGTGTCCTTGGGTGCCCATCGCGTAGAGACGTTGTGCCAGGACACAAATTCCCAACGAATCCCATACGACGGGATTTATGGAAGGATGCATTGTATTCACCCAAATTAGAAGGGATAACAAACGAGCAGCTGCGACGAAAATTTGTGTGTTATCGTCATTTTAAAGATGACGATTACATGAAGGGATCGCAGATTCGCAAGCTGAGGCATAATGCTATACCATCTGTAGCATTACCAGCAATTAATGGAGCGAATACTGCTGGGTATGCAGATATTCCAGAGAGAATTGAGGTTTGTGGTCAAATTTTATGGCAGATATGCATATGGGTGGTGTCTTGTATTTTTATTTGGTACATAATTTGTTTTATTTTGCACAAACAGTTACCAGACATCTCACCAGCATACAACGCTGGTAACACTGTATGTGAAGAAAATACTGCTGCATACACCGCTACTATGGAGGCAATTGAGGTTTGTGGTCTAAACTTATAGCAGAAACGCATGTTAAATATCTTGAATTTAAATTTAGCATATAATTTGTTTCATTTTGCACAAATAGATAGCAGACATCCCACATGCAAGCAGCTCAAGCAATGTTGAAGGTGAAATGCCACCTCCAACAAAGAAATGGCGATTGTTATTGCCAAGACCAGGACCGCCATCCAAACATGACGCTGCAAGAGGCACATCTATAGAGAACTGCCAAGTTACTGCGTAGAAAACAAGCTTATGCCTCAAAGAAGCTGTCACAAACCAGAGATAGACTGAGAGCGGCGGAGAAGCTGTTCCACAGCAAGGCAATGGAATCACTACTGTCCAATCTGAGTGCAACCCAGATGACATTTCTCCGTATGCAACTTAATGCATCCAAATATGCACCAAAGGTAGGTTTAGAAAATGTGCACAGTTTGTCATTAAAGTAAAAATATATAAATAGCTCCTTGGAAGGCAACCCAAATAATTATATGTATATAAGAATATATAACAATTTTGATATATTTTTTTTTTTATAGTTCTTGATAATTGTATACTGTATTGGCAATAAATATACTATATGTTTATACTTTATATATATTTTTGTCTAAATAATAGGGCAGACGTTACACCGTGGATGAGAAAATCATCTGTTTATCTATTTTTAAACAATCCCGGAAGGCATACAAATTGCTGCAACAAATATTTGATCTGCCCAGCAGCACTGTTTCAAACAGAATGTTGCAGCAGATAATACTGCAACCGGGATTGAATAGTGTAATTGTGGAGCATTTAATAGAAAAGGCCAGATTAATGTCTGAATCAGACAAAATCTGTTGCGTAATGTGGGATGAAGCTTCCATTCAACCCCATGTCGATTACAATCCCTCGTTGAAAAGAATCATCGGATTCGAGGACCATGGGACTGTACGATGACCAAAATATGCTGACACTGCGTTAGTTTTTATGGTTCGGGGTATCAAGACCGGATGGAAGCTTCCTTTAGCGTTTTATTTCTCCCACGGTCCAAAAAGCTCCACAGCACTAATACGGTGCATAAAGGAAGTTACGGCCGCTGTATAGGGTTGCGGTTTACGCATCGCTGCATTCGTTTGTGACCAGGGATCCACGAATGTAAAAGCGCTAAATACCCTTGAAGTAGATACAGCGAGGACTAATTTCAAGGAAGATATACGTTCTGGTAAGTCCCGAGTTATGTCCAGTATTATCCGATACACAGTAGGACCTCTTTCTTGTTCTTCTTCTTCTGCCATTTCATTGATGGCGCTTTACTATATCGACCATGTGATAAGGCCCCAGTGGTCCCAGATGTGCTCGATGCAAGACGGAACGACCAGACTAACGGACGTACAAGACAGAACATAGTGAAAGTAAAAAGTCGAAAGACTTGTAGTGATCGCGTGGCAGTGCCGAACCTCCTGCTGTGTAGGATAACCATCTCTTTGCAGGGGGGGAGGACGTAGGCTATACTGGATTTTAGCCAGAGTTAGTGCACGGCGTCATCCCCTGAGTTAAAGCGCAAGCGGGTCCGGGGGATGATATTGCGGTGGAAAGGAGGGAGAACAAAAAAAAACCCCTCCTTGGGCTGTCATCCCAACAACTTCGAGGCTATAGGATTTGCCAATAACACTTTAAGGAGACATCATATACCGGAACAGTTCGGCGGACATTGAGAAATTCTGCTGTTCCGGAGTTGATGTTACCACCCAGTGATGCAAGCGGGTTCAATGGTCCAAGGAATATCACGGAGACGGATGACATCACAGCGGACAACGCAGATTTGATAAAATGCTTTGATGATCAAATTAAAATTACACCCAGCACAAGCGCTCAAAGTAATGACAATCTTGTTGTCAAAACAGATGCAGCTGAGAAGCAAGTCGAAAGCCACGTGATGACTACTCCATCCACAAGAAACATGCGGCCACTCCTGGGATCATTGACCAAAATACCACAGCTGACTCCAGTAGCCTCACGCTTGCATGGGATAGTGTCCAATCTCAGGCAGCGACAGAGCAGAATGACAAGAGAGCTGAAGATATTCAAGGATAGCCTTCAGACTCCAGAAGGATTCGCCGGATCGAGGCAAATGAAGGAGCTGGAAAAGTTGTCAAAGGAGCAGCTGATCTTTGTCGAAACGCAAATTCGAATTGTTTCAAAGAAAGCAAAGGCAAGTGTCAAATCCAGTCTCTAAAATAATAATTTCTGATCTTTTTGTATGAATAACTTTTTTAATCAAATATCACACTTAAATACCAATCTGTTTTAATGCAACTTCATTCCCTACAGGCAAGAATATTTTCAATGGATGAAAAGCTTGTAACCGTATTTTTCGAACGGTTACATCGTGCGGTAAACACCGTTCACGCACGATGACCGCATCATAAACATAGCGCTCGGCAGAGGGATACCCTCTCGCGTTTATTAGCGGGCGCGCGCCAGTAGATGGACACCTCCCTCTCACTGGCGAAATTCTATCCGCGCACATATAAGAACCCTGCGAATGTACAATAGAATTGTCATATCTTGAGTTAAAAGAGGACTAACCAACCTCGATTACGAAAGAACCGACCCATCCTAAAGCATCGAGCCTACGATTAAACGGCACACGTCAGAGCATACTTAGTATTCTCATATAGCACGGAAATAAACTTGCATCACGGTTTTAATAGACGTCGAGCGTCCCAGGAAAGCCTAGGTGACATATTAAGGGATTCACGAGTAAAGAACGTGTTCTCAAATCTCATTTAGTGCAAAAGGGTTAAACTCACACTCCGTCAACGTTAAATTCACGAATGCAAAATCCGCAAGCTGACTCCCTTAATCGAGGAACAACTCCGATAAATAGCGTGGCGGTTGCTCAGGATATGTTCCAACAAGTAGAGAGTAGGAAAACATATTTTAGATCCACGGAGGAATAAGGTGCCTGACTAAGACACTCGACCGGTACTTGACTGTTACCCCTCGCTGTCCGTCTTCGGCCTACCCGACTCCTCGCAGTGAGATAACCTTCTTGGACGATCGGCGCACTTGCTGGCCTTGCGTAATTGCGGGTCCCCTTTTGCAAAGACCTAGCCCAAGAAGGCAGTTTGCTTAAATAAAAAGCACTACGAGATATCTAACGGCTGGTAGATTGGATGCACGGCTGGCACTTGGTTGTGTCCCCCGCCGTCTGGTTAGATTCCTTCGCCGAAGTGTTCTCGTAGTATGAATTGAACAGAAACATTGCAGTAGCTTCTTAGTTTGCAATTGGCCTAAGTCCGAGTCACTATTAAATGACGTAACCTGTGATATCAAGGTAAAACTGTCTGGTTGCTCGGCTGGCACTTGGTTGTGTCCCCCGCCGACTGGTCGTTGTTGTAACCGAAGTGTTCACAGGTACAAAACGAATGCACATTTGCTAAGACTCGTAAAGATAATAGGTCACCTTGGAGGGAATATCCTGAGCAACTCTGCGTCAAAGCGAGTCTTCGGTAAAGCCCTCCGCTTGTCCGATATTTGCACCTCACGCCTAGGCTTTCCTAAATACGCGACGTACTCATTACCGCGTATTGTATACCTATATATAAGGAACAGCTGTGTACGGCTCTTCAAGCCACTGTCCGACGTTCCCGGCAATACACATGCGCCTGTGTGTGTGCAGTATCCGACACTTATACATAACCCTAGCTCATACGTATAGCGCACACAACAACACGCGCGATTCTCTGTATATCAACATAGCCACATAGCAATACGTACGGTCTGTCGTACGTACTGCTACACGAATACTATCACGTCTGTACGTCTCTGTACCACGGCACTCATATAACAGAATATATACGTATTTTACCTCCTATTACACTGACTCACTCACTACACAAACCTCTTGGCGCCCAGTGGTACGAATCCACGGGCATTTCACACGTGCCCACTCTTAGTTTCGTGACGACTAAATTCTTCAATACCTATACCTATTTTTGATTAACTTCGAGTGCAACCACAGGGTCTGCTTGTTCCTTCTGACCAAGCCTACCGTTGCATTCGAGGGAGAAGTGACCAATCTCGGGTTACGATTTGCGCCCAGCGTGGGGCTCGGGAACGGGCAACTACATACAGACCCGCGTATAACATGGGACAACGGACCCCAGATTTGCTTCCAAAGTAACGACTTAGCTTCCAAATTTAATATCAATTTCTAATTACGCCTCGTACGCAGCCGTCGGTACACATACTCTTTCTGAGTTGACCTTCCGTTGCATACGAGGCTAGTGTGACCAGTCACGGGTTACAAGCTCTTAGCCTTGGCTATCATGAAACAGTCGGGACAGTGCTACCGGCTCCTCAGCAGAATATTTGTTTTGCCAACTCCACGGTCGTTGCGCTTATTCTTACGGAACATACCGTTAAGCGCCGGGATCAATTGTGTAGTGATTGATCACCTAAACGAGCAAGGTAAAAGATGTCTGCTGAGGAAAAAGTATGTATACTCATAAGGGACGAGATGGCGCTTGACTCCCAAGTATATTTGGACGAAACCACGGATAAAATAATTGGTTTCGAAGACTGGGGCAACGCCAGAACGAGTAAGATTGCGGATCATGCCCTGGTTTTTATGTTGCGAGGGATTAGGAAAAATTAGATAATCCCTGTCACATACAATTTTTGCCGAAGTAGCACTGGTGCCGCGCAATTAGCTCGGTCCATACACGAAATTGTGCATCGAGTCACACAGGCAGGCTTCAATATTGTTGCCACTCTGTGTGATCAAGACCCGACTAATGTGAGTTTAAACACATCACCTGTCAAACTAGGACGACACGTTTAAACGAAGGAAAACGAATGGGTATGTATTCACATTTCATATTTGCATTTACTGATACAACAGGAAAGTAACTAAATTTGTTTCTTCCAGATGGAAAAATTGAAATATGTGGTCAGAACATCATCCCATTGTATGATCCGCCTCATCTCCTTAAAGGTATTCGAAATAACTTTTTGAATAAGGAGATAGAGATACGTTGGGAGATGCTCGCTGCCAAAAACGATCCCATGAATGCCGACGTCAGGAAGTTCACCATAACGAAGAACCTGATCCAGATTTTGAAAAATAATTTGGGCAATGTGGATGACATTATTAACGGCCAGAAAAGGCTATTTGCTTCATGGGCGATATTAGAATTGGCATACGAGATTGACACCACAGTGATCGACCACATCACCAGACAGATGCCCAAAGTGACTGAACGTCACATAAGGACGGAAAAAATTCCTAAAATGAGAGTGAGTGCTGCAGCCCAGACTCTCAGCACAACAATGGCTGCGTTTATTCGCTTTATATCTGCAACATGAGGTTTGTTCATTTTGTCCAATAAACTTTTGGAGCACCGCAACAAGATTATGGTAATGGTTAATTGAAAATCATTTTTTACAGGATTTCTGACGGTACATGGCCGGAAAATAATGCCAGTGGTGGAGGGAATCACCACGTCCATTGTGGTCAAATTGTTCAACGATATTTTCGACTCCGTCGATGGCACCACAAATCAACCCGGGCTACAGAGGACCGAACTGCGACAACCCGTGAGCGATTCTGCTCTTCGTGCGAAAGAAATTACTGAATTAAAATTAACGTCACAGAGACTGCGTAGGCTCTTGGTCAAGAAAAATAAAAAAATTATATCATTAGAACGGAAAATAAAGTCATGCGAAGTGTCCGAGTCAGATTTTGCTGAAAAGATAGGAGACAAAGTTTCTCCCAAAGTAAAAACATTTATATTAATGCAGTTGTATCCGCATCGCGTTTATTCAGCGGACGAACAGCAGCTGTGCCTTTCGATGCACTATTCGTCACGCAGTTTGTTCAAGAAACTCCGTGACGATTTTGGTTTTCACTTGCCGTGCAATAACACAATTGGTAGATGGTTCGGAAACATTGAAATGTCACCGGGCATCTGTATGACTTTTTTAACCAGTTAAGTACAAAGGTATCGTGAATGGATCCATCTGAACGAAACTGCGTGTTATTGTTCGACGAAATGACAATTAAGAAATGCTTCGACTTCGATCGGAGTCGACAAAAAATTGAAGGTTTCGAAGATTATGGTGCTTTGGGATCGCAATTAAAAACAGGCACACACGCGTTAGTGTTTATGGTTCGCGGTTTATTTTACAACTGGAAATAACCAGTTGCTTACTTCATAAGTAGCAGTTGCGTTTCTACAATAAAATTGTCGGATATCCTTGACGCGGTAATTGGTGCTGTAGGTAACGCTGGCTTACGCGTACGTGCTGTTGTTTGCGATCAAAGTTCGGGCAATAGATCATTAGTGGAGAGAAAAGTTAATATTGAACAACCCTATTTTATATTTGAAGGAATGTCACATACGGACTCTCCGTTTTTCTCCGTTCCCACGGATTCAACGTAGCCTCCTCTTGGAGTCCCTACCGCCCTTGTTTAGATAGTAAGATAGTACGTTTTAGCAGTGGGAGCAGTTCTCCCACTAACTTCACCTATCTTCTTCTCTCTCAGACATACGCATTTTCTTCAAGATTTCGGGTATAAAAAGGCGAGCTGCAGCGAGCTCAACTGCAGTCTTACCACGGGAGTCAACTCTGTAAAGTCGAGCCGTAGTCTATTGACCACTCGGATTTCACGTCGATCTCTTAAAGTACTGTCAGCAAGATCGGGCTCAAGTTCCCTTTCGAGCAAAATTCTAGAGCATACTCTATTGAGTACTCTGTTGTAAACGAGCCTAACTCCTTGCAACCATATAAAAGTAGAGTCCTTTTTGTTCAAAACTCACTGCCAGAACGGGTACGAGTCCCCTTCGGAGCAAATCTAGTATAAGTAACTATTCGCCTAGCATTTGTCAGCTAGTAGTCTGTAAGTAGTTCTAATCTCAAATTCAATTCAATCATTAACATTCTTTCATTGTATATATTTTTACATTCTTACAATATACCAAAGTTAATTGTAGTAACTGTGCTACTCCTTATTGAATTCTTTACCATTCACCATTAATCTTAAATTCGTGATAGATCGGAGAACCCACAGATTCTCCACAACCGCTCGAGGAGAATCAATTACGAGTCATATTTCCCTAACCCAATCCGCTGTTTCTGAATCAGACCTTCCCGACGCATTCACGTCGTGGCCGCCTCTGCTCTAAACACTGTATCCTCCTAAGACAGTCCTTCCCGACGCATTCACGTCGTGGTCGCCGCTGTTTTCTCTTAAACATTCGATCCTCCTAAGACAGTCCTTCCCGACGCATTCACGTCGTGGCCGCCGCTGTTCTTGAACTTCCGTCGAAAACAGCCCTTCCCGACGCATTCACGTCGTGGCCGCCGCTGTTTTCTCTTTTACCAATCCCTAGGACAGTCCTTCCCGACGCATTCACGTCGTGGCTGCCACTGTCATAGGAAACTCCTAATTCTTTGCTCAGCCTTCCCGACGCATTCACGTCGTGGCCGCCCTGAGTAAAGGAATCCCTACCATACCGATAACCTATCACGCAACCATATCAGGCTTGTGCCTAAAAACACTCGCCACACGCCTTGGCTCGTAACAGGAAATAAAATTTATTTGCTTTATGATTATTTAAATATATTGTAACCGCTTGGTGCTGTCGTCTATGTGTGTCGGACGTACCCACTCCTGCAGTGGGCTGCGTCGTTGATGCACCGGCCAGGGGTTACAGGCCGACCGGTGCAGGTTCGTGCACGGGGCGGTGAGTGAGTGGTAGGTGCCGTATAAATGAGTTTTGGAGAAGTAGTTATATATAACTGGTAAAATTAACGTATATTCTTTCTTGTTTTGATATGTACAGTGGTGGGCGCCGCGCTGTTGACGTCTCGTGTTGGTGTCGGGCCGTGTACGTGTCGGCCATTACGCTTGCCTGGCGCCGCGAATATTCTAGGCCGCTTAGGCTTAACCGATTACTGTCGATTTTGACGACGGTCGAGCGATGCCGGGTCTCGGTTTGTGAAGCGCGACGACTTATGATGCGCGTTGCACAGTGCGCTATTCGCAGTAGTTGCAGCGTAAGGTCCCAAAACTTCCTGGTGGGTAGGAGCCACGAGTAGGTCGGTGCCTCGCTGTTTCTATCCTAAGCTACTGTACGAGAGAGCGGCATAATAAAAGCGGTGGCAGATCCGTGTGTACGGACGTCCAGGCCACTTTGTTCGCTCGTCTCTCGTTTCCTCGTTCACCCTAGATTATACGGGGCAAAACCAATGCTTCGTGGCGGGTCTCTCGCTAAGATGCGATTGAGCCGGGTACGTGTCGCAGGTCGCCTTCGAACTTCCCTAAATGATTCGACGAGAGGAATGACACGAAGCGTGGCAGGCACGGATGATCCATGGGCTGGGCACTTTTCGGTTACCTCTATAAGATACAATTTTTCTGTGGCCGCTGCCTGAGAGGGGTGTCGGCTGCCCGTGGCTGGCTCGACAGCACCCTTTTAGATATTTCTTCGGTGTCGGCTGCTCGTGGCTGGCTCGACTAGACCGATGACTGAGGTACTTGTTGTTATTAGCGGCGGCCTTACATACGCCGCCGCGCACCTAGCCAGCCGCGAGAGACCTACTCGCACGGGCGGTGGCCGCGGACCTCTGGCGGTATCTCCTGCTGGTAGTGGAAGCGGCCTGGCGGTTTGTATATGTACGTACGCGGGTACCAGGTACGGTTACAATATTTAAAAACATTCGGAACAATTTGTCACATCATAACTTTATGGTCAACGGTTCTGTAGTTTCATGGGATGACGTAACGTCTCTATGAAACCTTGAACGAGACAAGGACACTAGAGCAGCACCAAAACTGTCAGAAAAGCATATTCGACTGAATTGTTTTGAAAAGATGAATTGTAAGCTCGCATTACAAGTTTTCAGTCGAACAGTTTCGGCGACTTTGCTAACGGCCAGCATGCGAGGACAGATCCAAAGCGATACTGTTGTTAATACTGCATGCTTTGTTCGCCTGTTAAATGATTTGTTTGATAACTTGAAACCGTACGGAGTGTGGAGTAAGTAGTTATCGTACGCACGGACGCGAGTGGTTTCAAATTCGCGATCCGGCCTTCCGCGTTGGAGGGAATCGGTTCTCCTTCGTGCGGGCGGGTTCGTTCTGAGTGTTTCGCGGTCGCGGCTTAAGAAGCGTTCGCGGTCGCAGTAGTCAGAGCCGGGAATATTGAATCGGGAAATATGTATTTATATATCGAAGAAAGTTTTATTTGATGTTATGTCCTTTTACAGTTCGTGTGTATGTATTGTCGGTTTGATGATCTTATAAATGATATCGCGTCGGTGATTTTATGCGCGTATATCGCCAGTCGCCTTTGAACTATAGACTGGAGGTCGGTGTTGGTAGGATGTTTCGTCAAGGATTATTCTTTCGACTGACCACTCGTATCCGTGACCGGTACCAAGAGCGGGGATGGTATACCGTGGCAGTCGTCAGAGGTTCACGAATTACTCGCAGCCGTGGCCGGTGCCTAGAGCGGGGGAGGCTTACGGTAACCGTGTAGGAGACGATCTTTTGAACTACTCACTGCGTAACGAAGGCCGGTACCGAGAGCGGAGAGAGTTACGGTGAGAGTTCTCAGATTATCGAGGCGTTTTTGGTGTAGGACAAATTAGACGTTTTCCACGAATTACACGCAGCCGTGGCCGGTGCCGAGAGCGGTGGAGGCTTACGGTAACCGTGTAGGAAAACACTCTTTCGAACTACTTGCTGCGTAATGAAGGCCGGTACCAAGAGCGGAGAGAGTTACGGCAAGAATTCTAAGAGCGTTGAGGTAGGTGTTGGATGGTAAAGGTTCTGTCGTCGTCCACGAATTACACGCAGCCGTGGCCGGTGCCGAGAGCGGTGGAGGCTTACGGTAACCGTATAGAAGACAGTGTTTAATGAAAGATGACAATCATTCGCTACGCAGCCGTGACCGGTGCCAAGAGCGGGGATGGCTTACGGCGAAGATTGATAGAGATGATTTGATGACAATGATGTAGGAGGATATTTGTTGAATTTAATTTAATTGAATTTAACTTAATTGAATTTAATTTAATTGAATGTCTTTGATTGAATGTAATTTGATTGAATGTAATTTGGCGAGTCAAGCGTGTCGATTACGTAGAGAGGCAATACCGCGTGTATGCGACGAACGTGGCTGTACTTTACTAGCCACGAACCCTCGGTGGGCGATCGTAGTCGTTGTATGGGTAGAGGATTTGTCTTCGCAAAAGTCTTCCCTAGCGTCGCGGATCGTACGTCGTTCGGATACCGTCAGTTATGTGCGTGATCTACGGGTCTCGATACTCGGAAGGATCACTCCTGGGATCTCTTCAACGAGTGTTAGCTCGAAGTAAATCTCGCCTCGAGTGGTGCTTCTTCTCGCCTTTTATACTCATTTTGGTCAAAGGGGAAGTTTCCACTCGAGCGATTTTCACTCTCCGGTGGGAGTCACTTCTCCTCTACCGCCGGAGCTCAGTACCGTTATTCCTATTCTAATGATGAAGATGATTGATGGCTAAATGAGTGATTGTCGCTGTTACATCTGTTTGTGTCGCGTTCACAAGTGTTTGTAGATGTTCGTCGCGTGTACAATGCTTTTGTCCGTGTCCTATATGTGTTGTGTATGTCCGTTGGTCTATGCTGAGTGGTGTGCGCTCGTGCGTGTACGGGCTAGCGTGAGCGAGACGGCAGGTACGTTAGAGAAGGATAGCGCGCAAATAAGACGGTTAAGTGGATAGAGCGAGAAAGGTAAGTAGAGAGAGAATCGCGATGTCTAGACTGTGGCTAGTGAAAAGGTAAAGAAATACGGCCTTGAAGTGAAAAGAGAGTATATGCTATGACTGAGAGAATAAGTGAAAGAAGTGATCAGAACATATGTTCGTTAGACAAGGAGAAAATGCTGAATTGAGTCCGGTAAATAAGTAAAATGTCCCGTGCACGTGCTAGTGGTTTCGTCCAGGCGGCTCTTTTGTACGGTTACAAACTTAAACAGTCGAACCGCATACGATGCCAATCCTCAGAAGTGTGCTTTCTCAAATACAACCCCTCAGGTTGAGCAAAATTTATTAGAACAGGTTAAAGCATGCAGTAATTGGTCAGTACTGCAAAATGGTCGGAGGGTACGTCCACCGTGCATCACAGGCCTGCAACTATCCATTAACGCAACGGTTCAATTATGGCATGATGTTCGCGATGAAGGTTCCGCGTATTTAATGACATCGCGATTGCAACAAGATGCAATTGAAAATTTATTTTCTATGATTAGGAATGTTACGAGCCACGGCCCTGGCGTGGTGAGGATTATTTGCCAGTGCCGATAGGAAAAGAAATATATGTGAGAGGAGTGAGCAGCTAAGTACAGGCCTTAACGTGTGTTTCACCGCGGCACCCCGTACGTCGCTACCCTTTATGATGCCTCTTTCACGGGTCCTCGTACTCCCTTGCGGAAATACGTCTCACCGATCGAAAGGAGGAGAGAGGGGGTATAGGAAAATCGTCCTCCGGCCTCAACGTGTGTTTCACCGCGGCACCCTTCGGTCGATTCGGTTTTTGAGTTGCTGCCCAGGCCTTAACGTGTGTTTCACCGCGGCACCCCAGACAAGCAAACTCGAGAGGATAGCTGACAAGGGCCTTAACGTGTGTTTCACCGCGGCACCCCTTGCGCAGCTTTGAGGAGAGTGGATTTGGTATCTTTTCTTTTAGGCTCGGTGGTTCCCTCGAGCGGTAAAGGGAAACCTTGTTCGTGTGATTCGAGTTCTGGGCGATTGAACAACTCTACAGCAAAGAATTATGGAAGACAAGTAAATAAAATATATATTGAAAAAGATAAATACAAGAAAAAGCAATTAGGTATAAAACGCACAACGATAAATCGATTAATATTTCAAATAATATGACTAAAGTACGACGCGTATACATTTACAAAAACGATCTTTGACTAGACTGTGTTCTTTGGTTTTGAAGGAATTTGAGCGATAATAGAGAACTAAAACTACACACTTTTCGTGTGGCAAATCGACTAACACTAAGACTGCTCGGAATACTCTAAGTTATTCCTTGCTATGAGTCGCGGACAGCGGAAAGACAGTCTTTCCTGCAGCTGCCGGACTCTGAATTTGAACTAAACTAATAACGCGCGGAACACGCACAGGTTGTTCCTTGCAACGAGAACAGCCAACGAAAAGACACTAAGTGATCCTGGATACACTTTTACACACTTGTACGTAACGCTCGGGAATTTCTAATGCAGACCCTTGCACGGTCTCTTCTGTAGTTGACTGAACTGGTGAGCCCTGGAGGAGCGCTCTTTTTATACAGAATGACCTTAGGCAAGGGGTACTGAGATGAGAGGAAAAATAGGGCATCGCGGTGGGGCACGCTTTTCGGGGAATCGCACGTTCCCAACCGTCCCTTTGCACTCGCTGTGCACGTGATTGCCATGCAGTCGCGCGGCCGTTGCTATGCCGTTACCATGCAGTCGCTCGGTTCGAATACGGCGCTTACGCGAGCGCGTCGCTCGGCCGTCGCTATGCCGTTGCTATGCCGCCATCATGCAGCTACCATGCAGTCGCTTAGTTTGAATGTGGCGCTTTTACGCGAGCGCGTCGCTAGAGTCGGGCGCGTCACTGTGGGGAGCGCGTCACTGCACTGGGTACGTCACTATTTGGGCGCTGCATGCTGACGTCACGGCAAGCAGGCAGGCAGGCAGGCACGACGTCATGGGCCGCAGCGCTGGTCGGCGGCGCGGTACGTTACAGCATCCCCCTCCGATGAAACGTCGCTCCATGAGTGGCGCTTTCTGAATCGCCCATGATGTCGTCCTTCTTGGATGATGGATGGCTGGTATCAGATGGCTGCGGCGTCATTGCTCTAGTTTATTCTCGTGCTGATTTAATTTTGGTTGTGGTGTTGGAAGTCCTGTCAATATATATGGGTGTCTGTTTCGTCCTCTTCCTTCTTGTTTCGTTTTGGTCATCCATCGGTTTTCTGGGCGGTAGATACAGCTCACCGGCATGTAATAGCCGGGCCGTTGCCTCAGATGAAACTTCTTCTCTGTACGTAACAAAACGTTCCCCTTGCGGTGTTTGCTTGATGAGTTCATACATCGAATTACATGCTTGATCTTCTCGATGTGTATGTCATGGTTACTGGGGTTCGTCGGTTTCTAGGACGGCGGATGGTCGGCACGTCTCTGCTTTGACATTCGTTTCCGTATCCGATTCTTGATTATGCCGGTTCGTTGGGCGATAATCACAGCTCTCTGGCACATATTGGCCAGGCCGTTGGTTCGGACACCTTCCTTTCATTGTAGTTTCCTCGTGGCACCGGAATTTTCCATCCGCACGCGGCGTCGCCTTCATTGTAACGACGACGGGGCTGGCGCTTTCGCGCATCTCTCCCGGGGCCGCGGATCGTCGGCGTACCCCTGCCGGATGTTCGGGCCTCGTTCTTTTTCTATTCCTTGCCGGATGGTCGGGCACTACACTTTTTCTCCCTATTCCTCGCCTGATGTTCGGGCTCGTACGGCTCAGCGTCCCACGTCTTCGGGCGCCTGATGATGTTGCGCCCATAGTTGCTCTACGTGGCGCACAAAAAACTGTCCGACGGGTATCAGCGCTTCGTCCATACGATGCGTGTACGCGAATGTACACATTTCGCACGCTTCCACTGGTATTGATGTTACCAGTGGCAAGCCGCAACCGCTGCATCGAATGTCTGGCCACGGCCGCACTACCAACGCGTGCACCATTGTTTCAGGATGATCTTGACCGTAGGCATAATTTGCCCAATTGACACACACGATGCAGAACCCGCTGCCCCAGCTCCCGGGCCTGGTATCC
The DNA here is from genome assembly GCA_963942575.1 of Priocnemis perturbator. Taxonomy (NCBI): domain Eukaryota; kingdom Metazoa; phylum Arthropoda; class Insecta; order Hymenoptera; family Pompilidae; genus Priocnemis; species Priocnemis perturbator. The sequence continues at coordinate 10,811,722 of OZ012654.1, read as the reverse complement.
GTACCGTAAAACACTCCTGTTGCACAAAATCCACGCACTTGTTCGCCCTTCATTGCGTTGACAATTAATGTAGGTCCGTGGTCGGCTGCTCGGCGCCGGGCTCAGGAATCGGTGGTGGGGGTTACCTCTCCCTTGGCGGCCATCTTGGGTTTTCGGCGCCTCGCGGTCGTTTCTCTCTCTCGTACGCCTGCTTCCCTTTGTCACTTTTCGCGGTGTAGGAATTTTCCATCCTTACATGGCGTCGCCTTTATTGCAATGATGATGGCGGTATTGGCGCCTCGGCGCCTTTCCCCGGGGCTTGCGGGTGGTCGGCATGCCCCTTTTACCGGATGATCGGGTGGGTTTCACTTGAAGCTTTTATTTTACGATTTTTCTCCTCTCCGTAGCCGGATGTTCGGGCCTTTTCCCACTGTCCTCTTAATTCCTTTTTACCACCTGCGATACTCCTGGTCGTGCAGGTCCGATACGTTGGTGTTGTTGGTGGTGTTGAGCCCATCCAATTTCCACGTCGGTCACTAAAAACCGCTCTCCTGCGCGCTGATGGTCGGCGCAATCCTTCAAGTAGGCCGAGGCGAAGGCGCACTTCTCGCACTCTTCCGCAGGTCGTGTTGCCATTATTCGTTCCCTGCACACATAACATATCATGTTCGGCCAGGGTCTCACGGTCAGCGAGTGGAAAAATGCCTCTTGATATTTCATGTCGTATTTCTCATTTCCCCGTCTTGCGCAAACGCCGCAGGCTCGTTCCGACCAGTTTCCTGGGCCGAATTCGATGGCGTACATGCTTCCTGTATTGCAGTAACCTGTCACGCTTGTTCCTCTCATTGTCGCTTTCCTTTACGGTATGACACGTGCGGGCCGGCTACCTGTTGCGCGAAACCGCGGGCGGTTGCCAGAGTGGGGGTTACCTCTCCCTTGGCGGCCATCTTATTTTCCGGCGCCCTGTACCCAGTGCTCTCTCTCTCCTTTTCCACAGCACTACCCTTCCTTGTTGCTTCCCGCGGCATCGGAATTTTCCATCCGCACGCGGCGTTGCCTTCGTTGCAATGATAATGGCGGTATTGGCGCCTAGGCGCCGTTCCCCGGGGCTGCGGGTGGTCGGCATGCCCCTTTTACCGGATGATCGGGCGGGTTCAACTTGAAGCCTTTTACTTTTTCTTATGGCCGGATGTTCGGGCACTTCCTTTATTGTTCCTTCAGATCTTTTTAATGGATTGCGACACTCCCGGTTGAGCGGGTCCGATTCGTTGGTGTTGTCGGTGATGCTGTGCCCACACTATCTCCACATTCACTGCAATGAATCGTCTCTCGATCTCGCCCTCAGGGTTGGTGTTTTCGCGGTGCATTAGGGCGTGCATGCACTTCCGGCACTCTTCCACCGGTTTCGTCACAATCGGTTTTCTTCCACATGCGTGGCACGGCACCTCCGGCCATGGTTCCACTGTTAACGAATGGAGGAACAACTCAGGGTATACCATGTCGTACGCTTCATTAGCCCATGCCACACAGTCACTGCAAAACGTCTCTGACCAATTTCCTGGTCCATAGCATATGGTGAAAATATTCCCCTGATTACAAAATCCGTGTACATTTATCCCCTTCATCGCACTGTAATGGGTATACTGATGCGTGTATGGGCCGGCTACCTGCTGCGCCACACGTGCGGTCTCTAGAGTGGGGGTACTCCCTCTCCTGGCATCCAGCCCTTTATGTTTACGTCGGTTAGTATAATTTCTGTGGTGTCGTTCAATTTTCGGCGTTTACTCGTTTTATCGGGCGTCTGTGTCATCGCCGCTTTCCTTTTTGTCCTCGGTGTTTGGGTGGCTTGTCCCTTTTTCATCGTCGTGGCTACTGGGTGATATTCTCTGCTTCGGACTAGAGTCCCAATTCGACTCTCGGGTATCCATTGTCCCGTCTCTCCAGTCTGCATTACGAATGTTCGGTTTCCTTCATTCGCCTCAGTTTGCGTACACACGTCCTGTTTTGCTGACATTTTTCTTTAAACTGGCATTTTAAATAGATGAGCCGTCGGATTCGGGTGAGGAGGAAGAGGAAGGGGTACCGGAGCCAATGTGTGCGGGTCGTAACTCGTTCCCTTTGTTGAATCCGCGGGCCTTCTTTATCTTATCCTGGTGTTTCTTAAGCAGTTTTCCGCAGGGTCCTTTTAGTATTACGTTACGACGGTCGGTAATGTCGATTACCCGGTATGGTCCGACGTACCACGGATCCAACTTATGTATCCGAGGCTCCTTTAAAACGTAAACGGCATCCCCTTCCCGATACCTCACTTTATGTACTTTTCTATCGTAGTATTCCTTCGACTTGTGTTTCGCACGGTTTAGATTGTCGGCTGCTCGTGTTCGGATTTCGTACATATGAGACAACAATTCCATAAGTCGTGCGCCATAGGTGGGGAGGTCGGTATCTGCGTACCCGCTAGGTACACGCGCCAGCTTTCCGAATATCAGCTCGTGCGGCGTGAAATTTGTTCCCTCGTGTACTGACGTATTATAGGAGAATGTTGCATATGGGACTAATAAATCCCATTCCCCTCGGTCTTTTAGGTACTGCTTCAGATATTCGATTAAGACGATATGAGTCCTTTCTAGTGAGCCGTTGGTTTGAGGTCGGTAGCCGGACGTGGTAATTTGGTCTATCTCGAATAGTTGTGCTAATTCTGTCATTATGTGTCCGATAAAGCTTGCTCCGCGGTCAGACAAAATACTCTTCGGTGCGCCGAAAATTGCGATGAAATTTCGTGAGAAGGCATCCGCTATTGTTGTGGCCTTCGTGTCTGGAATCGGTACGGCGACGCAATATTTCGTCAGATTATCCTGGATGGTTAGTAAATGTCTGTTGCCGCTATATGTTTCGGGTAACGGTCCTACGGTGTCAAGTGCAACTTTGTCAAAGGGCTCGAGCGGGGTGTCCGTTATGACCATTGGCTGACGGGTTTTTGCTCGCACCAGTTTTTGTTCCTGACAGCCTTTGCATTTTCGAATAAACTCTCGTATGTCATCCCTCATATTAGTCCAGTGATGTTGTGCCCTAATTCTCCTGTAGGTTTTTGTTACGCCTTTATGTCCTCCTATTCTGCTACCATGCGCCTCAGCGATGATTCCCTCGCGGCGGGATTCTTTTATTGTCGGATTAGAATTTTCGCAAATTGTCACATGGATGGTTCCCTTTTCAAACTCGCGGGTTACGAGTTCCACGAATCGCGGGGTTGAAATTTGATCATGCCGGTCCCCTAAAACTGGTATCCTGACCGAGTCCTTGCGGTCGGTTTGCAGGGCTTTGTTTAAGACACGTAATCCCTTGATTAATTCTTTTTCCGTTATTTCCCTTTCTGCGGTTACTATAGAATAAATGATTCTGCCCTCGGCTTCTGACACACACACGTGTCCGCTTTGTGGTGATGCTTTCCGTACTGCGTGGATATTGAGGTAATCCAGATCGCTTAATGTTTGTTCGACGCGGCTTTTCGGGTATGGTGTCAGGGTGATAAAATGCCCTAAATTTCCTTCGAGGGCGGTTAACGCCTCGTTTGTTTGACGTATTGTACACGTCTCTTCGTCACCAGTTGAGCTCTCGGAGTTATATCTGTCGAAGGATAGCGGTGTAGTGGAGGCAGGAATGATAACGAGGGGGCTTATTCCCTCCTGGTCCTCTTCTTCTCGTTCTTCCGCACTTACTGTTCCTTGGATAAGTGCATCGTCCGGGTCTGATATTTCCGACAGATGTTCGTCGGGCGGAGTCTTTCGCGGGCTGGGTTCCGCTGGCTTTACTTCCGTAGGTGGTATGACAGGTTGCTGCTTTTTCGGTCTCCCTCGCTGTCTCGGGCGCGGGGTCGAGTGCGCAGGCGGGGAGGTGATAACCGGGCTTCCTGCATCGGTCAGTGGGTTGCTCGTATCCCCTCTTCTGAGGAGCTTGACTCTTCGGGCGATACTTTCTTGATCTTCGGCCTCGCCTGATAGAGGAAGGCATGGTACTGGGTTTCTCGATAGGGCGTCCGCATTCTTATTAGTTTTGCCTTCTTTATGCACTACCTTGTACTCATATTCGGCCAGTCGTAGTCGCCATTTCACTAGGCGCGATGTCGGGTCCTTTACCGAGTGAAGCCATACAAGTGGTCGATGATCTGTGACAAGCGTGAATTTCGTCCCGAATACGTAAGGTCGAAAATATTTCACAGCGTACACCATAGCTAAACACTCTTTCTCTGTCGCCGAGTAGTTCCTTTCCGCGCGGTTTAAACTCCTGGACGCGTAGGCGATGGGCAGGTCGTTTCCGATGTCGCCCTGGCTGAGAACTGCTCCTAATGCGTGTTCAGATGCGTCGGTGGTAATAATAAACGGTTGCGAGAAGTCAGGGTATTGTAGTATGGGTTGTTCGCATAACTCCTTTTTCAACTGCTGAAAACTTCCCTCTTGTTCCTCCGCCCAGTTGAACCGTATACCTTTTCCCAGTAATTCGATCAGTGGCTTTGCCTTGGTGGAATAATTACTAATAAAACGGCGATAGTATCCTGTAAGTCCCAGAAACTGCTGAATATTTCTCTGATTTTTCGGAGTTGGGAATTTTTGCACGGCGACGAGTTTATCTGGATTCGGGCGGACTCCTTGCTCCGAAACGATGTGTCCCAGGTAGGCTACCTCTTTTTTCAAGAACCCGCACTTGCTGGTTTGCAGGGTTAATCCGTGTTCTCGTAACCGTGTCAACAGCTTAGCGACTTTTATGTGGTGTTCCTCTAATGATGATGAGTATACAACGATATCGTCCAGGTATACAAAAAGTTCTGTCCCTTGTAGTCCGGTTAGCACTTGGTCCATTAATCTCTGGAATGTGGGTGGTGCGTTCTTTAATCCAAACGGCATTCGTACATATTCAAAGTGGCCTCGGTGAGTGGTGAATGCGGTCTTTGGTTGATCTTTTGGATTCATACGTATCTGATGGAATCCACTTGCGAGGTCGAACACTGTAAAATATTTTGCTCCTCCTAGTTTATCGAGGATTTCTGATATTAATGGGAGCGGATATCTGTCTCCCACTGTTTTCTCATTGAGCGCACGGAAATCAATCACCATTCGCCATTTCTTTTCTCCGCGTGCATCGGGTTTTTTAGGCACGATCCAAATCGGCGAATTGTACGGTGAGGTGGACGGCTGGATAATTCCGGCGTTTAGTAATGCGTCTACCTGTCGGTTAATCTCCTCCTGATGTAAGGGAGGATAGCGGTATCCTCTGCAATTCACTGGCACGTCGTCAGTTACGTGTATGGAGTGATGAAAAGCAGGTGCATCCGGTAGATCGTCTCCGGGAATATAAAATCGGTCGTGGAACATTTCGATCAGCCTCTTGGTTGCACGACGTTCTTCCGCGTTTAAATGTGTGGTATCCATCTGACTCCAGATTTCGTTAATCCGTTTTGACGGATCCTGGACAGGTGGAATGTCCGGGTGAAGAAATTCTTCTTCAGACGTCGAATAAATTTCATACGGTGTTATTTCCTGCGGCGGGGTGTCAAATTCGATTGTTTCTTCGCCGGTGTTGGTGGCGAATATCTGACATTGCCCGTCAGGTAGCCCTCCATCACGTCTGAGTTGGTGACAGGTATAGACACCTGTTGTCTTGTCCTTCCCTCGATTCGGTGTCGGGCGGTAGTGATTGGATTAGTGGTCTCTTCCATGAAGGGATAGTTTGAGAAACGGATAGGTTTTACTGGCTTACTAATGGTTACCAGTGTGTTGTGATGATAGGAGATTTCGGCCTTTTCTTGTTTTAAGAACGGGCTGCCGATTAGTCCGTCGACGGGCAACTGCAGGTCCTCCACTACGTAAAAATATGCAGGTATGCCGTTGATATGGAGCAACGTAGCTCCTAGTGTTCGGATGGAGGCTTGTGTTAGCCCTGTCACTTCTAACACTTCTCTCGATAATACGTCGGCGGTTGAGTTGAGTGCGGCGAATTTTACAAGGTTCACAGCCGCTCCTCCGTCGAGTAAAAACTCGCCTGTTTCCCCTTCCATTTCTGGGACCGTTGCTCTGATTCGGGGTGCTGCTGCCTCCTTGTATAATTCTCCTGCCTTGATGGAGATCTGTCCGACGGGTACTCTTCGAGTCGGGCGTCTTTCGAGCGAGTCGTACGATTGCTCGCCACGTCGCTCTCGTGACGAGTTCACTGAGTTTAAAGACGGCGATGCCGGTCTTCGGGATGCGTTCCACGATGTGTCCGGTCGGTCGTCGATACGCCGATAATTTCTTCGACACTCTTTACGGTCGTGTCCTCGCAGGCCGCAATTCCAGCAATATAAACCTCGTGCTGAAGAGGGGCTGTCATTTCGTCTCGGTGGTGGTGACGATGCCCTTCGTCTATAATGCGGCGAGGTATCGCGTTCGTATAGTGGTAATTGGTCGTTCGTTCGGGCGGTCATTGCAGGTAGCGGAGCCTCTTGATTTAGTTCAGGCTCAGATCTGGATCTTCCCCGGTATTGGTCATATGACCGTCCCACGGGTGATAGCGGGTATCTTGGTCTCGATTGGCGGTCCTCGGCGTACGGTCGCGACTCGTATGTGCGGTCTTCGGCACGATATGTCGGGGATCGGTTTTCGTAATTTCCACGGCGATTTTTCAACCGCTGTTCAACCTGGATAACGGACTCGTACGCTTCGTCCAGGGTAGCCGCACTGTCGTCAGTTGCTACTCGCCATGCGATGCGCTCGGGTAGGCCGTCCATAAAGCTTTCCAGTAAGTCGGTCTCTAGTCCTTCTAGGAGGTCGGAGTTCTTGGGTCCGTAACGTTCCACAAGAGCGCTGTGTGTTGCTTGGTGAAGGCGGCTAGTACGGTCGATGTAAGACCGTAATGACTCATCCTCGCGGATTCGGAGTCTTGCCACTTCACCCTGATAGTAGGCGAGGTTTTTGCCTGTTGCGAATCGTCTCTTTAAGATTTTAGTTAATTCGGAGAGAGTGGAGATCTTTTTCCCACGCACAGCTGTTTTTGCAGACCCGGTCAATTTTGTTAACACAATTGTCACGTAACTCGCTTCGGCAGATTCCGCGATTAAAGTGCGGCCGTTCTCTACGCTCTGTAGGAATTGCGAGAGAGGGGGGTTAACTCCGTCAAAGACGGGAATGCTAGCTGTCGCATTCTGTAAATTATTTTGAAGAGTAAATAACGCCATGGACTGTGCCATCGTAAGCGTTAGACTAGCGATTTCCGCGGTGACGTTACCCGACGGCGGAGCGAGATCCGCGGTGGCTTTACTCGCGTTGTGACCATTATCCTGAGCCATATCGCCAATCGACACGCCCAGTTTCTCTGTGACTCGAATCCCACCGCTGTCACCAGTTTGTTACGAGCCACGGCCCTGGCGTGGTGAGGATTATTTGCCAGTGCCGATAGGAAAAGAAATATATGTGAGAGGAGTGAGCAGCTAAGTACAGGCCTTAACGTGTGTTTCACCGCGGCACCCCGTACGTCGCTACCCTTTATGATGCCTCTTTCACGGGTCCTCGTACTCCCTTGCGGAAATACGTCTCACCGATCGAAAGGAGGAGAGAGGGGGTATAGGAAAATCGTCCTCCGGCCTCAACGTGTGTTTCACCGCGGCACCCTTCGGTCGATTCGGTTTTTGAGTTGCTGCCCAGGCCTTAACGTGTGTTTCACCGCGGCACCCCAGACAAGCAAACTCGAGAGGATAGCTGACAAGGGCCTTAACGTGTGTTTCACCGCGGCACCCCTTGCGCAGCTTTGAGGAGAGTGGATTTGGTATCTTTTCTTTTAGGCTCGGTGGTTCCCTCGAGCGGTAAAGGGAAACCTTGTTCGTGTGATTCGAGTTCTGGGCGATTGAACAACTCTACAGCAAAGAATTATGGAAGACAAGTAAATAAAATATATATTGAAAAAGATAAATACAAGAAAAAGCAATTAGGTATAAAACGCACAACGATAAATCGATTAATATTTCAAATAATATGACTAAAGTACGACGCGTATACATTTACAAAAACGATCTTTGACTAGACTGTGTTCTTTGGTTTTGAAGGAATTTGAGCGATAATAGAGAACTAAAACTACACACTTTTCGTGTGGCAAATCGACTAACACTAAGACTGCTCGGAATACTCTAAGTTATTCCTTGCTATGAGTCGCGGACAGCGGAAAGACAGTCTTTCCTGCAGCTGCCGGACTCTAAATTTGAACTAAACTAATAACGCGCGGAACACGCACAGGTTGTTCCTTGCAACGAGAACAGCCAACGAAAAGACACTAAGTGATCCTGGATACACTTTTACACACTTGTACGTAACGCTCGGGAATTTCTAATGCAGACCCTTGCACGGTCTCTTCTGTAGTTGACTGAACTGGTGAGCCCTGGAGGAGCGCTCTTTTTATACAAAATGACCTTAGGCAAGGGGTACTGAGATGAGAGGAAAAATAGGGCATCGCGGTGGGGCACGCTTTTCGGGGAATCGCACGTTCCCAACCGTCCCTTTGCACTCGCTGTGCACGTGATTGCCATGCAGTCGCGCGGCCGTTGCTATGCCGTTACCATGCAGTCGCTCGGTTCGAATACGGCGCTTACGCGAGCGCGTCGCTCGGCCGTCGCTATGCCGTTGCTATGCCGCCATCATGCAGCTACCATGCAGTCGCTTAGTTTGAATGTGGCGCTTTTACGCGAGCGCGTCGCTAGAGTCGGGCGCGTCACTGTGGGGAGCGCGTCACTGCACTGGGTACGTCACTATTTGGGCGCTGCATGCTGACGTCACGGCAAGCAGGCAGGCAGGCAGGCACGACGTCATGGGCCGCAGCGCTGGTCGGCGGCGCGGTACGTTACAGGAATAACGCGGGCAGTTATGAACAAAACCCGTCTGCGAAAATTTGTCGATTAAATTTACAAAAAAATATAACGCTAAATTTAAATAAGCCGTCGCAATCGGCAAATTGTCGCGATGACGAAGATATTAACCTCTTTAATCCGGTAGAATCACGTACAAATTTTCCTTCTGGTAGTTACACAAATTCTTCGTCGCAAGCATCCATTCCTGTCCCATGTGAAAGTCCACAAGCCGAGGACATGGACAACACCATAATCGCTGACATCTTGCTCCGTGTACCGTATGACACAAACACCCTGGAATCATATGCAATAAAATATTTTGCGGGATACGTTGCCAACAAAATTATTATAAAAACAAAATGCGATATATGTAAATCGCAGCTCTTGGAAGCAACGAAAATGCTATCCCGAAATGAGCAAATTTTAAAATACTTACGCGCATATAAGAAAAAGGGCAATGAATCGGATTTTGAAAGCCTCACAGCCCCTAATCTGTGTCCTAATTTGATTTCGTCTTCCGAGTTGTAACCGTACTTTTTATGGAGCTGCACGGAGCAGGTGATTTCTACTGCCCTAGCCGTAGCGATGCGTAGATCCTCGTGGTGATGTGCGTCAGACCGAGGTTACGGACGGTCAAGAGGCCCGTCCGGCCTCTGGGCGGTGAGTCGTTGGTGGGAAAGAGACGGTATAAGTCAGACAGATTGAACGGGTATGGTTGTGTATATATATATATTTTCAGAGTCGCGATGTATACATCCGCTGTTATTGTCGCTCGCAGCCCACGTACGTGTCGCGTGTACGTGTCGGTGATTTCGTTCCGCACGGTTGACGGTGATTTAAATACGCCCGGATTATCGTTGCGCTTCAGCGTGAATTTAGGTGAAGATTTTAATTTCGCGGTAATCTCGGCGCGACGGTGGGTCGGATGCCCGTGTACTTGCAGCAGGCAGTGGTCCGGTGAGAGCGTATGAATGCTGGTAGGGTACTGAGAGAAGCAGACGAAAGCGTTCTCGGCAGGCGCTCTGCAAGACGCAGAACGGGCTGTGCGGTCACGCTCGCTACTGTGGGTACGGAGAGAAGTAGACGAAAACGTTCTCGGCAGGCGCTCTGCGAGACGCAGAACGGGCTGTGCGGTCACACTCGCTACTGTAGGTACGGAGAGAAGTAGACGAAAGCGTTCTCGGCAGGCGCTCTGCAAGACGCAGAACGGGCTGTGCGGTCACACTCGCTACTGTAGATACGGAGAGAAGTAGACGAAAGCGTTCTCGGCAGGCGCTCTGCAAGACGCAGAACGGGCTGTGCGGTCACACTCGCTACTGTAGGTACGGAGAGAAGTAGACGAAAATGTTCACGGCAGGCGTTCTGCAAGACGCAGAACGGGCTGTGCGGTCACACTCGCTACTTTGGAGATCGATGAGTCCCGGAGGCGCTGTGCTCTCACGGCTTGATCGACTCTCGATGTAGGCCTGCATCCGCCTTTATTAATGTCGCCGCGACTACTTCGGCTTGCGCGAACTCCGCCTCTACTCGTCACCAGTAGTCACCCTCTAGCGGCGGCGGCCTGCTTTCGGAGTGCCCGCGGTGTATCGCGGCACCTGCGGGTTACGGCGCTTCAGGAGCGTTGGTATGGAACCGTACGGTTACAGTGTATGTAACGCCATTTTTGTCAAAATATATCCCACCTTGCCGTCTAAAGTGGGAATACTCGATAAAATATTTGCATACTTTTTACAGGGTGTTAACAGTTCATCTGACCTTCGTGGTTGGTGTGACATCTGATGTACTCGACGCGGGTGGGCCCGCAGGCCGGCCACCACCTCGACACGTAATGGTTTATATGTGGCACGCACCCTTCAATGATCGAGATCTCGCTCGATCAACGCGCAATAAATTGCTACCAGTCTATCGGATTGCTGGCCCCTCATCTTACTGGTGGAGGCGAGGCCTTTCTATACCTCTCCCATAGTTCTGCCAACCATGGTAAGGCGAGCTGATTAAGTGCAGCTCCCACACCGGGGTAAAACCCCTTGCAAGCTATTGCTTCACCACTGCCACGACGATTGCAACCTCGGTGCCTTAGATATAATCAGTAGTTAGTACCCGGGGTGCCGTCCCAAATGTTGGGGACCGGTGGCAGCTAAGGGAAACGCGGGTGGGACGTTCCCACACGCTACCCTACCACTACCACCGGTGGGCCCCCAACCCCGTCTACCGATTATCCTCCGGTCGAGTGGACCCACAGCCCAGCAGCCGATTAAGGGTCCAGTACAAGCGTATGTCAGGTCCGTGGGTACGCCAAGCCCCAAAGGTCCCCACCACCAAGGGCGGGACCCCCCTGCGGGGTGGTTGGTGTGGCAGTAGTCCTTGTGGGGATCATCGGAAAAAATTATTTTATTTTATGATGATGTGACGTACGCCCGAACAGCGCCGACGACCAGCGCTACGACCCATGACGTCGTGCCCAGCCAGTGGTCTCAGATTTGGCCCGTTTGCACCATCGGTGCCCGCGGTAATGGGGATACACGCAAGTGTGCGTGCCCTGACTGTGAGAGCGTGGACTCCACGCATTGGCCTGTCAAATCACAGATAGGGCACGCACACTTGCGCGTATCCTTACTCCCGCGGGCACCGATGGTGCAAACGGGCCAAATCTGAGACCACTGTGCCCAGCTCTACCCAGGGGTCGGAAAGTGACATAGAAGTTTCCGGTGTAGCGTTAGTAGTTCGGTCAAGTGGGGGAACATAAATCAGGAGGCGCTAGTGGTCACTTATAGTTCGGCAAATTCCCACCAGGGGCACTGATGATTGCCTTATTTCCCGCGCTACGTCAAACGTGAAACGCGATCAGTTCAAAGAATTTCGAAGATATGTCAAGATCGGAGCAGTTAGGTTAAGACTGAGACAGATGAGACTTTATTGTGCATTGTGCCTATATAGTTCGTAGTTGTACGTTCTTGTGGGTGTGTGCGTGGTTGTGCGTGTTGTGCGTGGTTGTGCGTGGTTGTGCGTGATTGTGCGTGATTGTGCGTGATTGTGCATGGTTTTGTGTGGTTAAGTAGGGTTTAGTGTTTATTTTTCTAAGTCTATTTACAGTAGGACGTATCAAATGGACGGGTTGGCGAAAAACAGGTATCACGGGAAAAGGGCAAACAGCACAGGTAAGAAATGTTTCACGATTTATTTGACGAGAGTTTGTAATAAGTGATATTACAAAAATTTTGTTTAATTTGTCACCTTAGAACATCCAAAGAGGAACGTACACACGCAATGCTGTGTATTAGGATGTACACCATCAAAGACAACCCTGAGACACGCCTTTCAAAAAGATCCAAGGCTGTGTGAAGCATGGGTGAACGCTATTAAGAACCCACAATTGTATGATTTGAGCAAGGAGGAATTGCCACATTTACCGGGTGTGCTGCCTACATTTCACAGAAAAAGCCTATACACTTTCACCTGTTTGTCCCAGACTGCGTAACGATGCGGTTTCGGAATTACACCTAAATGCAGCAATAAATGATAACAATTCCCGAGATATCAATTATATTAATATTTTAAATGAACCCTGCACAAGTACACAACCGACCCAATTGTCTAATTGTCCAAACAGATTCCAATTGCGAAGAGGAAAACATTGAGAGAACCCCACAAACGTCCAGAAGGCGACTACTTCTTGGAGCCATTACACGGCAAAATCAATTAACTCCAGTGGCATCACGTATTTACCGAGTGGCTACAAATTTATTGAAACAGCACACAAAGGACATCAAACAAATGGACGTGTTCAACGGACGCATTTAAAGTCCCTTGAAATTTCAAAGACGGGGTGAAATGAGCATGCTAGAAAAGCTGCCAAAGGATCAATTAACATTCGCACGGATGCAGATTCGGAACTTTGGCAAGAAAACCAAGGAAAATATTGAATCTTATCAATCATGTGAGGGTTGCTGAAGTTCTTCCAATATTTAAACATATATATATATTGAACATGAATCAAGGAACAATCCCTAATTGTACATTTAGGTTTTTTTTTTAAGTTTTAATTTTTGTTTAGTTTTAATTGTACTTTTTAAATCTAAGTCAGTCTGGTACAGTTCGATTATTTTTTGAAGGCAAGAAAATTTACTCTGGAGGAGAAAATTCTGGCCTGGGTGTGATGAAACAGTCTGGAGCCTGCTATCGGCTTTTAAGCAGGATCTTCATTTTGGCCACTCCGCGCTCCTTGCGCACATTTCGTAATAAGAACCCCTTGATTCCTGGCGTCAACAACATCATAATTATATATGCACGTGTTTAAAATTAAGGAATGATTATGTACTACCTTTGTATCAAATATTTTTTTTACTTTAAAATACATATAATAATGTAAATAATTACAAATGGCTAAATCTGTGACTACCCACATTTGTGCAATATCACTTGCAATTAGATTACGTGGGTAAAAGGTTTAGCTATTGGAATGTGAAAATATTGGTGTACAAAATATTGATAGTAGGGTTTGTGGATTATGCATTCAGTTAGAATTATATTCTACATCTTCGTACTATCAATATTTTTTGAACCAATTTTTTCACGTCTTAATAGCTATACCTTTTACTTTATATTTAAGGGTACAAAATTAAGAACACTCAAATTCCGCGGTCTATTGTCGCCATATTGATTTTTAGTTCCACGAGAAGGGGAACATAAATAAGGTGGCGCGCGAAACACTGCACCAGCGCTTAACACGGAGGTTTCCGCTCCCTGGCTCTAGCTACCGTGACGTCACAACAGCCCTACAGCACAGTGACGTTTTCCCCCGCCCGGACTGCGTGTAGCGACGTCACCCCCGAACACGTGCGAGCAAGTGTCGTTGCACGCGCGATCACGTGCTCATGCATGTTAAAAATAGTGCAATCACGTGCACGTCAGTGCCTAAAAATAGCGACCGGTCACGTGTTGTTTACGCGAAAATGCGCCACACCTAGCCGAATTTCTTCACCTCACCTCAAGGCCCCGGGCCTAGACTTTTTAGGTATAAAAAGGGCCCTGCCGAGGGACTCGCTGGTCAGTCGACACTTCTCAAGTGACACTCGGCGGAATCAGACGTCCGTCGAGTTCTCTAGTGTTGTGTTTCGCGCCGTTTTCGGTTCTCCTCACGGTCCGCGCTCGCGTTCAATAACGCGCCTTCTTGTTTCTGTTTCCTCCAAATTATTCCACTTCCCAAGTTACGCCCGCCGGAGTTAGACGTCCGACGAGTGCTCTCAGTGTTATTCACTATTAAGTCCGGTTCACAGCCTGTGCTCGCGTCCTATAGCGCGACGGCCCGCTCTCGGGCTTCTCATATTTTATAGTTTTATTCTTTTCTTTCGCGTACATCGCCTTATTCTTTACTATTCTGTTTTGATTTCTTTATTATTTTCGTACAAAATCTATCCTCGAGTATCCTGCTGATTCCATCTTCGTATCGACAGCTTCTCCTCATCTGGCACCTCCAACGCCGAATACCTTCAAAATTCTGAAAAAGGCCTCGGCAGCTCGAAAGGCTTCCGCTCCAAGGCGGTCAGGGCTTGCCCTGACCGAAGAAAACCTTAAGTTACTGGCGCAGCAAATGCAGCCTGCCGCCTCGAAACCAACTCCGACGTCGGGAAGATTGAATCTCTCGAAGCCTAAGTTGATCCTCCCGGAGCAGAGGGGTCTCTCAAAGGTGAGTCCAGCCAGAGTTCCGATATCTTAAATGAAGCAATCGCGCCGTCGACGTCGTGCTCAAATCTCATTGCTCTCGATCTAGACGCTCGTATGGACCACTCCCCGTCGCCGTCCGATATTTTGTCGGTCCCGACGCAAGGAACGTTCCAATCTAAAAACATAAAATCTGTTTCCGACACCAAAATCGTGGGCAAAAAGGTGGTCGTTAACATGCCGTACGCGAAAGACTTGCTTGCTTCCCACTTATCTCATTCCGGTAAAAGCCTAAACGTAGTCAAATCCCCGGCGGTAAACAAGCCCGTTCCCATGGACGTTAGCTCGATTCCACTCCAAAACAAATTTGCCGCGCTCGCTGCCTTTGGGGACGTGGACGAAGATAGACCCGTTGCTACACCTGCTGCTCCGACTGTAAACATACCCAACACTACGTCTGTTATTACGGGTGCCCTTAAACGTCCGCCGCCGCTGTACATCGCTAACTTCAAATCTAACTTGGCTGAGCTAGAAAAACAGATCAAGGCTGATTTCGGTAACGAATCGTTTCAATTAAAATTTTTAGGCAACCAAATTAGGCTACAATTTTTTAACACGGAACATTTCACCCAATTCAAATCACAGTTAGTTGCAGCAAATAAGCAATTTTTCACCTTTTCGTTAAATAGCAGTAAAGAGCACTCCATGGTTCTCAAAGGCTTGCCCCGCATGCCCCTCGAGGACCTGGAAGCTGAGCTTGCTAGCAAGGGTATCAAGCCGATGTACCTAAACTTCGTTAATCCCAAAAACACCACGTCCAGTTTTGCTCTCTACAAGGTCGTTTTCGCTTCAGATATCCCTCCTGCGACTGTTTCTAAAACGGGATTCTTATTCAGCACTCGAGTATACTGGGATAAATTTCTCTCGGCCAAAAATTATACCCAATGTTTTCGTTGCCAGGCTTTTGGTCATACCGCCGGGAACTGCAACCTCGCGGAGTATTGCGTCAAGTGCGCTGGCCCTCACGCCTCTAGCAAGTGCACCAAAACCATGGAGATTGCGCCGTTTTGCAAAAACTGTGGCGCCGCTCACACCGCTAATTACTCCGGGTGTCCGGCGCTTGCTGCTTATTAAAAAAGGGACACAAATAAGACATACAAAAAACCGGTCATTAGAAGCGTGCAGACATTAAACCCGCTGTTGTCGTCGTTTCCCCTTCTTTCCTCTCGCCGACCGTCTACAGTTCCCTCGGGCCCCTTACCTCAAAAGTCCTTTGCTCAGGTGCTTGCTGGCCCTCCTGGTGGGGGAAACAGACCCCCTCCTGCCCCTTCTGTCTTCGACCATCCATCCAATACGAACAGATCGAGTCCCCACTCCCAGCTCGATCTGTTTAATCAACTTACGGCGGCGATGAGGGAGCTGGACTCGCTTGCCGACATGCAAGAAATGCTCAACATAGCAAACCTCCTTATCCAAAAGCTTAAATCTTGCAGAACTAAGGTAGAGAAATTTCAAGCGTACTTTTCAGTCATGTCCTCCTTGTCGGACTAATGGCGAATTTTCCTACCATTATCTTATGGAACGCTGGCTCCATCGTCGGCAAGCGAAATGAGCTCCTTCTCGTTGCCGCTCAAAATGCATACGACATTTTCCTTATCTCTGAATCCTGGCTTACCCCCTCCTCATCCTTCAGTCTGCCCGGTTACCGTGTTGTTAGATTTGATCGTGTGCATAACCCGAACATGACGAGAGGTGGAGGTGTGCTCCTGCTTATTAAAAATCATATTACTTTTACAGTTATCCGAACCCCCGACATTGCGGGGATAGAGTTTGCAGCAGTCCAGCTCGCATCTCCTAAGCTCACCTTGGGAGTTGTTTATGTTTCTCTCCAAGCGCGTTTAGATTCAAACGCTTTAAACCTCATCACCTCCGTCCCGTCTCCGTACATCATCGGCGGGGACTGGAACGCCAAACACCGGGCTTGGGGAAACTTCACTGCCAACAGTGCTGGAAACAATCTTTTCCAACACTCTTGCAGATCTGATTACAGGATCGTCGCTCCCGACTCTCCGACTTGTTACTCGAGCCACGCACGACCCTCCATACTAGATTTTTTCATCACCAACTATAACCGCAATATTACATGTGTGACGACAAATGATTTGTACTCGGATCATAGATCCGTGTTTTTAAAATACACTGATATCACGGTGCCTGCTCCCGTCCGTTTATTAACTGTGGATTGGGATGCATACCGTGTGGCCACAAAAAAATTAAATATGATGTCTCACTTTAATTCCATAAACGATTTCGATCACAAAATCACCGAAATCACCTCATTTCTTCGGGCGTGCTGGCGGAAGTCGCGAGTCCTGGGCGCGGGTGCGACAAACACAAAAATAACTTCGCTTCAGACCCAGAACTTCTGGAAATGTTGCATCTTAGACATCACATCATATCGCGCGCTCAAAGGGCGGGTGTTTCCCCTCCCCCGGGTGTTCTGCCAATGCTAAATCTGCAAATTAAAAAACATATTACTGCACTTAGGAATGCGAGCTGGACTGCTCTACTAGAAAACTTTAAAAAGCCCGATCCCACCTTTTGGGCTACATATAAGGCCGCTACATCACAAGCCTCAAAAACTGACCTCCCACCTTTCGTCATTAACGAAGAAACTGTTATTTCTAATCATAGGAAAGCTGACTCCCTGGCTCATAACTTTGCCAGCGTGCATGACAATGCACACGGGCAACTATCTCCATTAGAAGACACGGTGGCCGGGTTTATTTCCTCCTTCGACACCCTTCCTTCCTCCTCTCCTGACTTTAACCCCACCTCCTTCCTCTCCCCTGGGATCGTCAGCAGGCTCCTGAGGGATTTAAAATATAGGAAAGCTCCGGGCGCGGACGGTCTGTCGGCCGACATGCTTAAAAATGCTCACCATGCATGTTAAACACCTGCTGAGGCTTGCCCCATCACCTGCACCTCCGATGGAGTTGGCCCAAATATGCTGACACTGCTTCCAACTTCTGCCTTCTGCAGGCACTTACTGCAGTGTCCCCTGTGGTAGACAGTAAATTAACATTGATTCCATTTTCATATAACATTTTCCTTTCAATTTTGCTTACAGACCCTGACGATTGATAGTGCCGGGCGTCGAGACACGTGGAGTTTTAGTGGGTAACCGTAAGGCTCTCTTCCCTAGTGGAGTCCCACACTACATGAAGCATTTCTCCTCGCTAAACATTAAAAAAAAAAAAAAAAAAAAAAGTAGAAAAAAACTGTATTGAAACATTTAACAAATGGTTCCATTTTTTGTAAGACAGGACGTCACATTCGGTTATGACGCCATAAATAATATTGTAATGTTTTCTTATGAAAAGTTTATTTATAATTAAAGCAGAAGTACTATAACAATGATTCACTTTCGACAAGTGGATAATTAGACTAATCATTAAAAGAGGTTAAATATATTTATATGCAAGCGTACGCGCGCAGCCATGGGAAATTTTAAATATTCCATTGTAACGTTTGCAGCGTTGTTCGTGCCAATTTGGCACCTACCTTCCATGCACAGATCTTACTCGGGTTTTGCTACCACTCTGCCACCAGAGGCCGCAACGCAGAGTGGCTCTATTACTGCTGCCAAGTGTTGCTGCGATGCCGGCATCAATTTGACATCAGGACCGGCAATTACAGATGTTTTCTTTCATTTGTAGCCAAATTGCCTACAACAGTTTGCTACAGGCGTTGGCCGAAATCTGACATTACAGATTTGGCTATCTGGGGATATTATAATTTCTTTTTGGCTCGTTGGTTTCCTTGAGCGGTAAAGGGAAACCTTGTTCGCAGAATTCAAGTACTAGGCGATTAAATAACAAGATGGCAGAGAATATTGGAAAACAAATAAATAAACTATATTGAATAAAGTAAATACACAAAAAGTAGCTAACTATAAAAAACACAACGATAATTTAACTAAAGCTACTAACAGTAATAATAGAATACGGCGCGAAAAATGTAACAGAAAACGACTAATGACTAGAAATGTATAAGTTTGGATTTTAAGGAAAGAGCAAAGTTTGAGAATTAATACTACTGTTATGCCGTGGAAGGATGGTGAGGGTTCTCGAACACAACACTTACTTCTTCTTCGAGCCCAACTTCGGTTTATCATAGATAGGTGTACAAAAGATTCCCGACAAGAGTTAGATCGAAGTTACTGCCAAGAGGCGTGATCAGAAAGTGACCACCCAAGTGGGTGTCGCCAAGCGTCGCCGTTGGCGCGGTCCCACGCGTGAGATAGCAACGTAAGCATCCCAAGAAGCGCTATCCGGCTCGCTACCGGGAACGCAGGATCTCTGTCAGCAGGACCCAACATCACGCCATAACACCCCCCACTTACAATTTGGGCCAAGAAACTTTTCATTGCAAAATCCATCAAACTATCGGTTTAACCCTCGGATACCCACGATGGGTCACTTTTTCGGCGCCAAGAGAGCGGCAACCCTTCATGCACAGCATTCTATAATGTTGCACGCTACAGGAGTCAATGTGACGACACAGTTCCGAAACTGTAAAGCGACGGTTATCGACTCGGCGTCCCCACTGATACACTTCTCGACGTATATGAAATGATGAATATTTTGCTTATATTATTAATGTAAAATCTTGCATAGCCGACACCAGAAATGCGACACGGTAATCAAGATGGGTTGAACCCAATTGAACCCGAAGCTTGAAGATTGTCAACCCATTTTTCGAGCAAAGTTAAAATTTTTGCCTACGTGCATTTTAGCGATGTTGGAATGTATGCTAGACGTTGACAATTTGTTTATAAATTGTTTACAACATTTTGTATAAAATAAAAATTTTTGCTTATTTTCTGGATACATACATATTTCCATTCTTCGTGGTGTTTTCAATTTGTTTATAAATTGTTTACAAAATGTTTCGAACAAATTTGAAATTTTCGCCCACGAACATTTCCGCAACGTTGCAAAGTATTTTACACATTGTGAACAATTTGTTTATAATGCTTATAACATTTTTGAACAAAATTGAAATTTTCGCCTATGAACATTCCTACGACGTTGCAAAGTATTTTACACATTATTAACGATTTGTTTATAAATTGTTCATAACATTTTTTGGACAAAATTGAAATTTTCGCCTATGAACATTCCTACGACATTGCAAAGATTTTACACATTATAAACGATTTGTTTATAAATTGTTCATAACATTTTTTGAACAAAAGTGAAATTTTCGCCTATGAACATTCCTACAACGTTGCAAAGTATTTTACACATTACTAACTGTTACGTCCTCGTTTTTGGCACCCTGTATTCATCGGGTATACCGGGGATCGAGGACAGACGGAAGGAGGGATCGCACCGAAACAGCGTTTATCCGTCAGTGGAGCGGCGCACTGACGTATCGCGAAATGTAGGGAGGACGCGTCCGAATGGTTACGGCTCTACTGTTTGTAGCTTCGACGGGGATTTAACCGGGCCTACTGGTTACCTTAATGGGTACGAGTACGTTGGAGAGAAGGGAAGGAGAAATACGTCAACGTCTGAGGGTCTTTAGTCGGGCTTTATTGCGGTATCACCGTTACACTTCAGTTCAATACCTCGATGTCCGAGTCTTCGTAGAGTTCTGTCACCGTAACCGTGGACGGGACTCCCTCAACTAGATCTCGCAGATATGCGGCGGACGGGTACAGATAGTACCTGCCGAGTTCGTCGTCAAATACGTAGGGGTCGGCGAAGGATTCCGCAGGGGCAGGTTCAGGGGGAAGATTTGGTTCGGGGGAGTAGATAGGGGAATAGTTGGGACCGGGGAGGAAGGACGGGCCTTGCTGGGGCCGTAGGAGGGGGAGGGGTTGGTCAGGGGAGCTGAGACATCGGCTTCACACTGGGTGGCCAAATACTCCCGGGGTCTGGGGCGTTCCCTTCGGGCCTGGATTCGTCGTCCGGCACGGGGGCCTCTTCCGGCGTGAGTTCCGGCGGGGACCTACGCGGCGGTTGACTCTTTAATGGTGGTTCGTGAACGGCGTAACTACGGAGGTTTCGGCTGGTTCCTGTTCACTTACCCAGGGGTTTTCACATAACCGGGAGAGCGGTCGACTGGGGCAGTAAGCGCGGGGTGAAGGAAGCCAGAAGCTACCAGGTTACCTCGCTGCTAGTCGCCCCTATCAGAGGGCTCGTGTCCGGTGCGGTGCGGGATCTGCCGCAAGGGAGCCCGGGGGCATCCACGCTCGCTGGTAGCTCGCAGATCGCGGGGATCCCTGGGAAGGACTGGGTATGTAACCGAAGCTGCCGAGTAAAGAGTGTACCGATATCTGAATGAGTTATCGCGGAGATTTGATGAAGTCGCGATGGTCGTTTGGTTAGAAGGTCTCAGAGGATGGTCGAATGGCTGTCGGAGGTTGTTGTAGGGTCAGGAAGGTTGATAGTTGATGCAATTACCTTGGTTTGATGTAAAGTTGTATTTTGCGGCGATACACTTTCTTGACGATTACAACCGTCTTATTAACTAGAGCTTGGCTGCTGTGAGCCTGATAATTTAGACGAACGAGTTGCCGAAAGTAACCTGACGTGACTTAGTGCCCGACTTGAGCGTGACGTTGACTATGGAGCAGAGAATCGTAATTGAATTGATCGCTTGCTTTGTGGCCCTATTTAAGTAGTGGGTTTTGCTGAGGGTCGCCAGGTCCTTCGCGGAACTGGCACCCTAGCTTCCGTTTTGGAGTTGGCGTTCTCAGAACTATGTATTGCCGCGGATCGCTAGTCGATCGTTGGGGTTAGCCTATACTGATTCGATGTCAGTATTCTTACGTTTCTACTTACATTACTATTGTGCGCGGTCGTTATGTAATTCCTTCGCGTGGCGCGGATTACGTCCCGGATGGGAGTCAGCGTTACGTGAAGGAATTTCGGTGGCGCGGTGCGCCCGCTCTTGTTTCGCTTTTGCGCGACTTACGGCTAATTAAGAAGGTACGCGGTGCGGCGAGCTCGTTGCGAGAATATAGTCGTTGGAAAAGCGGGGAGGACGTAGGACGTAACACGTAACGTTGAAATTTTCGCCTATGAACATTCCTACGACGCACAGTGTGTTATTTCGGCAATCTAGGTGGACAAAAGTCCAAAAATGAAGTTCTTTTTTTTAAGTGGACGCTATTGCGTGTGTTCAGAGGGATAGTAGGTAGTCTCGAAACCGAAACTGTTTTCTCTTTTGCCTTCAACACAAGGTGTTGGGACATGTTTGAACCCACCCGTATTCATCTTGCAAATTAATGGTCTGCGCTCGTTATTCTGAGTTCGTTCTGTTTACCCGTAAATTCTGGAAAAGTGGCAAATCTTCCTGGTTTTTTTTTATTCATACCGAATTGTACCTTCCATAAGGTATGTCCGGCGGGTTTTTCTTATATAAATATCAATTGTTTTTATGCAGTTATTGTTCTTCAAAGTTTGGGCTCCACAAGGCGAAATATTCGTTTACATGACATTGAGGTTAACTTTTTCTTAGTTATTCCGCAAAATTCCAGCTAGATTCTTTTATAGACTTAATCTATAAGCATTCAAGTACCCAAAACTGTAAAAACATTCTGCGCATTCTTGCGCTTTTGGTAGAAACTGAATATTTTTTATCTGCGTGTAGAATGAGCCCAATTGCGAAAAAGGCCATATTTGCCAGCTATGTTATCATTCATAATTTGTTAAGAATATATTCTTGAACTATAATTGTTGTTCTGTTCATATTACATTAGTTAATGTAAAACAAATTACATAATATCTAAATTTATAATTATTTTTCATAATTTGTTTTTTTTTTTGGGCTCAAAATTTGTTTTTTTACCAGGTTATTTTCTTTTCATTTTGACTACTTACAGCTGAAAAAAAAAATAAAAATCACGTTCAAGCACCAAGACGGTACTTTTGTCCCGCTAGATTGCCAAAATAACACACTGTGCGACGTTGCAAAATATTTTACACATTATTAACGATTTGTTTATAAATTGTTTACATTTTGTACAAAATTTAAATTCTTGCTTACGTGGATTGTAGCGACATTGCAGTGTTGAGTAGTTTACGAAGGAATGCACCAAGATCAGAAAAAATACATTCGTTACATTATTTCTGTGAATGCGATTTTATTACCTCCCCGCGATGTCGCGAGAAAGCAGTATGGAACGATTGAAGAGGTGGGGCACGCGGGCCACGCGAGAAGTGTGCGTGCAATGTATGAGTGCCTGCGCATCGCTGAACTGCGCTCGGCACTCACAGCAACGACACACACACTGCGAGCGCTACACACATGTGTATTGTTTGAACGTTCGGCCGTTGGAGTCCAAAAGTGCGGAAAAAGAAAAATTCAACTCGTGACCCGGCAGCGCTCAGTTGCGGCAACAGTGTCACCTTTTCCCAGTTTCGCGTTATGGCAGCCAAAGCATGCACGTGCCGCGATGGCGAGTCGCGAAATCGCGATACCCGGCATGAGTCGCGATAGAGCTAATAGTGCGTTATTGTGGAACACTGACAGTGACAGTGAAGTGAACGATATCTTCAGCGAAGACAGTCTCCACAGCGACGAAGAACCGGAAGTGAATGCGTCCGAGGACGACGTATTTTCAGGTTCCGAAAGCGACGACGACGCGAATGATTGTAGAAATCATGTAGTGTCCGGTCGCACCTGGAAATACGTTGCTCCAGAAAACATCGATGCTGCGACAAGTACTTCTCGCGAACCGAAATTAACCACGATGAGTGAAAACGTGGAAACCATCGAAGATTGTTTACGCGTTTTCAAAAACGACGAAATTGTAGATATTATCGTGAGATGTATTAATCAACGGGCGCATCAGCATTTCGAAACACACCCTGGACAGCCGTAGACAGAGGTAACGCGAGTCGAAGTAAGAGCATTTATCGGCATTTTACTAATGTCAGGCCGATTTCGAGAATCACGCGAGGCGCCCGCAGATATGTGGCGAAAGGATAATTTTCTATTGCGCCCGTTTTACACAGCATCGATGTCGCGAAATAGATTTATCGATATTTTAAGGTTTATGCGTTTCGACGATTGCGAAACGAGAGAAGAGAGACAAACCGCGGACAAGTTAGCACCCATTCGCGAAGTGTCTAATATATTTGCGGCCAATTGCCGGGAAGCTTATGAAGCCTCCGACAAGGGCACTATCGAAGAACAGCTAATGAAATTTCGGGGTCGCTGCTCTTTTAAAGTTTATATGCCCAGCAAACCCGCCAAGTACGGCATCAAAATATGGTCACTTTGCGACGCAAAGACCAATTACTGTTGCAATTTCCAAATTTATTTGGGAAAATCCGGAAGTACTCCCGAAAAAGGGCAGGGGCCACGGGTTGTTAAAGATCTTTCCGAGTTTTGGTACAATTCATCTCGCACGATTACTACTGACAATTTTTTTACGGACATCACGTTAGCAGAGGACCTACTGGAACAGAATCTATTTCTTGTCGGTACAATGAGGAAGAATAGGACAGACCTACCAAAAATACTGACGGAGACGTACGGACGGCCCATCTATTCTTCCCATTTATTATTTACGCACAATTTGTCTCTCGTTTCGTATGTGCCGAAACCAAGAAAATGTGTAACTCTTTTGTCCATTGTGCACCATGAACACACTATTTCAAGTGAGCAGGGAAAATTCAAGCCCAAAATAATAAATTTTTATAATTCTACTGAAGGTGCCGTGGACACACTGGACAAATTAGTTAGAGAATATACGTGTCGTAGATGTACACGACGCTGGTCGTTTGCTATTGCCATGCATATTTTTGATATTGCAGCGTATAATGCACTCATCATTTGGATGATAAAAAATCCTGATTGGAAGGCGTCAGTGACGTCCAAAAATAATCGTAGAAAGCTCTTCTTAGAAGAGCTGGCAAAGCAATTGGTTTCCGAAAATATTGATGCTAGATCTCAGACCTCTTTCGTAACGCGTAACGGTCATGTTGTAGAAGCCCTTCGGGCTGCCGGACGGACGATTTGCAGTCCAACAGAGGCAGCTTCAAATACGTTCAAAAAACGTAGGAGGTGCTACCTTTGTCCAGAGTCGGACACCAAATACTCCAATATATGCCAAATTTGTAAAAATTCAATTTGCAAAACGCATGCAAGACAAGCAGAGTTTAAATGCACGAGGTGTGTAACAAGGTGATGTAATTTCTTATTGTTTTCCATGCGATTTCGTGTCAAATATCATATTTCCGGGAAACAATAAATTTAGCAACAACCGGCCTCGTGTGCAAAATATAAAAAATTATAAATAAGGTATGTACTCCTGTATTGTTCCAAATTGTAAATATAATATAAGATAGTTTTAAGAGCGCGCATGTGTGTATGTGAAGTGCGCGAAAGGACACTAAGACACCGGACGACACCAGCGGACGACGGACAGTGATGAGTCACCGATTGCACCGTGGGGGTTTTTAGCCGGTAAAAATCCGGCACTACCCCGCACTAGTTGTGACACGGTGCCTTTTGAAGATTTCACCTACGAAACAAAAAAAAAAAAATGTTGGTGAAGGGGGAATGGTCACTCCAAATTACTTAACGCGTCCGTTCTTTTTACTTTCCTTTTATTTTGTTCCTGTTCGGATTTGTAATTCGCGCGTGCCGACGACATGTGTCGCCGGCAGCAGGCGTCTTCGGAGCTCCTCGCCGAACCTCGGCCGACATCGGGTGGATCGAGCAGCTCGATGGTCGGTCGGGGAGAGGCGAGGGGGGTCCGATTTTCGGCACAGCGACGGTGACTAACGGCTTCCCCGTTCTTAGCAAGCGAGCTGTGATTCTGAGAAGTCGAGTGAGTGAGCGTTTTTGCATTTGAGCCGTTAGACACCGCCGTTGTGCCTCCTTCTTTCTTTCGCCTTATCTTTCGCTTCCGCCTTCACTTTCCTTTGCTTTCTTTCTCGCCTCGCCTCACTTTCGCCTTTTACTTTGTTCTTTTCTTTGCTTTTCTTTGCTTTACTTTACCTCTTCGATCTGTGCTTTACTTTACTTTTCTTCACTTTACTTTAGCTTTAACGTTTGCCTAGTTGCCCTTTTTAGTTCCGTGTCGTCTTATAGTTAAGTTCATTATATATAGCATTATTTCTTATGGATCGTTGTATATTCGCGTAGTTCTTAACTGTACATATTTAGTTTTTATCATTAAAATTAAGTTAATTTAATCGCGTGTTCGTTACGTCCCGTCTGTCCTTCGTCCTGTCCTTGTCCTTTCGCCACAACAACCAAACGGCCGTTAGGTTTCGCCCTCGTCCGTTCGCTACGGAGTTTCCCGCGTTTTAATTCGGGCCTCCTCGCGAAAACAGTTCCTTTTCATCTTCGATCGCTCACTTCACACGCACTCGCATTCTCCCTTCCCATTTTCTCACCCTTCGCACCGAATTCGCTAATGACACTCGTACGATCACCTTTCTCTCTCACACCCATCTCTCTGTCTATCTGAAGCTCATCCTTCGTACTTGCCACAATCAACATTTTCAATTGTCTTCCAAATATCTATAAATGAATCTGTCTTTCTTTTCACGAACAGAAAGCCTAAGCATACATGCGGAACCGCAGGAGGGTCCCCATCCGACGCAGGTGGAGGGCCGCGATGTCGCGGCTCAGCCGACGTCTGGCGCGGCGGCAGTCCCGGTCCCGGTGGTCCCACCACCGCCGGTTCCGGAGAACCCGGGTGGAGAGGGCGACGCGACCGCCGCGAAAAAATACAGTACGTAAAGTTCATACAAATTCATAATTCATACATGTCGCATTCTAAGATTATTCGATAAAATATATCATAATTTGCTTTCATTAACTGCGTGTATGTCTGTTCAATGTTTAGGACGGAAAAGAAGAGGGGCCGGAAGGGCGAGGGCGATGTGGCGGAGCCAAGAGGGTCGCGGGTGCTGCGCATGCAGTTGCGGGGTGGCCAGCGAGGTGGCGGCGGGCGCGGTGGCGGCGGACGCGGTGGCGCCGGCAGCGATGGCCACATAAAACATATTTATTATAATAGCACGATTTATATGAGTTAATATACATTTATTGTACACAATTGTCCTTTCATTCATTTCATTAAGTAGATTAGTAGATGTACACATATACCATCGGCACCACCATGCAATAATGGGCATTGCATGTGGTATAATAGGGCTGCAGGCGACGGTCTACGGTAAAAAAAAAACCGAACGCGCTAGTCGTGGCACCTCATGGGTGGCGTGGAAGACCACGCAAAACTACTCAGATTATATAAAAAGAAAGTATATACGCATTTGCATTGTTCGGGTTGCACTTCTCAATAGGGTCAAGTCTCGCAGAAGACAAACATTACCATACCATTGTACCCTTTGCTCTATAATTATTTTTCTAGTACTTACCATTTCCAGGAAACACAGCTGGCTAGTAACATCTCCCAGCATCCTGTACACATACATTTGAAAGTAATATTTTAAAAGGTAGATTAATTATCTATAAATAAAATAGGATCTTTTGCAGTCAAAAACAATTTAGAAAAATAATAACACCGATGATTCATCGAATACTCGTCAATGACAGATTGATCAGTATTATCGAACACGAAAGCGTCGACGAGCGACGACGAGTACGACAGTAATGGTAATAAGTATTCTTCGAATAAGGATACGTAGGTATGCTTACAACAAAGTTCATGCATGCTAAACAAAACAAGTTAAATAATCCTGTACCTATCCGAGTACGTATGCCATCTTTGCCATAACGTGACATATATATTTTGCCCATATCTATCATAAACCAATACGACACAACTATTCCGCTGACAAAATATTAAAAACTATCCGTAGGAGGTACTAAAACATTGTTAAATGAATATCGTTAGTTGCCGTGTGATGAATAATTAAAAAAGAAAAATTATCCTATGAAAAAGAAATGAACCATGGATGGGCGCGAACCAACGAAAAAAATCGAACGCGTCGACGAGCGACGATGCGTACGACGAGGAAATCCCAAACTCTCCTCGATTCACTTTTCGCTGGTCGCGCTCTGCTCACGGCGGTGGTGCCCGATTTGCCTTCCGGCTGAAAGAACGCAATGGTACGTGCGATGCCTTATGCGAAATCTGGCACCACTGTCACCGGCCTGTGTGCGGAACGAAGACGCGACGCCGCGACTGCATGTCGAACAAAGACGCAACGCGCGATATTGGTTGAAAGGGGACGGAGCATAGTTCTGTCCTTCTTATGAACGGAGACGCAGCATAGTTCCGTCCTTCTCTCCAAGCCGAGCGCCTTTCGGTGAGAAACGGCGCGCGCAGCTCTCACGGACAAGGCACGCATACTTTTCCGTATCCCCACTCCCGCGGGTACCGATGGTGCTCGCGGGCCAAATCTGAGACCACTGGTGTGGACGTGTCTTAACACTGACATGTCCATGCCATTCTGTAGCGTTAGCCGCAAATGCAGCATCCAGAACGATTCCTAACAAATGCGAAAACTTTGTAACACAAATTTCAAATTTTATAAACTGTAGCCCCAAGCGATCAGCTATTTTTACTCGTTATTGCGAGGACACTAATCTGAAAATTTTGAAATTGGCCGAAACACGATGGCTTGCCCGCCAATTATGCATCAGTAGAATTCTGGATTCATGGGATAGTATTGACAAGTTTTTAAAACAAGTACTCACGAAAAAGCTGCACAATTTGTAGCTGTCGCGTATTCATAGTCACGTCGGGCGGGCGGCCAATGGGCGCCCGCGGCGCGCTCGCCCGAGATCAATCATTGCGGTCGATACTCAGGCGATACTCCTTGTAAACGCGCCTGCTAATTAGCAGCGCCGCGTAGCGTTCTTCTCGGGCAATTGTACTCTCGCGGTTCCCGCGCGCTCTCGACGGCCATTACCGTTTCTGCCATCGTGTCGTTAACAGGTGGCTTTCTTTGGTGCGAAATATCGGTGACTTCTCTGTATTCCTGTCCTCGGTTCGGTGCATTCAGTTGCTTCTAAGCGTATAGGGATTGTTAAATGTGGGTGAATAACTTGGGCACAATTTATAATTCTCTCTTTATTTGTACACGCTCTCAATGGCTCGTCTCGTACTGGCTTGTCGCTAAGCCACCATGCACGGCACGCTTGCCTCGCGTCTTTTTGTTTTCCCCGCCTCTCGCCGCCGACGCTGAGGCCCGGCCACCGTGCTCTCGCTAAAGCACCGAAGATGCCGCGCGCGTATGCTCGGTCTCGGGACGAGGAACGGCGGAGGTAATGTCGCTACATCACCCCCTTTGCTGTCATTAAGCCTAATCCTAGTTTATAAAAAAACCAAACACACACAAAAAAAACAAAAAGTCTTAAGATATTTACGCTTAGTCTGTACACTTTCACTCGCCTCGAGAGTTTCTCTTTCAGAGTATTTTCGTTGCACTTCACTCAACACTATGCACTTCGCACTGTTACGCTATTACAGTCTCCATACGCTCAAATGCACTCATACAACACGCCAAACACACACACACATGCAGAAGAACAGGGAAAAAAAAAATGTTTCGCTATCTTTTTCCTACTGACGCAAAATTAGTCGGTACCGGCGGTAAATCGCACTGGAAATCGCACTCGTCTTCCAGATCTCGTTCTTCTCTCTTCCGCGTTTAACGGCGCTGGTTCCGTGTTCTCCGCGGCTCGTCCTCGATGTTGCCCTCGCTGCTCGTGCTGTGCCGCGTTCTCCGGCGCTTCTTCCTCGTTGATGGAGTAGCACGGTTTTAGGCGATCTAACGAGATCGAGGTCGGCTTGTCTCGCACGTTGACCGTGTAGTGCCGTGGGTACCTTTTTATTACCTCAAAAGGCCCTTCGTACGCCGGTCGTAATGCTCTTTTAGGCGTGTCGTTCCTTACAAAAACATGCGTCGTTATTGCAAGGTCTCTAAATACGAACGACTTCCTATCGCCGTGGCTTGACGCGGGTGTTGGACGCAGCTTCTCGATGTGCTGTCGCAATCGCGACACGTAGGATTCGCTGTCACTGTTGTCTGTCTCTTGTGCAACGAGAAGTTCACCAGGCAGTCTCACCGTCTCGCCGTACACCATCTGTGCGGGTGTTGCTTTGATGTCATCTTTGTGTGCAGCACTTATTCCCAGCAGGACTGCTGGTAGTGATTCGGTCCACGCCTCGTGTCCGTGGCACACGATCGCCGCCTTTAGTTGACGGTGAAAACGCTCCACCATTCCGTTCGCCGCCGGATGGTACGCCGTTGCTCTCAGATGCTCGGACCCGAGGAGGCGCGACAATTCTTTGAACAAACCAGATGCGAATTGCCGGCCTTGGTCCGTGGTGATTCGTGCGGGTGCTCCGAATCGCGCGACCCAGCCGCTGAAGAAAACTTCCGCGACCGTCTCAGCTGTTTTGTTTTCCACCGGGTACGCCTCCGGCCAGCGGGTAAATCTATCCACACACGTGACGCAGTAGCGGTGGTACCCGTTTGATATCGGCAGCGGTCCCACGATGTCCATATGCACATGTTTGAACCGTGCCTCCGGCAATTTAAATTGACCGATGGGCGCACACACATGCCTAGTTATCTTCGCATGTTGACACGCGATACACGCCTTGGCCCAAGTTCTGCAGTCTCTTTTAATATTCGGCCATACGTACCGTGCGGCAACTAGCTTTGCAGAAGCGTTGGCACCCGGGTGGGACAAACTATGTAGCGCTTCGAATGTTCGCCTCCGGAATGGTGATGTCACGAACAGTCTCATCGTCTCCGTGGAGCAGTCGCAATACAGTTCCGTAGTAGAGGACGGCAACTGCATTTTTCTTAACTGCAATGCTGACTCTGACTGCAATATCGCTTCCAATTCCGCGTCATTCGCCTGCGACTTCGCCAGGGCCTCGAAATCTATCGCCGGTGATATTTCGGCGACCCGCGACAATGCGTCGGCCACCACGTTGTCCTTTCCCGCTACGTGTCTTATATCCGTGCTGAACTGGCTAATAAAGTCCAAGTAGCGGAACTGCCTTGGGGAGTGTTTCTCTGCCTTTTGTGCCAATGCAAATGTTATAGGCTTGTGATCGGTAAATAAGATGCATGGCCTTCCTTCTATCGCGTACCGGAAATGTTTCACAGCTCTGTAGACAGCGAGCAGCTCCCGATCGTACGGGCTGTACTTTTGCTGCGCCGGGCTTAACTTTTTTGATAAGAAGGCCAGCGGTTGCCACTCCTCACCGATACGTTGCTGCAATACAGGGCCGATGGTGAAATCCGAAGCATCTGCAAAAATCGCCAGGGGTGCGGCTGTGTCCGGATGTGCCAGCAACGCTGCCTGTGCGAGGCTCTCCTTGCACTGCTCGAACGCCTTTTCACAGTCCGGTGTCCACTCTACCGGCGCTTGCCCCCTTACGCCTCCTTTCAACAGTTCATTAAGGGGCGCCTGTACTCTCGCGGCGTCGGGAACGAACCGACGATAAAAATTCACCATCCCGAGGAATTGTCGTAGCTCCTTCACGGTGGTTGGTCGCGCGAATGTCC
This sequence comes from Priocnemis perturbator, assembly GCA_963942575.1. Lineage (NCBI taxonomy): Eukaryota > Metazoa > Arthropoda > Insecta > Hymenoptera > Pompilidae > Priocnemis > Priocnemis perturbator. The sequence goes on along the minus strand of OZ012654.1, from coordinate 10,780,690 downwards.
GTATTGCCGTCACCTTTTCCGAGGGAGGCCGCGTCCCCGTCGCGGATACCGAGTAGCCGAGGAACCGGACCTCGTCTGCACCGAATACGCACTTCGCGGGATTCACCACTACGCCGTACTCGCACAGTCGTCGGAACAGTTCGCGTAGGTGTTCCTCGTGTTGCGCGCCCGATTCCGACGCCACGAGAATGTCGTCAATATATACGTAGCACCAGTCAAGTCCGCGTACCACTTCGTCCATGAATCTCTGAAAGGTTTGCGCCGCGTTGCGCAGGCCGAACGACATGTAGGGAAATTCGAAAAGTCCGAACGGCGTGACTATTGCCGTTGAGGATATATCTAGTTCTGAGTATTGCGAGATATTTCTGAGAGTCTTAGTTTTTTGAGTGAGCGTGCGAACCGTCTGCGGTCCGTCTTGGGATCTCTATCCCACGCGTCATATCGAGAACTTTCTCGCCCTGTACTGTATAGACCCTTTTGGGAAGTTCGGAAAACACTAAAGGACCGGAGTTCATTAAAAAGCGCTAACTTGGTTTTATTTGCCCGTTACACACCAGTTTAACCAATTGTCTTTTCTTAACATCTTTTCTTCACATTATAATAACAGATCGAGCACTACTATCCGACCATTTGAGGCTTCGGACGAGAACTCGATCAAACATTTGGTCCTTCGAGCCGGATTTAAAAGAACGGTTGGGCATTGGTGTGTTGGGGTCGTCGAAAGGTCACGACGACCACGTGCGCGAGTGACTCAGTGTTGTGCTGCCGCTGTTTCGAACTTGTGCTGCTCCGCTTGGGCCGGCTCTGTTCGGTTCCGTTACGCCGCTCGGCTCCGTTCGGCTCAGCTTCGTCCGCTCGGCTCCACGCGGCTTCGTGACACCGCTCGGCTCCGTTCGGCTTCGCTCCGTCCGCTCGGCTCCACGCGGCTTCGTCTCGCAGCTCGGCTCCGTTCGGCTCCGCTTCGTCCACGCGGCTTCGACTCGCCGCTCGGCTCCGCTCGGGCTCGCTCGGTTCCGCTACTCTCGGCTACGCTCGGCTCCGCTCGGGACTTCTCGCTCGAACGCCTCGTCCAAGCGCTCCGCGCCTGATCCGTCGCGTCTCACGGCTGCACGTGAACTGACGCGTTGCTGCACGGCCCCGCTAGGTGTCGCGACGAAGAGTGAGCGCCTGCTTCAACTGCATCACGATGCAAGGCACCTCCACCTCGGGCAAAGTCCCCTCCTTCAGCACCGAACTCACTAAGCACCGGGCTACCAAAGGATTCATCGAACGATTTTGGGAGAATCTAGCGAAGAGCGGAAAGGAGAAAATGACTCCGACCTACCTGCGGGCGAGACACGCACTCCTGGACGAGTACTGGCAGAAGTTTGAGGACGGACACTTCACCCTTCTGGAATACGAAGACGTGTCGGCTTCCGATCTTGATCTGGACGACATGTTCGCGGATACAGAGAGTGCGTACATCGACGCGAAGTCGCAAATATGGGACTCTTTACAGGAGACTTGTTCTGTACCTATTTCGACTTCCGCCGGCGCCGCTCCCCCCAAGGTTAGTGCTCTGCCACGTCTCAGCCTCCCAAAATTCTCCGGAGACCAGCTCGCTTGGGAAGGCTTCCGGGACCTCTTTTGCTCCCTGGTCCACGACGTCCCTGGAGTGTCTCCCGTGGAGAAACTTCAATATCTCCAGTCGTGTCTCGTGGGTGAAACGGCCGCGTGTGTCTCGAACTGTGAACTCAGTGAGGCCGGTTATCTCGCAGCATGGGACGAACTCATTGCACAATACGACAACCGCCGTGTCATATTGTCCGCTCACATGCGAGCCTTACTTTCGTGCCCGTCTGTGATTAAGGCGACCGCTTCGGACATTAAGAGGCTCGTAACCACGGTCAACCAGGCCGTCCGCTCTTTCCGCTCCATGAAGCGACCCGTCGACCAGTGGGATGACTGGTTTGTCCATATCCTGGTGGACAAACTCGATTCAGCCTCGCGTCTTCTCTGGGAAGCGTCGCTAGAAAACAGTACGGACTTTCCTACGTTAAAGCAGCTTCTGGACTTTCTTCAGACGCGCGTACGGTCCCTCGACGCCTCGGGTGCAACATCGATCGGAACACGACCTCGGGCCTCGTCACCCCCTCGGACGAACAGAGGGCGGGCGGTCTCCGCACTCACCACCTCAACCCCGAACGTCGGGGGGGGGGGGGGGGGTAAGTGCACCCTCTGCCAAGGCGCTCAGGCCTTCAACTACTGCAGCAGGTTTCGTGCTATGACGGTGGGGCAGCGTCGCGATCTTGTGAGGCGTAAGGGCGAATGCTTCAACTGCTTCAAGCAAGGGCACGACGCCACCCACTGCCCGTCGCCACATTGCTGCCAGACGTGTCAAGAACGGCACCACACGTTCCTGCATCAGCCGTCGGTCGCTGGTGGGCGGCCCCCCGCAACAGGCGCGGGGCAACGGCAGCCCGTCTCTTCGGACACTGCAACACCGACGAACGTGAACGCTCTTGCCACCGCCACGATCGACTCTCCTCTCAGGCCCGTGCTCTTGGCAACGGCCTGCGTGACGTTGCAGGGCCCCGACGGACAACAACTCACCGTTCGGGCGTTACTAGATTCCGGATCGGAAGCTTCCTTTATATCTTCCAGGGTAGCTCGAGGACTCGGACTTCGACGACACCGCGTTCACGTCCCGATCACGGGACTCCAAGGCTCCTCGGCAGGAACGGCCTCCGAGGCGGTGTCGGTGACTCTCACCTCGCAAGGAGCTCCGGCCTGGTCGGAAGAAATACCGCAGCTGTTTGTACTTAACAAGCTGACCGCTCGAGTCGCTTCCTCGCCGACAGCACACCTGGAATGGCCTCACCTTCAAGGGATCCCGCTGGCGGACCCGAGCCCGAGAACGCCGACTCCGGTGGAGGCCATATTGGGCGCGCCCGTCTACGGACGCGTTCTGCGCGGGGGCGTCATACAAGGGCCCCCTGGGAGCCCCTCAGCACATCTCACCGTCTTTGGGTGGGTCCTCATGGGTGACTCCCCTACGACCCCCGCGACGAGCAGTCCATCCTCTGGCGTCGCCGCGCTCCACGTCGTCGCCGGTGCGGATCTCGACCGCGAACTGCAGCGGTTCTGGGAAATGGAAGAGGTGAGCGTGGCTCACATTCGGACCCCGGAGGATGCTCGCTGTGAAGAGCACTTCCGAACTACTCACCAGCGCGGCGAGAGTGGACGATATGTGGTGCGCCTACCCATGCGGGACGATGTGCCGTTGACTCTGGGCGAGTCGCGCGGTCCCTGCGTACGTATGCTCCTCTCACAGGAGGCGCGGGCCTCTCGGAACGGGTTACTGCAGCAGCGCTATTCGGAGTTCTTGGCCGACTACCTCAGGCAGGGGCATATGCTGCCTGCACCCGTCCCTCCGAGCCGATCTGAGACGGCTTCTTATCTTCCTCACCACCCGGTCTTCAAGAAGGGCGACTCGTCAGGCAAGATCCGGGTGGTGTTTAACGGCTCCTTCCGAACATCGACAGGCCGCTCCTTGAACGATCTTCTCCTCCCTGGCCCCAGGTTGCAGACCGACTTGTGGATCGTCATCACGCGATGGAGACTATTCCGGTTTGCATTCACTACGGACATAGTCCAAATGTTTCGACAGATCAGGGTGCATCCGGCGGACTTGGACCTCCAAAGGATCGTGTGGAGGGAAGAACGAGACGGGCCGGTAAAGACTACGAGCTCGCCACCGTCACATATGGAACGGCACCGGCCCCGTACCTGGCATTAAGGACGCTGCTCCAGCTTGCCGAGGACGAACGCTCTTCCTTTCCTCTAGGCGCCGGTGTCATCGAGGCGAACTCGTACGTCGACGATCTACTCGCCGGAGCAGACTCTCTGCCCCAGGCCGCCGACGTCAGGGAGCAGCTCATAACGATCCTCACGGCGGGCGACTCCGCCCTGAGCAAGTGGGCTGCCAATGACGCCCTGCTTGGCGCCGACGGGGTTCACGAGCTCCTCCACGATGACCTCGATGCATCAGTTTGCACTCTCGGCGTGTGGTGGAATACCGCGTCGGACTCTCTACACCTCCGTCCTGCGTCCGACCGTTCTGACGGCGCGGGCTCGTCTAAACGAGCCGTTCTGTCCGACGTCGCTCGCTTCTTTGATCCCTTAGGATGGGCGGCACCAGTTCTCGTCTACGGGAAAATCTTCATACAGGAGTTGTGGATGACCGGCATCTCCTGGGACGAACCTTTACCTCCTGCCCAGCAGACCTCGTGGAAGCAGTTTGCGGGCAGCCTCTCATCCCTCAAGGACGTCTCGGTTCCTCGATGGGCTCACTACACGGCCGGCTGTGATGTGGAACTCCACGGGTTCTCGGACGCCTCCAGTCGAGCCTATGCCGCCGCCGTCTACCTGCGGACGACCGACGCGACGGGTAATGTGGTGGTCACACTTCTCGTCGCCAAAACTAAAGTGGCTCCGGTCAAGACGGTGTCTATTCCCCGTCTCGAGCTGTGTGGGGCGGCCTTGCTCGCCCGCCTGCTGACCGCAGTCACGAAGGGACTCGGTCTTACCACGGTGCCTCTTATTGCTTGGACGGATGCGGAGGTCGTACTCGCCTGGATTTCGTCGCATGCGTCTCGGTGGAAACCGTTCGTCGCCAACCGAGTTGGCGCCATCCAGGACCTTGTGCCTCCCAGCAAGTGGCGCCATGTGCCCACCGCTGACAACCCGGCCGACGCCGCGACAAGGGGAATTCCCGCCTCCGATCTTCCAGGCATGACCCAGTGGTGGGCAGGCCCTTCTTGGCTCGCAGGCTCGCCCGAGCTCTGGCCTCGCCCGAAGCTCTCGACGCCCAGCGCGGCCCGCGAGGAAGAGCGGGCTGTGGTCGTACTTCAAGCCGACACACAGGAGGACTTCGATCTCGTCTGTAGGTACTCCTCGTTGTCGCGCCTACTAAGAATTTCCGCTCTGTGCCTCAGGTTTGCATACAACTGCCGGAATCGAGGACGAAAACGCCTAGGGTTCATTACCTTTGCCGAGCTGGACGCCTGCCTCCTCCATTGGGTGCGCGTTTCGCAGCAGATGGAGTTCCCGGCCGACCTGGATCTACTCTCCCGGCGCCAGCCCCTCCCAAAGGGCTCTCGGCTCCTCCCGCTGCGCCCTGTGGTCGACCAGGAAGGACGGCTACGCGTTGGAGGGCGTCTCAGGCACTCGCAGCTCTCCTATAACGAGCAGTGTCCATTGATTATGGGGAAGGGCAATCACCTCACGCTGCTTTTGGTGCGGGATGCGCACGAACGTTCCCTCCATGGTGGACAAGCGCTTACCCGGAACCTGCTGGCGCGACGCTTCTGGATCCTCAGCGCGGGAAGCGTGACGCGATCCGTGATCCACCGCTGCGTCCGCTGTGCCCGCTTCCGCTCTGTCGCTGCCAGCCAACAGATGGGTCAATTGCCCGCCGCTCGGACCCATCGAGCACGGCCGTTCCAGACGTCGGGCGTGGACTATGCCGGACCGATCCGACTGCGCACCACTAAAGGACGAGGAAACAAATCTTACAAAGGCTACATATGCCTATTTGTTTGCCTGGCATCTCGGGCTATTCATCTCGAGGTGGTGTCTGACCTCACTTCTGCTTCCTTTCTAGCTGCCTTCCGACGGTTCGTGTCCCGCCGAGGCCCGTGTCGTCGTCTGCTCAGCGACAACGGGACCAACTTCCGAGGGGCCGACTCCGAACTCCGCGCCATGTTCCGTTCAGCTTCCACCTTCTACCAGGAAGCCGGCGCATCTCTGGCCAACGACGGAACCGAGTGGGAGTTCATACCCCCGGCGGCCCCGTACTTCGGAGGCCTTTGGGAAGCGGGAGTAAAAAGCGTTAAATCCCATCTCAAACGCGCTGTGGGTGACTCGACGCTTACTTTTGAGGAACTCACCACCCTCCTGTGTCAGGTGGAGGCGTGTTTGAATTCACGCCCCCTGGCTCCTCTCAGCAACGACGCTACGGATCTGTCCGCCTTTACGCCCGGACACCTTCTCGTCGGGGAACTTCTTGTGGCGGTGCCCGAGCCATCCCAGGCGGACCTCGCGGCCTCTCACCCTCTGTCGCGCTGGGCTCTGCTGTCCCGAATGCGCGACCAATTTTGGCGTCGATGAAGCGTGGAATATCTCCATCACTTGCAGCAGCTCCCAAAATGGCGGTGCACGGTCGACAATGTGCGCGTCGGGGACCTCGTGCTCGTTCGGAGCGAACTTTCGCCATCTACGAAATGGCCACTGGCTCGTATCACCGCACTACACCCGGGTTCGGACGGTCTCGTGCGGGTCGTGACACTTACCACCGCGTCCGGGACTTTTAAGCGGCCGATCACGAAAATCTGCCGGCTTCTGGTCGACACGGAGTTAGTTCCGTCCGGGCCCACCTGAAGGGCCCGCTCTGTAAATCTGACTGTACATATCGTGTTCGTTGTATTAGGTTAAGAGCGTTATAGTCATTAAGTCTAGTCTTACCGTGTTGTATAGCGTCCTTTTTCATTTGTAATGTCTATCGTCGAAACCCGGGCCCCGTGCGCTGGCCACCACTTTAGAACAATGTTTCACTCACTCACTGCACTTCACGTCCTTTTCTACCACGTAATGGCCGATTTCATGCCCCCGGCCGCTTCACGGCGGGCGGCAACGGTAGCTCCACTACCGATCACTTCGCGAATCAATGAGGTTAGTTTCGTCCGTCGACGAGGCGGGCGGAATGTCGCGACTTTTCTAAATGCGCGACCGATCAGCGGCTTGGGGCCGCCTCGGTACCGCTCGGGTCTTACCCGATCTTACGTTAACTCCTCTCCCGCTCTCTATTCCGCCGCCCCGGGTGGATCGAGCAGCTCGTGGCCTGCGGGAGCGGGGAGCGGGGGGGGGGGGGGGGGGGGACTTGTTTCCCGGAATAGGACACCTGTGCGACCGCTAATTAGTCGTTAGCCTATTACCGGTGAGGATATATCTAGTTCTGAGTATTGCGAGTTATTTCTGAGAGTCTTAGTTTTTTGAGTGAGCGTGCGAACCGTCTGCGGTCCGTCTTGGGATCTCTATCCCACGCGTCATATCGAGAACTTTCTCGCCCTGTACTGTATACACCCTTTTGGGAAGTTCGGAAAACACTAAAGGACCGGAGTTCATTAAAAAGCGCTAACTTGGTTTTATTTGCCCGTTACAAACCAGTTTAACCAATCGTCTTTTCTTAACATCTTTTCTTCACATTATAATAACAGATCGAGCACTACTATCCGACCATTTGAGGCTTCGGACGAGAACTCGATCAAACAAGGAACGAATGCGCGTACGCGGTATGCAAGTGTGAGTGTATAGACTTAAGGTTAGCGACGAGTTTCCGCTTAAGAATATTGTTTATCCTTTTCTCTTTCTTTTCATTTACTAATTGCGCCACTGTTAGGCATCGCTGCAGGACAAGACTATTTTTCGTTATCATTAATTCCACCGAAGCGTGCGCTTGAGAGTTACTAAGTTCCTACGTGCCGAGATCGACTTGCACTCATAATAAAATCTGTTAATTAGAGAAAGAGACTAACGAACAAAACCAGCGTCTCACTGTACATAGCCAGCCGAATGTTTGTATATACCGTCGACCGCTATGTACCCGATTCTGTGAGAGGGGCCTAAAAACTATCTCTGAGCCGGCCTAGGAACCATCTCGAGACGCGACCGTCGTCGCAGTTGGCTGTATAGTCGCGAGGTGCGTAGTCCTCTGTCCGAGGAATCTCTTAGTTATTCTTTTGTGAGCTAATCTGTGCAAATTCTTGCAGTTTAATCAGAGACTCATTACTCCTCGTTAAACAGTAGTTTTAGAATCTAGCTATTAACCCTCGGACTCCCACGATGGGTCACTTTTTCGGCGCCTAACGAGCGGCAACCCTTCATACACAGCATTCTATAATGTTGCACGCCACAGGAGTCAATGTGACGACACAGTTCCGAAACTGTAAAGCGACGGTTACCGACTCGGTGTCACCACTGATACACTTCTCGGCGTATATGAAATGATGAATTTTTTGCTTATATTATTTCTGTAAAATCTTGCATAGCCGATATCAGAAATGCGACACGGTAATCAAGATGGGTCAATTGAACCCGAAGCCTGAAAATTGTCAACCCATTTTTTGAGTAAAGTTAAAATGTTTGCCTACGTGCATTTTAGCGATATTAGAATGTATGTTAGACGTTGACAATTTGTTTATAAATAGTTTACAACATATTGAACAAAATAAAAATTTTTGCTTATTTTCTGGCTACATACATATTTACATTCTTCGTGGTGTTTTGAATTTGTTTATAAATTGTTTACAAAATGTTTCGAACAAATTTTAAATTTTCGCCCACGAACATTTCCACGACGTTGCAAAGTATTTTACACATTGTCAACAATTTGTTTATAAATTGTTTATAACATTTTTTGAACAAAATTGAAATTTTCGCCTATGAACATTCCTACGACGTTGCAAAGTATTTTACACATTATTAACGATTTGTTTATAAATTGTTTATAAGATTTTTTGACACAATTTATAAACAAATTGAAATTTTCGCCTATGAACATTCCTACAACGTTGCAAAGTATTTTACACATTATTAACGATTTGTTTATAAATTGTTTATAAGATTTTTTGACACAAATCGTTAATAATGTGTAAAATACGTTGCAACGTCGTAGGAATGTTCATAGACGAAAATTTCAATTTTGTTCAAAAAATGTTATAAACAATTTATAAACAAATTGTTGACAATGTGTAAAATACTTTGCAACGCCATGGAAATGTGCGTGGGCGAAAATTTAAAATTTGTTCGAAACATTTTGTAAACAATTTATAAACAAATTGAAAACACCACGAAGAATGTAAATATGTATGTACCCAGAAAATAAGATTTTCAGGCAATAAATAATATAAATGTAACCATTGCTTTATACATTTATTTTCATGCCCTTTCAGTCATCACTTTTCGCTTCAATGGTAACGTCGAGTAAAAAGTAGTTTTGTCACGAGTGGCATTACCGGCTGCATGTTGGGTTGCCTATGTACAGGCCGGGCAAATTTAGCCCATCGCGGGAGTGCGTGTCTCATTTTTAGTCGGGAGTCCGAGGGTTAAAAAGAGCAAGGACTCATATTTCTTTTGGTTTTCTTTTTGGTTTCAAATTCTAATCTAGAGTGCGAATAGTGCGATCCGCGTTATTTCCGGCACGTGGTCGGCGAATCGCGCCGAGCCCGTTAGCATATAAGTTTCATTTATAAAGTTCATTATATTATTATCATAAGTAACACTTCCGAATAAGTCTTCTCTCGGTGAGGAATTGGTATTGCATTTAGACTGATTTAAACACCTAGACCGGTCTGAGGAGTCTCTTCGCGAGTAACATCTGCAGCTCCGATAACACGAGAGCTTAGGCCCATGTGAAGCCTAATCGTATATTAATACCCTTTTTACGATTCGAAGGTACTCATCGTAATAACGCATTCGAATTTCCACCGACATACAACCGAACTAAGAGCGAGCGTGAGAGAGAGAGAGAGAAGCACAGCGAGCGACATACGAGCGAGCGACATACCAGCGAGCGAGCGTGAGAGAGAAAGAGAGAGAATATCATAGATTGTCTGAGCGTTTCCAGCAGCACGGTAAGAACATTCCAATTAACCAGCTAGATCATGACTTCTGGCCCGACTCTTGCCCCCAGTACATGTATTACGGGAAACCTAGGGCAATAGTTGTAGAGGCGATCTTGTAGCCGTGTGCTCTGAGCGCTGGGCGACCGAAACTGTTTTATTCTACATCTGCGAGAATACTTTGTATCAATTATATCACGAATAGTAGCGCAACACGAGCTACTTCGTTCAAACCACGATTATACCACGCGTTGCATACCGGCGAATTGAACTACCGAACATTGCGTAATAGTTAGGCTTTCTGTTCCTTATTATATCAATACTCCGATACAAACCGAACCTCGTACCCATTGTTAAAACGTGGAATTGGCGTTAGAAGCGGGATACACCTTCTTTCTGTATATATGTATCTTACATTTATATTACTTCTTTAAACCCACTTCTAACCGTGGAATTGGTGTCAGGAATCTGCTTTTTCAAATCAAATCACCTTTGTATCTGCACCTGAACAGTCATCACAGAATATATACTATTGCTTTTTCACACTATATCCGCTTTATCCTTTTTATTTCTTTGCATGCGCTATAACTAACACTATCAGTACTGGTATACAACACGTAATAACTCAGCAACCTGTACGGGTTGATAAGAGAGAGAATCCCATAAGTCCTGCAGATCGAGTAGATTGATTTCGTTTTTCCGCGTCATTACTTTATTCGGTCATCGATATAAACATATAATCATCTTTTCGGTTTATATCCTTTAGGTTAAGTATTCACGCGTTACTCCCGGGCGGAACGGTCGACCGCTCGAACACACACACACGGTTCCATCCTTGACAAATCTTTTAGATCGACTTATCGCGACGCCCGGACGTAACAATGTTGTCCGGATTCATGGGTATCTGATTGTAGGCGCGAACCAGATCGATGGTAGAAAAAATGACCTTCCCGTGCAAGGACTGCGCGAAGTCCTCGATATGCGGCACTGGGTATTTATCCGGTATTGTTCTCGCATTCAACGCGCGGTAGTCTCCGCACTGCCGCATCTCCTCTCTGTTTTTCTTCGGTACCAGATGCAGAGCCGACGACCAAGAACTCTGCGATGGACGCGCTGTGCCGTCCCTCATCATATTCTCGAATTCGCGCCTCGCGATCCGCAACTTATCGGGCGCGAGGCGTCGCGGTTTGCTCGCAACGGGGGGTCCGGGGGTTGTCCGTATAAAGTGGCGCATGCTGTGCCTGGGTGCGCTCTGCTTCCCCGATGGCCTCATCACTTCCGGGTATTCTGCGAGGATTTCGTGGTACCTAATGTGCTCCGTTATTGTCTTCACGCTGGTACCTCCTGTCTCCACGTATCCCTCGGTTGTCAGCGACGTTGTGTTATCGATAAGCTTTCTATTTCTTAGATCGACCAACAACCCGAAAAACCGGATGAAATCCGCGCCGATGATTGGGGTTGTCACGTCCGCGATCACAAAATCTCCATGTGAAATCTCTACGGAGTCTTAGGTTCAAGTTCAGCGTCTTGTACCCATACGTCGCTATGCTGGACCCGTTTGCTGCAAACAGCTGATACGAGGTTTTTTCTGAACGGCCTCGTACTTGCGCCCTCGGAAAAACGCATAGGTCGGAACCAGTGTCGACCATAAAGGCCGTCTTCGTGGTTCTATCTGTGACAAATAGGCGGCTGGTCGATGGCGTGCGATCGTCCGCCGCCGCTAACGATTGCCCTCCGCATTTCCCGATTTGTAACTGCAGGGCTCTCGGCACTTCGTTGATCGCGCCCCGAATATTTGGTGATACCAGCATGCACCGTTGGCGGGATCGTACCGTATCCAGGGCTTTCCTTCGTTCGTCGTTCTTTCTCGCGACGGAATTCGCTCGCGAGAGCGGTTACGCGATTTTGATCGAGCGTTCCGCGGCCTGCTATTATTTCCGACGCGAAGGCTGGCTATTTCTTCCCGCAGCGCTGCCAATGCTCGCCGCAATGAGTCGTTCGCTGGAGCGGTCGCGGCGGCTACCTGCGGTCGATACACATCCATAACTGTGTCAGCCAACGCAGCGAGCTCGGTCAAACTGTCTTTCGGACGTGCGACGAGAATCGCCTGTACATTCATAGGCAGCCTGCCCAGCCATAACGTTCTCAAGAAGCCTTCTGATACCGTGTCTCCAGCCAGCTTCTGCAGGTGTCGGAGAAATGCAGTCGGCTTTCTGTCGCCGAGTTCTTCATGTTCCAACAGGCGCCGCAAGTTGTGTTCCTGCGATGCGGATAGCCGATTTATCAGTTCGTTTTTCACGGTCTCATATGCGCCCGTTGTGGGGGGGTTACCGATTATGTCCGCGATTACATCGGCATATCGGTTTTCAAGATTCGCGCACACGTAATGGTATTTCGTGGAATCCAATGTTATACCCGCGAGGACGAACTGCGATTCTAACTGCCGGAACCAAATCGCTGGATTCTTTTCCCAGAACGCTGGGATCCTCACCGCCACGCGCGCGACTGCGGGTGAGGCGTCCGCCATTCCGGCGGTTGCTGCATCATGCGCGTCGATCATGATGGCACGCGTTGCACTATTGTCCGTGCGCGAAAAAGTCTTTTGCCGTTTGCGAGGCGCTGCAACACTTATGCCCTAAACACCGCACTATATACTAAAACTGCGACGATTCACTCGCGAAACTCAGTTCATTCGCGTTGCGGGGTCACCAATTGTGGGTGAATAACTTGGGCACAATTTATAATTCTCTCTTTATTTGTACACGCTCTCAATGGCTCGTCTCGTACTGGCTTGTCGCTAAGCCACCATGCACGGCACGCTTACCTCGCGTCTTTTTGTTTTCCCCGCCGACGCTGAGGCCCGGCGCCACCGTGCTCTCGCTAGAGCACCAAAGATGCCGCGCGCGTATGCTCGGTCTCGGGACGAGGAACGGCGGAGGTAATGTCGCTACATTAAAAGGCGCTGTGGTGCCCCTCAAAACATTGAAATTAGTGACTAAGTGTAGTTTTAAGTGTAGTGTAATAAAGGCGGATTTTGTGACTCCTCAACTCCACGTGTTCCATACTTCGTGCCGACCACGTGTCGTGTGCCGTAGAGTAGAGCCCCTCATTCGCGTACAATTCACTCACCGCGTTAACCAGACTCCTCAGGCGCGCCTCACAGCTAATTCAAGCGAAAATTATTTTTTTCATTTTGGTCCTTCGAGCCGGATAAAGCGCGTGTGAAAAGTGTTACTTGTGCGGGAAGAGAACATGACGGAGCACGACGCCAAGGTCTCCGGCCAGATGAGCCACTTTCGCTTCATAAAGCGGCTCGAGGAGGAGTCCCGACAGACGCCCTCCAGGACCTTACACCCAGAGGCAGTGCGGACGCAGCTGGAACATCTTCAATCGGCGTGGAAGATGTTCGACGAGCAGCACAATCGCTTGTGCGAGCTTCCTTTGGCGGCGTTCCACCAGTTAGATTACACCACCGACGGGGTGTATGACGAGTGCCAGCAACTTTTCACCAAGGCGACTACGGCACATCGCATTTTGCAAGCCGAGCAGGCCACTCAGGCACTCCGCAACGCACCTCCGGCTACTCCTCAGGCACTCTCTCGGGCAATCGTACCTCAGGTGGCGCTCCCATCATTCTCAGGCGATTTTGTCGCTTGGCGGCACTTCCGCGACACCTTTGAGTCCCTGGTGGCGCGGAACACCCAATTCTCTGCACTCGAAAAGCTGCTGATTCTGAAGGCAGCGCTCTCAGGCGAAGCGGCGCGCCGCATCGAAACTCTGCCGGTCGAGGCTGCCTCCTATGACTTGGCATGGCAGCGACTCCTAGACCGGTATGAGAAGTATCGGGTGTTGGAGGGTGAGCTCCTCGACGGACTCCTCGGGGACGGCACTCAGTGCCAGCGCACGGCCTCAAGCTTGGACGACGTCGTCACCTCGGTGACAGAGGCCATGCCTGCACTACAGGCCTTGGGGACACCCACCGGCCTGATCTCTCGATCAAGTCCGGAGCTTCCTCTATGCCCAGGCCCGGGGGCTTGAAAACCAGGAGCGCGGACGAGCACCACTAGTGAGGACCTCCTCAGGCACCACGTCAAGGGTAGGCACTCCTCAACCCTCTGCCCTCACCCAGGTCCGTCCCCGACCCAACCTCGGGGGCAGGTCCCATGCAGCACTCACCGCGTCGTCCGAGCCTCCTCGAACGCGACTGTTGCGAACTCTGCGGTGAGGAGCATTACATCGTTGCCTGCATGGAGTTCCGCGAGGTAACCCCGCGGCAACGGCGTCAAGCAGAAGAGCGACTACGTCTATGCTACAATTGTCTCGGCAACCACAACGTGGTTAACTGCCGTAACCGCAAACGCTGCCAACACTGCGGTGGGCTCCACCATTCAATGATCCACCTCGAGCCGGCACATCCTCAGGAGCCTCCTCAACACCGCCCGGTCACCACGACCGTTTACAGGCCCGCACCAGCCGCGGAAGGGAGCCCGTCGGAACAAGAGGAGACGCTGCGGATGCCCACACCCCCACCAAGACCACGCACGCCCTCGCCCGCACCGCTCGCCATTGTGAACGCAGACAGCCAGGGGCTGCGACCGCACTATCTCTCGAAATGGCAGGGAATCTCAGGGCGGGGTAAGGCGCCCCCTGAGGAAACCTCCTCTTAGTCGCTTCTCACACTCAGGATCTAAACATTCGGACATCCTCAGGACCTTCAACGTCACTGGACCTTCTCACCACGGAACGCCCTCAACTCGGCTCTCCTTTCGCAGTACTGGGCACTCCTCACGCACCACCACCGGCCAGCGCACTCACACCCCCACCATCCGGGATCCTCAGGCCTAACGTGCTGCTGGCCACGTGCCAGGCCACCACCTTGTCAATCTTTGGCACCACGCATCAGGTACGCATTCTGATTGACCCCGGCTCAGAGCTTACATTTGTCTCAGAACGAACGGCAAAGACGCTGCGGCTGGAAGTCCAACCCTCCAACATACGGGTCAGCGGCATCGGAGGGACCCACTCAGGCTCGACCCGGGGCGCCATGGTGGTGCGCCTCACGGCGATCTACGACCGGACTGCGGGACTCACCATCACGGCGCACATCCTCAAGAAGACTACCACATGGCTGCCCTCATTTGCGGCGCCGGAGTTGTGGTGGCAACATCTGCAGGGAATACCTCTCGCCGATCCTGACTTCCTCACCCCCTGAGAGATTGACTTTATTCTGGGAGCAGACGCCTATGGGCAGTTGCTGGAGCCCAGCGTTCGTAAGGGGGGCCCTCAGGAGCCAATCGCCCTCCGCACACTACTAGGATGGGTCGTACTCGGCCCGGTCGACGACGGGCGAGCCGGTCAAGCCGCAACCACGCACTCGGTCGCGATCGACCACCAGTTGCACGATCTTCTCGAGCGATTCTGGATTCAAGAGGAGTCGACGATCAGGACTACGGCGAGCCTCACCGAGGACGAGCTCGCCTGCGAGAAGCAC
Organism: Priocnemis perturbator; assembly: GCA_963942575.1. Lineage (NCBI taxonomy): Eukaryota > Metazoa > Arthropoda > Insecta > Hymenoptera > Pompilidae > Priocnemis > Priocnemis perturbator. The sequence continues at coordinate 10,765,540 of OZ012654.1, read as the reverse complement.
TTCATGGCGACACACACCCGAGACGGATCAGGACGATACGTGGTCAGGCTATCCCTCAAAGCCCCGGTGACTAGTCTGGGCGATTCCAGGCCTACGGCGCAAGGAGCGCTTCGACGTCTGCTCAAACGGCTCTCAGGCGACGATCATTATAAGGAGCTCTACGTGTCATTCATCCGTGAGTACGAAGAACTTTCTCATCTCCGGATGCTTTCGCAGACCGCCCCAGAGCCATCCTCGGTGTACTACCTTCCGCACCACGGCGTCCTCAAGGAACAGAGCCTCACCACAAAACTCAGGGTCGTATTCAACGGATCCGCTCCGACCTCCTCCGGGCGCTCTCTCAACGACATCCTCTACACGGGCGCCAATCTCCAGGTCGACATCGCCGACGTCATCCTCTGGGTTCGGAAACACCGCTTCCTCTTCGCGACGGACATCACCAAGATGTTCCGCCAAATCAGGGTGCACTCGGATGATTGGGATCTGCAGCGCATCCTCTGGACGGACGAACAGGGCGTCCTCACCCCGTGTCAGCTCACCACAGTTACCTACCGCACCCGTCCGGCGCCGTTCCTTGCCGTGCGGGTTCTCCTCCAGCTGGTGGCAGACGACGGACACCGGTATCCACTGGCCATCGCACCTCTTACAAAGGGGCGATACGTCGACGATATCTACGGCGGGTCAGATGATCGGAAAGAAACTCAGGAGATAGCACGCCAAGTAACGGCTCTCTGCAAGGCGGGCGGATTCCCGCTGGCAAAATGGGCCAGCAACGACACGGAGCTCCTCCGAGCCGTCTCCCCCGAGGACCCCGCTTCGGACCTCGCACATCCCCTCTAAGACGCTGGCGTCAAGATTCTGGGCCTCTCTTGGCATCCTCAGGCGGACGACTTCAGGTTCCATGCACTCCCGGCCACCTCAACCTCAGTCACGAAACGGACGGTACTCCCGGAGGTCGCACAATTATACGACCCTCTCGGCTTCCTCGCACCGGTCATTGTACGCGCCAAGATGCTACTTCAGGAACTCTGGCTGGATAAATTAGGCTGGGACGATCCTCTGTCTCCTCAGACGTGTCAACGGTGGCATCAATTTCGGAGGGACCTCATTGATTTACGGCAACTCTCGATTCCACGCTGGCTGCACCTCACTCGAACTGCTCAGGTGGAGCTACATGGTTTCTCGGATGTCTCTCAGCTAGCCATGGCTGCGGTGGTCTACGTCAGGGTCTCCTCCACGGAGTCGAGCACTACTCTGGTAAGCGCCAAAACACGGGTTGCTCCTCTTAAGCCACTCACGATTCCCAGGTTGGAACTCGGTGCTGCGGTACTCCTCGCCAAACTCGTCAGGCACATTCAGGAAACTCTCGAGCTCGTCGGGGCACCTACGTTTCTCTGGACCGACTCTACCGTTGCCCTCACCTGGATCCGCAGTCACCCCTCACGATGGAAGGACTTCGTCCGCAATCGGGTGGTTACCGCTCAGGATCTCGTCCCACACGCACAATGGCGCTTCGTACCGGGCCGGGACAACCCCGCCGACTGACTGCGCTTCGCGCGGGCTCACACCAGCTCAGCTGTCGCACCACTCACTATGGTGGAGCGGCCCTCCTTGGCTCGCCCTACCTCAGCAGGATTGGCCATCATCAATGCCGCGACCGGACCCGAAGGCAGACCTCGAAGAGCGGCCAGGACTCACCCTCGCATCGACGGCATCGGGACCTCACCCTCTCTGGGAATTAATTCATCGGTATTCGTCTCTCACGCGACTCCTCCGTATCACGGCACTGTGTCGACGAGCCGTCGCCAGATTCAGACGCATCCCGGACTCCTCTCTCAACAACCCACTCACCCCGGAGGAAATGGAAGCAGCCCGCATATACTGGGTAAGCGCAACGCAGGGTGCTTACTTCTCGGCCGAGCTCAAGGCCATGGCACGCGGACAACACCTCTCACGGACGCATCCTCTAACTCGGCTCACGGCCTTCGTCGATCGCTCGGGCATTCTCAGAGTGGGCGGTCGGCTGCGCAACGCGGAACTCGAAGAGGGAACGAAACACCCCTTCATACTGCCTCGGGACTCGCCACTTACTCACCTCCTCATCTCGGACGCCCATCTACGGACTCTCCACGGCGGCACTCAACTGACGCTGGCCCACCTCCGCAGGACCTACTGGATTATCGAGGGTAGGGCCCCGGTACGATCACATATCCTCCACTGCACACGCTGCGCTCGCCAACGAGGCGTGCGAGCCCAGCAGCTCATGGGGCAGCTACCTCCGTCCAGAGTGACGCCCTCTCGGCCCTTCCTCAACACCGGAGTCGACTACGCAGGACCGGTCACCCTCAAGACTTGGCGAGGTCGCGGGGCCAAGACGCACAAGGGCTGGCTCGCGTTCTTCGTCTGCTTCGTCACCTCGGCAGTCCACCTCGAGGCCGTCTCTGACTACTCAACGGAGGCCTTCATCTCGGCATTCCGACGATTTGTGGGAAGAAGAGGCGTCTGCGGGTCACTCCACAGTGACTGCGGCACCAATTTTGTCGGGGCAGATGCCGCACTCCGGAAACTCTTCACCTCAGGTACAAGGGAGTTCAAGGAACTTTCTCATTTACTCTCAGGCGATGGTACTCTTTGGTTTTTCAGTCCTCCGGCAGCCCCTCACTTCGGCGGGAAATGGGAAGCAGCGGTCAAGTCGGTGAAGCACCACCTGCGGAGAACCATCGGGGACACTCTTCTCACGTTTGAGGAACTGACCACTCTACTAGTACAAATCGAGGCAGTTCTCAACTCCCGACCGCTGCACCCGCTGTCTGACGACCCCGACGATCTCGACGCCCTCACGCCCGGCCACTTCCTCATCGGAGCAGCACTGACGGCAGTGCCCGAACCCTCACTCTCTACGGTACCAGTAGCACGTCTCTCTCGCTGGCAACTGATACAGCAAAAATTTCAGTATTTCTGGGCACGCTGGGCGGAGGAGTGTTTACAACGCCATTTGGCCATCTCAAAGTGGCACCATCCGACCAATGAAATCAGGGAGAACTCACTGGTCCTCATCACCGACGAGCGGTTTCCTCCTGCCAAGTGGCCTCTGGCGCGGGTACTCTCACTACACCCCGGAGCTGACGGCCTCACCAGGGTCGTCACACTAAAGACTTCCTCAGGCACGCTAGTTCGACCCATCGCCAAACTCTCAGTGGTGCCGATCTCCACACCAACGGATTAGCCAACGCTGTTGGCTAAGGCGGGCGGAATGTCGCGTATTCATAGTCACCTCGGGCGGGCGGCCAATGGGCGCCCGCGGCGCGCTCGCCCGAGATCAATCATTGCGGTCGATACTCAGGCGATACTCCTTGTAAACGCGCCTGCTAATTAGCAGCGCCGCGTAGCGTTCTTCTCGGGCAATTGTACTCTTGCGGTTCCCGCGCGCTCTCGACGGCCATTACCGTTTCTGCCATCGTGTCGTTAACAGGTGGCTGTCTTTGGTGCGAAATATCGGTGACTTCTCTGTATTCCTGTCCTCGGTTCGGTGCATTCAGTTGCTTCTAAGCGTATAGGGATTGTTAAAAGACGCTGTGGTGCCCATCAAAACATTGAAATTAGTGACTAAGTGTAGTTTTAAGTGTAGTGTAATAAAGGCGGATTTTGTGACTCCTCAACTCCACGTGTTCCATACTTCGTGCCGACCACGTGTCGTGTGCCGTAAAGTAGAGCCCCTCATTCGCGTACAATTCACTCACCGCGTTAACCAGACTCCTCAGGCGCGCCTCAAAGCTAATTCAAGCGAAAATTATTTTTTTCAGTAGCCGTGATGCAGAATCGTGATGTTAAAGCATACTTATTTTTTCTTAGATATATTTCACATTTTTTTAACTCTTTTACGCTATTTTTCCAAGCTCTGGAAACTAGAATTCATTTATTACAGCGTAAATCAATACATTTATTACAAATTGTATGTAAAAGCTTTTTAAAACCAGAGCTTTTAACACATTGTAACAGTAACGTAGATTTTTCGGAAAAAGAAAATCAAAAATCTTTACATGAAATCGCATTGGGCATTGATTGTGATGAATATCTTAACAAATTAATAATAGAGGGGCACACCGATATAGTTGAAAATATTCGAGAGAATTGTTTGCAATTTTATGTATGTACCCCTCAAGAAATTTGTAAAAGATTACCAATCAATGATGAATTTTTATCTAAATTTATTTTTATGTAAATTACAAGTTTTTGAACCCGCCACAGTTTTGCGCGATATTGACAGAGAAACTTCATTTCATGATGTTTGTTTTATCGCTGAAACTCTTGGCGGATTTGATACATTTTCTTTACAACAAGAATGGTTTGCTTTATATCACGATTTTACAGAAACACAAAAAGATCATGTTTCATTAAGGGAATTTGACGAAATGTGGGAACTGTCGTCCGTGAATATCAATGCTGGTTGTGTCCTTAAATCTGCATTAAAAGCGAGAGGGGAAACAGCAATAACTATGACGGTTAATGACGAGCATTTGCCTCGCATGTCATCTGATATATTATATTCAACATATCCAAATAAAAAAAAACCCAGACAACATGTAGTACATGTTGATGAAATGGTTGGTCCCTCCTCGTCTAATGTTATTCAATAAGTACATAAACAGTAACGTTTAATTTATGTTATGAATGTGCAGACATAAAGAACGTATGTGTGAATAATCGGTCTGGCATATCTTTTGTCAGATTCCACAAATCGGTCTGACATATCATTTGTCAGATTCCAAAAATGGCATAATGGGCATAATATGTGTGTATAGGAGTGGGCAACTTTGGCGGTTAGGTCGTTAAAGTCACTGGGTACAGCTCGAGTTGAATTGCACAAAACACTTTGTTTTATTCGATTGCCCGTAACACTTATATACAGTCAAAAGTACTTGACGCATTAACAAAAGAAGACACGCGTAGGGAAGGCAGCCAGAATGGAAGGAAGGGCACCTATGATCCTGACGATCACGATTTCAACCCGGATTAGGAAAAGCGGAGGAGCAGGGATAGAAGAACTGCGTAACTGAGCACGATGAGATTCGCCGCCGCGCCTCGGGCAGGAAGGCCACGAGGAAGGCAATCGCAAGATTGCCCGCGCCAATCAAAAGCAAGAAAAGGCGTCACGTGGGTTACACGCACGCACCAACACTTTCGTGTTGACCTAGATCGGGATTTCCGAGAAATCAAAAGAAAAATTAATTCGGAGAAATGAGGCGGTCGGGAAGCAGCCCTGGCTGCAGCAAAACAAATTAACAGGGAGGCAAATCTTCGAACGGAGCAGTGTCTATCCCCAACAATGTGGTATAATAGGGCTACAAGCGATGGTTCACGTTAAAAAAAACCGAACGCGCTAGTCGTGGCACCTCATGGGTGGCGTGGAGGACCACGCAAAACTTGGTGAGATTGGAGGAAAGTAAAACGATTTAATATTAAACCGTACTCAGATTATATAAAAACAAAGTATATACGCATTTGCATTGTTCAGGTTGCACTTCTTAATAGAGTGAAGTCTCGCAGAAGATAAACATTACGATACCATTGTACCATTTGCTCTATAATTATTTTTCTGGTACCTACCATTTCCAGGAAACAAAGCTGGCTAGTAACATCGGCGAACACCCTGTATACATACATTCAAAAGTAATATTTTAAAAGGTAGATTAATAATCTATAAATAAAATAGGAACGCGTCGACGAGTGACGAGTCAATCCCAAACTCTCCTCGATTCACTTTTCTCTGGATCGCACTCTGCTCAAGGCGGTGGTGCCCGATTTGCCTTCCGGCTGAAAGAACGCAATGGTACGTGCGATGCCTTATGCGAAATCTGGCACCACTGCCTGAAGCTTATACCGGCCTGTGTGCGGAACGAAGACGCGACACCGCGACTGCATGCCGAACAAAGACGCAACGCGCTATGTTGGTTGAAAGGGGACGGAGCATAGTTCTGTCCTTCTTATGTATCGTCACGATACGTGACGTCACACGACGTTGGTGGACGACAGACACAGCATAGTTCCGTTCTTCGGTCCACGCCGAGCGCGATTCGGCGAGAAACGGCGCGCGCAACTCTCACGGACAAGGCACGCACACTAACGCGTATCCCCACTCCGACGAGTACCAATGGTGCAAACGGGAAAAATCTGACACCACTGGTTTCAACACATCCTGTTAAAATCTGTATGTGAAAAAAAGAATACAGTAAATTCTCTCTATTTGTCCAGTAGGACGGACACCATTTCGGACAAATACAGAAGCAGAGACACTGTTTTCGAGCCTCGGCGCTTGCCTTTGTAGTTCGCCGAACGTAGAAAAGGACAGCGCTAAAAAGAGAACAATGAATGACAGTCGAGGCAACTGAGTCATTTAAAATCCAACGTACCAAGTACAATAATGAAAACGATTGTTACACTTCTTTGTTTTTAACATTTTCTGCCTGAAAATGTTTGTAACAGACTGGTGATATCGTTCTGATAAAAATGAGACCAAACATAATATAATTTGGACTACATTTATATATTAACACCTATTGAGTATGTAGAGGAAATTCTCTACATTAGTTCTTTAGCGCAGGCACCATTTCGGACAAATACAGAAAACTCTGTATATTTGTCCCATAGCGCGGACACCATGTCGGACAAATATAGTAGACGAGACACCGTTTCGGACAAATATAGAAGCCGAGACCAGTGATAGCAGATCTGGCACGAAAACTCCATTGGAGTTCTTTGGGTGGGGGAAACCTCGGCAAGTGTGCGTGCTTGTCCGTGAGAGCTGCTCGCGCCGTTTCACGCCGAATCGCGCTCGGCTTTGAGAGAAGGACGGAACTATGCTGCGTCCCCTTTCAACCAGCAACGCGCGTTGCGTCTTTGTTCGACATGCAGTCGCGGCGTCGCGTCTTCGTTCCGCACACAGGCCGGTGACAGTGGTGCCAGATTTCGCATAAGGCATCGCACGTACCATTGCGTTCTTCCAGCCGGAAGGCAAATCGGGCACCACCGCCGTGAGCAGAGCGCGATCCAGAGAAAAGTGAATCGAGGAGAGTTTGGGATTGACTCGTCGTACTCATCGTCGCTCGTCGACGTGATTTTTTTTCGTCCGTTCGCGCCTAGGCATTGTTCAATTTTTTTTTCACAGAATAATTTGTTTTTTTAATTATTCATCACACGGCAACAAACGATATTCATTTAAAAATATTTTAGTACTTACTACGGATAGTTTTTAATATTTTGTCAGCGGAATAGATGTGTCGTATTGGTTTATAATAGATATGGGAAAAATATATATTTCATAAATTTTGGTTTCAGTAACATTAATCTTTCTGTGGTAGTAATAAATAAGAAAGTATATAATAAATGTCAATTGTTGCGTATTATGCATTAACCGTGAAACAAGTAATAGGAGCACTTCTTGCACTAGAACGTTCTGAGGGATCGTACTAACACGCGATTTTAACACACGACAGCGTACGTCAGGAAGAATTTGCTTGACACGACGCGACGACGGTGCGAATGTTTTTATGAGTTGTTCTCTATGATTTGTTCTGCATGATTTCTTTTCTAAATAGAAGGTGATCAAATTGTGTATACATTCTAACAGTTCTCAGCAAGTCCCATCACATTGATTTGAAACGTTTTTCTTACTTCGCACGTTTAGTCTAAGAACGCTCTCCCCATTTCGTGAAAGAAAAAGTTGTTCGGTTGAAGGCAATTCACCGTTCATACTGTAATCCATATGTACGTCCATTGTCGCATTCTGCCCACGAAATGTCGCAACGTGCGTATTGTCAAAGAAGGCATGATAAAACACGACAATAATAACAAAATCCCTGTGAATTGAAAACCGCAACTTTCATTGTGCCGCTCGCGACCGACCGCGGGTCGCGGTTGGACTAATTGAAATATCTGAAAAGTCTAACCATTCTTAGCACGTATTTCACGTACGTACTAGAAATGATTCCCCCGGAACTGTAACCGACTTTTCCAATGTCATTTATTCATCATTATGTACGATATGTATTACATTTAAATGCACATGTACAGGGTGCACAGGTTGTGATAGTCAGCTTTGTTCCTGTAAACGGTAAGTATTACACAAAATTATAGAGGGAAGGGTTCGATGGGTTCGTAATATCTATATTCTACGAGACTTCATTCAATTCGAAAGTGCAACGCTGCACCCGACAAATGCAAATGCGTATGTAAGGTTTTTGTTTATAAAATTTAAGATACGTGGACTTCCACGCCACCCATGAGGTGCCACGACTAGCGCGTTCGGTTTTTTAACGTGGACCGTAGCCTATAGCCGTATTGTACCACATTTTATGATAATCATACAGCGTCCGGCAATACCTCTGTCCACTTTGAACGACGGAGATATTGAAGGTGGACAGAGTTATTGCCCCCCTATGCGAGCTACCAGCGAGCGTTGATGCCCCCGGGCTCCCTTGCGGCAGCTCCCGCACCGCACCAGACGCGAGCCCTCTGATAGGGGCAACTAACAGCGAGGTAACCTGGTAGCTTCTGGCTTCCTGCACCCCGCGCTTACTGCCCCAATCGACCGCCATCTCGGTTATGGGAAAACCCCTGGGTAAGTGAATAGGAACCAGCCGAAACCTCCGTAGTTACGTGGTTCACGAACCACCATTAAAGAACAACCACCGCGTAGGTCCCCGCCGGAAGTTCCGCCGGAACGCACGCCGGAAGAGTCCGTCGTGCCGGACGACGAATCCAGGCCCGAAGGGAACGACCCAGACCCCGGGAGCATTTGGCCACCCAGTTTGAAGCTGAGGTCTCAGCTCCTCTGACCAACCCCTCTCCCTCCTGCGGCCCCAGCGAGGCCCGTCCTTCCTCCCCCGACCTCAACTATTCGCCTGTCCTCACCCCCGAACCTAATCCCCCCCCGAACCAGACCCCGCAGAATCTTTCGCGGACCCCTACATATTCGACGACGAACTCGGCAGGCACTATTTGTGCCCGTCTGCCGCATATTTGCGAGATCTAGTTGAGGGAGTCCCGTCCACGGTTACGGTGACAGAACTCCACGAGGACTCGGATATCGAGGTATTGAACTGAAGTGTAACGGTGATACCGCAATAAAGCCCGACTAAAGACCCTCAGACGTTGACGTATTTCCCCTTCCCTTCGCTCCAACGTATTCGTACGCATTAAGGTAATCAGTAGGCCGGTTAAAACCCCGCCGAGCTATAAACTATAGAGCCGTAACCATTCGGACGCATTCCTTACGTTTCGCGATACGTCAGTGCGCCGCTCCACTGACGGATAATCTCTCTTTCGGTGCGATCCCTCTTTCCGTCTGTCCTCGATCCCTGGTATACCCGGTGAACGCAGGGTGCCGAAAACGAGGACGTAACATTCATTTGTTTAAAATCCATTAAATGGTTTGCATATTAGTAATTTGATTTTTTCTTTTTCAGGTTCAAATATCCGACGATGCAATGGCACAATTTAAATTGTATTGAAACAAAATTCAAATTGTACACATTTTTAAAACAATATACTATTTTGTATTTAATTACTTGTTTTTTTATTTTCATGTTTTATTATTCTATCATTAAAAGTGTTACGTCCCAGCGTAACTTTTTGATTTTTCCTTTTCTTTTAGCATAATTTCTTAATTAAACTCTCTTTTCTTTCCTTTATTCCGGCCGCCGGATACGAATTATTCGTATCATGACTTAGGTCCATCGCATCCGGTGCGCTGTTAGAATATTAGTTGTAAAGTCATTATTACTTCATTTTTCCTCCAGGCCGCGTATACGAATTATTCATATCATGACTTAGGTCCATCGTATACGTGGTGCTGTCGAGCAGTAATATGTAGTGGAATTCCCTCACCATGGAATCATACTCGTCCCATCGTATACATATAGGTAGCATTAAGGTAGATGTAAGTATAGTATAAGAAAGCGAGCGGGTATGAGTGTGAGTGTGCAGTGTGAGTGTGTGTGTGCATAGGTTAAGGAATTTGCGATGAGGTTCCGCGTGTTAAATTTTTAGTTTCTCTGTCTCTCAAAACAAAATTATTATTTTCTCGGCAACAAGGCATTGCTCGAATATCAACCTAGTTCTGTTCAAGCATACGAAATCAGGAGCGTGCGCTACTAAAATTTTAGATGACTGAGTCAATGCAATTATATCTTATTTGAAATAAAACTTAATAATTGGAAAAGGATAAAGGAGTAAGCGAAAGTCTCTCGCTCAGCATCGAGCGAGCATGGTAACACAATATTTGTACACTGGATCGACCGCTGATCGACCGTTTCCATGGATAGGGTATGAAAAACTGGCCTAGAGCGAGCCCAGGAGCCGTCTCGCGACGGATTTCTCTGGGCAGTTGGCTGTAAAGTCGTGAGGTACGTGGTCGATTGTCCGAGGGTATCTTAGATATCAGTTTATTTCGAGCCTAATAGTGCATATTCTTCTTGCAGTGTGTTACAAAAAGGACTCAATTATCCTCGTAAAGCCTTAGTTTATAAATTCTAATTATTATTTGAGACACAGACTCAGTTTTCTTTTGTTTAAGTGAAAAGTGCGAAGGTGTGCGCGTTTCGTTCTGCACGTGCCCGACAAATCGTGTCGGACGCGTTTATTTAAGTTCCCTTTTCTCTGATTTCATTCACATTGTTCTTTTCTATATTTATATAAAACTTGAACAGAACGCGAAAGGCTGTTCCTCGCTCGCATGGCGAGTAAAGTCGGTAAACTCTTAGCGAACTTAACGAAAAGAAGCATTAACTTCCTGATTTGTCGACCCTTGTAACGGGCTAGATCCCGGCTCAATCATAGCAGAGCATAGGCAAATCTAGGAGGAACAAAGTACTCAAATTATATTTCGATTCGAAGGTACTATCATCGTTTAACATCAAAAATCCTTGAATCCCACCGACTTACGCCAGACAGAGAGAGATAGAGCGAGCGAGCGAGAGAGAGAGCGAAGGATAGAGAGAAGGCGAGGAGAAAGAGCGCGTGCGCAGAGCGAAACTATCCGTACATAGCCGAAGACCAGCGACACGGTAGGAACCTCCAGTCGCGATATACGACAAATTATTATACCATCTCATTGTATGACCATGCCCGAGCTTAGGCCACGGCGGGATCCCACGGGCACGATCATTTGGCCGTGCACGTTCCTTTCTGTTTAACTTTTTCGATTGTAAAGGCGTATAACTGTTAATTACCGAGAGCGCATCCGTGAACTTTGTAAAGAGCGCTCAAATTAAGGCGCATAATTGTCGCGCACTAGTAACCGAACATTCTCAACACTGCAATAATATCCACTGCAGTAATTCTTTCGTTGGTTATCAGATTCATAATATATCTTTTCTATTTTCTTTATATCACTATTTTTCGATTCAATATATCTATTTCGTTTTTCCCCTATATTATTGTGACGGCCAGCCGTTACCGACACCATTTCCGACCCGCCTTTAACCATAAGAACTAATGTAGCCGGCTAGTATCTTGAAGGCACTCCCAGAGGTCGCCTAAGTGGACGAGCGACGGAACTTCTCCCTCACTCGTTCACATTCACATTCACCTAGTTTAAGCCATAGTAACATAAGATCGAGTTATAAGTCTATATATATATATATCTTTGCGTCTATGCCCATCGACCGCTAGAGCATTAGTTCTAAGTAAAAGCGCACGCGGCGCTCCAAGTGGACTGCGCTCCACCACCAACGTGCCTGCGTCGAGCGCAGTGATCTCAGAAGTGGCATCCTGCCGCATCGCGGCACGCGTGGTGGGGGAAGGCGAGAGTTGTATGCGTGCCGTGTCCGTGAGCGCTGCGCGCGCACCGTACGTAGACAAGGAAGGAGCTATGCTTTTCGTCTTTCTTCTACCAATGTAGAGAAAAATGACGTCAGAAGCTGCGCGCGCACCCAATAGAAAGAGACACAGAATTATGCTCCGTCTTCTTTCCACCACGATCGCACACACGCGCTTCGTTCGGCATGCGACAGCGGTACCGAATTTACCTTTCGGCTGACCGTTGAGCTGGCTGAAATTGTCAAAAATGCACTTGTACCAAATTTATCTCGCAAGGCGTCATTCGATAGGGGATGAAAAGAAAAACGCTCTATGCCAAGTTTCAACCCTCTATCTCCATCAGAAGGGTAGCTATAGGGGAAATAAAAAAATCAGTTTTTGACACATTTTTCGTATTTAGCGGCGTGGAAAAATTCTGAAATAATTTGAGAATATTCAGAACATGTGAATTTATGGTTGGGAATTTTTGCAGATTTTTGTCTAGCAAATCCTAAGCATAAAAAATCAAAAACCCCCCAAAAACACGAAAAATTCCAATTACGTGTTGAAGTTTCCGACCCACAGAATTTTTATAAATGCTGTAGTGAAGTATTGGCATAAGTAGTAACACCAATTTTTTTTAGATTTTTTGGTAGTGTGCGTCGTAGTTCAAATAAATAAAAACCGATATTTAGGACATATTTCGTGTAATGACTTATTGAATACTTAAAATAATTGCGTTTTCTTGATATTGCCAGTCAGTTATATGATGCTCTATGTTTTTGTATGCGAGAGAGCAATGTACAAATAAAGGGAATTAAATTATTTCGAGTTTATTGAAAGTCTGTGTGCACAGTATGTATTTTGAAAAATATTGAACGGTAAACAAACAGGACGAGTAGCTCGTTGGTTAAGCTACACCCGCATGCGACATCGTTAGACACATTTGTCAGAGGTTCGCGCCCAGGAGGCGGCTCACCTTTTTTTTCTTTCTAACAACTACACGATGGTAAGCGATATTCACTTACAAGTATTTTAAACATACTTCTATAATTTTTAACTGTATTGTGTATGAAATATATATGCACGCATCGCATTATTTATGTAATCTTTACTTATATTATATCACCCAATGAAGCTTCCAATGCGTGTCATGCATTCGAACACAGGAACATTCTACGAATCTACTAGTATAAGTATTTTATTCTCCAAATATAAATTTTCACGTGGTCTTCCACGTCACCCATGAGGTGCCACGACTAGCGCGTTCGGTTTTTGATTGCGGACCTTCGCCAGTAGCCCTATTGTACCACATTTTTAATTTATTAAATTACTGTGGTGATTTTCAACACATGACAGCAATCACCATACGACAGATTTCTTAAACGTAAAGACATGCGGTCTGACACAAGTAAGGCTAGACCAATTTTTTTTTGCTTTTTCTTATTCTTTTATAAAAAGTCAATATACCTATACCATTCCTTGAAACATATCCCATCACCACTGTATTTTAATAAATTAAAAATGTGGTACAATAAGGCTACCGGCGAACGTCCACAATCAAAAACCGAACGCGCTAGTCGTGGCACCTCATGGGTGGCGAGGAAGACCACGTGAAAATGTATATTTGGAGAATAAAATACTTATACTAGCAGATTCGTAGAATGTTCCTGTGTTCGAATGCATTGCACGCATTGGAAGCTTCATTGGGTGATAAAATATAAGTAAACGTCACATAAATAACGCAATGCGTGCATACATATTTCATACACAATATAATTAAATATTATAGAAGTATGTTTAAAATATTTGTAAGTGAATATCGCTTACCGTGGTGTAGTTGTTAGAAAGAAAAAAAAGATGAGCTTTCCTGGGCGCGAACCTCCGACAAAAGTGCCCAACCATGTCGCTGATGGGTGTAGCTTAACCAACGAGCTATTCGTGCTGTTGGCTTGTAGTTTAATATCTTTCAAAGTACGGTGCACACAGACTTTCAATAAACTCGAAATAACTTAATTCCCTTTATTTGTAACATAGAGCATCGTACAACTGACTGGCAACATCAAGAAAACGCAATTATTTTAAGCATTCAATAAGTTATTACACGAAATATGTCGCAAATATCGGTTTTTATTTATTTGAACAACGACGCACACTACCAAAAAATCTAAAAAAAATTGGTGGTACTACTTATGCCAATACTTCACTGCAGCATTTATAAAAATTCTGTGGGTCGGAAACTTCAACACGTAATTGGAATTTTTCGTGTTTTTGGGGGGTTTTTGATTTTTTATGCTTAGGATTTGCTAGACAAAAATCTGCAAAAATTCCCAACCATAAATTCACATGTTCTGAATATTCTCAAATTATTATGGAATTTTTCCACGCCGCTAAATACGAAAAATGTGTCAAAAACTGATTTTTTTATTTCCCCTATAACTACCCTTCTGATGGAGATAGAGGGTTGAAACTTGGCATAGAGCGTTTTTCTTTTCATCCCCTATCGAATGACGCCTTGCGAGATAAATTTGGTACAAGTGCATTTTTGACAATTTCAGCCGGCTCAACGGTCAGCCGAAAGGTAAATTCGGTACCGCTGTCGCATGCCGAACGAAGCGCGTGTGTGCGATCGTGGTGGAAAGAAGACGGAGCATAATTCTGTGTCTCTTTCTATTGGGTGCGCGCGCAGCTTCTGACGTCATTTTTCTCTACATTGGTAGAAGAAAGACGAAAAGCATAGCTCCTTCCTTGGCTACGTACGGTGCGCGCGCAGCGCTCACGGACACGGCACGCATACAACTCTCGCCTTCCCCCACCACGCGTGCCGCGATGCGGCAGGATGCCACTTCTGAGATCACTGGTCGAGCGCCGAGCCCCACTCTAAGGGCCGTACCCCTTCATTAGCGGCGGGCCCTAGTAATTAGATTTAAGCCCGGGTCGAACCGAAAATCAGTCATTACATTACATTACATTACATTACATTAGCAGCACGCAGCGTCAATCAATGAACTATAAAATTACAATCAGATACAAGCAGAAGGATCAAGATATAGAAGTTGAGATAAACAAAGGAGAATTTGCAACTTACATATGCAATTATACAATTTGTAACTGTGGTTACGTTTATAGCCCTCCCATTTGCAGCATTGAGGATAATATCTTCATTGCTGAGAGTTACTACAGAAGTAGTTATAGCGGCTCATTAAGCATTAAATTTAAGATACCTTATGTTAATGGTACCTCAGTTGTTAAGTCAGGTTTAGAAGAGCTGTCAGGTAGTGAGTTAGAAGTTACCCATATATTTGAAAGTTCATTTCACAGATATTTAACTGAATTTCATTTAGATAAGATTTACAATTTTAGTTGCAATTATGGCTAATTTTGAAGTACAAGGTACCAAACCCCAGAGTCTGACAGCTCATGAGGTTGCTAGAGAATATAATATTACTGGCTTTAGTCCAATTGATTTTTTGAATAAGCACACAGGTTTAGATTTTAATTATGCAGAGTTGCAAATGGAGTTTAAGAAGCATTGCCCTGATTACAAGGAAGCACTAACATTAGAAGGCAAATCATTAGCTGTGGAATTTGCATCTAAAATTATTTATGAAGTGGGTCCAGAGTCTAGGAAAGTTAAGAAAGGTACTGGAGACAAAGTATGGAGATTTACCTTCCCTATACCACCAGTTGCCAAAGGTGACAAAACTGATAAAACTGAGGGTCAAGGTTATAGGCATATAGTTTTTGTAGCTACCTATAAACAGGAGGGTGCTGAAAATAAAGCAGCAAATGAGCAATACTCTATGACTCTAACATTAAAACAAGCTGCATTATTAGTTCATGAGACATTAGGAAGATTAACTAGCTTAGGAGTCAAAAGAGGTATGAGGCTGTTAACACCATTAGCAGGTGCTTGTTTCAGTAAAGATGATATACCAGAATTAAGTCAGAAAATGCAAATGTCAGAAGCAGATTTATTAATAGCAATTAATCAAAGCACACAAGGAGGGGGACAGTATCTTAAAAAATCAGATGTGGATATTGCTATATGTGCATCTATAGCTGCAACAAGGAATGTAAAGGATGACAACTTAAAAAAGAGTATAGTAGTGAAAGTTGTGAAGCAATATATCACTAAGGGTCATACACCTG
This sequence comes from Priocnemis perturbator, assembly GCA_963942575.1. Classification (NCBI taxonomy): domain Eukaryota; kingdom Metazoa; phylum Arthropoda; class Insecta; order Hymenoptera; family Pompilidae; genus Priocnemis; species Priocnemis perturbator. The sequence continues at coordinate 10,749,592 of OZ012654.1, read as the reverse complement.
ATAAAGCTAGAATAGAGTTAATTGCTGGATATGCAACAGGTAGAATTCCAAGTGAGTTTGCTTATGAAGAATTGGTAAAAATATTTGATGTGCAACAAAAGAAATATAGTGAATTAAAAATGGCTAAGGCAGTCAAAGAGTCTGAGCTTAAAAGTACAGTTATTGCTCCTGGTGGTTCAAAATGAAGGGGTGAGCCAGAGATGGAAGAGCTTGAAGCCAATGTACAAGGCCAGTTAAAGGAACTAGTGTTAAGAGAAGCTGTTAGTCTGATTAGTTTAAAGCAAGATATAGATTTAAGTATTAATAGTAGTTCAGCTTCTGTAGAAAGTGTTATTGAAAAAACAGAAACGAAAAAACAATCTTCTAGACCAGTGTTTCTTAACCTGGGGTGCACGCACCCCTTGGGGTGCGAGAAAGCATTTCCAGGAGTGCGAGAGAGGTTTCTGATGTTACAATAATTGTCATCTCCTAAATAAAAACATCTGAACATATTTTTCAAGCAGGTCCGAGACCGTATTTTCAGATTCAAGGGGGTGTGAGACCGTATTTTCAGATTCAAGGGGGTCCCGATCACCAAAAAGGTTAAGAAACACTGTTCTAGACGTATAAGCTTAGAAAATTATATTCTTGATATTTTAACTTATAATAAATCTAAGTTAGAGTATGATTCTAAATTACAGTATAACTATAAATGTAATGCGTGTTCGGTTTCTTATTGTGGTGATGGGATATGTGTAAACAAAAGCATATTTTCAACACATGACAGCAATCACCATACGACAGATTTCTTAAACGTAAAGACATGCGGTCTGACACAAGTGAGGCCAGACCAATTTTGTTTTTGCTTTTTCTTATTCTTTTATAAAAAGTCAATATACCTACACCATTCCTTAAAACATATCCCATCACCACTGTAATTTAATAAATTAAAAATGTGGTACAATAGGGCTACCGGCGAAGGTCCACAATCAAAAACCGAACGCGTTAGTCCTGGCACCTCATGGGTGGCGTGGAAGACCACGTGAAAATGTATATTTGGAGAATAAAATACTTATACTAGTAGATTCGTAGAATGTTCCTGTGTTCGAATGCATAGACACGCATTGGAAGCTTCATTGGGTGATATAATATAAGTAAAGATTACATAAATAATGCAATGCGTGCATATATATTTCATACACAATACAGGTAAATATTATAGAAGTATGTTTAAAATACTTGTAAGTGAATATCGCTTACCGTCGTGTAGTTGTTAGAAAGAAAAAAAAGGTGACCGCCTCCTGGGCGCGAACCTCTGACAAATGTGTCTAACGATGTCGCAGGCGGGTGTAGCTTAACCAACGAGCTACTCGTCCTGTTGGTTTACCGTTCAATTATTTTCAAACAGTGCACACAGACTTTCAATAAATTCGAAATAATTTAATTCCCTTTATTTGTACATTACTCTCCCGCATGCAAAAACATAGAGCATCGTATAACTGACTGGCAATATCAAGAAAACGCAATTATTTGAAGTATTCAATAAGTTATTACACGAAATATGTCGTAAATATCGGTTTTTATTTATTTGAACTACGACGCACACTACCAAAAAATCTAAAAAAAATTGGTGTTACTACTTATGCCAATACTTCACTACAGCATTTCTAAAAATTCTGTGGGTCGGAAACTTCAACACGTAATTGGAATTTTTCGTGTTTTTGGGGGGTTTTTGATTTTTTATGCTTAGGATTTGCTAGACACAAATCTGCAAAAATTCCCATCCATAAATTCACATGTTCTGAATATTCTCAATTTTTTCAGAATTTTTCCGCACCACTAAATACGGAAAATGGGTTAAAAACTGATTTTTTTATTTCCCCTATAACTACCCTTCTGATGGAGATAGAGGGTTGAAACTTGGCATAGAGCGTTTCTCTTTTGATCCCCTACCGAATGACGCCTTGCCAGATAAATTTGGTACAAGTGCATTTTTGACCATTTCAGCCGGCTCAACGCTCAGCCGAAAGATGAATTCGGTACCGCTGTCGCATGCCGAACGAAGCACGTGCGTGCGATTGTGGTGGAAAGACGGAGCAAAATTCTGTGTCTCTTTCTATTGGGTGCGCGCGCAGCTTCTGACGTCATTTTATTCTACATTGGTAGAAAGAAGACGAGAAGCATAGCGCCTTCCTTGTCTACGTACGGTGCGCGCGCAGCGCTCACGGACACGGCACGCATACAACTCTCGCCTTCCCCCACCACGCGTGCCGCAATGCGGCAGGATGCCACTTCTGAGATCACTGTCCCCAAGTCGGTGAGATCGCGCTCCGTGGCCTCTCGACTAAAGGAGGAATTAAAAGTCGCTTCCCGACTGCAGTCGCTTCGTGGAAATTCCGCGAAATCGTCGATCGGGACGTGACATTTTTGGTGATAGCGGTGGGATACCTCCAGTCCTGGTGGGTTTGGTTGAGAGTTCATTTCAACGCGCCGCGTAAAAAAAAAAAAAAACAATAAATAAAATGGCCGAACTTTTGACCGAGGCCCAATTGGCCATTGTTAGCAAAAGTATCGCAGAAAGGGAGGTAAAGTTGCAAGAATAGGCAACCCAGCTTAAGGAAGAGGCCGAAAACGGAAAATCGAAAAATGGGCATCAGACGATTCGGATGTTTTAGCTAAATTATGCCGGGAATTGTCGGCATTGCGCGCGGACGTAAATAAGATAAGGCGCGAGCCTGAGCTTGAACCAATCGCTGCATCCAGTCCGAGTACTCTTAGACAAACACCGAACACACTAAATTACGCACCAATAACGCGTCAAAGCAACCCTACACCGACAATGGGTTCGGGAGGCCAAACACCCAGTTTTTCATTACGCGAAGCCGTTGATTCCGTGCCATCTTTTAACGGGTATAATATTCCCGTGTACCGATATATTCGCGCGGCCCGTAGAGCGCGCGACATTTTGCCAGCCGAATCGGAAAACACCCTTACTAAACTCCTTATAAATCGCCTCAAAGACCGCGCATATTTAGCCGTCGAAGACGAACAGTGCACCACCATAACGGCACTGTGCGACGCGTTGCGCGTTTCATTCGGACCGCCGAAATCTGTATATCAGTACCGAGGCGAACTATCGAATATATTCATGCGACCGGAGGAGCATATCCTCGAGTATATCAACAAAGTCAAGGATTTGAGATCCGCCATTATCGACAGCGAGCGCGTCACGAACGGAGAAATGTCGCGGGAAGCCCTGATTGATTTAGATGATTTCACACTAAAATGTTTTACCGACGGCCTTCTGCCGTCAATCCGCACGCAATTCCCATATAATGACTGTACGACCTTGACAGAAGCGTATAGTCGCGCGAAAGAACTCTTTCGACGGTACGAACTAGACCGCGAAAGATACGAAAATCCGCGCCAACAACCTCGAATGCCTAACTCGGTGCCGCGAAATCCCGGACCGCGAGACACCGACCGACGCGTACCGCCAGTTCAACAGCAACCCCGCGAACAATGTACCGTTTGTAATAGAATCGGTCACCCGGCAGAGCTTTGATGGTTTAAAAACGGGCAACAGCCGCTATACCGCGACCAAGCCGCGATCCCCAATAACAATATTCCAAATTCCGCACCAGTTGCGCCACATTCGCAGGAACCAATATCATGCAGGTACTGCAAAAAGTTCGGACACGAAGTCCAAGATTGTCGAAAGAGACAATACAATAACGCCCAGCGGGAACAGGGAAACGAGGTGAGGCCCCCGAGCGCAGCGGTAGCGACACGGGAGGCCGCCCAAAACCGCTCACAGAATGTCCACGTGATGTACGCGGAGGACATGCCAGAATCACAACTATCCGATTAAATACTAAAAGCGTAATTCCAACAGTCTCTGTTGCGTATTCACAGTCGCCTCGGGCGGGCGGCCAATGGGCGCACGCGACGCGCTCGCCCGAGATCGATCATTGCGGTCGATACTCAGGCGATACTCTATGTAAACGCGCCTGCTAATTAGCAGCGCCGCGTCGCGTTCTTCTCGGGCAATTGTACTCTCGCGGTTCCCGCGCGCTCTCGACGGCCATTACCGTTTCTTCTATCGTGACGACAAGTGTGTTCTCTTCACGTGCGAATTAATTGCGGATTGCTCTCTCGGTGCGTTCTCAGTTTTGGGTGAAAGTACCTCTCAAAGAGATTTGAAGACACTATAGTGCCCCTCAATAGTGTATAACCAATAGTTTAAGTGCTTTAGTTAATAAACCATTGTTGGAACTCCTCAACCACGTGTGCTTTATTGCGCCGGTCACGTGTCTAGTGCGTAATTCGTGCCTTTCTCCCGCGTACGTTCTCACTCCCACGCCTAACCAGACCACTCAGGCTCTCCTCGGGGTTAAACTCAAAACAGTCTCACTCTCTTCTAAATCACTTATGGCAGAGACCAAGTTCATGGTCGACACCGGCGCAGAACCGAACCTCGTTAAAATTCAAGCACTTGATCGGAATGAGCTTATTGATATCGCTGACCGACTGAAAATCAGCGATATCAATAAGGTCATTCCGATCGTTTTAAAAGGTTAATAATATATGCTCAGTTGTGAATTCACAAATTGAAACATAGTTTCTCTTGCATTCCTTGTTTTTGCTCGTAAATAAGTGGGAATGGCTGAGAAACAAGCAACTACCGCTGGAAAACCAGTGATGAATAGGAACCAGAGGCGTATTCATGAATTCAATGCCCGCAAAGCCGAAGAAAAAGGAGATTGGGCAGGTATGGTAGATGTTGAAAAATACACGGAAACCCATCCTACCAAGACTGGAAGGCCGTCAAGCAGATCCGCAGCCTGGAAGAAGAAGTCAACTGCAAAACCACCAACTTTACAGGATCCGGATGAAAAGAGGGAATTCCCCGTTATCCGAAAAGCAACGAAGGAGGTTATGATTGATGAACCATTGTGGTCGATTGGGTCCTATGTTGGAACCCAGCCTCGGAAAACCCAAAACCATCACAATTTGGATTTTTCAACGTTTCCACTTCTGTGCGAAAGATCATTCCTGAATCTAGAGGCACTTAACCCACGCCTTAGACGTGAAATGCCGTTCTGCAATTTCCAGCATGTCATGACCTGTGCGCTGAATGCAGTGTTAATTAATCATATCAGGTTTGTGAATGCTGAAGACCGATTTGCAGGCGAGGAGTCACCATTGCAGTTGTTTGGCCCGGATTTTGTTCTCCCTGCTGATATTGCTGAGTATTTTAGATGTATCGCAAATACTGTAACACCGCAAGGAAACCTTGTTTGCGTGAATTTGCCAGATGCAGCTGTACCACAATATGCAATTCCGGCTCATGATGATGTAACAGCCATCAATTCAGGTTCTTTTGGACCAATAACTGCGGAGAATCATAATGCGTACGAATGTTATGTGTCACCTTACATAACAGCGAGACTGGTGGAAGAAACACTCCGGCAAAATACCGAAAGGAATTTCGATGCGGATTGGAATCCCTTGCCTGCTGGAGCCTTTCCCGCTGGCGCGGTTCCAAACGAAAATCTTCTTGGCTACAAAGCTTACGTTGAAAAATTGAATCCTGAAGGAATTCAGTGTGTCACTGACCCGGGGTTCATCCGAACGGAGCGGATGGCCGGAAGACTTTGTTTATCATCGTTGCTTAACTCTAAGGTTTCTGGTACCCTTCAGAGGATGAAAGAGCAATACAAGTATCGACATTTTTGGACATCCGGTAAAATTTTATGTCGTCAACAATAAATTCCCCATAGAAACCGACGGTATCTTGGGATCAGAATTCTTTGCGGAAGCCGCTAATGTGTCGTACACACAAAACCGTCTCATCTGAAAAAACATCGAAATTCCATTTAACAATCCACTTACAGTGAATATTCCTGCTCGCACTAATGTAGGAATAGCCGTAGCAGTAAAGAATAAAGAGGTGCGTGAAGGATACATTCCACGCATCGAGATAGAGCCGGGCATCATTTTCGGCGAAACCATTGTAAAGAATACGCACGGCCGAGCGTACGGGCGCGCGATAAAGACCTCAGATCGCGACATAGTCATCGCTACGCCGGCGGTCACTCTCTCAGAATACGACGAGATAAGCGGCGCAGCATCCTCGTCCAGTCTAAATATCTCATCTACGCAGACCCAAACATCCTGCGTCTCGGGTTTCGATCATGGGAACATACCATCGACGTCGAATTCCCATGACGAACCCACTTCACTTAAGAGTACAACTCTAAACACTAGCGAGTATACTAACCAAACCAAATCTACTAAATCAAACTCAGGCGCCAACGAGCAGCCTTCAACTACTAAATCTACTAAATCAAACTCAGGCGCCAACGAGCAGCCTTCAAATACTAAATCTACTAAATCAAACTCAATCGCCAACGAGCAGCCTTCAAATACTAAATCTACTAAATCAAACTCAGGCGCCAACGAGCAGCCTTCAAATACTAAATCTACTAAATCAAACTCAGGCGCCAATGAGCAGCCTTCAAATACTAAATCTACTAAATCAAACTCAGGCGCCAAAGAGCAGCCTTCAAATCCTAAATCCGCTAAATCAAACTCAGGCGCCAACGAGCAGCCTTCAAATACTAAATCCCCTAAATCAAATTCGGGCGCCGACGAGCAGCCTCCAAATGCTAAATCCTTTGAATCATATATAAATACAAAATCAAGTACTGCCGAGCGCGCCGTGAACGTCATCACTTATGAGCCATGTACTCACGTAGAATCAAGCGTCACGGAACGCATCGGATATTACAGACCGCCAGAATCACGTAAAAACGCAAGATCAAGTTCTAATCATTTAAATAAGGTTTCTGCATCCGCTATATTACATTCAAATGCAACTTTAATACACGGTCCATCAACATCCGCGAGAACATTCACAGCGCGCATCGCTGATGAATCATCCGCACCCCCTCCCGTTCCTCGCTACGATGCCGTAAGAGAAGCTTTACGGATCGAGCACCTCAATGCCGAGGAGGAGACGCATGTTCTCAACCTAATAGGACAGAACCTCGACCTATTTCACCACCCGACGGACTTTCTTTCAAAAACGTCTGCAGTAGAACACAGAATTCCCACCACAGACGACATACCTATCCACGTAAAACAATATCGCTATCCTCCGATCCACAAAGAAGAAATCAATCGCCAAGTAACAGAACTCCTAAAAAATGACATAATTAGACCATCGTGAGACAGGTTAGTTTTACCCTACTGATAACTAGTCGTTGCGATAGTAATCCTGCTCAGTATGAGAGGAACCGCAGGTTCGGACATTTGGTTCACGCACTCGGTCGAGCGGCCGGTGGTGCGAAGCTACCATCCGTGGGATTATGCCTGAACGCCTCTAAGGCCGTATCCTTTCTAGTCAAAGGCGGCAACGATATTTCTAGGAGTCTCGAGAGTCGATAGGCTCAATACAATGTGACACTACTAGGTCACCTGCCCTTCTGGGCAGGGCATCGCACGAGCCCAGTTTGCCGTATGGGGCCTCAGTTCGTCGTCGGGATCTCACCGTACGTCGTCGTGGCCTCTAACGGTCGATCATGGGTTTAAAAGATCGATGTCGAGACTCGGAATCGTCTGTAGACGACTTAGGTACCTGATCGCTCTTGTTGTCAAAGAAACGTTAACGACACGGGTCGACAGAGAAGTCTTATTCGAAGCAGTAGAGTCGCTGGTTGACGTGGCCCTCGAATTACAGTTTGGAAACTATTAGTATAGCTCAATCTAGAGTAGGGACAGAAAACTGGCCCTTCATTCGACATTACATCAAAGATCGGTTCACAGGCCGCTTTACTAAAATCATAACGTGTCGGGGCTTGATTACACTTCCCCTGAAGGAACAATGGGAGGAGACTATCGCGGAAAATCATATCTCCGCCTTTGCTGGTCACAAGGGCGTCACAAAAACATACGCGCGCATTCGCGAAAGGTTTTGCTGGCCACAAATGAAAATTCATATCCAACAGTTTATCCAAAAATGTTCGAGTTGCCAGTTAAACAAACTCAGTAGAGTCAAAACACGACAGCCAATGGTACTGACGGACACACCCGGTACTGCATTTGACAAAATAGCAATGGACGTTGTTGGGCCATTGACTACAACCCCTTCAGGGAATACATACATTCTTACAATTCAAGATCTGCTAACAAAATATTCCCTTGCAATACCCATGCAAGGCATTTCCGCGATTGACACAGCTGACGCCCTCATCAACTCATTCATCTGCCGTTTCGGAGCGCCGAAAATCATATTGACCGACCAAGGCACCAATTTTCTCAGTAGCCTAATGCGTAGCGAAAAAATTCAAAATAACGCAGTGCAAAACCACAGCATTCCATCCTCAAAGTAATGGCTCTTTAGAACGATCGCATCACGTATTAGTAGAATACCTCAAACACTTCGTTAATAAGAATTCAAACTGGGATGAGTGGCTGAATCTCGCAACTTTCTCATATAATACCAGTGTACATGAAGGTACCCGGTATACACCACATGAATTGGTTTTTGGCAGACTCGCACGTGTCCCTTCAAGTGTGCCACTTACAGTAGAATCAGAAAATGAAACATACGCAAATTACTTAACCAGCCTCTCTTCACAGTTAATATCGATACAAGAGACCGCGCGCGAAAATCTTAATAACGCCAAAATCAAAACGAAAAGATACTATGACCGGAAAGTCAATGCTAAAGTCATCAATGTTAATGATTTTGTATATTTGCAAAAAGAGCCTAGGAAAGGAAAGCTGGATGCACATTATACAGGGCCCTACAAGGTGCTAGCCACGTTTCCGAACCATAATGTCAAAATAGAATATAAGAACAACTTCAAAATTGTACACGCCAATAAGCTTAAGCTGGCGCAGAATTACAGATCCGCTCCAGGCGGCGTAGAACCATAAATTTAGAAGTCATATATATATATACGCAGACAAACCAAGGACCGACGACGGTCCCATTGTCTGCTGCGAACCAGGGAGAGCGCTGAGAAATATGCAGTCTGCGTGCAAAGGGGGTTCATGCCCCATTCACGACGTCGACGAATACGACGGCCTTTCGATGTGCCGCTGCGTCCATACCCGATTGTATGCCGTACAGAAGGATTATCATGTGTGCATCCGATGCGTGCTGTCCCGTTTTGGGGACCCTATAGATTACACTCTCAAGGGGACCCATCTGATTTTGAGACCCGGATTGCCCCTCCCGGATTGTCCGGGTTGCGATCGTTCACCGGCATACGTATCCGCGGCTGCAGCATGCTACGCGTGCAACGAGGAATACGACGAGTCCGGGCTCCGTCGACAGACGCTCGGGCTGCTTCTCGGCTATAAGCAAATAATTAAGGAATTCACTAAACTCAAGGGGAGCGATGAGCCACAGATTTACCTGCTGAAGGTCAACCCGCTTCCTTGGGTCGTCCTAGCGGAATAAAAATTTCCGTCACGTACATCACCGTTCAACCATCTTTTATTACCATTCACACAGAACCAAAATAAAATGCGGCCAGGAAGAAGAGGTCCAACCCCCAGCGGGCGTGCACGACGGCGCGCCGTTGACTCTTGCATCTGTATCCACGCTGAATTTTATGCTGTAACCAGTGACGCCAGATCTGGCTCGCTAGCACGGTCCGTGCTGGCGTTGGTGGGGGTAATAGGCGTGTGTGCGTAGCCTGTCTGTGAGAGCTGCGTGGAGAGAAGGACGGAACTATACTGCGTCTCCGTTCCACCAACGTCGTGTGACGTCACGTATCGTGACGACACATAAGAAGGACAGAACTATGCTCCGTCCCCTTTCAACCAATATCGCGCGTCGCGTCTTTGTTCGACATGCAGTCGCGGCGTCGCGTCTTCGTTCCACACACAGGGCGGTATAAGCTTCTCGCGGTGGTGCCAGATTTCGCATAAGGCACCGCAACTACCATTGCGTTCTTTCAGTCGGAAGGCAAATCGGGCACCACCGCCGTGAGCAGAGCGCGGTGCAGCGAAAACTGAATCGAGCAGAGCTTGGGATTGACCCGTCGTCGCCCGTCGACGCGTTCGAGTTCTTTTTTACGTAGGTTCGTGCCCAGCATGGTTCAATTTTTTTTCACAGAATAATTTTTTTTTAATTATTCGTCACACGGCAACAAAAAACGATATTCATTTAAAAATATTTTAGTACTTACTACGGATAGTTTTTAATATTTTGTCAGCGGAATAGATGTGTCGTATTGGCTTATAATAGATATGGGCAAAACATATATTTCATAAATTTTGGTTTCAGTAACATTAATCTTTCTGTGGTAGTAATAAATAAGAAAGTATATAATAAATGCCAATTATTGCGTATTATGCATTAACCGTGAAACAAGTAACAGGAGCTTCTTGCACTAGAACGTTCTGAGGGATCCTACTACACGCGATTTCAACACACAACAGCGTACGTCAGGAAGAATTTGCTTGACACCACGCGACGACGACGGTGCAAATGTTTCTATGAGTTGTTCTTTATGATTTGTTTTCTAAATAGAAGGTCACCAAATTGTGTATATATTCTAACAGTTCTCAGCAAGTCCCATCACATTGATTTGAAACGTTTTTCTTACTTCGCAGGTTTGGTTTAAGAACGCTCTCCCCATTTCGTGAAAGAAAAAGTTGTTCGTTTGAAGGCAATTCACCGTTCATACTGTAATCCATATATACAGTCAGTCTCAGAAACATTCGGACACTAAAATATTTTGAATTCATCCCTTCGTATCTCGGTCATTTGTCAATGTATTGTGGTTTTTCTTGTTTCACCTGATTCGTCTTTCATTCAAGTTAACAAAAATGTGTATTTTTTATTTAAATTTATGCGTGGTTTATTTTATATTAAATAATGAATTCACTCATGTCACGTTTTCGGGTTGCAAAAAGATTCGGACACTTGTGTTTCTATCATTGTTTAATTCGACGTGCACTATTTTTAAACTTTTGCCGCATGTCCTTGTTGACTTAATACTTCCCTTAACCGATGTAACGTGTGAAACAATTTTTTTTGTTAATATTTAATCGTATATCACGTTCATTTCTCCTTTGATTTTCATTTCAAACTTATTATTGTTTTTTTCCATTTTTCCGACGACTTTTTCCAAAAATTTTTTCGCAGAATTGCAGCGCAAGGGTTGTGAAGACCGATGAAGGACTTTGAGCCAGTGGTGCAACGCAAATTGTTGCTCCCTGTGTGCTTTTTGTTTGGATTTGGTGCCTCGATAGAATGTACGACTTTCGTAGAACGCCATTTTCTCAGCAACCCTTACTAATTTTTTTATTCTTGGACTGAACTAATGAACCTTATGCATGAGAGAACTAATACATTCAAATTTTGCAACCCTATTGTTTAAATTATAGATTTTACAAGCTAGTAGTATGCTACGACAAAGTGTCCGAATGTTTTTGGAACTTTTCACTAAGGTGTATATGAGTGTCCGAATGTTTTTGGAACTTTTCACTAAGGTGTATATGAGCGTCCGAATCATTTTGCAACTTTTCACTACAGGTGTATAGAAGCGTCCGAATCTTTTTGAAACTTTTCACTAAGGTGTATATGAGCGTCCGAATCATTTTGCACCTTTTCACTATAGGTGTATAAAAGTGTCCGAATCTTTTTGAAACTTTTCACTAAGGTGTATATGAGCGTCCGAATCATTTTGCAACTTTTCACTAAGGTGTATATGAGCGTCCGAATCATTTTGAAACTTTTCACTACAGGTGTATAAAAGCGTCCGAACCTTTTTGCCACATTTGGAATGGACAATTTTTGACAAGTATTGTCCGAACATTTATGCCACGGTAGGAACAGAATAAATTTGGTGAAGTAATGTTCGAATATTTTGTATGTCCAATTATTTGTGCGACTTTTGTAAAATTTATTACCTACGAAATTATGTTGTAACGTAACATAAATTTCACAAAAGTCGCACAAATAATTGGACATACAAAATATTCGAACATTACTTCACGAAATGTATTCTGTTCCTACCGTGGCATAAATGTTCGGACAATACTTGTCAAAAATTGTCTATTCCAAATGTGGCAAAAAGATTCGGACGCTTTTATACACCTGTAGTGAAAAGTTTCAAAATGATTCGGACGCTCATATACACCTTAGTGAAAAGTTGCAAAATGATTCGGACGCTCATATACACCTTAGTGAAAAGTTTCAAAAAGATTCGGACGCTCATATACACCTTAGTGAAAAGTTTCAAAAAGATTCGGACGCTTTTATACACCTATAGTGAAAAGGTGCAAAATGATTCGGACGCTCATATACACCTTAGTGAAAAGTTTCAAAAAGATTCGGACGCTTCTATACACCTGTAGTGAAAAGTTGCAAAATGATTCGGACGCTCATATACACCTTAGTGAAAAGTTCCAAAAACATTCGGACACTCATATACACCTTAGTGAAAAGTTCCAAAAACATTCGGACACTTTGCCGTAGCATACTACTAGCTTGTAAAATCTATAATTTAAACAATAGGGTTGCAAAATTGGAATGTATTAGTTCTCTCATGCATAAGGTTCATTAGTTCAGTCCAAGAATAAAAAAATTAGTAGGGGTTGCTGAGAAAATGGCGTTCTACGAAAGTCGTACATTCTATCGAGGCACCAAATCCAAACAAAAAGCACACAGGGAGCAACAATTTGCGTTGCACCACTGGCTCAAAGTCCTTCATTGGTCTTCACAACCCTTGCGCTTCAATTCTGCGAAAAAAATTTTGGAAAAAGTCGTCGGAAAAATGGAAAAAAACAATAAGTTTGAAATGAAAATCAAAGGAGAAATCAACGTGATATACGATTAAAAATTAACAAAAAAAATTGTTTCACACGCTACATCGGTTAAGGGAAGTATTAAGTCAACAAGGACATAAGGCAAAAGTTTAAAAATAGTGCACGTCGAATTAAACAATGATAGAAACACAAGTGTCCGAATCTTTTTGCAACCCGAAAACGTGACATGAGTGAATTCATTATTTAAAATAAAATAAACCACGCATAAATTTAAATAAAAAATACACATTTTTGTTAACTTGAATGAAAGACGAATCAGGTGAATCAAGAAAAACCACAATACATTGACAAATGACCGAGATACGAAGGGATGAATTCAAAATATTTTAGTGTCCGAATGTTTCTGAGACCGACTGTACGTTCATTGTCGCATTCTGCCCACGAAATGTCGCAACGTGCGTATTGTCAAAGAAGGCATGATAAAACACGACAATAATAACGAAATCCCTGTGAATTGAAAACCGAAACTTTCATTGTGCCGCTCCCAACCGACCGCGGGTCGCGGTAGGACTAATTGAAATATCTGAAAAGTCTAACCATTCTTAGCACGTATTTCACGTACGTACTACAAATTATTTCCCCGGGACTCTAACTGACTTTTCCAATGTCATTTATTCATTATTATTTTGCAACCAATTGTACGATATGTATTACATTTAAATGCACATGTACAGGGTGCACAGGTTGTGATAGTCAGCTTTGTTCCTGTAAACGGTAAGTATTAAAAGAAAAATAAAGTATAATAAAATAATAAAAAAAATAAATTTTATAAACAAAAACTTTACATACGCATTTGCATTTGTCGGGTGCAGCGTTGCACTTTCGAATTAAATGCAGTCTCGCAGAAGATAGATATTACGATTCCATTGAAGCCTTTCCTCTATAATTTTGTCTAATACTTACTGTTTACAGGAAAAAAGCTGACTAGCGCAATCTGCGGACCCTGTACATGTGCATTTAAAAGTAATACATATCGTACAATTGTTTGCAAAATAATGATGAATAAATGACATTGGAAAAGTCAGTTAGAGTCCCGGGGAAATAATTTGTAGTAGGTACGTAAAATACGCGCTCAGAATAGTTTGACTTTTCAGATATTTCAATTAGTCCAACCGCGACCCGCGGTCGGTCGGGGGCGGCACAATGTGAGTTTCGGTTTTCCATTGACAGGGTTTTTGCTATTATTCTCGTGTTTTATCATGCCTTCTTCGACAATACGCACATTGCGACATTTCGTGGGCAGAATGCGACAATGGACGTACATATGGATTACAGTATGCATGGTGCATTGCCGAAGAAGGAACACCTTCTTCTTTCTCGAAATGGGGATAGCGTTGCTAAACTAAACGTGCCTAGTAAGAAAAAGGTTTCAAATCAATGTGATGGGACTTGATGAGAACTGTTAGAATATATGCACAATTTGGTCACCTTCTATTTAGAAAACAAATCATAAAGAACAACTCATAGAAACATTCGCACCGTCGTCGCGTCGGGTCAAGCAAATTCTTTCTGACGTACGCTGTCGTGTGTTGAAATCGCGTGTTAGTACGATCCCTCAGAACGTTCTAGTGCAAGAAGCTCCTGTTACTTGTTTCACGGTTAATGCATAATACGCAATAATTGACATTTATTATATACTTTCTTATTTATTACTACCACAGAAAGATTAATGTTACTGAAACCAAAATTTATGAAATTATATATTTTGGCCCTATCTATTATAAACCAATACGACACATCTATTCCGCTGACAAAATAAAAACTATCCGTAGTAAGTACTAAAATATTTTTAAATGAATATCGTTTGTAGCCGTGTTACGAATAACTAACAAAAAAAATTATTCTGTGAAAAAAAATTGTACTATGGCTGAGCGCGAACCTACGCAAAAAAGAACTCAAGCGCGTCAACGAGCGACGACGAGTCAATCCCAAACTCTCCTGGATTCACTTTTCGCTGGATCGCGCTCTCCTCAACGCGGTGGTGCCGGATTTGCCTTCCGGCTGAAAGAACGCAATGGTACGTGCGATGCCTTATGCGAAATCTGGCACCATTGTCACCGGCCTGTGTGCGGAACGAAGACGCGACGCCGCGACTGCATGTCGAACAAAGACGCAACGCGCGATGTTGGTTGAAAGGGGACGGAGCATAGTTCTGTCCTTCTTATGTGTTGTCACGATACGTGACGTCACACGACGTTGGTGGAACGGAGACGCAGCATAGTTCCGTCCTTCTCTCCACGCAGCTCTCACAGACAGGCTACGCACACACACCTATTACCCCCACCAACGCCAGCACGGAACGTGCTAGCGAGCCAGATCTGGCGTCACTGGCTGTAACGGACACTTACCTCATATGTCGCACGTGCGCGGCATTAACACCGGGGGGTGCCCGCCAGTATCTGCTCGTGGTGTTTCACCTCATCTTGGGGCCGGGGTACCAGATCCCGATGTGCGAGCGATGTCTACGATTGCCGCACATCATTCGACCAGCAGTCGAATGCACCATGTGCCTGGATGAGTTCGCACGGACAGGGCTTCCTCTGCTAATGCGCGAGAGGTTGTGTGGATACTATCGAATCCACAATCAGATGACTATCCCAGGGCATCACCTGCAATAAGCTTCACATCGCAATATCTACTTAAAACTATCCCTGGACGCATTTCGCAATAAAATTCACATAATGATACTTATATAAAAAATTATTATTTAATGTCTGGCATCCATGCCTTCCTAAGTACCCCCACGCGGGTCCAAACCCCACCACGACGGTAGCCGAAACATATAGGTAGGGTTAGAGTATACATATAAGTAGGCCGACCTGAGGACCGACGATCAGTTGCTCCGCATCCGCCATCGAGAACACATCAAGATGACACCATACTACACATTCGTACTTACTTTATTCGCACTTCATATGCGAAGCACCCACGCTATCACTGGGTTTGACTGCGGGGGACAAGCTCTTAACATCTCTACCTTCTCTCTACTACATATCGGGGAATGCAAAATCCCACACGTACATCCGGAAAAGATACAAAAATATGTTCAATTATTACAACTTGCTGAATACGATAATACGGAAGTAATACAATGCAAAATAGAAATCGATCGTACCATTTACCACTGCGGCATGCACTTTCATACATCCGTAGTACACAACGGTAGAAGACAATATCTCTTCCCCGTTTCACTTCAATTATGCAGACAGCAACAAACCACCGGCATGTTCACAATTGGAAACAACGTACATATATCTGAATTAAGACGGAACTCTACTGAATCTCGAAGCATTACACTCGCCGGATCGATTGGTATAAACGGGGAATGCTCCGGCACCCAATACAGCGACCCGTTCGGTACCTGGAATAACGTCGTTGTCCAGGCTTCAATTCAAATAACTCTGCAAAATTATCAAGCAACCATTAAACAATCTTCGCACCAAATCATTTTACGCTCTGGATTATATTGTGACATTTCCGATACAACATGCCTCGACGCTGATGGCGGCGACACTTTCTGATCTTCAATTCCTGAAGACAACTGTCACTTCAATGACTATGAGGTGCTGTACGAAGGACTGGCAGACAAGTTGAGCCCGAAAGGTAAGACCTCAGGACCAACATTATATACAGTCACTACGCAAGAAACCACATTCGCTCTCACTAAAACAACAGAATTCGCAATGTGCGGTTATACTATCATAAAGACAGAACATCAAAAATTATTCATTATGGAAACTACAAAAGGCAAAACATTCAAAATCCAAGGCAGAATACCGGTAAATAATTTAGACATCTTTAGCTATGTGAACTCTAAATTTATATACGTTGAGAAACACATCAGGACGCAAATCGATCAGCTCTACTACGATGTGATCCAGCAGAAGTGCGCCCTTGAGAAGCAGGTGTTGCAGAACGCCCTCGCAATGGCCTCAGTTTCTCCAGACGAGGTCTCCTACGCCATCATGAACGGACCCGGACACATCGCGACAGTTGCTGGAGAAGTAATTCACATCGTGAAATATATCGCCATCGAAGCAAAATTACGACGCACAGAAGAATGCTACAAGGAACTTCCAGTATCTTATCAAAATTCCTCTTACTATCTCACACCAAAGAGCCGCATTTTAACCCAGCATGCCAGTTTAAAGGAATGCAGCGAGCTCCTACCTTCAATGTATAATATTCATGGAACTTGGTTCCGATTCCTTCCTCAGCCCGTAGAAAGCTTGGCGCCACCCAGGATCCAGCCGCTCTCGAAGCCAAAGTGGCGATATGTAAGCCCACAACATCTGGCGACCAGCGGGATATACGGCAAGGAGGACTGGACAAGCTGCGGGACCACATAATGTTCCCGACCGAGAAGCCTGCCATGCTGAATACCTTGGCTCGTGGAGCCATGGGACGAGATATTCCACCAGGCAGCGTTTCACTCATCAACCTCATGGATGAGGAATCCTTAGAGAAAATTGCTGTATCATCAGGCCAAAAACTCTGGCCCTGGTTTATAACATTTGGATCGGCAAGCGCCGGAATCATGGGAATCTATCTCATCTTCCGTCTCATCAAGCTGACCGTGGATACACTGATCCATGGTTACGCTCTCCACTCAATCTATGGGTGGAGCATACATCTCCTGGGAGCATTGTGGAGCTCTATTACACACCTGCTCCTGCACCTGGGAACACGCAATCAACCTGCTGATCCAGCCCACCAACAGAGGGAAGCTATAACCGAGACCACTGTACCAATTCCTCAACCAAGGACAACATCCGAAGACAATTCACCAGCAGCCTCAGGTCAGGCAAAAGTAGAGTAAAGTTTAGATACACAGATGTCATAAGCAGAATTAAGTAAAAGATTAGCCGATGCCTATCCGTAGAAAGAATTTCTTAAAAAATCACGGTCTGTTAGTATGTCACTTTCGTTCGTCCTTCTGACATTTCGCTCACATCATTACATCTTTAAATCATTAAGCATAGAATATACGTAGAATTCTAAGTAGAACTAAATCATTTCAAAATCGCCCTCTAGCAGGGACTTTCCGCATCACGGAAACTTTTGTCCGGAATTTATCTTACGAAAATTCTATTTTAAGGGGGATGGTGTGACGGCCAGCCGTTACCGACACCATTTCCGACCCGCCTTTAACCATAAGAACTAATGTAGCCGGCTAGTATCTTGAAGGCACTCCTAGAGGTCGCCTAAGTGGACGAGCGACGGAACTTCTCCCTCACTCGTTCACATTCACATTCACCTAGTTTAAGCCATAGTAACATAAGATCGAGTTATAAGTCTATATACATATATATCTTTGCGTCTATGCCCATCGACCGCTAGAGCATTAGTTCTAAGTAAAAGCGCACGCGGCGCTCCAAGTGGACTGCGCTCCACCACCAACGCGTCTGCGTCGAGCGCCGAGCCCCACTCTAAGGGCCGTACCCCTTCCTTAGCGGCGGGCCCTAGTAATTAGATTTAAGGCCGGGTCGAACCGAAAATCAGTGCATTATGCATTATACTAAAATCAGTGCTATTATACTTGACAAGCAGGTCGTTACAATAGTCTACTTAATTCCTTCCTGAAGATAAGTTAAGTCGTCTTGAAGACAAGCAGATACATCATATTGAAGAACAGTCTACTAAAATCCTTTGTTCGAAATCTATAGTGAAAGCTCAGATCAGTTCTATCCAATCAAATCTCAAATTCATAAATCTAAATCATAAACTCAAAAGCTTAAATCATTTACCAAAAGAACCAGTGCTGAAGCAACAACTGAAGACTCGACAAAAACCTACTCACGGTAAGCAAACTGACTTGCCGGTTTGACACTCACCTAACATTACATTAACTATTAAGGTAGAATCTAGTTCCTTTAATTGTTCAAGCGTATAATCAACATTGTAAGAATCATATAGTCAAAGTCAATATATAGACCTTTGTCATACAAATCACTTTCGTTCATTCAATCCTTGCGTTTCTTAAAAGTAAATTAAGCCTTCCACAACGCTCTACGTCTAAGTACCTCCTCATCACATATATCCAGGCAGTCAACGAGAGGACCACAGCTCGACGACATAAATGCCTACAAACCCCATAATAACCCTCACTTTATACAGTCCATTTACCCGCCAACAAGAGGACGATTTGCTTGACGGCATACACATGCACCTCTAGACCAAAAACCAACGCTATCCCGAATACCTAGACAAAAGAGAGCCGGCAGGAAGAATCAATTACGTAAACTCCTCAGGAACTTCTACGCGATTCCTTCAGAAACTAACAGGCCTCTGCCGCCAACCCCGAAACCGCGTACAGTCGAGTGTCGTGTCGTTAGACCCAATATACGAGAAATACAGACTTCCGTAAGCAACGGAAAAGAAGTACAGCCTTCGGTAAACGGTGTAAGAAGAGTAAAGAACGCGTTAGCTATAAAATCATCTGCGAGTTCGGTAAAAACGGGTAAATCCTCGAAGTGGGAACTTATCCCGCTCAATTTAAAAGCACCGATATATCCCGCGACCGTGCCGAGATCCGATCCGCGTTTCGAGACATACATTCGGAAGAGGCGCGAACGCCTCTATCCGGAACTCATCGTGCTCGACCAATAAGCGCACCGCCGCGATCCCCAAGCCGTTGAGGTTGCACTCGGTGGCCTCTCGACTAAAGGAGGAATTAAAAGTCGCTTCCTGACTGCAGCGTTTCGTGAAAATTCTCCTTTCCGCGAAATCGTCGATCGGGACGAGACAATTATATTCTTTGATTTCATCTGTGTTGTGACGTCACACCTCATCTACCGTAGTACTGTACAAACCGAAAACATAACCTCACGCGAACAATTGGGGACCTGTACGGGTCTTACGGAGGCATACGAATCCTATTAGTCCTGCATATAACTAAACGCGATATTAACTTCTAATTTAACTTTCCGTTTAGCTTATACAAATAACCTAGAAAGTCCCACTCTTCCAGGAAGGGATTAGAATCCTTGCAATGTTAATCTTCAGTTAGATTACCGTTATTTATTGTAACTAGATAACAAAATTATTCAAGCGTTACGCCCGGTCGCACGGCAGACCGCTCGCGGATTCTCATCGACCGTCTTGACAGAACAAAGTCGTGAAAAAGCCTCGCCCGGACGTAACAGTGATACCTTTCTCGCGGTTCTTCGCTCTCCCTTTCGAGATCACACGTCACCGGTTAAAAGGGGGATTGAGGGGGTTCGGACTACCTTCCTCGAGCCTCGGCCGGTTTTTCAGGGCTGCACCTCTCGGAAAGTATGGGGGTGAGGGCGATTACTCAGGCCTTAACTGATTTTTCACAGCTGCACCCTGGGCTCTCTGTCTCGACGTGAATACCTGCAAAGGCCTTAACTGATTTTTCACAGAAGCACCCCTTGCAGATTTGAGGTTAGAGGATGTTGTGTTTTCTTTTGGCTCGTTGGCTCCCTTGAGCGGTTAAGGGAAACCTTGTTCGTAGGATTCGAGTTTCTAGGAGATCAAATAACGAGATGTCACAGAAGTATGGAAAACAATTAAATAAACTATATTGAATAAAATAAATAGAAACAAAGCAGTTAAATATAACAAACACAACGATAATTCGACTGCTATTGGCAATAACGTTAATAAACTACGACGCGAATAAATATACAGAACACGAATTATGACTAGAAATGTATGTACTTTGGATTTGAAGGATGAGCTAATTGAGAATTTAACCTACACACCGAAGTGTGGCAGAACGACTAGAACTAAAACTGCTCGGAATATGCACAAGTTATTCCTTACTAGAAACACGGTCAGCGAAAACACACTCTTTTCTGTAGCTACCGGACTCTGATTTTATGACTAAAGACGCGCGGAACACGCTCAAGTTGTTCCTTGTAAATGAGATCAAACTGCGATAAAGATACTCTAGTGATCCTGGAATCACTCTTTTCTCTAAGTATAAAACGCTCGGGAATTTCGTACGCAGACCCATGCACGGTCTTTTTCTGTAGCAGTCTGAACTCGTGAGGCTTGGCGGACGCCTCTTTTATACGATAAGACCTTAGGCAAGGGGTCCTGAGATGAGAAGAAGTAATTCCTTGCGGTGGAGCGCATTTTCGGTGGGGTAACGCGTCCCAACCGTCGCTATGCACGCGCCGTGCACGTGATCGCGAGTGGCCACTGCGCTTTGTTCGGGTCTCTACGTCACTAGACCGAGCGCGTCGCTAGATCGGGCGCGTCACTACATTGGGCGTGTCACTACACTCCTCGATGCGTGCTGACGTCACAGCAGGCAGGCAGGCACGACGTCATGGCCCGCAGCGCTAGTCGGCGGCGCTCAGCGGCGCTCGGCGGCGCGGTACGTCACAGTATATCCGCAGTGTGGATTAACAAGCCGCAATGCACCGGATGGCACTTCATTTCATGCATTTCCCGTGAAAAACCATGATCGATTTATAACGTGGATAGTTAACTGCGGTTTAGATGATTGGGTGAAAATGTCTGACGCAGAAATGAAATGTAAATACATCTATAGTCGACATTTTGCAAAAGAGAATTTTCACGTGAGTAGTCGAATGCGCAGTGCTGCAGTTCCTCCACTGCCACATATAGATACCGACAAAAGCGATCATAACGTGAGTTTGGAGATCGACGCCATTTCAACAACAATAGAACGAAATGAATTAGAACAACGACTGCGGGAAACCCAACTGCTATTAGATGTAGAAAAGAACAAAGTAACTAGTCTCCGCTTACAATACCCTGCGAAGTGTAGAGCATTGACTAGGCTGCAGGATAAAATTTCGTTAGGGAGCATCGACGATAAATGCTTAAAAAAAGCAGTTTGTAAAAAATTGTCGGGTTTTGTGTTAACATTTGTATTAATGTTATTATTTCCGTTTAAAAAAGCTGCTTTTACACGAAAACAGCAGCAACTGTGTATGACATTGCAATAAACTTCGCCAGCTTTGTATGATAAAATGGGCAGTGTGCTGGGTTTTTATCTTCCATGCCCAACTACTATAACTCGGTGGTTTGGGAAAATTGATATTTGGCCTGGCATTGGTCCTAGCCTGTTTAACGCTTTAAAACTAAAAGCTACCCATATGACAGATATAGAACGCAACTGCGTTCTGTCGTTTGATAAAATGGCTGTAAAAAATGCTTAGATTTCCACCCAAAAAGACAAATTACAGAGGGCTTCGAACATTTAGGGTCTTTAGGAAGAAGTTTGTCCGTAGGGACTCACGTTCTTGTGTTTATGTTGCGGGGGGTAATCACTAATTGGAAACAACCGCTGGCTTTTTTTGTATCCAAATCAAGCATTAAGAGAAGCGAATTATCCATGATTTTAGATGAAATTTTGGATGCCGTGTATGAAACGGGTATCAAACTCAGAGCAGTTGTATCCGATCAGGGAGCTAGTAATCAAATCGTAGCAGACGAGAGAGTTTCAATTGAAACGCCATATTTTCACAGAAACGGACAAAAAATATATTTTTTGTTCGACTATTTACATTTATTTAAAAGCATGAGAAATAATTTATTAAACCATGATTTCTTAATTAATGGTATGAAAGTCTCATGGCAAAATGTTAAATTACTTTGTAATTTAGAAAATAACAAAAACACCAGAGCAGCTTGCAAATTATCTGACAAGCATGTTCAGCCTAATCTTTTTGATATGATGAAATGCAAGCTTGCTCTGCAGGTTTTTAGCAAAAGAGTTTCGTCAGCTTTGTGTACCGCGTCATTAACTGGTTGCATAAACAGAAGGACTGTACAGAACACCGCTATTTTTTTTTTTAAATTTTGCATAATTTGTTTGATAATTTAAATAGTAGATCTGCTACCGACCCCAATCCGCAGAGGTGCGCGATGTCGCAAATAAATAATACGGCTGAGCAAAATTTAAAAGCTAAATTAATTGAAATTAAAAACTGGTTTGTTATATCGGCAAATGGTTTAGAAACACCACCATGCTTTTTGGGGTTACAGCAATCTGTAAATGCCACCCTCCAGTTATACGCAGATTTAACCGAAGAAGGCATTACATTTTTGCTAACTTCTCGATTAAATACCAACTGCTTAGAAAATTTCTTCTCTGTCCTCCGCATACACGGTGGTACTTATAACCACAATCCTTCGGTAAAAGCGGTGCGTCTTGCCATTACAAAAAATATATTATTAAATCTAAACGGCACCTTAAAAAGAGGTAACTGTATGCCGGATTATGACGCACCACTAATACCAGGGGAGGATGTCATTCAGGGTGAACTAGCCGCGTCGCAACCTGATGTTTCATTGCATGCCGTTCAATACACTGATGATGACTATGTTAATGTAAATATGGAAATAGATGATTGTGCTGAAGTGCCATCATCAGTGTGTTCTTTAGAATCATGTGCGGTAGAGTTCTTTGCAGGGTATGTTGCAAACAAGAGTACTGATAAATCGAAATGTCGTAGATGTCACGACATATTTATTGATAAAGATGCAATCTTTTGTAGAGATGAGCAGATCCTGATATTCTTCCGCGCATACGCGGTTAAAGAAGATGTTGATTTTGGGCATCTTTGTGTCCCTACCAGAGAATTTTCCACCATATTTAAAGTTATAAATAAAATCTTTGACGAATGTTATCCAAAGTTACGCTGCGAAGCACTCATATTGGATAAGCTGTTTTCGATAGATTCACATTCTGTGGAACAGAAATATCCAAAATGGTTTAGCGAACATGAATGTGCCGTCCATCGGAAAGATATGGTTTATTTCGCTTTTAAAGTAAAAATCCATAAGGATACGCTACGGATCAGTCAACAACTTAGATTTCCGGCAAGCTCCTCAATACAATTGCAAAATTATCACATTTAAAACATGTTTAAATTTGTTACTTCTTTGCAATGGACCTGCTAGTATTTTTAAGAAATTTCCAAAATTGTTTGTACCCGACGATGGCGGGTGAGGAGGGGTTTTTTGTGAGAATGCCAGTCCATAAGGCGAGTCTCTCAGAACACGGTCCTACCTAGACCAGACATGCGCAACAGGATATTCCCCTCGTGGAGAAAAAAAAAAAAATTAACTGTGTTACGTCCTGCGTCCTCCAACCGCCGCAAATTTTTTGCTTTTCTAAATTATTCAAGAATAACTAATCAATCGTTTTCGCCGCAGTCTCCCGTTCGCTCAATAGATCTAAGATTTACTCTAATCTATTTTTAGGAATGTAGCACGGTTCTCATGGACCCCCGTTTAAGATAAGACACGTACAATTGAGTCCTGGGAAAGGCACCTGTCGCGCCGTTCCCAGGATATAACGCTGATGCAGTGTCAGCATGCGAATGCCGCTCAGCGGAGCACGGCGTCTATATAGGGCAGTAGGAGACCATTTTCGGACACTCTTGGTTACGGCAAATACCTGTACGCGCACTCTTGGTCACCACCGCACTCTTGGTCACGCCAAACACCTGTACGTGCTCTTTTGATTACGACAAGTGTTAGTATGCGCACTCTTGCCTACGACAGTCACTTGTGACTTATTCATCGATCCATTTACCTCAATTCACATCAGTTCGTGTAGTGCTCCGAACTGCACCGTTATCCACATATTAAGAATTCAAACGCGGGTGCGAAGTGTAACACCCGACTTAGCATTTACCTGCAGTATCTTTCAAGTGTAACGAACAGAATCAAATCAAGTCAAGTCGAGTCAATAGAATCAAGTTAAGTCCAAGCGAATAATCAACACGGTAGAATCAGTGCCATTGTTCCTGCACCTCGTCAGGCAACTTCAGGTTTGTGTAATCAAGCAGTCTTTGTAATTCGGACCATTCTAGGCAACCAGCGTGGTGAAGCCTCTGAAATTCGACTAATTATAAGTGGTACGCGTGATCAAGCTTCGTAATTCGGACCATTCTAGGCAACCAGCGTGGTGAAGCCTTCGAAATTCAACTAATTATAAGTAACCTGCGTGGTCGAGACCCTGCGTCTAGTCTCGATCTCCGATTCTCCGTTCGCGACAACGAAGTGGAGCCGTTCCACTCCAAATTGTAGGGTTCGATCAACTAATAAACAGCATGTACACAATCTCGTGAATCACCTACCGCACACCCATCCTCACAACGCGACACGTACACCCGCGTAAAACCTGGTTATCGGAGTGTTCTCTGAGTGTAATTAGACGGGGGATATCACCCCTTTTCTTTCCCGCGATAACCTGGGGCACCGAAACCGCCGGGCGCATAAATCGAGTGGTCCTAGCTGCCGCCATCAAGCCTGTGCCTGAGTCGCCTTGCGGGCAATATCCCGTTGGCACCGTCGAACCTCCGAGTTCCGGTGATCCCTCTGCGAATCTTTCGTTGCGACCTCAGCTCACAGGTTTCGTTAGCCCGCGGCGGGCCCCCTCGCTACAATCGTGGCTCCTCAACCACTTTCGGCACACCACGGTTCGGGCCCGAGGTCAGTGGTCATTTCCACGGATCGTAACTATTCTCCCACTCAAACCCATAACCAGAGAGAACCCCGACGTCGCCAGCCACGTAAGGATTATAGAGGAACTCGGCGGGGCGGAGTAAAACACTGGGCACGTCGCGAAGCTGCTCTCTTGTACCGGTCGCAGCTATATCGACAAACCGCGAGCGAATCCGCGAATTCCATTCCGCCTACCTACCCGCACCCCGGACAACACGCGCAACCGGTCTGGACCTCTCCAAAACATCCTTGTCCGTTCGAACTACCCCTAGGGCAAGGTCACGGTCTACTTCGAGCCTCTAGATCCGGAAATCGTACCGTCTACCGCCGTGATAACCGAGATTCGCGAAGATTCGGACGTAGAAATCATAGATTAAGTAACCCGCACGGACGCGACGAAAATCCTTAGGTTGGTGTAATTCCGAATTACCAGCGACACTCACACTTTCTGTGCCGTAACCAGTCGGACGCGAGGAAAGCCCTTAGGTTGGTGTAATTCCGAGTCACCAGCGACGCTCACATCTTTTGTGCCGTAACCAGTCGGACGCGAGGAAAATCCTTAGGTTGGTGTAATTCCGAGTCACCAGCGACGCAACCACTTTTAGAGCCGTAATCGTTCGGACGCGAGAATACACGTAGGTTTACCGTCGAATCTAGGACACCGAGTATATTTAGGCTCGTGCGACGTCTCAGCGAGCCGCTCCGCTGACACGTCAAATCTCTTATCGGGCCGGTCACTTCGTCTGCCTTCCAATCCCCGGTATACCCGGTGTACGCAGGGTGCCGAAAAACGGAGGACGTAACACCCTATAACTACCTTTCTGATGAAGATAGAGGGTTGAAACTTGGCATAGAGCGTTTTCTTTCATCCCCTATCGAATGACGCCTTGCGAGATAAATTTGGTACAAGTGCATTTTTGACAATTTCAGCCAGCTCAACGCTCAACCGAAAGGTAAATTCTGTACCGCTGTCGCATGCCGAATGACGCACGTGTGTGCGATCGTGGTGGAAAAAAGACGGAGCATAATTCTGTACTTCTTTCTATTGGGTGCGCGCGCAGCGTCGACGTCATAACGACGCTTCGTTGGTGGAAAGGAGACGGAGCATAGATCTGTCTTTCTTTCGGATCGTTGTGACGTCACGGTACGCAAGCCTTGGTCGAAAGGAGACGGGGAGCATAGCACCTTCCTTGTCTCCGTACCGTACGGACAATTGCCGTACCGCGGCATACACATCGCACACAGACGTGCCACGCACACACATTGCTTCTATCCCCACTCTCGTCAGCACATTTGGTGTTTTATGCCAAATCTTCTATCACTGATCGCACGTACCATTGCTTTCTTTCAGCCGGAAGGCAAATCAGGCACCACCGGGTTGAGTGGTGGTACGTGCGATGCCTTATGCGCAATGATACGTGCGATGCCTTATTCGAAATCTGGCACCACTGCCACCGGTCTGTGTGCGGGGAACAAAGACGCGACGCCGCGACTGCATGTCGAACAAAGACGCAACGCGCGATGTTAGTTGCGATGTGGAAAGGAGACGGAGCATATTTCTGTTCTTCTTATGTGTCGTCACGATACATGACGTCACACGACGTTGGTGGAAGGAAAACGCAGCACATTCCGTCCTTCTCTTCAAGCCGAGCGCGATTCAGCGAGAAACGGCGCGCGCAGCTCTCACGGACAAGCCACGCATACTTTTCCGTATCCCCACTCCCGCGAGCACCAATGGTGCAAAAGAGCCAGATCTGGCCACACTGGCGTGAGGAGCAGCAAAAAACCAAGTTACAGGTTAAGCAATGAGTTCTCTTAAATCGTCAGTATCGAGAAGACCAATGTCGGCATTATCGGTCCGAGAGAAACGTAACATTAGAAAAGAAATTTTAGACAATTTAGCAAGTTTACCTTTGTCTTCTCCTGAATCATCTGTTCGCGAGCTAAACGATACTGTGCATGTACAACATGTGCTTTCAACATCCAATAGTAACCATGACCCAAACATTTCCCATGACACTATGTCAATAGTTTCGAATAGTAGTAATTCTCCATCTTATTCTTCTTCTTGTTTTTCTCGTCCTGGAAGTTCTTTTCAAAATGATTTAGCCTTGTACTGTGTAGATAACAATCTCACTCATGTACAAGGCAATAACTTACTTGCCCTTCTCAGAAGTCATGAGTGCTTCACGAACATTCCGAAGGACATCAGAACTATTTTGAATACTCCGCGAACTCCTATTCCAACACATGTTGTCGAACCTGGAGAGTACATTCATTTCAATGTTCAAACTGAAACTGTTAAGTATGTGGATACCCTTCCGTCCATTTTAACCCATATTAAAGCATTAGAACTAGATTTTCAGATAGATGGATGTGCGTTGGATAAACCAGGGACTATCCATCTGTGGCCAATTCAAATTAGAATCAGCAACATTTTAAACACGTACCCAATAGTTGTGGGTATCTATAAGGGCCCACAGAAGTCATCGGATCCAAACAATTTCCTTCAAATGTTTGTATCCGATTTAAATGAAATTATTTGTAACGGTGGCGTAGATTTTCACGGTGTCCGGGTGCCAATAAAAATAAGATGTTTAATAGCTGATGCTCCCGCAAGAGGTTTTATCTTAAACCACCGAGGCCATATGTCTAATTGTCCCTGCTCCAAATGTAAAGTCTCCGGTATTCACAATGACCGGAGACATATCTTCACCGGAACAAACCATCCAGTTTGAACTGATATAGAATATTCTCTGTGTATGGACGAGGACCATCACAAAGAAGGTGCAAGCCCCTTATCAGCACTTTCTTTTGGGATGGTTTCGCAAGTTCCATTTGAATATATGCACCTTGTTTGTTTGGGGGTTGTGAAATAATTGCTGGTGACATGGGTAAGTGGCAAGTACTCGCGCCGTTCCAAGCTTTCCCAAGCTGAAATTTCTCAAATATCTGATAGACTGGTTAGTCTCGGACAGTATACGCCTTCAGATTTCCAAAGGCGTCCCGGGTCACTAAATAGATTTTTAATCTATAAAGCCACAGAATTTCGCAAATTTTTCTTATACAGGGGGCCAGTTGTGACATATGGCATTTTAGACAAAGACATTTACACTCATTTTTTATTTTTACATGCGGCAATTCGTATTTTAGTGTCTCAATCTCTGCCAACACGATACTTGAACGTAGCAAAGGTCGCATTGGATAAGTTTGTCGTTTTTTGTGAAGAAATGTACGGCTTAAATTTCTATAGTTACAACGTGCACGGACTGCTTCACTTGACCAATGACGTCAGACGTCCTTGGTCCTTTGGATTCATTTTCAGCCTTTCCTTATGAAAGCAACATGCGAATTTTTTCGAAATTTTGGAGGAAGCCAAGGCTACCTCTGCAACAGTATTATAACCTAATGGCAGAAATTCAAGTATCGCGAAAAGTTAAAATTACAACAAATCAGGCCTCTACGGAAGCACCCATGCCTACTGGCCACGGCACTGACGGTCGTCTCCAGTATCGGAAAATAAAAATTAATAATAGTTTATTCAGCACCAATTTGCGCGACAATTGTTGTTTGTTACGCTATGGTGCCATATGTATTATTTCCTCTATTACCGGAAGAAATGGTACATATGAATTTTCGGTTAAACAGTTTCTGGAGGTGATTGATTTCTACGACATTGGTGTTCATCCTTCCGAATTACATTTTTATAAACGCCGCAATTTGATATCCGAATTTATTATTAATCCAGACAATATTTGTGCAAAGTGTTTTAGGATGCCGCTGCCGAAGGTCCACGGAGAAGAAGAAGAAGAAGAAAGAAGGGAATTCGCAGTGGCTGCAATGATGCATTCCGAGAACATGTAAGATAAATATTTGTTTGAGGCATGTTGTGTACTATCTCTATCTCTCTCCTCCCCCCTTCTCCTTCTCCCTCTCTCTCTCTCTCTCTCTCTCTCTCTCTCTCTCTCTCTCTCTGCATCTCTATTGATATGCTCCTTCTTTTATAGGCAACAATAAATTGTGCAAATATACCACTGCCTTTGAGGAAAAACCTGAAGAGAAAAGAGAATTCCCAGTGACTGTTACACAGTATGCCGAAAACATGTAAGATAGATGTTTATTTGACACATGTTTTAACGCTGTATTTCCCTCTCTCTGTCTGCAGATCTTCTAATGTCTTCTTTTTTTTCAGGCTACATTAAGTAAGATGCAAATATTTGCACATGACAAATGATGTAAATGAAAATGGAGATGCGTGATAATCTCAAAATCAAACTGATGTCATATGTAAATACTCAAACAACAAAAAAAAGTACTTACAAACATTTCACGGTCCAACACCATGACGTTTATTTAAAAAAAAGATGATGTGGATGATGCGAGTGGAGGAATATAAAAGGCCGACATTTTTTAAGGTAACCATTTTTTATTCTTTTGTACTTGAACTTAATAATTGTCCCATCAAGTTGCATATTAGTGTTCTAATACATATTACATGTATATTTTTCATGGCCTACACCGGAGAGGAAAACAAGGAGCAGAACACCATAGGCATCACACACACGTACAGCGCCAGAGTCAATAAAATAAGATGCATATAAGAAGAAAGAATCAAATATAATTCTACAAGATTTCATAACTATTATTGTATTCTACAAAAACTTCTACATGAAGATCTAAATAATCAATAAATATATATATTATGACAAAAATATTTATTACAGTATTTATATTTAAAGGCTTAAATAAAATAATAATATGAGCGCGTCCATTTAAAAATGAAATGGCTAATAGCAGGTCTGCAGTGGTTTTGGTGCCAATTTGCCAACACTGTAGCATCCGACATTAGATTATTTCATTGCGTAATTTGTAAAAAAGAATTCTCCTGTAACACGCGCATTTCCAGACACGTGAATTCTGTGTGTCACATAAATAATGTAAAGAAAATGTCTGTAACTGTAGCAAATAGCGACGATGAAGTATCGAAGCAACATTCTGCTGTGGAACGGACATTTCGGAAACAATGGTTAGATTTGAAAAAATTCCAACCGTGGTTACGGGAAATATCAGATCAGCAAACATTGTGTTTCTGTTTTTTTTTGTAACAAGGTGATAACGGCTGAATTAAGTCACATTTATCGTCCCGCAGAATCCGCGCTTCATATACGAAACGAAAGATGTATACAAACGTAAGAAACAGAGCAACAAGATGATTTCATGGACGAATCGGAATTGTCATTAGATGCGCGTCGTAAAGCAGCGGAAATTCACTACGCTGTTCTTATCCCCGAACTTGGCATTCCGTTTACGTCAGCAGCAAAATTGTTAGCATTTTTTTTTAAAATTGGGAACGGTTGGAAATCATGAGTATGAGTGAGACGAAATGCACTCAAATAATTGCAAACGTCTTGTGTCCGGTTGAAACGGAACGTGTTTTGACCAATCTACAAAATACAAAGTTTAGTATTTTTATTGATGAAACGTCAGACATTACTAATACGAAATGGATGACGTTTCATGTTCGGTAGATCGATCCGGAAACATTGAAAATTCTATCGCAGTTAGTCAAACTAATCGATCTTGATGCAAGAAATTGTGGTGCTGAAATGATATTTGACACATTTTCTGGCAGGAAATGTACCGTTTACGGATTCCGTTTATGAATATTGTTGCTTTGTTATGCGTACTGCGCGTGTCATGACGGGTAAACATTTATCATTTCGAACAAAGTTAGAGGAAGTGTGTGGACGTGTATTAACACTGACATGTCCATGCCATTCTGTAGCGTTAGCCGCAAATGCAGCATCCAGAACGATTCCTAACAAATGCGAAAACTTTGTAACACAAATTTCAAATTCTATAAACTGTAGCCCCAAGCGATCAGCTATTTTTACTGATTATTGCGAGGACACTAATCTGAAAATTTTTAAATTGAAACACGATGGCTTGCCCGCCAATTATGCATCAGTAGAATTCTGGATTCATGGGATAGTATTGACAAGTTTTTAAAACAATTATTCACGAAAAAGCTGCACAATTTGTAGCCGTGATGCAGAATCGTTATGTTAAAGTATACTTATTTTTTCATAGATATATTTTACATTTTTTTAACTCTTTTACGCTATTTTTCCAAGCTCTGGAAACTAGAATTCATTTATTACAGCGTAAATCAATACATTTATTACAAATTGTATGTAAAAACTTTTTAAAACCAGAGCTTTTAATACATTGTAACAGTAACGTAGATTTTTCGGAAAAAGAAAATCAAAAATCTTTACAGGAAATCGCATTGGGCATTGACTGTGATGATTATCTTAACAAATTAATAGTAGAGGGGCACACCGATATAGTTGAAAATATTCGAGAGAATTGTTTGCAATTTTATGTATGTACCCCTCAAGAAATTTGTAAAAGATTACCAATCAATGATCAATTTTTATGTAAATTTATTTTTATGTAAATTACAAGTTTTTGAACCCGCCACAGTTTTGCGCGATATTGACAGAGAAACTTCATTTCATGATGTTTGTTTTATCGCTGAAACTCTTGGCGGATTTGATACATTTTCTTTACAACAAGAATGGTTTGCTTTATATCACGATTTTACAGAAACACAAATTGATCATTTGTCATTAAGGGAATTTGACGAAATGTGGGAAAACATCCTACAACGTAGTCGTCAATATCCCAATTTGAAATCTCTTGTCAATGCTGTTCGATCGTTACCCAACTTTAATGCTGATTCAGAAAGAGTCTTTTCCTACTTACCAGACTTGAAAACGAAAAAAATAAATAAACTGTCGTCCGTGAATATCAATGCTGCTTGTGTCCTTAAATCAGCATTCAAAGCGAGAGGGGAAACAGCAATAACTATGACGGTTAATGACGAGCATTTGACTCGCATGGCACCTCATATATTATATTCAGCATATCCAAATAAAAAAAAACCTAGACAACATGTAGTACATGTTGATGAAATGGTTGGTCCCTCCTCGTCTAATGTTATTCAATAAGTACATAAACAGTAACGTTTAATTTATGTTATGAATGTGCAGACATAAAGAACGTATGTGTGAATAATCGGTTTGGCATATCTTTTGTCAGATTCCACAAATCGGTCTGGCATATCTTTTGTCAGATTCCACAAATGGCATAATGGGCATAATATGTGTGTATAGGAGTGGGAAACTTTGGCGGTTAGGTCGCTAAATTCACTGGGTACAGCTCGAGTTGAATTGCACAAACCACTTTGTTTTATTCGATTGCCCGTAACACTTATATACAGTCAAAATTACTTGACGCATTAACAAAAGAAGACACGCGTAGGGAAGGCAGCCAGAATGGAAGGAAGGGCACCTATGATCCTAACGATCACGATTTCAATCCGGATTAGGAAAAGCGGAGGAGCAGTGATAGAAGAACCGCGTAACTGCGCACGATGGGATTCGCCGCCGCGCCTCGAGCAGGAAGGCCACGAGGAAGGCAATCGCAAGATTGCCCGCGCCAATCAAAAGCAAGAAAAGGCGTCACGTGGGTTACACGTACGCACCAACACCTTCGTGTTGACCTGGATCGGGATTTCCGAGAAATCAAAAGAAAAATAAATTCGGAGAAATGAGGCGGTCGGGAAGCAGCCCTGGCTGCAGCAAAACAAATTAACAAGGAGGCAAATCTCCGAACGGAGCAGTGTCTATCCCCAACAATGTGGTATAATAGGGCTACAAGCGACGGTTCACGTTAAAAAAAACCGAACGCGCTAGTCGTGGCACCTCATGGGTGGCGTGGAGGACCACGCAAAACTTTGTGAGATTTGAGGAAAGTAAAACGATTTAATATTAAACCGTACTCAGATTATATAAAAACAAAGTATATACGCATTTGCATTGTTCAGGTTGCACTTCTTAATAGAGTGAAGTCTCGCAGAAGATAAACATTACGATACCATTGTACCCTTTGCTCTATAATTATTTTTCTGGTACCTACCATTTCCAGGAAACAAAGCTGGCTAGTAACATCGGCGAACACCCTGTATACATACATTCAAAAGTAATATTTTAAATGGTAGATTAATAATCTATAAATAAAATTGGATCTTTTTGCAGTCAAAAACAATTTAGAAAAATACTAACACCGATTCATCGAATACTCGTCAATAACAGATTGATCAGTATTATCGAACACGAACGCGTCGACGAGCGACGAGTCAATCCCAAACTCTCCTCGATTCACTTTTCTCTGGATCGCACTCTGCTCAAGGCGGTGGTGCCCGATTTGCCTTCCGGCTGAAAGAACGCAATGGTACGTGCGATGCCTTATGCGAAATCTGGCACCACTGCCTGAAGCTTATACCGGCCTGTGTGCGGAACGAAGACGCGACACCGCGACTGCATGCCGAACAAAGACGCAACGCGCTATGTTGGTTGAAAGGGGACGGAGCATAGTTCTGTCCTTCTTATGTATCGTCACGATACGTGACGTCACACGACGTTGGTGGACGACAGACACAGCATAGTTCCGTTCTTCGGTCCACGCCGAACGCGATTCGGCGAGAAACGGCGCGCGCAACTCTCACGGACAAGGCACGCACACTAGCGCGTATCCCCACTCCGACGAGCACCAATGGTGCAAACGGGAAAAATCTGAGACCACTGGTTTCAACACATCCTGTTAAAATCTGAATGTGAAAAAGAGAATATCCGACTTGGGTGGGCCAGGATTCGAACCCGGGTCATCGATTGCTGGTCGGTTTCTCTATCCCCTATGCCAGTGCGGTCCAAGAAAGTGCCCCGGGGCATTGTCGGTTCCCCCACCGAGCTACTGTTGCCCTGGAAACGACGGACGTTCAGTGTGTGTCAGTGTGGCCAGAAGTGGTGCCGGGCACCATCGGTGACCGCGGGGGTGGGGATACGCGCAAGTGTGCGTGCCCTGTCTGCGAGTCCTGTGCAGGGGGACTGTGCTCCCACCAAAAACGTGGTCCTTTATCCCCTCCCCATTAATCCCGGAGTAGTTCCTCTAAGTTCGGGTTCTCGTGCGATGGCGCTACAGTGCTCGATGCTGATTGGTTGTGAACTTTGAAAGTAGAGTTAGTGTTAAGATATGAAGTGCTCGCGTAGATGTTGGGCGAGTGGATAGTGGACGGGTGAGTGGCAAGTAAGCGCAGGCGAATTGAAGTTATAAAAAACACGATAGACTATTTATTTAACACACTAGATAACAGTTATTTACACACTGAGTGAACCCGTGTTGAGTTGCACCGTACGAAGTAATGAGTAGAAAAGAGAATTGAAGTGAAACCGTCTTATTTGAGAACCGTGTGAGGTAGTACAAGAAGTGGTGACGTCCGCACGATACAATGGTTGCGAGGTGAGTGAGAATAAAAGGCGGGCGCCGGAAGCGCACCGGCTCGTCACGTGAGTTCTCGACAGTAATCGATTGGATCTGTATTGATCGCTGATAGGTGGACAAGTTATCGATTCGAGATCTCGCATGAGTGATGAGCGTGAAGTGAGGTGAAGTTAGTCGGCAATATAGATTTCTCTGACAGTTAGGAATCGGCGGCAACCAGCGGCTACAATTTTTAATATTGTAAATGAGCGATTGAGAAACAACGTGTTTTTGTTATTAACCATAACGAATAACCTTTATATTATACTGCATTATCTTTATATTATATTATTTAAGTTATTTATAGCGTAATTTTTATTTATAAGTTTTATATATTAGTGTTAATATAGGTAGTGGTAAGCCAGATAGGATCCACCACTGTGTTTTACCATTTTATAGGTAAGTACATAAAAACTCCAAACGACCTAATAAATACCAGACTTTCAACCCTCTAACTACTACAGTAAAATACTACTTTTAATTGCAGATATGAATTCTGAGTGCTGTGTCCTTGGGTGCCCATCGCGTAGAGACGTTGTGCCAGGACACAAATTCCCAACGAATCCCATACGACGGGATTTATGGAAGGATGCATTGTATTCACCCAAATTAGAAGGGATAACAAACGAGCAGCTGCGACGAAAATTTGTGTGTTATCGTCATTTTAAAGATGACGATTACATGAAGGGATCGCAGATTCGCAAGCTGAGGCATAATGCTATACCATCTGTAGCATTACCAGCAATTAATGGAGCGAATACTGCTGGGTATGCAGATATTCCAGAGAGAATTGAGGTTTGTGGTCAAATTTTATGGCAGATATGCATATGGGTGGTGTCTTGTATTTTTATTTGGTACATAATTTGTTTTATTTTGCACAAACAGTTACCAGACATCTCACCAGCATACAACGCTGGTAACACTGCATGTGAAGAAAATACTGCTGCATACACCGCTACTATGGAAGCAATTGAGGTTTGTGGTCTAAACTTATAGCAGAAACGCATGTTAAATATCTTGAATTTAAATTTAGCATATAATTTGTTTCATTTTGCACAAATAGATAGCAGACATCCCACATGCAAGCAGCTCAAGCAATGTTGAAGGTGAAATGCCACCTCCAACAAAGAAATGCCGATTGTTATTGCCAAGACCAGGACCGCCATCCAAACATGACGCTGCAAGAGGCACATCTATAGAGAACTGCCAAGTTACTGCGTAGAAAACAAGCTTATGCCTCAAAGAAGCTGTCACAAACCAGAGACAGACTGAGAGCGGCGGAGAAGCTGTTCCACAGCAAGGCAATGGAATCACTACTGTCCAATCTGAGTGCAACCCACATCACATTTCTCCGTATGCAACTTAATGCATCCAAATATGCACCAAAGGTAGGTTTAGAAAATG
This sequence comes from Priocnemis perturbator, assembly GCA_963942575.1. NCBI lineage: Eukaryota > Metazoa > Arthropoda > Insecta > Hymenoptera > Pompilidae > Priocnemis > Priocnemis perturbator. The sequence goes on along the minus strand of OZ012654.1, from coordinate 10,713,514 downwards.
TGCACAGTTTGTCATTAAAGTAAAAATATATAAATAGCTCCTTGGAAGGCAACCCAAATAATTATATGTATATATGAATATACAACAATTTTTATATATATTTTTTTTTATAATTCTTGATAATTGTATACTGTATGGACAATAAATATACTATATGTTTATACTTTATATATATTTTTGTCTAAATTATCTATTTTTGTGCGACTCTGTGTGCGATGCGCGCAGCTTAGGCCCAATTAGGTACTTAGCTTCGCACACGCGCACGCACACCAGAACGGGTACGACTCCCATTCGTAGCAAAACTAGTTTAAGTAACAATTCGCCTAGCATTTGTCAGCTAGTAGTCTGTAAGTAGTATTTTATATATTTGCTTTCCCCAAATTATAATTTCATTCATTTTCAATTCATTTCATTGTACATATTTTTATCTTTACAATATATTCAAGTTAACTCTAGTAATTATGCTACTCAGTACCAAATTCTTTTCCTTCCATATTAATCTTAAATTCGTGACAAATTAGAGAATCCACAGATTCTCCACAACCGCTCGAGGAGAATCAATTACGAGTCATTTTTCCCTTAAACATATACCCTACGTTCTTGAACAGGCCACCCGACGTATTCCCGTCGTGGCGTTCTGTACAGAACTCCCTTCTATACCCAGTGTTCTTGAATTGGCCACCCGACGTATTCCCGTCGCGGCGTCTAATACAGAACATTACCTTTCCGAAACCCTACGTTCTTGAACAGGCCACCCCACGTATTCCCGTCGTGGCGTTCTGTACAGAACTCCTTTCTATACCCAGTGTTCTAGAATTGGCCACCCGACGTATTCCCGTCGCGGCGTCTAATACAGAATACTATTTCACCCTCCGAATGTAGGCCACCCGACGTATTCCTGTCGCGGCGCATACACTCTTGAGGTCCTTTTCCTTGAACAGCAAAACACACGACGTTTCGCGTCGTGTCGGACGCTGACAAGGAATCCTACCAATTGACGGCACCCCTTCCGGGTACCGAACACCAATCAAGCAAACCCATATTCGGCGTGTGCCTCAAAACACTCGCTGCGTACCTTGGCTCGTAACAAGTGATAGGACAAAATGCATCAGAAGGAAATTGCTTTATTTCGAGGGGGACATAATCTAATTTTGTATATCCGACGGTATAACGAGCCATTTCATAAACTTCTTCATATTGTTCGGAAAAAAAAGCTAAGTTCATGTTACGTCCTACGTCCTCCACCCGCGTTTTCAACGACTATATTCTCGCAACGAGCTTGCCGCACCGCGTACCTCCTTAATTAGCCGTAAGTCGCGCAAAACCGAAACAATAGCCGGCGCACCATGCCACCGAAATTCCTTCACGTAACGCTGACTCCCATCCGGGACGTAATCCGCGCCACGCGAAAGAATTACATAACGACCGCGCACAATAGTAATGTAAGTAGAAACGTAAGAATGCTGACATCGAGTCAGCATAGGCTAACCCCAACGATCGACTAGCGATCCGCGGCAATACATAATTCTGAGAACGCAAACTCCAAAACGGAAGCTAGGGTGCCAGTTCCGCGAAGGACCTGGCGACCCTCAGCAAAACCCACTACTTAAATAGAGCCACAAAGCAAGCGATCAATTCAATTACGATTCTCCGTTCCATAGTCAACGTCACGCTCGAGTCGGACGTCAGTTTACTTTCGTCAACTTACTTTCGTCAACTCGTTCTTTTAAGTTATCAGGCTCACGACAGTTAAGCGTTAGTTTAGTAACACGGTTGTGAACCTCAAGAAAGTGTATCGACAGAAAATACAACTCCACTTCAACCAAGGTAATTGTCGCAACTATCAATCTTCTGCCCCACAACCACCTCCTTGGAACCATCTGACATTCCTCTGAGACCTCCTAACCAAACGACCATCGCGACTTCATCAAATCTCCGCGATAACTCACTCAGATATCGGTACACTCTTTACTCGGCAGCTTCGGCTACATACCTAGTCCTTCCCAGGGATCCCCGCGATCTGCGAGCTACCAGCGAGCGTTGATGCCCCCGGGCTCCCTTGCGGCAGCTCCCGCACCGCACCAGACGCGAGCCCTCTGATAGGGGCAACTAGCAGCGAGGTAACCTGGTAGCTTCTGGCTTCCTGCACCCCGCGCTTACTGCCCCGGTCGACCGCCCTCTCGGTTATGGGAAAACCCCTGGGTAAGTGAATAGGAACCAGCCGAAACCTCCGTAGTTACGTGGTTCACGAACCACCATTAAAGAACAACAACCGCATAGGACCCCGCCGGAAGTTCCGCCGGAACGCACGCCGGAAGAGCCCCCGTGCCGGACGACGAGTCCAGGCCCGAAGGGAACGACCCAGACCCCGGGAGCATTTGGCCACCCAGTTTGAAGCCGAGGTCTCAGCTCCTCTGACCAACCCCTCTCCCTCCTGCGGCCCCAGCGAGGCCCGTCCTTCCTCCACCGACCACAACTATTCGCCTGTCCTCACCCCCGAACCTAATCCCCCCCCCCCCCCCGAACCAGTCCCCGCACAATCTTTCGCGGACCCCTACATATTCGACGACGAACTCAGCAGGCACTATTTGTGCCCGTCTGCCGCATATTTGCGAGATCTAGTTGAGGGAGTCCCGTCCACGGTTACGGTGACAGAACTCCACGAGGACTCGGATATCGAGGTATTGAACTGAAGTGTAACGGTGATACCGCAATAAAGCCCGACTAAAGACCCTCAGACGTTGACGTATTTCCCCTTCCCTTCGCTCCAACGTATTCGTACGCATTAAGGTAATCAGTAGGCCGGTTAAAACCCCGCCGAGCTATAAACTATAGAGCCGTAACCATTCGGACGTATTCCTTACGTTTCGCGATACGTCAGTGCGCCGCTCCACTGACGGATAATCTCTCTTTCGGTGCGATCCCTCTTTCCGTCTGTCCTCGATCCCTGGTATACCCGGTGAACGCAGAGTGCCGAAAACGAGGACGTAACATTCATTTATTTAAAATCCATTAAATGGTTTGCATATTAGTAATTTGATTTTTTCTTTTTCAGGTTCAAATATCCGACGATGCAATGGCACAATTTAAATTGTATTGAAACAAAATTCAAATTGTACACATTTTTAAAACAATATACTATTTTGTATTTAATTACTTGTTTTTTTATTTTCATGTTTTATTATTCTATCATTGAAAGTGTTACGTCCCAGCGTAACTTTTTGATTTTTCCTTTTCTTTTAGCATAATTTCTTAATTAAACTCTCTTTTCTTTCCTTTATTCCGGCTGCCGGATACGAATTATTCGTATCATGACTTAGGTCCATCGCATACGGTGCGCTGTTAGAATATTAGTTGTAAAGTCATTATTACTTCATTTTTCCTCCAGGCCGCGTATACGAATTATTCGTATCATGACTTAGGTCCATCGTATACGTGGTGCTGTCGAGCAGTAATATGTAGTGGAATTCCCTCACCATGGAATCATACTCGTCCCATCGTATACATATAGGTAGCATTAAGGTAGATGTAAGTATAGTATAAGAAAGCGAGCGGGTATGAGTGTGAGTGTGCAGTGTGAGTGTGTGTGTGCATAGGTTAAGGAATTTGCGATGAGGTTTCGCGTGTTAAATTTTTATTTCTCTGTCTCTCAAAACAAAATTATTATTTTCTCGGCAACAAGGCATTGCTCGAATATCAACCTAGTTCTGTTCAATCATACGAAATCAGGAGCGTGCGCTACTAAAATTTTAGATGACTGAGTCAATGCAATTATATCTTATTTGAAATAAAACTTAATAATTGGAAAAGGATAAAGGAGTAAGCGAAAGTCTCTCGCTCAGCATCGAGCGAGCATGGTAACACAATATTTGTACACTGGATCGACCGCTGATCGACCGTTTCCATGGATAGGGTATGAAAAACTGGCCTAGAGCGAGCCCAGGAGCCGTCTCGCGACGGATTTCTCTGGGCAGTTGGCTGTAAAGTCGTGAGGTACGTGGTCGATTGTCCGAGGGTATCTTAGATATCATTCATTTCTGAGCCTAAAAGTGCATTTCTGCTTGCATTGTGTTACAAAAGGGACTCAAATATCCTCGTTAAACCATAGATCATAGATTCTGATTATTATTTGAGACACAACATTGAGACTCAGTTTTTCTTTTGTTTAAGTGCAAAGTGCGAAGGTGTGCGCGTTTCGTTCTGCACGTGCCCGGCAAATCGTGTCAGACGCGTTAATTCTAAGTTTCCTTTCTTTGATTTCGATTACATTACTCTTTTCTTATTACATAAATCTTGAACAAACGCGAAAGGTTGTTCCTCGCTCGTGTGGCGATTAAAGTCGGAATTAGCAAACGAAATTAACCGAATAGAAACATTAACTTCCTGATCTGTCGACCCTTGTAACGGGCTAGATCCCGGCTCAATCACAGCAGGGCATAGGCAAATCAACGAAGTTCAAAGTACTAAAACTTCATTTCGATTCGAAGGTACTATCATCGTAAACATCCAAAAACTCTGAGAAATTCCGAGCGACCTACGCCAGAGAAAGAGAGAGAGAGCGAGAGAGAGAGAGAGAGACAGAGCGAGCTATAGAGGAGTGCAAAGAGCGCGTGCGCAACCGAAATTATACGAACCTAGCCGAAGACCAGCGACACGGTAGGAACCTCCAGTCGTAATACGAAATACGACGAAATATTAACAACTCATTGTATGACCATGCCCGAGCTTAGGCCACGGCGGAATCCCACGGGCACGATCATTTGACCGTGCACGTTCCTTCCGTTAAACTCTTTCGATTGTAAAGGCGTAACTATTAATTACCGAGAGCGCATCCGTATCCTTGTGAGAGCGCTCGTATTAAGGCGCATAATTGTCGCGCACCAATATCAAACGTTTCTCAATACTGCGAATAATATCAGCTGCAGTCATTCTATTAATCGTTTATCGGATTCATAATATATCTTTTCTATTTTTCTTTATAACAGTATTTTTCGATTGAATATATCCACTCTTGTTTTCCCCCTTATATGATTTTCTCTGATTTCATCTATGTTGTGACGTCACACCTCATCTGCCGTAGTATAGTACGAACCGAAAACATAACCTCACGCGAACAATTGGGGACCAGTACGGGTCTTACGGAGGCACGCGAAACCTATTAGTCCTGCATATAACTAAACGTGACATTAACTTCTATTTAACTTCTTCGTTTAGCTTATACAATAAACTAGAAAATCCCACCTCTTCCAGGAAGGGATTAGAATCTTCGCAATAATAATCTTCAGTTAGATTACCGTTACTTATTGTAATTAAGTAACAAAAATATTCACGCGTTACGCCCGGTCGCACGGCAGGCCGCTCGCGGATTCACATCGACCGTCTTGACAAGTACAAAGTCGTGAAAAAGCCTCGCCCGGACGTAACAAAAGTACCTTTAAACCCGGTTTTGAACAGCCCGCTGTGATCGTCATATTGGATCTTAGTTCACGTAGTGTTGGGCTCTAGTTGGATGGCGTTATAGTTTGTGTCGATGGCCTAATAAGAGGGGAGAACAACTCCCCTGGTCCTGTGCAGTCCACGCAGCTCTCACAGACAGGGCACGCACACTTGCGCGTATCCCCACTCCCGCGGACACCGCTGGTGCTCGGCACGACTTCTGGCCACACTGGTGTGTATTATTTTCCAATACTAGAATGAATCTCCATCACACCAATGATTTCTCATTCACGCGCACAGACAGTTGCTGATCGGTCCGAGCAAGCTACACCGATTCTCCAACATTAGAATAAATCTCCAACACATTGAATTTTTTCTCGATTTTTTCTGGGCGAACCGATCAATCGATAAGGGCAATGCGAACCATTGAATCGGTTTGCCTCGGCTTGCCTGCGCGCCTCTGATGACGTCATGCTCAGACTGCCTCGTGCGCGTTCGTGCTCAGATGTAGACGTACCTTTATATACACATACATGAATTGCGCTTTCCCTATCCCGGCAATGCACGTGGTGGAAGACTGGGATGGGATCCTTTGAAATGCTTTCGGAAATATGGGTTAAAAAATGTTGCACTTCCCAGCCGATCGAATTAGTCAAAGTCCGACCCCGGATCGGTAGGTGGGCTATGCAATCCGTTTCAATCGAATTTTTCATTATGTACGAGTTTGTTACCGATGGTAGCGTGTCGAACATTATTATTTTATAAGGGAACGTGGCTCGTCGTCGTGTGATTTAAGCAAGAAAAAACATATTGTCCGATGCGGGGCGCAAACCTGCGACAAAAGCTCTTAACCGCTGCGCTAGCGACACTCTTTAAAAGGTATTTCACATTTCCGATGGTAAGGTGCGCGCACTCTCGATAAAATCGAAACGACTAAATTCCCTTGACACGTATATTACTCGCTCGTGTGCGGACATACAAAGAAACGTACCGTTCACTCACGGTACGAAGGGAATGCAAATACTTGAAGTGTTCATTGAGTTATTGCACAAAATATGCCGAAAATAGCAGTTTTTATTTATTTCAACTACGACGCAACCTACCAAACAATCCCGAAAAAAATTGAGATAATAGTCATGGCAATACTTTACTACGGAATGTGTAAAAATCTAGTCAGTCGAAAACTTCAACGCGTAATCGGAATCTTTCTGAGTTTTTTTTTTACGTTTTTGATTGTTTATGCTTACGCTTTGCAACAGAAAAATCTGCGAAAAATACCAGCCGTAAATAAGCATGTTCAGAATATTCTGGATTTTTTGCACAAGTTTTGCGTACCGTTAAATTCGGAAAATGTGTGTTACGTCTCGCGACGTTACCGCATGAGATAGAATGAATTAATAGAGATTTCGATTATTTTCCTGATGGAACCCATTGCAAGGGATTAAGCAGACCCTTTCCCAGAACGTGCCACCCACTCGGGGAAGGCAATAAGTTAAGTCCTAGAACATTTTACGAGCGAGGTGAATAAAGGGCGACTGTCCGTTAGGTCGCGACACAATAAACCCCAGTAAATATAAAAAAACCCACTTGAACCAAACATTTGGAAGAGATCACATAACCCGTACTTTCACTTACCCTCCCACTCACCCTGCGTCCGTGGAAAACGCAAGGACGGGGATGGCTGGGAGAGGAAACTCAAAAGTCACCTCATTCGTAGAATCTTAAGAACCTAGACCTCCCCCAATGCCCCCAAAAGTTCATCAGCGAATGACCAACAGGGAAGTATTGGGGAAGGGATGAACCGAACGGAAACCGCGTCTACCTCGTTGAGATTTTCAAAACCTCTCGTCACTTCTTTGAGTTCCTTAAAACCTTGAATCCACGTTACCATCGCCTTGATGTGACTGTTCGAATATTCAGCTCGATTTCCGAGTAAATTCATGTACTATTCTTCTACAAATCATACTTCCAAATAAAATCAGTGAATTATTCTCGTCATTGAACACTGTTTCAATCTCGATCTTACCGAAGGTGTGAAGCAACCGACAAACACCGCAAGACTAAGTACTCACTCCAAATAATATTCGTAACCTCCGGGGGCTAAGGTGAAGGATAATGCTCGTTAAACCACCAACCAATCCCGAAATCCACCCACCTCGCACCCAGTCCTTTGACCGTGTCTGGTCCCAGTAAAGTCGCGGATCGCGGTTGACTACAAACAGACATCTCGTGCGGACTCTGATCCAGGTCAGATTCGTACGACTGTTCGCCCCACAACCGAGTAGAATCGTGGAGTCCATCACCATATCGCGGTTCTTCCAAGACTCACCTTGGGACGTAACACCGTTAAGCGCCGGGATCAATTGTGTAGTGATTGATCACGTAAACGAGCAAGGTGAAACGATGTCTGCTGAGGAAAAAGTATGTATACTCATAAGGGACCAGATGGCGCTTGACTCCCAAGTATATTTGGACGAAACCACGGATAAAATAATTGGTTTCGAAGACTGGGGCAACGCCAGAACGAGTAAGATCGCGGATCATGCCCTGGTTTTTATGTTGCGAGGGATTAGGAAAAATGGAATAATCACTCTCACATACAATTTTTGCCGAAGTAGCACTGGTGCCGCGCGATTAGCTCGGTGCATACACGAAATTGTGCATCGAGTCACCCAGGCAGGCTTCAATATTGTTGCCACTCTGTGTGATCAAGACCCGACTAATGTGAGTTTAAACACATTTACCTGTCAAACTAGGACGACACGTTTAAACGAAGGAAAACGGATGGGTATGTATTCAAATTTCATATTTGCATTTACTGATACAACAGGATTGTAACTAAATTAGTTTCTTCCAGATGGACAAATTGAAATATGTGGTCAGAACATCATCCCATTGTATGATCCGCCTCATCTCCTTAAAGGTATTCGAAATAACTTTTTGAATAAGGAGATAGAGATACGTTGGAAGATGCTCGGTGCCAAAAACGATCCCATGAATGCCGACGTCAGGAAGTTCACCATAACGAAGAACCTGATCCAGATTTTGAAAAATAATTGGGCAATGTGGATGACATTATTAACGGCCAGAAAAGGCTATTTGCTACATGGGCGATATTAGAATTGGCATACGAGATTGACGACCACAGTGATCGACCACATCACCAGACAGATGCCCAAAATGACTGAACGTCACATAAGGACTGAAAAAATTCCTAAAATGAGTGTTGCAGCCCAGACTCTCAGCACAACAATGGCTGCATTTATTCGCTTTACAACTGCAACAAGAGGTTTGTTCATTTTGTCCAATACACTTTTGGAGCACCGCAACAAGATTATGGTAATGGTTAATTGAAAATCATTTTTTACAGGATTTTTGACGGTACATGGCCCGAAAACAATGCCAGTCGTGGAGGCAATCACCGCGTCCATTGTGGTCAAATTGTTCAACGATATTTTCGACTCCGTCAATGGCACCACAAATCAACCCGGGCTACAGAGGCCCGAACTGCGACAACCCGTGAGCGATAGGACAATTCATATGGAATTTTGGAAGGAAGCCGTTTCTTGCCTCAAGAGGATAATATGTTTTGTGGACCCAGTTAAAAAAACTGTACGCAACGTGCCATCAATGGGTAATTGGGTGAAAACATTGCATGGTTTTAGGCTACTGTGGCCTACTCTAAGGAGTCTTGGTTTCAAGAAATTTTGTCCGCGAAATGTAAATCAAGATTCCTTAGAAAACCTTTTCGGATCAAGGAGGAGTCGCGGTGGCAGAAATGTTAATCCGACATGTCTGCAATTTCCAATTTCGTACAAAGCCCTCCTCATCTTACATCTGCAAAAACTGTTAAAGGAAATTGCACCGATGATGGAGCAATGGCCTTGTTTTCACTTCGTGGCTTCGCGAAATTAGCTCAAAATGTGGAGCAGGATAACAATAGTATTCGACAAACCGCCGACGATGAAAACAAGTGTACACTGTTCCATGATGGGGAGTCAATTAGAACTGGAACTTGCATAAACAGTTCTCGTATTTTATCAACATTATTGAGTTTCACTAAAAAAGCTAAACTGTTGCGATTGTGTTCGTGACGTAGAGTCTTTTCAAAATTATAATTCACTTTTTAAAGAGGCAAGTGCCATTATGGAAGGCTTCATTTCATCTATTTGTTTGAAAAGGAGTATAATTCAACATTTTAAATTGCCTCTTCTTTTACTCTTAGATTATTCATTTATTTCTTGCGCGACACACGCAGATAAATTAAAAGAAAAATTTACTAAAATAATTGTGGTGGAATACGTCAATTGTTGGTGCAAGCAGATAAATGGATTATTGAAAGGAAGGGATTCGGGCGCCACTGTGTGACGTACCGCGCGCCGCCGGGCGCCCTACCAGCGCCGACGACTGGCGATACGGCCGTGACGTCATCTCTGCAGCACGCCCTCAGTGACGTTTGCCCCCCAAACTATGCGCAGCGTTCAATGCCCGCGATCACGTGAAACGAGGGGTTTGCCGCGTGCATGATCACGAGGGAGTGCCCTTCATTCGCGAGAACGTGTCACGCCTCGTAAATCGTTCGAGAGATCGAGGTCGGATATCGGTACGAGCTACATCGACGGACACGGCAGGACGGGTGTTTTTCAAATATCCGGAGCCAAAATCCACTGCCTGCAATTTCTTCCGCTAGGCGTCGGGGGAATCCTCGTCATCGTCGACGACGCCTTCCTGTAGCAATGCGACTCAACCGGTCACGCCTCGTGCATCGACGCCGCGGTCGCGGCCGGATATCGGTTCGGGATGTACCGACGAGCAAGTCGTGACCGAGTGCCTCAGCGGCAGCCCGGCAAGAGGCCTCACCGTTAAGAAGGAAGGATCCTCCAATCGAGGTGAATACATCGTTCTTCGTCGCACGTGCCCTACCTCCCTATACATACCTTTCTCGGGTTTGAGGACGCGTATTCTTCAATTGCGCCCAGGGTCCAGCGCGCAGTGGCTGCGGCTTCTTCTGGTGGGAGTCCGACCAATCGCCTTGTTGCTCTTTATTGTTTGGGCACATTCTGGTGATGTGTCCCTCCAACTTGCATATATAGCAACTGAATTTATCGGTAGATGTAAATATTCTATGCTGCGTGCATCGTGCGAAATAACAAAGGACTCTGGGATTTTGTTGACATCTTCAGGCTAAATGAAAATTTGTCAACGAAAACTCATGATATGGGCAAAACCCGGTTCTTGAATCCCAGCTTTCAGAAAGGATAGCTTCAATGTGACTCGAACATTATTTCTAATGAACATGCTTTCGATAATATTATGTGGGGTAGAAGGAGAGACGTTGGAGAGTTTTATCCTTTGGGAAGGGACTACTAGAGGTCGGACATTTATGTTTGTATTATTAATACATATAATTTTGTGACTGGAAGTGAAAGAAATCATTGTTTCCTTGCTATCGAGGTATACGCATGTCCTTCCATTTGAGATCCGGGAAATAAAGCGAATTGCATTCGGACCAGTTATATTCCCAATAACAGTAGCGTAACCTTTAATTGAGATTCCTTCAATTGCGTCTAAAACAATCGCTTGATCTTTCGTTGGAAATCCGCTGTTTATTGGGGCTCCTGCGTTAAAGTTTGTCATGGCAACTCAGGCCTGTGTGGGTTTCTGTGAAATTTGTTCATTGTTGGCATCTGTGGGAATTTCCTTTAAATTATTAGTCTTGAGACTCCTGTACTCAGAGGTCTCATTGTCACGTTCTTATTGATCACATCCATTTTATTTATTTAATACATGAACCATTCGTGCCCCGTATAATTAAGCACTTACATATATTATCACACACATACACACACTTAGCATACGAGTCGGTTCTTAGCAACGCTGTATGAAAGCTTCATCGTTTGTTTTGGCCGTGCAGCGTGTCTTGCGACTCCGCAAGTACAACTTCGCCGGTGCGTCTTTCCGTTGTGGAGCCAATTCATCCGCCGAAAAATGTCGAATCGTGATAAACGTGTAGCTTATAGGAAGTGTGAATTTCGCGGTTGCGATGTTGCGTCGCGTAACAAAGAGAACTTGTCACTCCATTCTTTCCCCGTCCATGAAAATGAACGTTTGATAAAATGGATTGTCAATAGTGGAAATGATGATTTCGCGGATTTGTCAAACGAGACTCTAAAAAACCGTTACATTTGTACCAAGCATTTTTCGGATCAGGATAAAGTAACTCGTTTTAAACTACGGAAGGGCGCCGTACCGGTGTAATGTCGACACCGTATATAGTATACCTAAGTTAAGGCCCAACCGTCCGACCACTATTTGTTCAGCTGAAGGACCCAGCATTCCGACCGTTTTACCCCAAAATCCCCACTTTCCGATTCCGCCCCCAAGCGACACCCCTCTTTCGAGCATTCCAAGGAGCGCTTTCCGAAGACCACGCTTCACTTCAATATTGTACTTCATTGCGACAAGACGTAGTTTTCCGTCATTAAAACCTTAAACCCTGGTGTTGGACCAGTATTTCGAACATAATAAAGTTAAGTCTAAAGTGAAGATCTACACGAGTGTTCATCCTTTCACCCTCGACGTAACACCGGTATTGTATGCTCTTCTAGACAGCGATAAAGAGCCTATGCGTAATAATGGTCATAAGCGTCGTCGCAATTCCCTTCCTGCTCTTCGTGCGAAAGAAATTACTGTAACGAGACTAAAGACATAGCAGCATCCACACGAAGCGATTCCAAGAAATCGCAATAATTAGACAATCGCGTCAGGGCATTGAACCGAGCCGCCGCGTATCGAATCATCTAGAAGCGCCTAGAACCGTCGAGAAGCGTCTCGAAGCTTCTAGAAGATTCCGGATAACTTCAGAGCATTACATGTACCGCGCGCATACGAACGAAAACGCAGCATCCAATACAGCTACGGAGCTTGTTGATCATACGTAGAAGCCTAGCAACGAAGTAATATAAATGCCGATTCCCGACTGCGACTCGTTCTCTAGTATTCCTGCGGGAGAGGACGAGGTAAGACCATCGGCCGCCCGCGGTAAACTTTAAGCAAATCCTATGGGAGAGGACGAAGCATGCTATCGGCCGCCCATAGAGAAGATAGGCTAGCTCCATGGGAGAGGACAAAGCATTGCTATCGGCCGCCCATGGGAGCGAGACAGGTTAGCTCCATAGGAGAGGACGAAGCATTGCTGTCGGCCGCCCATGGGAGCAAGACAGATATATTCCATGGGAAAGGACGAAACCTGGTTATCGGCCACCCATGGAATGGGAGAGGACGAAGCACTGCTGTCGGCCGCCCAAAAGTGCTCGAGAAGGATCGCTTGGTTTCCATGCATGTTCGGGAGAGGACGATTGAAATAAACCGGCCGTCTGATACAGATATGGAGATACGAGTGGACTTCTCGAGTTAGAAATTCTGTACTAGGAGAGAACGGTTTTAAACTAGCCGAACGCTCGTTAGCTCAAAACTGTAAAGTCCGTCAATAATTCTGTTGTTAGCGCCATCGGCGTTGTCCAATGAATAATTGAGACAAATCTGTGTTACGTCCTGCGTCCTCCACCCGCCGCATATTTTTTGTTTTTCTAAATTATTCAAGAATAACTAATCGATTGTTCTCACCGCAGTCTCCCGTTCGCTCGATAGTTCTAAGATTTGCTCTAATCTAACTTTAGGAATGCAGCACGGTTCTCACGGACCCTTATTTAAGATAAGACACGTACGATTAAGTCCTGGGAAAGGCACCTGTCGCGCCGTTCCCAGGATATAACGCTGATGCAGTGTCAGCATGCGAATGCCGCTCAGCGGAGCACGGCGTCTATATAGGGCAGTACGAGACCCTCTTCGGACACTCTTGGTTACGGCAAATACCTGTACGCGCACTCTTGGTCACCACTTACTCTTGACCGCGACTAACTGTTCGGGACTTGTGACTCATTCTTTGAACGTTTTACTTCAATTCACTTCTGTGTGTGCAGTGCTCCGAACTGGACCGTTAATCGCGTATTAAGAATTCAAGTGCGGGTGCGAAGCGTAACACCCGACTTAGTACTTGCCTTCGGTATCTTTCAAGTGAATCAAGTGTAACGAATAGAATCAAGTCAAGTCGAGTCGAGTCAATAGAATCAAGTTAAGTGTAGTGAATAATCAACGCGGTAGAATCAGTGACATTGTTCCTGTATCTCATCAGGCAACCTCAGGTTTGTGTAATCGACCAGCCTCTGAAATTCAACTATCTATAAGTGACCCGCGTGGTCAACCTCTTTCGAACCATTATAAGTAACCAGCGTGGTGAAGCTCTGAAATTCAATTAATTATAAGTAATCTACGTGGTCGAGACACTCCGTCTAGTCTCGACCTCCGACTCTCCGGTCGCGACAACGAAGTGGAGCCGTTCCACTCCAAATTGTAGGGTTCGATCAGCTAATAAACAGCAAATACACAATTTCGTGAATCACCTACTCCACCACCCATCGTCGCAACGCGCACACGTACACCCGCGTAAAACCTGGTTATCGGAGTGTTCTGTGAGCCTAATTAGACGGGGGATTTCACCCCGTTCCCTGCCCGCGATAACTGGGCTACCGAAACCGCCGGGCACATAAATCGAGTGGTCCTTACTGCCGCCATAGAGCTTGTGCCTGAGTCGCCTTGCGGGCAATACCCCGCCGGCACCGTCGAGCTTCCGAGTTCCGGTGATCCTTAAGCGATTCATTCGCTGCAACCTCAGGACATTGGTTCCGTTGGCCGGTGGCGGCCCCCTCGCTACGATCGTGGCTCCTCAACCACTTTCGGCGCACGACGGTTCGGCCCCAAGGCCAGTGGCCACTCAAATCCATAACCAGAGAGCACCCCTTTCCCCAGTACCCCGACGTCGCCAGCGACGTGGGGATTATAGAGGAACTCCCCGGGGCGGAGTAAAACACTGGGCACGTCGCGAAGCTGCTCGCCTGTACTGGTCGCAGGTATCCCGACAAACAGCGAGCGAATCCGCTAATTCCACTCCGCCTATTTACCAGCACCCAGGACAACGCGCGCAACCGGTCTGGACCTCTCCAGAACACCCGTGTCCGTTCGAGCTACCTCCGGGCCAAGACCAGTTCACGGTCTACTTCGAGCCCCTAGAACCGGAAATCGTACCATCTACTGTCGTAATAACCGAGATTCGCGAAGATTCGGACATAGAAATCATAGACTAAGTAACCCACACGGGACCGTAGTCAGGACCTGAACGTCGGACGCGAGGATACCCATAGGCTAGTGTAAATTCAAGTCACCCGCGACGCGAAGACTTTTAGAGCCGTAATCTCTCGGACGCAAGAATACACGTAGGTTTAGTGTCAAATCTAGGACACCGAGTATATTAAGGCGCGTGCAACGTCTCAGCGAGCCGCTCCGCTGACACGTCAAATCTCTTATCGAGCCGGTCACTTCGTCTGTCTTCCGATCCCCGGTATACCCGGTGTACGCAGGGTGCCGAAAAACGGAGGACGTAACAAAGGCCAAAGGGTTAAACAAAGATTTCTAAGTTGGTATAAGGATTTGTTTAAAGAAAGTTTCAGTTCCTCGTGAGTGCGACGAAGAACGATGCGCGACGACAAGGACGAGTGCGTCTTGCGCGAAAAACCTAAGATGGCCGCGGAGGAGAGGTTACCCCCATCATCGACGAGTGAACCAGCGTCCAAGCGGCCTGCATGAGGCCTCGATTTGAATTAGTTTGACCATAATCATGAAAGGCGAACGAGCTAGCGGGTTTTGCGTAACGGGGATATCGTATTCCGTGGACAATCGACCAGGTTCATGGGGGAAAGGATTTTGCGGAGAATGTGTCGAATGGGCGGACAGGGTATACGGGAGAGACCACCCTGAAGTCGTTATCCACGCCTTAACTCTCCAGCCGTGGCCGAACATACGTTGCGACGGGTGTGGAGTACCGCTTGTATTTTCGCAACCAGTGGAGGAGTGTGCGAAATGCATGTTCGCATACGCTCATCGTGACGGCACCCCGACGAATCATGGCCGATTTCACGTGCCCAATGTGGATATTGTATGGGCGCAGTGTCACCAACCTACGGAGGATATAGGCCGATGACGTGATGTGTGTTCCCTTTGAGCCCGATCAACTGGCAAGGGAATACCAGAAAACCGCCCGACCATCCGGCTGCAGCAACGCGCCTGAGGGAGTCATGCCCACGAGCACGCCCGACCATCCGGCAGCGGGGTACGCCGAACATCCGCGACCCCGAGAGGAGGCGCCGAGGCGCCAACACCCCCGTCATCATTATCTAAAAGAAAAGGGACGTGCCGACCATCCGCCATCTAAGAGGGACAACGCCATGGACGATTTCGAAAGCGCCACTCATGGAGCGACGTTTCATCGAAGGGGGATGCTGTAACGTACCGCGCCGCCGAACGCCCGCTGAGCGCCGTCGACCAGCGCTGCGGCCCATAACGTCGTACCTGCTTACCCCGCTGTGACGTCAGCATGCATCGAGAAACATAGTGACGCGCCCAATATAGTCCCGAGCGTTTTGCATACTTAGAAAAGAGTGAATCCAGGATCACTAAAGTGTCTTCTTCGCTGTTTGTTCTCGTTGCAAGGAACAACCTGTGCGTGTTCCGAGCGTCTCTAGTTTAAAGTCAGAGATTGCTCGCCACGCCGCTCTCGTGACGAGTTCGCTGCCAGTTTAAAGACGGCGACACCGGTCTTCGGGATGTGTTCTTTGATGTTCCGGGCCGATCGTCGAGATGTCGATAATTCCGTCGACAATCTTTGCGATCGTGTCCTTGTAGGCCACAATTCCAGCAATATAGGTCTCGTACTGGAGAAGGGCTGCTATTTCGATTCGGTGCTGATGGTGAGACCCTTCGTTCGAATTATGGCGATTGGTCTCGTTCATACTGTGGTGATAATTGATCGCTCGTGCGGGCGGTCATGGCGGGCAATGAAGCCTCCTGATTTCGTTCGGGCTCCGATCCGGATTTTCCTCGGTATTGCTCATACGATCGTCCCACGGGCGATAACGGGTATCTTGGTCGTGATTGGCGGTCCTCGGTGTACGGTCGCGACTCATACGTGCCGTCTTCGGCACGATATGTCGGGGATCGGTTTTCGTAATTCCCACGACGATTCTTCAGCCGCTGCTCCACTTGGATGACGGACTCGTACGCCTCATCCAGGGTAGCCGCATTGTCGTCGGTCGCCACTCGCCATGCGAATCGTTCGGGTAGCCCATCCATGAAATTATCTAACAAGTCGGTTTCTAGTCCCTCCAAGAGATCAGAGTTTTTCGGCCCATATCTGTCCAGAAGAGCGCTGCGTGTCGCTTGGTGGAGGCGGCTGGTACGGTCGATGTAGGACCGCAACGATTCGTCCTCGCGGATCTTCAGTCTCGCCACCTCGCCTTGGTAATAGGCCAGATTTTTGCCCGTTGCGAAGCGTCTCTTGATGATTTTGATTAACTCGGGAAGAGTAGTGATATTTTTCCCGTGTATAGCCGTTCTTGCCGACCCGGTCAGTTTGGTCAAAACGATAGCCGTATAACTGGCCTCGGCCGACTCTGCTATTAATGTGCGGCCGTTCTCAACACTCTGAAGGAATTGGGAAATTGGGCGGGTTAAACCCGTCAAAGGTAGGAATACTAGCTGTCGCATTTTGTAAACTGTTTTGTAAAGTAAATAACGCCATGGACTGTGCCATCGTTAGCGTTAAATTAGCGATATCCGCTGACGTTACTCGCGTTGTGACCATTATCCTGAGCCATCTCGGTAATCGATACGCCCAGATTTCTCTGACTCGAAACCCACCGCTGTCACCAGTTTGTTACGAGCCACGGCCTGACGTGGTGAGGATTTTTGTTAGTGCCGGAAGGAAAGAAATCTTGTGAGAGGAGTGAGCACGCGAAACACAGGCCTTAACGGATTTTGCACCGCGGCACCCTGTGCTCTTGATACTCTTAGTGATACCTTTCTCGCGGTTCTTCGCTCTCCCTTTCGAGATCACGCGTCACCGGTTAAAAGGGGGATTGAGGGGGTTCGGACTACCTTCCCCGAGCCTCGGCCAGTTTTTCACAGCTGCACCTCTCGGAAAGTATGGGGGTGAGGGCGATTACTCAGGCCTTAA
Source organism: Priocnemis perturbator (assembly GCA_963942575.1). Lineage (NCBI taxonomy): Eukaryota > Metazoa > Arthropoda > Insecta > Hymenoptera > Pompilidae > Priocnemis > Priocnemis perturbator. The sequence goes on along the minus strand of OZ012654.1, from coordinate 10,695,951 downwards.
CTGATTTTTCACAGAAGCACCCCTTTGCAGATTTGAGGTTAGAGGATATTGTGTTTTCTTTTGGCTCGTTGGCTCCTTTGAGCGGTTAAGGGAAACCTTGTTCGTAGGATTCGAGTTTCTAGGAGATCCAATAACGAGATGTCACAGAAGTATGGAAAACAATTAAATAAACTATATTGAATAAAATAAATACACACAAAGCAGTTAAATATTGCAAAGACAACGATAAATCAACTACTATTTCTAACAACGTTAATAAACTACAACGCGAATAAATTAACAGAATACGAATTATGACTAGAAATATATGTTCTTTGGATTTGAAGGATGAGCTAATTGAGAATTTAACCTACACACAGAAGTGTGGCAGAACGACTAAAACTAAAACTGCTCGGAATATGCACAAGTTATTCCTCGCTAGAAACACGGTCAGCGAAAAGACACTCTTTCCTGTAGCTACCGGATTCTGATTTTATGACTAGAAACGCGCGGAACACGCACAGGTTGTTCCTTGCAAATGAGAACAAACCGCGAAAAAGACACTTTAGTGATCCTGGATTCACTCTTTTCTAAGTATGTAAAACGGTCGGGAATTTCGTACGCAGACCCTTGCACGGTCTTTTTCTGAAGCTGTCTGAACTCGCGAGGCTTGGCGGACGCCTCTTTTATACGATAAGACCTTAGGCAAGGGGTCCTAAGATGAGAAGAAGTAATGCATCGAGGTGGGGTGTATTTTCGGTGGGGTAACGCGTCCCAACCGTCGCTATGCACGCGCTGTGCACGTGATCGCGAGTGGCCACTGCGCTTTGTTCGGGGGTCTACGTCACTAGACCGAGCGCGTCGCTAGATCGGGCGCGTCACTACATTGGACACGTCACTATATTGGACACGTCACTATATTGGGCGCGTCACTATGTTTCTTAATGCGTGCTGACGTCAGAGCGGGGTAGGCAGGTACGACGTCATGGGCCGCAGCGCTGGTCGGCGGCGTTCGGCGGCGCGGTACGTCACAGCATCCTCCCCCGATGAAACGTCGCTCCATGAGCGGCGCTTTCGGAATCGTCCATGGCGTCGTCCCTCCTAGATGGCGGATGATCGGCACGTTCCCCTCTGGTTGTCCTATGATGGTGATATTGCCGCACCGGGTCGTTTCGTATAATCCTGGTTCGAAGATCATTTAAGTGGGAAGGAATAGCCCCGCGGGCTGCCTCCTATCCCTTCTCCTTATCCTGATTCGGACAATTGCACACTCTGACCAAGAGCCTATGACAGCTCAGCGGCATGCCACGATAATCCTCCAGCGTGAACATCAGTTCGGTCGGACGACAGTTCATGTCAGACGGACAACTATTTTTGCAAAAATATTGGCAGTACATTGTCACGTACCGGGACTCTGGTCGTTATTAGTATCCGGAGCTCCTCTCGTGTATCCGCGCCCGTTCATCGGCCGATAATTTCAGCTCACTGGCGCATTAATGCCAGGCCGTTACCTCGGATAGTTTCTTTCACCTGCTGGCACACGTTCCTCTCTGTCGCACCCACACGAAATCAGCACTTGCATTGCGCGCAAAACTGTTGCACTGTTTCGTGGACGGTGACGTAGGTGTTTCGCGATTTTACCGCTGAGGAGAGAGAGCGAGCGAGCGAGTTAGAGCGAGTGAGGGAGAGAGAGAGAAGCGAAAAGAGAGCGCGAGAGCGCGTGCGCAAGCGCAGCTATACGAACATAGCCGAAGACCAGCGACGCGGTAGGAACTTCCAGTCGTGACGTACGACAATTATTAACATCTCATTGTATGATCATGCCCGAGCTTAGGCCACGGCGGGATCCCACGGGCACGGTCGTTTGACCGTGCAAGTTTCCCTGTTAAATTTCTCGATTGTAAAGGCGTAACTGTTAATTACCGAGAGCGTATCCGTAAACCTTGTAAAGAGCGCTCGTATTAAGGCGCATAACTGCCGCGCACTAGTACTGAACATTTCTCAATACTGCAAATAACATATACTGCAGTCATTCTTTGCGTTGTTTATCAGATTCATAATATATCTTTTCTATTTTGTTTTCCCCTTATATTATATTCTTTGATTTCATCTATGTTGTGGCGTCACACCTCATCTACCGTAGTATTGCACAAACCGAAAACATAACCTCACGCGAATGATTGGGGACCTGTACGGGTCTTACGGAGGCACACGAATCCTATTAGTCCAGCATATAACTAAATGCGACATTAACTTCGAATTTAACTTCTCCGTTTAGCTTATACAATTAAACCAATAATCCCACTCTTCCAGGAAGGGATTAGAATACCTTGCAATATTGATCTTTAGTTGAACCACCGTTATTTATTGCAACTAAATAACAAAATTATTCAAGCGTTACGCCCGGTCGCACGGCAGACCGCTCATGGATTTCTCATCGACCGTTCTGACGGATACAAGTCGTGGAAAAGCCTCGCCCGGACGTAACAAACCGAACGTTATACCCACTTTTAACAGCGGAATTGGTGTCAAGAACCTGCGTTTGAATCAAATGTACTCAATAATGGATTTGCTTTGTTAACAAACGAAACACCTCTGTAACGGTAACGCATGTCGACACATTTATACACGCGACATATCCATCTATTACAGAATATACACTTTTTGGTTTCACACTATATCCGATCTATTCTTTTATTCTCTTTGCATGCTTTTATATAACATTATTTATACTCGAATCCAAACGTAACAATTCAGAACCTGTACGGGTTTAGTGGAGGTAGGCATCCTATAAGTCCTGCAGATCGAACACATTAATTCCTTTCTCGTTATTATTCTTTTCCGACATTCTTTAATAAGCCTATAATCATCTTTCGGTTTATACATTTGTAATTTTAAGTATTCACGCGTTACTCCCGGGCGGAACGGTCGACCGCTCCAATACACCGTCCATCCTTGACAAACTTTTGATCGACTATTAAATATCGATTTTCGCGACGCCCGGACGTAACAACGTATATTAGTACGGACATTTGCAGTCCAGACATCGAGTCAGGGATCTCACTTGTGTAGTCGACTCCTCCGCCTAAACTCCGGCCGAGTCCAACTTACGCGTTAGTGAATCCCACCTGAGGACAGTGTTACCGTTTGGGACGCTTTTTCGCGCATGCGCAGTGCATTCACATAAAAATTCAGGGACGACGCATGCGGAATATGTGGAGACCAGGCCTTGGTCTCTCCCTTCCAAAACGTTGTAGTTCGCTTGGGGAACGTTGAACCGAAGGTCCGCAGGTGTCGCGGTTGCAGCTCTATGCTGATTGGCTGAAATTTGTCCGCCTCGCGTCAAGAAGGGGTTGAAAAGGGGGGATCGACACGTGGTTCCCGTCAGTCTTGACTTACGCTTTGTCGTGTCAAGGTGTTTTTCGTTGCGTCTCATTGTGTTTCGTACTGTTTGACTGTTCGTCTTATCCAGTCTTGTAGTGTTGTGCAGGTGTATAAACTTTTTCGCTGTGACTTGTGAATCATCTGTGCAAGTAAGTATACAAAGAATAGATATCAATATAATGAATTTTAATAGTGTATAATTTACGATATTCCCACCAGACAATATAATGAAACTCAGATAACCTCTGTCACGGTTGAAATTTTGCTGCACATTTGTTTCAAGCGTATTAATCAAATCTCTGTCGCATTAATTGTAGATATGAAGACTGAATGCTGTGTGCTAGGCTGCAGTTCCATGAAACACAAAAGCTCGTTCCATGTTTTTCCAAAAAATCGTGAACAGTTTTTATTGTGGAAGGCAGCAATTTATTCTCCAAAAATTGCGCATTTAAGTGAGGATGAATTGCGGAAGAGGATCGTGTGCCATGCGCATTTTAAGGAAACCGATTATATAATAGATTGTAAACAGCGAAGGTTGAAGGCTGGGGCTGTACCATCCATAGCCTTGCCTGATACCACACAAGGAAGCAATGTTTTAAACACTCCAGCAGTGGCACTTGGGGTTTGTAATTCCTAATATGCAATACAGATTTTTGATAGTACCCTTGTACTTTTATGAGATATGTAATGTGTATTCTGTTATACAATCAGGTATCACCAAATGTGCAACCATCCTGATCTTATGACGTGCAAGGTGGAAATGCAGGCAGTGAAGGAAGCGTTCCTGTACACTTTCCTTGACTGGAAATGGAGGTTTGTGACTGTTGATTTGCAACACAATATGTTTTGAAAACCTTCAATTATCATGCTAGATATGACGTGTTCTTTTTTTTGCAATCAGGTATCGGAAGAAGTACCACTCTCCGGCTCTGTTGCCATCGAAGGTGAAAACACAACACCACGTCGGCATCAAAAACGGCGGTTGTGTATATTGGACCCCACAATGGACAGGAGGAATTTTACACCCAGGAAGGTCAAATTATATAGAATGGCTCGGCTGTTGTGTAGGAGACAGACATATACAGAAAATAAGTTGCAGACAGTGAGACAAAGATCACGAGCGGCACAGAAATTCTATTCCACCAAATCCATCACCTCTCATATGTCTGAATTATCTCCTACACAGCAAGCATTTCTTTGTATGCAACTAAAGGCATCCAAACGTGCACCAAAGGTAAAGTACAATAAAATCAAAGAATTCAGCATCAGTGACGTAAACTGTTGTACTTTCAATACTTTGTACCTCACACATGGCTTTTATTATATGGAAACACATTTTCTTTTTGTGGCATTGTAGAGAAGGCGGTTCACTATAAAAGAAAAAGTATTATGTCTCTCAATATATAAACAATCCAGGAGGGCATATAAATTTTTGAAAATCATCTTCAACCTGCCAAGTGGAAGACTGCTGCGAAAATTACTACGGAAGATTATATTGCAACCGGGACTCAACCAGAATATGATGGACTATCTAGCCGAGAAGGCCCAGTGTATGACCAGATCCGACAAAATATGCTGTCTTATGTGGGATGAAGTCGCCATCCAGCCCCACATTGATTTTAGCCACTCATTACAACGAATAGTGGGATTCGAAGATAGTGGAAAAGTCCGACGTCAAAAATTCGCAGACGTAGCATTAGTATTTATGCTGCGAGGAATTGAAACGGGGTGGAAAGTTTCACTCGCATTTTATTTCTCTGATAGCCAAATGTCTTCTGCGGATCTAACAACTTGCGTGAAAGAAGTAACGGAGGCTGTCGTGAGTTGTGGACTGCGCATAGTAAGCTACGTCTGCGATCAAGGATCGTCAAATGTGAGGGCCATCAACAATCTGGTGGCGGAGACAGCGAACGAATCTTCTCGGAATGATAAACTTTCGGGTAAGTCATTCATATTAATGTTATGTAAGGGGATATTTGAAAACTTGTATTTCATATTAATGTTGTAAAAAGCGGAATAATGCAAAAGTCGAACTGAATGTTTGCAGGTAATCTAGTACACTTATGTGGTGAAACCATCGTTGCAGTGTATGATCCGCCACATTTAATTAAAGGAATTCGGAACAATTTATTAACGAAAGACTTGGAAGTCAGAAAAACCGATACCGACACGAGGGAGTATTTGTCGTGGAAGACGATACGACTGGCCTATGAAATTGACAATGCGAATCCGGGAGGCAAACAAATGAGTAAATTTACACAGCAGCACGTTATACCGCATAAAATAAAGAAAATGCGCGTTAAACATGCAGTGCAAGTGCTCAGTAAAACAATGGCACAGTGTATACACCACCACACTCTTATCCAAGGTATGTTGTACTCTTAAAATATATGTCATTGATATTGTGTTGCGTTGCTGCCAAATTGCAAATACCTAACAGTTTCAGTACTGTACATTGAAATATCTGTTTTTCAGGACCTATTGGAACGAATCGTGGACTTCTGCCAATGCCTACCGAGGAAGCGAAAGTAGCAGCAAAGTACATACGATTCTTTAATAATTTATTTGACTCCTGCAACGGCCACACAATGAGAGCGGAAAGTGATCATCGTGTGGCCGTCTCTAAAGGTAGTCCGCACGTAAAGTTTTGGCCCGCTGCAATCGAAGTTCTGCAGCAGATGCAGTTTGTTAATCGAATAGCGAAAAACAAGAAAGAACGATCAATTGTACTAAAAAATTGGATTGCAACTGTGAAGGGCTTGCAGTCTTTGAATACAATTTTGCAAGAAAACGGTTTGAAGCACTGGTTTCCACGGAACATTAATCAAGACCCATTAGAAAACTTCTTCGGGTGTTTACGAAACTTGTGCAGAAGCACAAGCAACAATTGCTAAATATTTATATCCCCAATCACAAGGAGCCGATATCGTACTGATTTTAAAGACCAAGCTCTATGCCAACGTAGATTTTGAATTTATTCGATGCCCTGAGCATGCTCAATATATAACCGACGGTTTCGTTAGTGCGTCTGTGAATGTGTCCCTGCAAGATTGGACCCGGCACATCAATATGTTGCTTATGGGGAAGGCCACTTCACGTGCGAATGCAAGTGCCATTGAAATTGTAGCTTCACAAAAGCATGAAAAATGGGTAAGGATAAAATCTTTGGAAAAAATATTCCTTTACTATTTCGCATGTTATAGAAAATCTAACAAAATTGCTTCAGTTACAGAGATACAAAGGAACCGCCAAACGTCGGGTATGAATTCGGAGCAGTGCCACACTCGACTAGTCCGCATTACATTACATACCATATTACCATGCAAGGTATGTTATACTACGGAAAATCATTAGTTCACAACATCAAATATTTATCTACAACCAGTACTTCAACTTTTCGCAACTTTACACAAATTACATTTACTGGTTCAGAGTTGTGATTCTGAGGGCGCTTACAACGACTACCGCACGATTGTTATCGTTGATGAATACCTGCCGGTCGCAAAGCGAGGCAACGAGACTGATTCAACTTTCCAAGAAGGGGTGTAACATGGAAAATTTCCCTAATTACTTTCAGTAGTCTTCAATAATCCCGTCTTACATAAAATGCTTACTGTTTGCATGCTGATGTTAATTGCAAGTCTGATTTTCACATCAGGAAGAGGTCATTTATTGAAGCAATCGATCAACCCTCGGCCGCCGACTTCCATCACTGGTTTATTGCGGAGGTCCAAATATTGCCCGTCATAAAGGGAGAGAGAGAGAGAGAGGGAGAGAGAGACTAATCCAACTTTCCAAGAAGGGGTGTAATATGGAAAATTTCCTTAATTACTTTCAGTAGTCTTCAATAATCCCGTCTTACATAAAATGCTTACTGATTGCATGCTGATGTTAATTACAGGTCTGATTTTCACATCAGGAAGAGGTCATTTATTGAAGCAATCGATCAACCCTCGGCCGCCGACTTCCATCACTGGTTTATTGCGGAGGTCCAAATATTGCCCGCCATAAAGGGAGAGAAAGAGAGAGCGAGACTAATCCAACTTTCCAAAAAGGGGTGTAATATGGAAAATTTCCCTAATTACTTTCAGTAGTCTTCAATAATTCCGACTCACATGAAAACACGAACCGATTGCATGCTGGTGTTAATCACATTTGTCATTTTCAGGTCTTGAGAATCTGACCTTTCCAGACAACCGCTCAGGGTTATTTGCTACAATGGATTAGGCGTCGGAGAAGATTAGAGTGGAAAACTAGGGTCAAAAAGCGTCTACCACACCCTTTGGAAGACCCATTTCGATAAAATTGTTAGAGTAGCACTGGTTAATGTAATATAAATATAGGTTTACATTACATTTTTTAATACTGTTTTTGTATAACATATGTAATCACCTGTCCTTACATTTTATTGCGTATATATTAATTTGTTGATACACTGTAGATTTTTTTCTGGTAGAGTGATTGTAAGTAGAGATCTGTATGAAAAGTTTAAAAGTGTATGTTAAGTATAACAAATATATGTGTATATATATATATGTTTGTATATACATATATATTTGTTATACTTATTAAACTCATCATGGATAAAAGTAATAAGAAAGGAGCCATTAAAAAGGAAAGAAGTTTTGTTAATTCGTGGCTAGATGAAAATGTTTTTAGAGGTTAGTTGGCTCCCCATCCTACAGAAAATAAAGCCGTTTGTAGTGTTTGTCAAGCAACCATCAGATGTTTGAGATCGGATCTAATACGGCATTCACAGAGGGCCAGGGATAAAGTTAAACGCGCGGAAATAAAATTAGCAGCATTTTTTGCAGAACATAACGTTGCTTTTTATACCGCAGATCATTTAATTCCTCTCTTAAAGGATATTTGCATCGATTCGAAAATCGTACAAAATCTTTCATTGGGCCGAACAAAGTGCACTAATATTGTTAAAAATGTAATTGCAAGGCATGAACATGATAAATTAATTGAAATTATAAAGAAACGTAAATTTTCAATTTTAATTGATGAAAGCACAGACATTTCGGACACTAAAATTATGTGTGTGCTTGTGCAATTTTTAACAGTAGATAATCAAGTCAAAACTCAATTATTAGACTTAATATCATTAGACGCGACAGATTGTTGTGCTAATAACATTTATAAGTCGTTTAAAGATTTATTAGAAAAGCAAGAAATTCCTATCAAAAATATAGTTGGAATGGCAAGCGATAACGCGTCTGTAATGATAGGTTGCTCCAATTCTTTTTTTGCACATTTAAAATCAGACGTTCCTAACGTAATATTATTAAATTGTATTTGCCATTCGTCTGCCATTATAGCCAGTAAAGCTTGCAAAATATTGCTGAATTCATGCGAAAACATAATTCGTAGTATTGCCACTTATATTTCGGGCAGTGCAAAGAGATGTGCTATTTTATGTGAATTCCAAGAATTTTTCAACGCCGAAAAAAATAAAATTTAAAAATTGGCAAATACAAGATGGCTTGTGTATTGCACAATTACGTGATTCGAATTTAAAAGAATTGGGATGTATTGAAACATTATTTTATTGTCGCCGTCGTAGAAGGCAAATTAAAATCTGCGGAAACTATTTTGGCTAATTTAAACGACGACAATATTAAAGCATATTTATTATTTTTTAAATATTCTCTAAATTTTTTTAATAGCTTTAGTGCTTTATTTCAATCACGCGAAATTTTAATACATAAATTATTCGAAATTAGTGGCAAAATAATCCAGCAATTTGCTTTAAATTTTATGACACCGGAAGCTTTGAAGGACATTGATAATTTAAATTTACATGATAAGCGGCTTATAATTTACTTAAAAAAGGCGAGCTGCAGCGAGCTCAACTGCAGTCTTACCACGGGAGTCAACTCTGAAAAGTCGAGCCGTAGTCTATTGACTACTCGGGTTTCACGTTCATCTCTTAAGTACTGTCAGCAAGATCGGGCTCAAGTTCCCTTTCGAGCAAAATTCTAGAGTCAACTCTATTGAGCACTCTGTTGCAAGCGAGCCTAACTTCTTGCAACCTTATAAAAGTAGAGTCCTTTTTGTTCAAAACTCACTGCCAGAACGGGTACTAGTCCCCTTCGGAGCAAATCTAGACTAAGAAACTATTCGCCTAGCATTGTCAGCTAGTAGTTTGTAAGTAATTCTAATTTAAGTTTCAATTCAATCGTTACACTCTTTCATTGTATATATTTTTACATCTTACAATATACCAAAGTTAATTGTAGTAATTGTGCTACTTCATACCAAATTCATTACCTTCGAAAATAACTCTTAAATTCGTGATAGATTAGAGAACCCACAGATTCTCCAAAACCGCTCGAGGAGAATCAATTACGAGTCAATATTTCCCTTAAACCTTTACCAGTATCCTCCGAGTGTAGGCCACCCAACGTATTCCCGTTGCGGCGCATGCACTCCTGAGGTCCTTCTCTGCAAAGAACTCTATTCCACTCCGAGTGTAGGCCACCCAACGTATTCCCGTTGCGGCGCATGCACTCCGAGTTCCTTTACTATTACACCCTCCGAGTGTAGGCCACCCAACGTATTCCCGTTGCGGCGCATGCACTCCTGAGGTCCTTCTCTGCAAAGAACTCTATTCCACTCCGAGTGTAGGCCACCCAACGTATTCCCGTTGCGGCGCATGCACTCCGAGTTCCTTTACTATTACACCCTCCGAGTGTAGGCCACCCAACGTATTCCCGTTGCGGCGCATGCACTCTTGTATTTTATTTTTTAAATTAATTAATTGTTTTTATTTATATTTTCATATGTATTTATTTATTTATTTTGTCATCTAGTGTGTTTTACTTTTAAGATCAAATTGTAATATTTTTTGTTATGAATACTGGTAAGGTTTTTGGCAGTTTTCCTTACCCTTGCAACAAATATTGGTATTCGTTATGATTCTGCCAAATAAAATATTTTTGTTATATGAAGATTCTCAATTTTCTTTCTCTCTTATTCTTTTCTTTTGTTATGTAACCCAGACCTTTTCTATTTACTCCTTTACTCCTTTACTATAACATAAATAATGCCACAAATTTTCTGAACAAATCGTAACATCGCCTTCTTTTTAATTGTTTATTATTTATTTGTAATTATTTAATTTGTAAAGTATTTTATATTATTTTGAATACTATCTGAGCAGAGGGCCTGACGGAACCCTTTTTTCTCTAAATTTAGCACGTACCTTAAGCGAGATTTCAGCGAAATTTAATGCGCATGCACGAGAAAGCGTCCCAAACGGTAACACTGCCTGAGGAGTAGTTTCGCATAGACTTCTAAATAAAAGGGACAACGACTAGCGACGGACCCCTCCGCTCACGTTGGGAACGTTTTTATGGTCTAATTTACGAGGAACCCAGGCCTCATAAAGCTCCCATACTTAATTGCGATCGATAAGATAAAACAGCAGAGTCTAATTCTACTAGTGCCGAATAGTACGGATAACGAAAATCATTGCGGCGACACACGTGCACGTTAAGATAAGAGCGTTATATTAGAGTCATTTCGCACCTTTCTTATACATATTTTAATTCTGAATACACACAGACATTGTTATACACACTCAAACGCCTCAAAATCATTGGCTTCACAGATGATCTGTCTCCTACCTCCCAGGAATACGAATTCAAATCAAAACAATAAACACGGACCGAAAACTGTGACCGTTCGTAACCGCTGCCACAGGGCCGACCTCTTGAAAAACACACAGTCGAAGAATAATCCGAGAATTAAATGCACACGCGATCGCGATAATTTATTCCTTCGGAATAAATAGAAAGTACGGTTACAATACTGACGTTAAGGCATGGTTTGTAGTAAACAATTGCGACTCATGTCTTGAAACAATGCTTTTCATGACTAGAATTTTGGCCTATGAACATACCTTATTAAATTTTGAATTTAACAATGCTAGGGATTTGACTCTAGCTGATGATGCAAATTTGGCCCATACTATTTACGAACATGGTTCGGAAACGGGCAAATATCATCCAGTTTCATGGAAAACCCACGAACACAGTGGGTTAACCGTTAAGAATAAGTTTGCGACAATAGAATTTGTCATAGGATGAATGCCCAAAATCGGAGGTTTGTCAAGTTAAACGTGCATCGATCTCTTAGTTTAATTATGGCGATTGACGGCATCGTTCGGGGAGCGTTAGCCCGGATTCATGGCCAATGGTTTCGTGGAATGAAAAGCTGGGCAACAAGGCAGCGGCTTTTGCGAAATGACTATGCACTATTGAAAGATCTGAATATTATTATATTACGCCTTTTGCATTATGAGCTGCGCATAACTTCACGGAATATCACTTTCTGTTTGCTATATGGAATAGTTCCAGACATGCTCTTTCCAGATGCGCAGCACGGGGTAGATGTGCATGATTTACTGAGACGACGATTAATGAAAGGAGTAAGTCATTATATTAATGACTAATCGTTTGTTCGCGATGAAACGAGAAAGCTAGTTCACTGGGTACAGTTACGGGATCGTGTAGAGCGTGTAACTTGGATTAAATAGAGGCGTCACAGTATTTATTGCTATCACAGCCACGAACTGATTTTAAACTGAATTTCTACAAATCACTCGTTTACAAGACTGAGGTTGCGTTGAGTACGTGGTGCGCCGTACGTCGTAGATATACACTAGCTTTCAGCTTTAAGAGAGTCGTGGAACAAGGGAGACGGGACAGAGCCTCTGGCCCTGAGAAGAACTCGCACGGGAAGACCGTTGCAGTCTGTGTAAAGGAAGGAATCAGAAAGGTCGATTAGAGCGCACGAGGGGATTCGTCGCAGCAACCCGGAAAGAGGGTTTACGGAAGGAAGAAAGCTTCGGTTCAGCAATGGAAACTCGAAGGACTACCAGCGTATAATAGACGTGGAATAACGCAGATTCTCAACTAGAGAAACCAAGATGGCTATTCACTGATTAGTTTTGCGACGCACATGGCGGCACACACGTGTTGATCTCTCAACAGCCAGAAGAAGACGCAGGAAGAAGGCAGCGGGACATGCCACCGCTGCTCCATGCTCCTCCATTAGTCACGCATGTAAACGGCGGATGGCGACACAATCGGCCGCAACGCCAATCAGAGGAAAGTCGCAACATAGGCAGCCTATGACAGGCTACACGCCAAAGCCCAATTCCCCAATTGTCCACGCGCGCGCACTAACGCGAATTAGCCTTAAAACTAAACTATATATACAAGTAGGCCGCTCTGCCTATACGCAATCGGCTCCCGCTATACGCATAGACCTTATATACATGGACCGCGTGTTTCAAACAAGAGATGTCTCCGAGACCTAAAAGACAGAGATATCTGTCGGTGCTATGCTTTCCTTTATGTACTGATGGTGGGTGGTAATGCGCATGCTCCTCGCAGAGTGAAGTATATAAGCTGAAACAACCAATGGGCAAGCTCCGCGGGGAACGCGCATGCGTGAAAGCAAGAGGCCGATGACAACGCCATTACCGGCCATAACCTTTGCCATTTCAATTTTGGATATTCGTTGTTTCGGCTTATATACTGTTGCGTTGTCACTTCACCGGGTGAAGTTCACCCCTCAACAAAAAGGGCATCGCTGTCTTATCTGCCACCTGCCTGCCTTAATTAAATTGTAAAAAAGACCTGGCGAGGAACCAATGGGATGCCATCACCGTTACCTGTCCAGAAGAGTGGGGATCAGCAGCCAACTCGATTGGACTCGGGGGCAGTGATAGCAGATCTGGCACGAAAACACCGTTGGTGTTTTTTGGGTGGGGGAAACCTCGGCAAGTGTGCGTGCGTGTCCGTGAGAGCTGCGCGCGTCGTTTCTCGCCGAATCGCGCTCGGATTTGAGAGAAGGACGGAACCATGCTGCGTCCTCTTTCAACCAGCAACGCGCGTTGCGTCTTTGTTCGACATGCAGTCGCGGCGTCGCGTCTTCGTTCCGCACACAGGCCGGTGACAGTGGTGCCAGATTTCGCATAAGGCATCGCACGTACCATTGCGTTCTTTCAGCCGGAAGGCAAATCGGGCACCACCGCCGTGAGCAGAGCGCGATCCAGAGAAAAGTGAATCGAGGAGAGTTTGGGATTGACTCGTCGTACTCATCGTCGCTCGTCGACGCGGTTTTTGTTCATTCGTTCGCGCCTAGCCATGGTTCAATTTTTTTTCACAGAATAATTTGTTTTTTTAATTATTCATCACACGGCATCAAACGATATTCATTTAAAAATATTTTATTACTTACTACGGATAGTTTTTAATATTTTGTCAGCGGAATAGATGTGTCGTATTGGTTTATAATAGATATGGGCAAAATATATATTTCATAAATTTTGGTTTCAGTAACATTAATCTTTCTGTGGTAGTAATAAATGAGAAAGTATATAATAAATGTCAATTATTGCGTATTATGCATTAACCGTGAAACAAGTAATAGGAGCACTTCTTGCACTAGAACGTTCTGAGGGATCGTACTAACACGCGATTTTAACACACGACAGCGTACGTCAGGAAGAATTTGCTTGACACGACGCGACGACGGTGCGAATGTTTTTATGAGTTGTTCTCTATGATTTGTTCTGCATGATTTCTTTTCTAAATAGAAGGTGATCAAATTGTGTATATATTCTAACAGTTCTCAGCAAGTCCCATCACATTGATTTGAAACGTTTTTCTTACTTCGCACGTTTAGTTTAAGAACGCTCTCCCCATTTCGTGAAAGAAAAAGTTGTTCGGTTGAAGGCAATTCACCGTTCATACTGTAATCCATATGTACGTCCATTGTCGCATTCTGCCCACGAAATGTCGCAACGTGCGTATTGTCAAAGAAGGCATGATAAAACAGGACAATAATAACAAAATCCCTGTGAATTGAAAACCGAAACTTTCATTGTGCCGCTCCCGACCGACCGCGGGTCGCAGTTGGACTAATTGAAATATCTGAAAAGTCTAACCATTCTTAGCACGTATTTCACGTACGTACTAGAAATGATTCCCCCGGAACTGTAACCGACTTTTCCAATGTCATTTATTCATCATTATGTACGATATGTATTACATTTAAATGCACATGTACAGGGTGCACAGGTTGTGATAGTCAGCTTTGTTCCTGTAAACGGTAAGTATTACACAAAATTATACAGGAAAGGGTTCGATGGGTTCGTAATATCTATATTCTACGAGACTTCATTCAATTCGAAAGTGCAACGCCGCACCCGACAACAGAGCCGGATTAAGGGCGAGGCGAATGAGGCTCTTGCCTCAAGTTTAAAATACAAGGGGCGCAAAAATGTCGTTCTGTTAAGTATAAGAGTTGCGTGAGCGCTTAACAAAACGAAACAAATATAGCAACATTATCAATCTATGTAAAACTATCAATTATGAGTCAGTAATTGATGAATTTGCTTCAGTTAAAGCAAGGAAAGTGCAATTTTAAATATTGGACCCGTTAGAATAAAAAATTATGAAGTTAATGTTGTGTTTTGAAATTTAATCAATTTTAATATTATTCTTTTTTAAATTGTTCTATTTGCTTAGTTATAGGGAAACATTTAGCAAATGGGGGTGCATATTTGGCCTTTTGCCTCAAGGGTTTAAGGCCCTAGATCCGGCTCTGCCCGACAAATGCAAATGCGTATGTAAGGTTTCTGTTTATAAAATTTAAGATACGTGGACTTCCACGCCACCCATGAGGTGCCACGACTAGCGCGTTCGGTTTTTTAACGTGGACCGTCGCCTATAGCCCTATTGTACCACATTTTATGATAATCATACAGCGTGCGGCAATACCTCTGTCCACTTTGAACGACGGAGATATTCAAGGTGGACAGAGTTATTGCCCCACGCTGTAGAATTAAGGGTTAGAAAAGAAATGAGAGGAATTTTTTTTTTTTTTTTGTTAATTTTATTTCATATTAATGTTGACATTGTATTTTTGTGTGGCGCCCCCCCCCCCCCCGCCGCTGGCGCCACCACACAAAAATGCTCTCATTTCTTTTCTAACCCTTACTTCTACAGCGTGGGGCAATAACTCTGTCCACCTTGAATATCTCCGTCGTTCAAAGTGGACAGAGGTATTGCCGCACGCTGTATGATTATCATAAAATGTGGTACAATAGGGCTATAGGCGACGGTCCACGTTAAAAAACCGAACGCGCTAGTCGTGGCACCTCATGGGTGGCGTGGAAGTCCACGTATCTTAAATTTTATAAACAGAAACCTTACATACGCATTTGCATTTGTCGGGCAGAGCCGGATCTAGGGCCTTAAACCCTTGAGGCAAAAGGCCAAATATGCACCCCCATTTGCTAAATGTTTCCCTATAACTAAGCAAATAGAACAATTTAAAAAAGAATAATATTAAAATTGATTAAATTTCAAAACACAACATTAACTTCATAATTTTTTATTCTAACGGGTCCAATATTTAAAATTGCACTTTCCTTGCTTTAACTGAAGCAAATTCATCAATTACTGACTCATAATTGATAGTTTTACATAGATTGATAATGTTGCTATATTTGTTTCGTTTTGTTAAGCGCTCACGCAACTCTTATACTTAACAGAACGACATTTTTGCGCCCCTTGTATTTTAAACTTGAGGCAAGAGCCTCATTCGCCTCGCCCTTAATCCGGCTCTGTTGTCGGGTGCGGCGTTGCACTTTCGAATTGAATGAAGTCTCGTAGAATATAGATATTACGAACCCATCGAACCCTTTCCTGTATAATTTTGTGTAATACTTACCGTTTACAGGAACAAAGCTGACTATCACAACCTGTGCACCCTGTACATGTGCATTTAAATGTAATACATATCGTACATAATGATGAATAAATGACATTGGAAAAGTCGGTTACAGTTCCGGGGGAATCATTTCTAGTACGTACGTGAAATACGTGCTAAGAATGGTTAGACTTTTCAGATATTTCAATTAGTCCAACTGCGACCCGCGGTCGGTCGGGAGCGGCACAATGAAAGTTTCGGTTTTCAATTCACAGGGATTTTGTTATTATTGTCCTGTTTTATCATGCCTTCTTTGACAATACGCACGTTGCGACATTTCGTGGGCAGAATGCGACAATGGACGTACATATGGATTACAGTATGAACGGTGAATTGCCTTCAACCGAACAACTTTTTCTTTCACGAAATGGGGAGAGCGTTCTTAAACTAAACGTGCGAAGTAAGAAAAACGTTTCAAATCAATGTGATGGGACTTGCTGAGAACTGTTAGAATATATACACAATTTGATCACCTTCTATTTAGAAAAGAAATCATGCAGAACAAATCATAGAGAACAACTCATAAAAACATTCGCACCGTCGTCGCGTCGTGTCAAGCAAATTCTTCCTGACGTACGCTGTCGTGTGTTAAAATCGCGTGTTAGTACGATCCCTCAGAACGTTCTAGTGCAAGAAGTGCTCCTATTACTTGTTTCACGGTTAATGCATAATACGCAATAATTGACATTTATTATATACTTTCTCATTTATTACTACCACAGAAAGATTAATGTTACTGAAACCAAAATTTATGAAATATATATTTTGCCCATATCTATTATAAACCAATACGACACATCTATTCCGCTGACAAAATATTAAAAACTATCCGTAGTAAGTAATAAAATATTTTTAAATGAATATCGTTTGATGCCGTGTGATGAATAATTAAAAAAACAAATTATTCTGTGAAAAAAAATTGAACCATGGCTAGGCGCGAACGAATGAACAAAAACCGCGTCGACGAGCGACGATGAGTACGACGAGTCAATCCCAAACTCTCCTCGATTCACTTTTCTCTGGATCGCGCTCTGCTCACGGCGGTGGTGCCCGATTTGCCTTCCGGCTGAAAGAACGCAATGGTACGTGCGATGCCTTATGCGAAATCTGGCACCACTGTCACCGGCCTGTGTGCGGAACGAAGACGCGACGCCGCGACTGCATGTCGAACAAAGACGCAACGCGCGTTGCTGGTTGAAAGAGGACGCAGCATGGTTCCGTCCTTCTCTCAAAGCCGAGCGCGATTCGGCGAGAAACGACGCGCGCAGCTCTCACGGACACGCACGCATACTTGCCGAGGTTTCCCCCACCCAAAAAACACCAACGGTGTTTTCGTGCCAGATCTGCTATCACTGCTCGGGGGTCCATGAGGACTAGAGGAAACTCGGCGCGGGAATTCAACCCATCGCCGCTTGGATAATCGATAATCTATTGAAATAATTGATTGTGTCATAAGAGGAGTTTTTGTTTAATCGAGAGAAGAACGAAAATAAAAGCACTTCTATTTCAACCACGTAATTGCACAGACGTGTTTCTCCCTTTTCTATTTCCTATCATCCCACGCAACAAAACTGGTGACAGCGGTGCGATACTGAAATTCGGAGTTCACAATCCGAGGAGGAGGTCGTGAACGTTTGCAGTCAGCTCCGAATTTTGCCGGCTCACAAACGCATTTTGGAGCTATCGAGGACGACGAGGGCAGTGCAATCTCTCTCTCCTGGGTTTTGGCACGGTTTCCCCGGGAGCTGTGGGCAAATGCCAGAGACGAGTGGACTCATTGGCCGTGCAGAGTTTTCCTGAGATCCACAAGCACAGAAGAGCCATCGCATCGTGAGATTCGAGACGTTGGGAGCTCCTTTCACTGACGAGACGGAACGCAGCTGCTGCGAAGCGGGAGGACGGAAGAAAGCGTAAAGTAGAAATTAGATTTAATATTGTAAAGTGCGTTCTACAAAGCCGTATAAAATGTCCAACGCGTGAACTGTAAAAGGAGGCAGGCGGTCTAGCGTTAGATCTGAATCGAGCGGTTCTTCGGGTTTTGTCGTAGAGGACGTAACTATGGAAACGCTCGAGACTCGGTCGGCCATTCCTACGGCAGGATTTAGCGGAACAGATTTGGTCCCGGTTCAAAATTACCCCGTTGTGCAATCCGAGCCATTTTCTCGTGAATATCCAACGATGGATACGGGTTCTTCTTCGAATAGCGCGGAAGGCGAATTTATGCCATTCAAATATGCGGCCGAGCTGATCCCACGTTTCGATGGCACGTCATGTCCTTTGAACAAATTTATAAATCAATGTAAGCTCGCGAATTCCATGGTCAGGGTGAAGGATCGGAAAGGCCTCTTTCTCTTGATTCTGAATAGGGTCGAGGAGCGGGCCGAGCGATTGATCGCAAACAGGAGACAGCCGACAACGTTGGAGGAGTTGTTTGGTCTGCTTAAATCTGTTTGTGCGAGGTCGTTCGACCTGGACCTGATTCGGGATAGGTTGAAGGGCTTACACCAGGGTCAGGACGAAGGTCTCGAGGATTATGGGCTGGGGCTGTGCGACATTCTGGGTCAGGGAGTAGCCGCGGCTAGAGAGAAATACGCGGAGGATCAGTACCGGGGAGTTATTTCGCTCCTGAATCGAACGGCTGTCCGACGGTTCCGTTTGGGTCTGCGGGATCGTTTTTTGAGTAATGCCCTCATCGGAGAGGGGACTAAGGAGCTCGAGGACATTGTCGACAGGGCACGCGCCTACGAACATGAAATTGCGCCGGATCCCTCCATTCCCCAATTGTCGACGCACGATAAAAGAGTTTTCGTTACCCATAGCAACCCTAGGTGCTATGGATGTGATCAACCGGGCCATATGCGAATCGATTGTCCGCGCAACAAGTTTAATCGAACAGACGCGCCGAACTTCAGAACGACTCGGTGTGGGTACTGAAGGAAGTCCGGGCATACCGAGAACAAATGTTTTACAAAACGGAATAGGAACGATCAAGCCGCGCAAGGTGCCCGAATGCACAATCGACATTTCGATTCTAAAATGGGAGGAAATTTAAACTTTCGAGGTGTTTCGCGGAGGGGCGCCCCGCGGAGCGAACCCCTCGTTGCGCGCCCGAACCGCGGGCCTGCTTCAGAGTAAATATAGGGGTTAGTCACCTGCCCGCAATCTCCCTCGAGCACGAGTTCTTCCGGGGCGGACGCGGAAGGTTCTTGATGGATACGGGGTCCCAGGTTAACCTGGCGAAACAAGGATACCTGTTACACGATGTACCGATTGATATGGGCGTAGTTTATAGCCTTACCGGTATCGATTCTGACATAGTGCGTACTCGTGGTGAGACGTCTCTCTCCATCCGCGGCGTGATTACAAAATTCCAGCTAGTGGAGGATAGCTTCCCCATTAAAGAGGCGGGCATATTGGGGATGCAATTTTTGAAGGGACAAGGCGCACTTTTTAAATTTAGCGACTCTGTCCCAAATACTGTTAAACTTGATGGCCAGGAATTCTTACTTTAGAGTAGTTCCTCTTTTCATTTACCCGCCCGCACCAAAACGTTGATATCTATCCCTGTAAAAAACAACATTGTTGAATCAGGATACGTTAGGTTAGAAACCCAACCGGGAGTATACATAGGGGAAGTATTGGCCACTCCAAAAAATGGGATGATTAAAATTTTTGCAATAAATACAACTTTTGATAATGTCACCTTCGTTACATCTCCGGTCGAATTAGAGCCATACCAGTTAAAGCCACTTGCACACCGGTCGGCCCGGACGGGGGACCCGCATCGGGAGCAGACGAGAGCAGATGCTCGTAGGCTATATCAAATTAGCAAACTGTTGGACTTGGATCATCTAGAAGAATCGGAAAAATCTAGCATTCTCAAAATTGTGTATGAATTCCCGTACCAGTTTTATATTCCCGCGGATGCATTAAAACAGAGCAATAGTATTCAACATACCATAGTAACCACGGACGAAATTCCCATAAACACAAAACAGTATCGATTCCCTCCTGTCATGCATTATTAAAGGATAATATAATCCAACCATCATCATCTCCCTATAACTCGCCGGTTTGGATTGTTCCCAAAAAATCCGATTCTACTGGAAAGCCCCGGTGGCGGATGGTGATTGACTATCGACGATTAAATGAGAAAACTGTTAGTGACGCGTACCCCATTTCTAACATCACAGACATATTGGATCAGCTTGGAGGGGCTAAGTATTTCAGTACCCTTGATCTTGCTTCGGGTTTTCACCAGATCCCTGTCCATCCAAATTGCAAACCAAAAACTGCTTTTTCGACACCCCATGGACATTTCGAATTTAATAGGATGCCCTTTGGATTGAAGAATGCCCCGGCTACTTTCCAGAGGTGCATGGACTTGGTCCTATCTGGGCTGCAAGGTGTCGAAATGTTCGTCTACATGGACGATATTGTGATTTATGCAAGCTCATTGGATGAGCATTATAAGAAATTAAGAAACCTTCTCTCTAGACTGCAAAACGCTGGTTTAACCCTAAAACCTGAAAAGTGTCACTTTCTTCACCGCGAAACTTCGTATTTAGGCCATATCATTTCCAGCGACGGCATGAAACCGGATCCCAACAAAGTTAGGGCCGTTAAACAATTTCCGGTACCTAGAACGAAAAAGAATGTTAAACAGTTTCTGGGGCTTGTGGGGTATTATAGACGTTTTGTGCAGAATATGGCTAAAATGGCTAAACCACTCACCCAGCTTTTGAAGAAGGATTTGGAATGCTTCAACACAAATTGCTTTTGAGACATTGAGAGACGTCATAATTTCCGAGCCAGTACTTCAATTCCCAAATTTCTCGCAGCCATTTGTCGTTACCACTGATGCCTCTAATTATGCCGTGGGGGCCGTTTTAAGTCAAGGCCCCATTGGCAAAGACTTTCCAATTGCGTATGCCTCCCCGACATTAAATGGAGCTGAGACGAATTATTCAACGATCGAAAAAGAACTATTAGCCATTCTCTTTGCTGTAGAACATTTTCGGCCCTATTTGTATGGAAATCAATTTACATTAGTTACTGACCATCGGCCCTTAGTGTGGCTGCATAACGTAAAAGACCCTACGACTAGGATCATGAAATGGCGTATCAAGCTAAATGAGCATAATTACAATATTGTATACAAACCCGGGAAAATGAATTCAAACGCCGATGCATTGTCCCGGAATCCCCCTTTGACAGACCCTGCCCTTCCACAGGAGTGCACACCGTCGATGAGCGTCTGACAAAGCTTATCTGCAGAATTCGCACGGGGTATTTGTAGGCGCCGACAAACCACCTGTTGTGGACTGTAAGACGATTGTGCAACCTGACCCCGACAGATTCTTTGAACTAGAAAATGAGAGAGTAGTCAGTTCAGTTTTTATCGTTCAGTGCACAGAATAAATTAACGTTGACGGTGACGATACCTTGACGGACGATGAGTACTACACTGCTGATGAAGATGAGGAATTCTCAGGTTCTATGGGGTTCAGTTCTCAGTCTGCGGGGTTGTGCCCTGGAACTACGCCTCATGCCATAGGGAAGGGTAAAGGAGTGTCTTTCACCCACAGAGCCCAACCTCTGACTGAATCGGCGAGCGTTAATGCCGTGAGTACGGTCCTCGCTCGGTCCAGCACGTTGGAGCTGGTTAAAGTGTTTGAAGGGGCTGAAATCCCGATGGAGGCGGTGAACGATGGGGGTGCGGGATTGACAATCACTCGACCTAACATGTCAAAGTCGGTACATGATGCTGTCGGTGTTGCAACGGCGGGGCGATTTTCTGCGGATTTGGATTCCGTGGAGCCTGTGAATTATGACCCATACAGAATTTTGATAAATGACGTTACTGCACAGGACCAAAACATTAGGCCTTCTACCACACCGATAATAAATCATTGTAAAGATTACCTGTACATGCGTCATGATAACCTTGCCCATTTCCTGTCTGCGGACTACAGAATTACCTCGCAAACTAGTAAAGAACTGCTGGCTCGGAACAAATTCTCAATTCAACAAGTAAAGTCACATCATAGAAAGGTGGGCGAGGCCATGGTTTTTCCTAATAGTGGCCACCTCGTGTTTCACATGTTTGTTAAAAATATCTCTGGCGAGCAAGTAGTTGTGGAACATGTAACATCCTCCGTGGAGTCCCTGAAACATCTCATGGACTCCCTGCAAATAACAACAATTAGTATTGCTCGTCACCATAATGATTTGGAGCCTGTGGGGTGGAAGTGCATTGAACGAATTTTAAGGCTAACCTTTAACCATGGGAAGTATGTCATCACTGTTTGTACAGGTGAAATTAAAACACCATCAAAATCTGAGAGACTTGCAATAATACAGGAGTATCATGAGTCTGTGGTGGGAGGCCACCAAGGTGTTTACAAAGTATTTACGCGTTTAAGACAGGATTTCTTTTGGCCCAAAATGAGGGACGACGTCTTCAATTACATACGTACTTGTTCTAGCTGTCAGCGAAATAAGATCCTTTCCACCAGAACAAAACAACCCATGCGTATTACGGACACACCCAAAACAGCATTTGAGAAAGTACAAATGGATATTGTAGGTCCTCTATCTATAACAAAGAAAGGTAACCGATATCTCCTAACACTTCAGGACAACCTCACAAAATATTCAGACGCCATTCCTTTACCTACCATTGATTCGGCAACTGTTGCATTGGCATTAGCGGAGCAGTTTATTAGTAGATTTGGCTGCCCACAAGTAATTCACACCGACCAGGGTAGTAACTTTACCAGCAAAATCCTAAAGAGTTTCACCAAAATCTTTAAAATACAGAAAATCACGTCCACTGCTTTCCACCCGCAGTCTCTGGGATCATTAGAGCGAGCGCATAGAATATTTTTTAATTACCTTAAGCACTATTGCACTAAAACTGACTAGGACGATTGGATACGCTTTGGAATCTTTTCATATAACACTTCCACACACGAGGCTACGGGTTTTTCTCCGCATGAGCTTGTATTTGGGGTCAAAGCTATAATCCCTTCGGAATTCGCCAGGAAACAAGTACCGCTCACCTTCGTCGATTACCTAGATCAATTATTTACAAAAATCACTAATACCCAGGCCACGGCAGCATCAAACCTTGAGAGAGCAAAAGCACTTAGCAAGTCATACTATGATAAGAACGTAAACCCCCATGATGTTTACTTACAAAAGGAGCCTAAAATTTCGAAGTTCGATTATGACTGGCTTGGGCCGTATAAAATCACACGGAAATTCAATGATCTGAATGTAGAAATACAGATAGGACCAAATAGACATAAAATTGTGCACACAACAAGCTCAAATTAGCATGTATAAGACCCCAGGCACAGTAATATGTATAACGACAAGCAAAAAATGTGTATACAAATAGCTGTAATACATTAATGGATAAGATTATATTGTACGGTTAGTTGTCAGCTACGCATGTTACGAGTTTATAGTTGTATGTTGTAATTTATGGTTATGGGTTGTAATTTATGGTTGTGTGTTGCAACTTAAGGTTGTATGTTCTAATTTATGGTTATTTGTTGTAATTTATGGTTGTGTGTTGCATGAACTGGTTGCTTCAATGGTTGCAATTTATTGTTGTGTGTTCTAATTTATGGTTATAGTTTATGGTTATACGTTATAGTTCATGTTTATGCGTTATAGTTTAGTGGGGAAGTCTTATAGAAGTGAAGTGTCAACATTTAAAAAGGTGTTTCTATATGTAACACCTTTTTTGAACAGGGGGGGAGGTGTTGCGTTGTCACTTCACCGGGTGAAGTTCACCCATTGAACTATAGAATACCTGGAATGTGCACGGGTGCAGGAACAGCCGCGCCTCGCTGTTAGAGAGAGAAGAAAGATATTTTGGTATTCTATCTCACTCTTACCACTGGACCTTTGGGACATACAGTCGATTGGCGCCTTTCGACGTAAGTTCCACAGAGATTTGACTAGATATGACCGGTTTTGAAAAGAGTTGCTCTCTTCTATTTAGATATTTCAGTAGGTGATGTCAGTATGTGACAGAAATTAATGTATATGATCACAAAATAAAGTAAACAATATTATCAAACGCATTAAAATTACACATGATTTTTTGTTTTAGAGGTTGTTACGGCCACCGTCAAATCGGAGGGAACATCAGACCGAGGGCAGCACCATCTACCAGCACCCACACCAGTCTACAGGAGAGGCACAGCTCTATCACCATCACCTTACACCGACGTTTCATCTTACGTATTAGAAATAAGTATAATAATCGACAATGGGTGAGTCGCCGTGTTTTTCGAGACACCCATTCCCCATCATCCCGATGTCCGGCCACGTGCAGTTCTAAGAATTATTTACTCTTGAAATTAGATGTCACACTGGATTCTGCGAAATCCTATTTAGGTCAAGCTAGCCGTCCCGACTATCGACGAATAATCGTGGGACAAAAGAAGCCGCGATGCTTCGACTGCATTTACTCATCTTGATTTACTGCCGATCATTCCACGAATTATTATATAGGTCAGACCAGCCGTGTGCCGTATATGGTCTTACCTACGTCAAAATAGAGTATAAAAGGGAGCCTGCGATGCTCCAGTTTGCTCAGTCTAAAAAGGCTCATTGCCAGTCTAAATTTGCCAGTCTAAAAGTGCCAGTCTAAAACCTCAGTCTGAAAATCGCAGTCCTAATCTCCGATAGTGCAAGTAAAGTGCCGACATTCTAACTGTCTAAAAACTCTAAGTCTCCGCTACAAGTTAACCTAATCGAACAACTACGTTGCATTCCGCTGCAGCTACGCCTCAGCGCATCGCACCAAGCCGTTCTGAACGTAAGACCATACGTGGGCAGAATTTGTACCATTTATATATATTTTTAAACAATAAATAGACATATATATTTGTACATCTGTACCAACCACTGGATCCCTCCATGTCTGCGCATCGATCCGCCCGCCAGGTAAATACCTTGACTATTGTCCGTCAAGAGTAAGTTCGGGTGGTTAGCATTCAAATCTCCGCGGAAATACTCGAAATTCTCGCGGAAATCGAGACAAGAGTCGATTATTCTCGAAGCGTTTCTCGGAACTTTAGTTCCTCACCTGCAACAGGCCGATCCTCAATCAAACGACAAATTCCGGCGCTAAGGAGTCAAGACGACCGACAGGGAGGAGAAAATCCAATTCCCCACGGGATTCTGCGCCGGGTCGTAACATAATTTTGGTGGCAGCGGTGGGATACTGCCTGTTACCGGAAGCGAAGATACGAATCGCATATTTTTCGGAAAGGGGAAACAAAGAGAATAAAAGGACAAAATGCCGTTCACCGCAAAAGATACACCCGAACAAGACATGGCCGGACCAAGCTCACATATGCAAACAAGGCAGCAAGCAAAAAGCGCGCAGTTGGAACGAACGCCAACCAAACGATTAGAAACAATCCCAGAAGAGGGCCAGAAGGAACACAACCCGTACGTAGTTCCTCAAATTACAATAAAAGATGCATTAGAAGCAGTACCGTACTATGACGGGAGGACGAACACATTCCGATCGTTCGCCGACGGATGTAGAAATGCCAGAGATATGGTCCCATTAAGAATGGAGGCAAATCTCGTCAAATTAATCCGTACCAGATTACGGGGCGCACCTAAGGACAGCGTGGAAGGAATCCTCTTCCCCACCATTGAAGAATTATTGGAATATCTAGGAAAAATGTTCTCTCCCCCGCAGTCTATACCAAGCCTATTCGGACAACTCAGTAGGCTGTTGCAAGCCACGGACGAAAATGTCGCCTGCTACGGCACCCGCACAATGCGGCTGCTGAAATTAATAATCGAAACTCAACAAAAAACGTCACGTCTAGGCAACGCAACAAATAATGAAGACTCAGAATTCGAAGCAATTAAATGCTTCGCACGCGGATTAAAAAGGGGACTTCATATTAATCCAAGCAGATACGAAGATCTTGCTTCAGCTATACGCGGCGCAATTGAGGCTGAGTCGGAGAAACAACAATATGACGAACTCCATGGCACATTTCCTTTGGAAAGGAGTATTACAAGGTGGTCGCGATTCCAGCAGAACGACCCGAAGGAAGATCTTCGACGACCTCCACCTCCTCGACGGAACATAAACAGAGTCGAATGGCAGCCACAACCTTGTTCACACTGCAAAAAACCAGGGCATGCCACGGAAAAATGTTGGTCGAAATTTGGAAGACCAGCAGATTGGGACGAAAGGCGAATGATGAAATGCGCATACTGCAACAATCAAGGGCATACTATTGAGGAATGCCGCAAGAAAAAGTATAACGAGAGGGCGGGCAAGCAAAGCTCGGGAAACGGGCCGTTCTTCTCGAATGCGGGCGCCAATCGAGAGGAGTCAAGAAAGAGCGTCGCCAAGCTGACCAAAACACCCACGAACCAAGAATTCGAATAGTCAATAAGATAAGTATTGACTCCCCGTCCATAAGAATTAATCACCCGGACGGGATACAGCTAGACTTGTTATTGGATACCGGATCCGAGATCAACGTCGTGAAGAGAGAACTGATAGCATCGGGATCGGAAATAAACACCACCGACGCGTGCCAGATCTCGGGCATCACGAATGGGAACATTCGAACATTGGGTACCGTAAATATTGAAATTCTAAGTCATGTAATACCTTTTCATGTAGTCGGGAGCGATTTCCCGATAGCTCACGACGGAATTTTGGGATCGCCATATTTCGCGGAAACACTCGCGACAATTGATTATAAAAGACATTGCTTAACTATTCGTCAAGAAGAAATACCGTTTCTTGGACAGAATCTAATAAAAATACCGCCGCGCTCTAAACTTCAAGTCTGCATTTTACTAACTGAGGACTCGCCCCCAGAAGGGTACATTAAAAGGCTGGACATCGGAGGGCCAAACGTGTACATCGGGGAAGCAATTATTAAGAATCACAACGGGAAGGGTTACCTCCAGGTTATCAACACTATGGAGAAACCCGTAATACTTACCTTTCCACCAGTGAAACTGGAGGAAATTGACAGCGTAACGCTCAAAGAAATGCCACAAGTCGCATGCAAAGAAATTGCTACGGATGCCGTAAGCGCGAGAACACCTCGCCAGGATCCAATTCAAATACAGGATGCCGTAAGCGCGAGAACTCCTCGCCAGGATCCAATTCAAATACAGGATGCCGTAAGCGCGAAAACTCCTCGCCAGGATCCGATTCAAATACGGGATGCCATAAGCACGAGAACTCCTCGCCAGGACCCGATACAAATTCAAGATGCCGTAAGCACGGGGACGAAAGCTCCTCGCCAGGATCAGAAGCAATTTCAAGATTCTATAAGCATGCAGACGAACATATTACCTCCCGCGGAAGAAGAAATCCCGCAAACAACGAGATGCAAGTACACTAAATCACAGATTAATGAGTCCAGTATTGTTAGTAAAGACGCGCAAATGTACGCCGCGTTAAATAAAGCGGACACATCAAGGAAATTATTTACTTTGAAGATCGATCACAAAGAATCTTTAACAGGAAGAGAAAATGAGCTATTACAATGTCTGCGCATAGACCACATGAACCAAGAAGAAAAGGGACAGCTACTTCGGTTAATAACGGAATTCGCCGACTGCTTTCATTTGCCCAGGGACTCGTTACGTTCAACGAATAAGGCACAACATAAAATATATACGACGGACGAAATCCCGATCAATACCAAACAATATCGGTTCCCACTCATACATAAGGAGGAAATTCAGAAACAAGTAACAGAAATGTTAGAGACGGGAATAGTTCAACCGTCAGTTTCACCATATAATTCACCACTTTGGATTGTGCCTAAGAAGGCAGACTCCAAAGGAAATAAACGTTGGCGTTTGGTAATAGATTTTCGTGCGCTAAACGAAAAAACTACGGGAGATGCGTATCCGTTGCCGAATATAACAGAAATTCTAGACCAACTTGGAGGTGCTAAATATTTTTCAGTGTTTGATTTGGCCTCCGGCTTCCATCAAATTCCAATGGACGCACAGGATAAACAAAAGACAGCGTTCTCAACACCGCACGGACATTACGAATTCAATCGTATGCCGTTCGGGCTGAGAAATGCACCCGCGACATTCCAAAGACTGATGGATCAAACCCTTACCGGTCTACAGGGAACAGAGATGTTCGTTTATTTGGATGATATTGTAATTTACGCCAAATCATTAGAGGAACATGAAATTAAATTCAGGAAATTAGCCCAACGTTTAAAACAGGCAAACCTCCAACTACAACCAGACAAGTGCGAATTTTTACGGAAGGAAGTCACATATCTAGGGCATATTATAACCGAAGAGGGCGTACTACCGGATCCGAAAAAGACAGAATCAGTACGGAATTTTCCGGTACCCCGAAACGCAAAGAATATAAAACAATTTTTAGGGCTTACTGGATATTATAGAAGATTCATAAAAGACTTCGCAAAGACAGCCAAGCCCTTGACACAGCTGCTAAAGGATAAAATTCCTTTCCTCTGGGAGCATCAACAACAACGAGCCTTCGAGACACTCAGGGATCAGCTCTGCGAGAAGCCAATTCTGCAGTACCCCGACTTCTCCAAAACATTCAATATAACCACCGACGCGTCAGGTTACGCGATCGGCGCTGTGCTCAGCCAAGGGGAGATAAGCCATGACCTTCCCATCTCCTACGCATCACGCACGTTACAAGGCGCCGAGCTAAATTATTCCACCATAGAGAAAGAACTGCTTGCCATAGTCTACGCAGTAAATTACTTTCGTCCATATATATACGGAAGAAAATTTACACTCATCACTGACCACCAACCATTAATATGGTTACACCGTGTAAAGGATCCTACGTCGCGTCTACTCCGATGGCGACTTAAACTCGCGGAATATGAATATGGAATTATCTACAAGCAAGGCAGAGCAAATAGTAACGCTGATGCCCTATCTCGAAATCCGCCAGAGCGAAAGATGCTACCGCTTGGCTATTTTCCAACGACATCCGACGATGAAGAGGAAAATAACGACATTGAAGAACCACAACCATCCACTTCGCGTGAAAACCCACACGCAACAGTACAAGATGAAGAAACTCTATCCGACACAGGAAGCGAAGAAGCTGGAACGTTTCAATTAAATACATCTTGGGAGGATATAGGCGAAAGGCCCCAGGAAAATCAACCAGCAAAATTAATTAAACTAAAACATCACATCTTAATGCAAAGAGGAGCAATTTTGTGTTTTACGGACACAAAAGGTAATCCGATAGACGAAGGAACTCGCTTGGTGTTCAGGAAACATTCAATAGATCTTACCAAAAATCAGAATTCGGGATATGATCTAAACAGGGCTGGAGATAAGTCCAATCTTTTCATAATCGTAATCCAGAACCGTGATGATTTGGAAAAATCCCTTAAAACGATAAAAGAACAATTAATGCAAGAGGGTCATACGGTAGTCTCCTTATTCCAATCGAATAAAGGATTACTGACAATTAATTGGAGTACCGTTGAAACACTCCTCAAAGAATGCCTTAAAGGAATCACCGTTCTGATTTGTACTAACCAAATCACGTTACCAGAACGAGATCAGATACCAGATATTCTTCTTGAAAATCACGCAACATTAACTGGAGGTCATAAAGGGATAGCAAAAACGTACGCCCGAATCAAACAAAATTACTATTGGGAAGGAATGAAGAAAAATGTATCGGACTTCGTACGACAGTGTATCAGCTGCCAGAAAAAGAAATTAACTCGTATGAAAACCAGACAACCTATGCTCATAACGGATACGCCACCGGAGCCATTCTATAAAATCTCGCTAGATCTCGCTGGGCCGTACAGAGAGACTAAGAAGGCAAATAAATATCTACTGACGATACAGGACAATCTGACAAAATTTTCAGTGGCCGTGCCCTTGACAAACGCAACGGCACGAAGCATCGCCGAGGCCTTCGTAAGAAATTTTATCTGCCGCTATGGCGCACCACGATATGTTTTGACCGACCAGGGGACCGCCTTTATCGGGTCCTTCATGAAGGCATTAACAAGAGTATTGGGTATCAAACAATTACAAACCACCGCGTTCCATCCGCAATCAAACGGATCTCTAGAACGAAGCCATCACGTCCTCGTCGAGTATATAAAACATTTCATAAACAAGCATCGAGATTGGGACGACATCATGGACTACTGCATGTTCTCATACAACACCAGCGTACACGAGGCCACTCGTTTCACACCTCATGAATTAGTCTACGGAAAAGAAGCTCGACTTCCAACCTGTCACTCGAGCTCAAGGTCAGAAACATACCCAGAGTACGTAAACGACTTAATCGACACTATGCATCATGTACAAGGAATGGCAAAAGCGAACTTGCAATCGGCCAAGGAAAGATCTAAGCATTATTACGACCGACGACTGAATGTCCGTCATTTCAAAATTGGAGATTGGGTATATTTACAAAAAAATCAGAGGAAAACTAAGCTTGACGATCAATATGAGGGGCCTTATGAGATTCTAAACGTGTTCAACAACGGAAATGTAAAGATTCGAGTAAAGCATACTGAGAGAATTGTACATCCAAACCGACTCAAATTCGCCCAAGGGCATCATCAGCAATAAAAGCTAACCCTTTAATCGTTCGGAGTGACCAGAGGTACCAGTCCAATGAGGGCATTGGACAACCCCAAGGGGGAGGGTGTTACGGCCACCGTCAAATCGGAGGGAACATCAGACCGAGGGCAGCACCATCTACCAGCACCCACACCAGTCCACAGGAGAGGCACAGCTCTATCACCATCACCTTACACCGACGTTTCATCTTACGTATTAGAAATAAGTATAATAATCGACAATGGGTGAGTCGCCGTGTTTTTCGAGACACCCATTCCCCATCATCCCGATGTCCGGCCACGTGCAGTTCTAAGAATTATTTACTCTTGAAATTAGATGTCACACTGGATTCTGCGAAATCCTATTTAGGTCAAGCTAGCCGTCCCGACTATCGACGAATAATCGTGGGACAAAAGAAGCCGCGATGCTTCGACTGCATTTACTCATCTTGATTTACTGCCGATCATTCCACGAATTATTATATAGGTCAGACCAGCCGTGTGCCGTATATGGTCTTACCTACGTCAAAATAGAGTATAAAAGGGAGCCTGCGATGCTCCAGTTTGCTCAGTCTAAAAAGGCTCATTGCCAGTCTAAATTTGCCAGTCTAAAAGTGCCAGTCTAAAACCTCAGTCTGAAAATCGCAGTCCTAATCTCCGATAGTGCAAGTAAAGTGCCGACATTCTAACTGTCTAAAAACTCTAAGTCTCCGCTACAAGTTAACCTAATCGAACAACTACGTTGCATTCCGCTGCAGCTACGCCTCAGCGCATCGCACCAAGCCGTTCTGAACGTAAGACCATACGTGGGCAGAATTTGTACCATTTATATATATTTTTAAACAATAAATAGACATATATATTTGTACATCTGTACCAACCACTGGATCCCTCCATGTCTGCGCATCGATCCGCCCGCCAGGTAAATACCTTGACTATTGTCCGTCAAGAGTAAGTTCGGGTGGTTAGCATTCAAATCTCCGCGGAAATACTCGAAATTCTCGCGGAAATCGAGACAAGAGTCGATTATTCTCGAAGCGTTTCTCGGAACTTTAGTTCCTCACCTGCAACAGGCCGATCCTCAATCAAACGACAAATTCCGGCGCTAAGGAGTCAAGACGACCGACAGGGAGGAGAAAATCCAATTCCCCACGGGATTCTGCGCCGGGTCGTAACAAGGTAGTGAAGGTTAATTTTTAATACATATCGAAATTGCTTTCCTTTGAGAATTGTTCATGCTGGATGTAAAAATATAATACTTGCTCATTTTTTGTTTTTTTCCAAATAGACATAGACAATAAATAAAATATATATTACAATAATTTTGATTAATATTATTAATTTTGTTTGAGAAAGTATCCTTTTTAACAGACTTCAAAAATGCACTGAAAAATATAAAATAATGTTCAATTTTTGAAGTCGGTGTTACTTTTTTTAAGTTGTTTATGCGTTTGAAAGTAGTGTTTTCTCGTTCAGGTTCACCCCCATTAACATTTTAGGAATAGAATAATACATATAATGGTAATTAACAAGTTTCACATGCTATTATTGCCACAGTCAGAAATTGTAATAAGATGCCTTATTGATGTACACATTTGGAATTATCTCTCTGTATACAAATTGCAAATTATGAAATATATATAGTCTATATTTCTTGTATGGGAACAGTTTTTCTTCAAACACATCCTGTTTTTATTACGAACGAACATTACGAACACAACATTATTGGAAGGGTAGTACAGGTAACAAAGGACAGAATACCAAAATATCTTCTTTATCTCTCGGCGCGGCTCGACTGCAGCTATACATACGGCCGTGCACATTCCAGGTATTCTATAGTTCAATGAGTTCACCCCAGAGAGTATTAGAGAGAGTAGGAAGTGCCATAAAAGCGTAATGTATTTTTCCGTATACAGGTTTCAGCGCACTCTGACGTTTGAGTATGAATCACAAAGCCCCCCCCCCCACGGATTATAGCGCGAAATTAAAACACGTAATTATATATTGAATGTATTACTAGACGAAGTAAAATGATAAATAATAATTAACTGTCAAAATTCATATTTTAATTATAAAAATATTAAAAACTATAAAAATATACACTATATGTACAGAATATGTGTGGAAATATTCCTTTTATTGGCGTAATGCACCGGTCATATATACATTCACAGATTATATACTATCTTAAATGCAATTTTGCATTTATGGTCGTCCCAGAAATTTTATCAGTTTTTTTCTGTGTCTTTGCGCTCCAGGATTTTGCGGATCAATATCTGTAATAGTTGGTGTTGTTTTTTTTTGCTTGGCATTAATTTCGCGCCTTAAAAACCGTGCCTCCCAATGGCATCTGGTTCGTATAAAAGTTTTAAGGAAAACAGCCGTACTGTTTTCCGAACATAATTTAATATCAGGGCAATTTAACTTAAGAATATCTGCGAGAATCAGGCTTACATTATCCTGATTTAAAACTCCCCTAATAACTACCTTAAAACGTTTTTCCCACTCCTTAATAATCATAAATATTTCCTCCTTCACAAATATTAATCCACGAGTAGTGGCGTACGATTTCAGCATCGTAAAAGTTTGGAAATCTTTGTACGTTGTCCGTTGCCTGTATCAAGTTTTCACATTTATTACATTTATGATGGTTTAGAAAGATTTTAGCTATGTAGCCTGCACAATAATATACAACGTTGCATGTTGTAAATGTTTCTACTTCGGTAGGTTCGTTCTCGTCAGTTGGAGGAATTTCAATAAGTATGGGCCGTATTGTTTGTGTGGGTGTTTGAATAGGCATCTTGTTGATATTTTTTAATTTAATTAATATATTATTTTCATCAACTTCACAGTTTGTAAATTTGGATAGTTTATCTAAATGTGTAATTAACTGGTGACGCATGGCGTTCTGAAATTGCGTAGGTGACTGGTACATAGAGCAGCCATTCGCTTGGCGAATAGCAGCAAATAAGTTTTCCAATGGATCTTGATTTAATCGTCTCGTATGCAACGCGTGTATATTATAATGAAGGCGTAAATCTTCGGCTAATTTTAATACAGCACTAATGGTCATTCTCAGGCCTTTGATGGAAGGAGGTTGACTACCTACAAATTTTGCCGTCTGTAAATTTTGAAGCATGCCTTCTAAAAAACACATGTTTTCTGAATTATTTTTTAGGGCATACCTCATTTTTCCCGATGCCGGTTGTCTAGACAAACTGGAGTTTAAACAATCAAATAATTTATCCATATCACGTATTAATTGTAGTGTGATATCGTACTCTGAATTGAACAAGTCGGGGAAAAACGTTTTATATATCAGGTATGCTGTATACATAGACTCTGAAAACATCTGGGCCGCTAAAAATAACTTCATTTTATTAAAATTATTGTCTGTATCAAAATGTTGCTCTTTAATTTTGGGAATTAAATTTAAATAATTTTCTTTGCTAAGTTTGTATACTGTTTTCAACTCCTTCCAGGAAGCTTTCCCGCCTTTGTAATGTAATATTTTTTTTTAAAAGTTATTCCTAAATGATTTTAAAAGATGGGGAAGGTCAAAAATCATAAATATTTTGTGCTGGTGCCTTATAAAATACGGGTTATCTATTGTTATACCCAGTTTTTTGCATATGCCTATGTTACGTGGCCCTTGGTCGCAAATTAATGTTTTGACAATAAGTCCCGTTTTTTCAAAAATCGCATCAATTGCGGTAAGCATTATTTCATGGGTTTTACTTGAGTTCCCTTTTTTGCCAAGGAACCAATACCCAATTGGTTGCTTTGCAGGTTTGTTAATCCAAGTAATTGTTGCTAGCAAGGCTGAATGTGCCTCAAACGGTAGACGGGTTGAGCCGTCGTCTGCCAAACCTATGAATTTATCGCTATTCGCGTCGTAATGTATTTCTGGTACTAAATGTAATTCATCGAATAAAATCGATACTACCCTATTTTGAATAGGTTCATTTTGGAATTTTGTTTCTAATTCTGATAGAATTATTTCATTGAGCCCAGGATTTAATGGAACCTTGCTTTGGTACGCGCGAAGAGTTCTAGACGACGGAAGGGTTACAAATATTTTCCGTAAAAATCTGTAATTTTTTGGAGAAAGATAAAACATAGATAGGCACAAATCTTTCATGTCGTCATTATATCTACGTCCCATCTTCTTGCGCTTTGACAGTCGTAACTGCGATTGAAATAATATTTTTGCCTCTGGAGATAGAAACGCAGTGCTCTCCTCAATTAATTTTTCAATGCCACCTTCATTAGCATGCTTATTGTGGACCTTGCTTTTCTGTGCTTTGCGTTTCAATCTGGTAAGGCGGCTTCGTAATAATGCAATCGTTCATTTGCAAGTATTTAGTTTAACGGCATTACACGCTGGGACACTCGTTACCTCTAATTTTGTTTCAATTGAGGTAACTTTAAATTGTGCTACTTCGCCCTGCCTAGACGGAGTATGAGGGCTATCATCAGAAAAATTTGCCAGCAAATTTCTGCAGGTTGCAGGATTACGCTGCCTGCTCTTGCAAGAACTTTCTGGCGTATTTATGGAGGAGAGGGGAATACATTCTTGTACTTCTTTCGGGGAATACGGTTCGTTGTCTGTAATAAAAGACACATATTTGTAGAGTATTGTATTTCTTTTGTAAAATTCCAAAAGTCTGATACAAAGACATACTATTCAAATATTACTATGGGGAATTAAAGACTAAATATATAAATCATGCGCAGTTATAAAAAAAAATCCTATGATTGACATTCTACCCCGCAAAATTAACTTAAGCTTTAAAATATTTGAAGCAGGTAAAAATTGTGAGCTGCCTCTTTGCAAGCAACATTTGTAGACGATTCCATTTAATTTGTACAATTTATAATATTTTCAGATTATGCAATCTTTTCCATGTATCTTTGTAATTTGTACCGCCCTCGCCCACAGTAAAAATCAGTGGGGTGGAGACACAGTATATTTATGTCGGGTTCTGGGAGGCGGGGATGGATCCGACGGGAAACGATAAACTTCTTTTCTAGCCTTCGTCATTTAATCTTTATTAAGCTCGCAATACCATTACAAAAACTACGCGCGTTCCATTTCCGCTCGTTCGCTATCCGGATCGGAGAAGAACTGACGAATTCTGGGAAATGATCAAGTCACACGGTATGCTCCTCTCCCCGGGGAACCCCTGTGCCTACGTGAAGCTCCTCGATGCACCCGTGATGGCAGACGGGCCCCTGGAAACAAGGGCAAGACTAAGGGCCGGTTCCACCAACCTCGGTTAGATCCTTAATCAGCGGTTAACGTTTGTTAATCGATACTTTGCGTTCCACCAAACTTTGAACCCCGATTAAGTTAAGAAAACGCCGGTTAAACTTAACCGGCCAATTTTGGCCGGTTACCGTATTTAATCAGTGGTTAGCGTTCGGTAACATCTGGTAACATCGTCAACATAAAATTGAAGTCATTACTATAGTCATGGACGCGCTATACGACGATGTATTATCCTCAGAAGAAGAAGAAGGTTATGAACCTATTAGGGCTAGAAGAAGAAGAATTATCAAAGACCGAATTAATTATTTCGAAACGTTAGACGATATCGACCTTTTTACAAGATTTCATCTTACAAAAAATACTATTGAGGCGTTGCTACACGACATTGAGCCAAGTTTAGAACATGCGACAGCAAAGTTGTATAAAACTTAATTATGGTAATTATGCCCGGATAGCAGGGAATATTGCAGGAATATTGTAGGAAGATTATTACTTACACCTTGCAGCTGACATTGCCGGAGTATTGCAGGAATGTTGCTGCAATATTCCTATGTCCGCGCATAATTAGCAAAATCCAATCATAACTATTTTACTATGGCATTGTGCCATAATATATGAATATAATTGTACGTTAAGACGAATAAAAATATATATTTTTACATAAAATTAATGTTTATTTTCAATTAAACCTTATAATAGTAATTTCGGTTGTTAACCCATTGGCATCACACGTACCTCTGAATATGCTGCAAGCCCAATTCATCCGAGACATGAAAGCCTTAACGCAAATATATAATATTTTTATAAAATTTGTAGTATTTATTAACCTCTAATGATTTTTCCGCCATTCTTCCTACTGCTCTACACTTTTCTCCTCTTTACAAACTTCACAAAATACAATACGCTAATGACGATCAACCGCGTGTTGCCATGCTTTGCCGCCTGCGGATTAAATGACACTGAGAATTGATCCAATCAGAGCCGCAGTTACAACGGAATTCAGACTCGCTGAGAGTTATCGCGAAGAGGGTATACGGTTAACTAACCAGGGTTGAAATATTCTTGGTGGAACGGAACAGCACTTAATCATGATTAAAGTCTCGGTTAAAAATTAATCATGATCAGCTAACCGACGATTTAACCGAGGTTGGTGGAACCGGCCCTAAATATTTATCAAATAAATCACTTACATGTGGGAACATACTCTTCTTGCGGTCATTTTCGCCACTGTGCCGCCGCGCCGGGTAGACTACCGAAGAAGTGAAGTATGCCAATTATACAGGAACCAATCACAACCAGTTGCGTATGCGCTATGTTCAGATCGTTCGGACTGCAAAATCGTATTCCTTCCCGCAATAATGTCAACGGAATAATAACTTTTGTAACAGAAAATATGTTGAATATTACCAATGTTCCTGATTAAATACTTGGTACTGCGGCATATAATGATGCGAAAAAAGACGATTGAAGTCGGCGGTGTTTTTAAGTTAGCGGGACTAATTAAATGCGTCTTGGACGACTGGGATTACCCTGCTCGCAATTAAAAAAATTATATAGTCCGTTCTTCAGAATTGAATGAAATTTGGAGGCTTTTGAATTTTGACATTTTTTCATGGCAATCATGCATTTTTCGTTACATTTGGCACCACCGCCACAGATACTTCTGCAGCACGTGATACGCCGGCGATTTATGTTTCATCATTGATTTTCATTATTGTCAGACGAAAGAGTGCTCTCGAATCAGTCTGGTTTTTGGCACCGCCGGTAACTTTTTACGTGGACACAAAGTTCCATAAGATGAGTGGGTTATTGTATACCTCGTGTCTGCCAACGGGATATTATATCTCGTCGGTGTGTTTGATATTATTCCTTATACTATTGGAGCAGAGGGCCCGAGAAAACCCTGTTTTATCCGTATTCAGCACTTACCTTAAACGAGATTCAATGCGCATGCGCGAAAAAGCGTCCCGATAGCAACACTGCGTAGAACGGTAGTAATGGTACAAAAAAAAGCAAGTTTTAAAATGTAACAAACATACAGCTGAAACAATTGAAACTAACAGAAACAACCGCAATCAAAATTACATATTTTTGACGTCCTCCATTTTCGGCACCCAGCGTGCATCGGGTATACAAAGGACAGAGGACGGACGGAGGTTTCGCACCGATCAGGAAGAATCCATTCTTAATTGATTTCATACTAGTACTTAATTAACATCAATGTCTATCACGCACTCAAATGCGTTCGTATAATACTCTCTACACTCTTCCACAATGTTCTTTACGCCCTTTACGGCAGTGCTATTAGTTTCTTCAATTTAAATGGGGTTACTCTGGCGCGGAACTAGGTTAGATCCGCGTATTCCGGAAGAAGTTTGTTTTCCGTCAAGTCCTTGCTGCCGTTATCACAGGGATTTCCCTGCATGTCAATGAAAATTACGATATTATCTTTACGGATTGAGACCGGGTCGTCGGTATACCGAGTTCTTGTTCCTTTTTCCGTAGGTTCGTATCTGACATTTGGGTTGTCGAAAGGTTGTTGTTTGTCGGAACTTACGTTTGGGACCGAGTCGTCGTCCGTCGGGTCCATTGGGGACCAGATGTCGCGGTGATTCAGGGCGCCCGAACTGTTTCCCGGACGGCTATGTCCAGGGCAGCACCTAACGGGTGTGCAGGGCGTGCGCTGCACGCAGGCGGCCAAAAAAAGAAGCGGCCATGGGACTCTTTTTTGTGTAAATTGCATGTTTAGCAGAAGATTTATATAATGAAATTTTATCGCTGAAAACTCACACGAATTTACAAAATATGGAACCACAAAAAC
This sequence comes from Priocnemis perturbator, assembly GCA_963942575.1. NCBI lineage: Eukaryota > Metazoa > Arthropoda > Insecta > Hymenoptera > Pompilidae > Priocnemis > Priocnemis perturbator. The sequence goes on along the minus strand of OZ012654.1, from coordinate 10,657,064 downwards.
TTCTTGAATATATATGTAAAATGAGCTCCAATCAACATATCCCAATGTTTTTATAGCCACGAAAATATTAGCTACACTTCCAGTATCCGTAGCGTCTGACAAACGTTCTTTTTCTAAATTAAAACTTATATAAAACTCTCCACGGTCTACAATGCTTCAGGAACGCCTTAGTAACTTATCAACGATTTCTATTAATCACGAAATATTAGATAAGCTGGACATGCATGCTATCATTTCAGAAATATTCTCTTCAGAAGGCGCGTGAAACACATTTTATCTCACCGAAATCATAGGTTATTCTTTCCACAATTTTTTAATTACCAAAGAAATCTTGATGCGTTTGAAACATTTATTTTGTTAATTTTTATTTACATAATTAAAATTAAATTTGTGAAGGGTAAAGGGGCGGTTAAATGGGCTTAGACCGCGGGCGGCCGAGTAACCAGGCGCGGCCCTGGCTATGTTGATTAGTCTTGTCTCCTTCCTTGTTCCCTTTTGTAGGCCAACCGGCGACAATCCTGGATCTCATGTCCAGGGTGCTTGCAATAATTGCATGTCAACTCGTTAGCGGGTGCGCGGACGGGGATCGACGTCGCAGGATTCATTGGTTTGTATGGATTCGATGGTGTTGCTGGGTACGAATCTCTATTATCGAACTGCGGCGGTCGATTCTCCCGTCTTGCGTATTCACGCGAGGATTGTCCTCCCCAGCGGCTCGCTTCGGCCCCCAAGGTTGGCGTAACCTGGATACTTTTGATGAATGCATCGTCCAGACTCTCGCATCCCTGGAGGCGGAGCCTAATTTGGATGTCTGATGGTAGCCCTCCTATAAAACTATCCATGACATCCCATTCAATTATTTTTCTTGTTCCCGCATCCAGCCTCCCGTGCAACTGCTCCATCGCATCCGTGATGGCTGTTTTTAGATCCTTAACACGCCCAAAGTAGTGTATTATGTGTTCATTTGGTTTTTTGTAAATGTTATACAGTTCTCTCCAGTACTGATTTACCGATTTGTTCGGGCTAAATGCGCTCTTCAGCTTATTTGTCAATTCTCTGATTGTGGCGAAATCGACGTCTTCCGCCATCTGGAGCGCGTGTCCTCTCAATTTGCTGATGATCAACTGCGTGAACGCTGTTTCTTGCCGAGTTGATATTAGGTTTTGCGCTCGTTCGCACGCCCTAGAGAATTGGAAGACCGACATTTTGCAACCGTCGTATGTCGGAATAAACTCTAACGCGTCCTTAAGGCTGATCGAAGAAGTTGGTGATGATGCTCTCCTTCGAGTTTCCAGCATTGGTTCCGTGCAGGAGGGTGGAGGTTGTTCGCCTACCCGTTCTAGGTGGGCTCGTAATTGCACAATCACGTCTTCAGTTTTTTCCGTCCGTTGGGTATCTTCATCGAGGAACCTAGGATGGAAATCCGGGAGTTAGTTAGTTTTTTCAGTGACTGAAGGTCGTCGTGTCTGTTCGTCTGCATACTTCGCGGTTAATTCTTTATTCAGCGCTTGGAGAGCGGCAGCCTGCTGTCGAATCTGTCTTTCCTTTGCATCCAACCTTTCTTGCAAGGAATTCACCTCATTTTCCGTCAAGAGGCGTTTCGATGTGTTTAGTTCTTGTGCCATTTTGTCGTAACTTAGGTTACACGAACAGATGGGGTCCGACCGGGTTTTTCCGTCTGTTGAGATCCCACCGCTGTCAGCAGAAAATTCTTGTATCAATTGTTACATCCTCCATTTTCGGCACCCTGCATGCACAGGGTATATCAAGGATAGAGGACGGACGGAAGGATCGCACCGATGAAAAAGTTTCGATCCGTCAGTGGAGCGGCTCACTGGCGTATCGCAGAAAGAAAAGGGGCGTCTCCGAAGTTACCGGGGCGTCCATTGAGAATTCGGGTGATGGTCAACCGTCCGACTGGTTACGGCTTTATAGATAAACTATATATATAGAGTGCGTCCGAATGGTTACGGCTCTATAAGTAATCGCTTCCGAATGGTTACGGCTCTATAAGTATAATCGCGTCCGGATGGTTACGGCTCTATAAGTAATCGCGTCCGAATAGTTACGGCTCTATAAGTAAACGCGTCCGAATGGTTACGGCAGAGCCGGATCTAGGGTCTAAAACCCTTGAGGCAAAAGCCCAAATTTGCGACCCCATTTGCTAAATGATTTTCCTATAACTAAGCAAATAAACCAATTTAAAAAGGAATAATATTAAAATTTAATAAATTTAAAAACACAACATTAACTTCAACATTTTTAATTCTAGCGGGTCCACTATTTAAAATTACACTTTCCTTGCTTTAGCTGAAGCAAATTCATCAATTACTGAATCATAACACTGCACAACACTAAATTTGCCTTTTGTACGAAAATAGCCAATTTCGATTAATCTTGACCCGCTGAAAACGAATCTCAAACCCGTTTTTGAAAATTGGCTCGAGATTTTGAGTACAGTGGAACCTCTCATAGCGTACGTAATAGGGAGACAATGTATGCTATCTGAAGTACCAATCGCGAGCCAGAAGCGGCTGTAGTAGATCGACTGCTATCCCCACCATTCCCCTTCCTTGACACTCGTGCAGTGCCGTGACTGCAGACCCCGTGTTCGCTCGTGCCGGTATGAGATTTCGTAAACAAAACCGCGACAACATCGTATAACATCGACGGCCCTGATCAATCCCCCTCCAACCAACCTACTGCATCCCGACGCTCCGCCCTCGTACGCTATGAGAGTGTACGCTATGAGAGGTTCCACTGTAATTCAATTTTAAAAAAATCAGCCTTTTTTCGACTTTGAACAACAATCAGGCCGTAAGTATACAAGTTAGACAATTTTTATTGGCTGCAAAAAATTCTCCAGACTTTTCCGAATAAAACGATGTCAAACACTTTTACAAATTCAACTTGCAAACATGTTTAAACATTAGTTAAAGTGGATAAGACATGTTTCGCGCACCTATTTTTCGAGATGTTTTTCAATTTTTGGAAAAAACTGTGACTCCGACGTGAATTCCAATGACACTACACGACAGAGCAGACATTTTCCATCGAAAAACCATCATGATAATATGTAAAACAAGTTTCGGTTTCCTACAGGAAAACTAACTAAGACTTCGTGCGCGTCACGTAGTAACACGCGCTCCGCTGTGGCTTGTTTTCGCCTAGCGCTGGCACGGCATTAAGTCAGAGAACCACTGCTCACACTGCGTAACACGCACGAGGTTTTCGTTTTCCTTTGCGAAGCAGAAATATAATTTACGTAGTGTTAAAGTGGTTTTCCAAAGACAAATGTCTGCTCTGTCGCGTAGAGGTATTGGAATCCTCGTCGGACTCACAGTTTTTTCTAAAAATTGAAAAACATCTCGAAAAATAGGTGCGCAAAACGTGTCTTATTCACTTTAACTAATGTTTAAACATATTTGCAAGTTTAAATTGTAAAAGTGTTTGATACCGTTTTATTCGTAAAAGTCTGGAGAATTTTTTGCAACCAATAAAAATTGCCTGACTTGTATACTTACGGCCTGATTGTTGTTCAAAGTGGAAAAAAGGCTGTTTTTTTCAAAATTCAATTACTCTAAATCTCGAGCCAATTTTGAAAAACGGGTTTCAGATTCGTTTTCAGCGGGTCAAGATTAATCGAAATTGGCTATTTTCGTTCAAAAGGCAAAAAAAAAGTTCAATTTTGTTGTCCAGTGTAATTGATAGTTTTACATAAAGAATTTTCAATTGATAATATTGCTATATTTGTTACGTTTTGTTAAGGGCTTACGCAACTCCATACTTAAGAGAACGACACTTTTGCGCCCCTTGTATTTTAAACTTGAGGCAAGAGCCTCATTCGCCTCGCCCTGAATCCGGCTCTGGGTTACGGCTCTATAATTAATCGCGTCCGAATGGTTACGGCTCTATGTGTAAGATGCGTCCGAATGATTACGGCTCTATAAGTAAACGCGTCTGAATGGTTACGGCTCTATACGTAAAATGCGTTCGAATGGTTAAGGCTTTATAAGTGAAGCGCGTCGGATAGTCGCGGAGCGAATTAGGAGATCGCAGGTATTCTGAGGGTGCGGGGAGGAAGGAAACGCTGAAGTTACCCTCTGTTTTGGTTTTTCAATATATGGCGAAGCCTGAAGAGGTTTCTAAATGGATATTGGTTCACCAACCCTGAGGATTTCCCATACCAATGGGAGCGATCGTTAGGGAGCGGTGGTAGCTCGACTGAGGATGCCGGCTTAGGCTTCCGTACTCTGTCTCAGCTCTACTACTCGCCACTCCGACTCGATTTGCTCACCCTTGGTCCAGTGACGGGAGCTTAGACGGAGGATGCCGGGATAGGCGTCCGTACTCGCTGGGCTAGCTCGACGGGTTCACTGGGGTCCACTAGGTTGGTGTGGTCCGATGTGTACGATTAATAAAAATATGGTGAAAGTGGATTGTATAACAACTTCGTGTCAGTCAATTAATCGAATGTGAATCAAATATTCGAAGGAAAGTTAAGCGCTTTTACGCTGGATGTTAGGATGATGGGGAACGGTATTCACTTAATTACCTTGTGTTTGGTGTGATACGTAATGTCTTGCAGCACACTTGTTACGAAGATTAACTGGCTTTCAATGATCACTTAATTACCGAAGATTGGCTATTCCGGGTTGCGTGAAGAGAGAGGAGCTACTGCTCTCGAACTGATCTACCGAACTTGATCTACTGAACTTGATCTACTGAACTTGAGTTGCTGTACTGATCTACTGATCTTGAAGTGCTGTGTTTGATTGCTGCTACTAGACTATATAGCTGGCGCGTTCTACTGACAATGAGAGTCGCCGGGTGCCCCGTAGCCCGTAGGCATGGTCGCTTCTCGCTGCTGACTCGGCGTCAGCAGTCTTCGCTCGGCTCGACGCGGCAAACGTTCTCGTCGGAAGTCAGCGCTACGTGTCTTATCGTTTGAGATTTCGTTGCTGCGTCCGGTTAGTCCGGCAGTACGCGAAGGAATTTGATGGCGTGGTACCTTGGACACTATCTCACGGCTATTAACTGTGTCATCTAGGCTGTCAACAGGTTGTAGGTTACTTCGTTTGTCGCGCAAAGGTTGTCTCGCGTGACACGTTCTACCGCTAGGTGAGGGTGAGTGAGGGAGGGAGTTAATTCCTAAAGGTAAATGTTAGATGGTGTTAAACAAAAGAGTAAGTGGGGAGTCGTTGCGAGAATAAGTGATTAATTCTTTAAAAAGGCGGGTGGTGGACGCAGGACGTAACATACCATATATTTATTGATTCATATGTTTTTAGATAACACTGTCTACACGTATTTTGTGCTTCAATATCTGTTAGGTGATTCGTACAGATTTCGATGCTCTAAAACCGAATCTGAAGCCCGTTCCTCTCAATCAGCCTCAGTTTTTGAAAAAATAAATTTTGAAAAGAAACGACTTTTTTTAAATGTGAACAACAATTCCGTCGAATGTATAAGAGTTACACAGATTCTATAGGTTATAAAAATTCGGCAGACTTTTCGGCATAAAATGGTACGAGTCACTTTTACAATATCAGTTTGCAAACATGCCGAAACAATGGTTGAAGTCGTTTAGACAAGCTCCACAAGTCCACACGCCAATTTTGCGATATATTTTTTAAATTTCTGTCAAAATGGTGGGTGCAGACTGAATTCCAATAACACTGAGCGATAAAGCAGACATTTTTCTATGGAAAAACATCAATAGAATAAGCAATACCGATTTTGGTTTCGCACAGGAAAATGAAATAATCGTGCGAGTCATGCAACGAGCGCAGGCGTTCTTTCTACCGTACATACCGCGTATGCAAGCGCACAACGGGCAGAATCCACAGCGAAACGCCGCCGAACAAACGGTGATGGCGGAGAACCCTACACACGCTCCCTGACCCGCACAAATATATTATTTTTCTGTGCGAAGCTAAAAGCTGTATTGCATAATCTGATGATGGATTTCCACCAAAAAATGTCTGTTCTGTCGCTCAGTGTAATTGGTATTCACGCTAGCCCCCCAATTTTGATAGAAATTTGAAAAAAGTACAACTATATACATACATGCGCATTGCGCACCCATACAGAGACATGGATATGCATATGAGGTACGTCACATCTGAGATCTGAGCACGAACACGCACGAGGCAGCCTGATCATGATGTCATCAGAGGCGCGTGAGCAAGCCGAGGCAATCCGATTCAATGGTTTTACATTGTACTCATCGATCGATCGGTTCGCCGGCGTACGAAAAAAAATTGAGTGTGTTGGAGATTTATTCTAATGTTGGAGAATCGGAATCGGTGTAGTTTGCTCGGACCGATCAGAGACTGTCGGATCGGGCTGTGAGAAAATGTGGCCGATCCGCAACTGTCTCGAATCGGCCCGAACAGGCTACATCGAATCCCCAATACTAGAATGAATCTCCAACACACCAATGATTTCTCGTTCACGCACTCAGGCAGTCGCGGATCGGCCATATTTGCTCACAGCCCCATCCGACCATTGAACTATACTTTTAAGCCCATGCTACAATAAAGTAAGCGTAGGTTGTAGGTTGTAGGTTTTAGTCGTACAAGTGAGGTTTTACAACAGCTGAAACTACAACACCATGGAAGTAACGACGATTGTTGTACTTTCTTACAGCAACCAATCGGGACCCTTCATCTCACTCTTTCATGCGTGCGTCGACACATACAGTCGCTACGTTTGCACGATAAGTTCGACAAGAGTTCCTCCCAGTTTTAACAGCTGAACCTTTTTGAACTGGTAGTACATGTTGCACCGGTTTTAAGCGAAGCCTGCGTAAATCGTTTATAACCATAATTACTGAGCCACCTCCGGAGCATGGACGAATCAGGCAAATTTAAAATTGTTTTCACGAATTCGTATGCTTTCGGCGAATAAAAATGTAATGTTAGGGCGAAATTTTTAATTTCGTCCGAATATCTTTTTTGACGAGGAGCTACGGAGGAGTTCCGTAATTCATTTTTCAATACTGATAAGGATAACCCACTAAAAAGATTCATTAGGATCTCTTCTGCAGTATCATTACTTTTACCATTTTCTTTTAGGTGCGCAAGAAGGCCCATCACTGTTCTAAGACGCTCGTCACGACGCTTCAAGCGCTTTTGCAGTTTGTTTATTTTGTTCCGCAGCTCTAGCATTTTGTCGGATGGCCCAAAATACCGTTCTGAGGTTTGAGTGCCAACACTATTTGTGGTTTTATCACTCATAGCAGTTCTGGTCTGTAAATTTCAATTGTAAATTTAATATCACTTGCCTGATCTACTATTATCATTGCTTAGCTTAGAAAATGAGTCAAGGAACTAAGAATCCATAAGAAAATGTCCTTTCCTGATACTGAGCCACATCTTCAATCCGATGTACATGTTCTACTTCCTACAATGCAATATAAATTTACACCAGTCTTTCAACCCAAAAAAACGTACATATGCATTATTGGCATAATTATAAAATGTTGTATAACATACCATTTTATTATTTCCACCATCCGTACTTGTTGAAGCAATGCTTCTTTCATCTAAAGTTCTTACCTGCTCCAAACTTGCCGAAGGTATTATCTACATTGGATATAGATCTTTATAATTAAATGTTCCTATGAAACCTTTAGAAATATAAACCAGATTGATATTTACATACCTTGCTTGTTAAACATGTAGAATCATGAGGAAACAAAGTTGGTACTGCTTTCCGGTTTATTCTGTTTTGACCTAATGGCGTTATAACAAAGGAATCAGGAGTAAAATGCTGACTACAAATAAAACTGAATTTTGTGACTTTGTTAAGAAGATTTGGTGGTATCGCAGAGATAAATGCCGAATACAATTTAGGATTCGCCGGGAAACTGTAAAAAATTTATTACATTTATTACAATTAGCAGTCACATATACATTTTCTGAAAGTATGTAGCTTTACTTTCATTCTTCATTACCTATGAAAACTAACATCAACATATGGGTTCCATACAGCGTTGCAATGCTTGATGCAGCACCGTTTCACCATGTTTATTTTTGTATAAATGCTCGTATATTTCTTCACACAATTTCCAATACTACAGACTTACAACTAACTGCGTCTGACCACGTCTGACCACCTTGTTATGACAGGCCACGCTGGTCGCTGGTTAGTTATACTGGTTATACATGATACATTCGTTGCTAGGACATGTTTTTCGAAAGGGTAGTACACGAAAGACAAGGTTAGACTGGTAAGAGGGACCCGAAATTTACCCTCTCTGTCAGGCCGGACGTTTTGCAGCCAAAAACACTAGCCGTTCCCGTTCCAGTAAGAGTATAGTTCAATGAATCATTTATCCGACAGTCTCGGATCGGGCCGAGCAAGCTACACCGATTCTCCGATACTACAATGAATCTCCAACACACCAATGATTTCTTATTCACTCGCTCAGACAGTCGCGGATCATAATGAAACAGATTAATATTTCAAAATTTTTATTTCAGTCGTAAAATATATATGTATTGGTTGGTTTCGGTGTTGTTTTTTTCTCTCTCGCCTTGCAACAAATGTTGCTGCCGTCTGAAAGCCCGTGTAAACATGAGAAGATTATTCATTGAATAACAAAAAATCAAAATTTATAGTTACTTATGTTATTCTGGCTTCTACATTGCCAATAGGACTCCAAATTATAGGCATAGTGCCCGCCGGGCCTGAAGGCGGTCACCGCCTGGTCGGAATAATGTTCTGTGTCTGAGTTTCAGTTCACAAAAGGAAAAATGGCAAAATCAAAAATGTTTAATCATATAAAAATTATAAATAAAATATCTACATAGGTATACCTTCGTCTCTCCGTCTGTGTCTGCCCTTGCAATATTGCTGACGTCTGTAAGCCTGCATAAATATAAAAACATTATTCAATATATAATAAAACATGAAAACTTATATACATGGTGCGCCGCTTATTGAAATCACGGACAGTGTTATCATTTGGGTATTGTTAAGATTTCACGAAAAATGAACCGGACCTACACGACTTCATAAGAAAAACGTTGTTTATACAAATCATGACTTCGAATATGTTATCAATTTTAGGATAATTTTCGTCCACGAGCAATAACCTTCTTTGACAATATGTATTTTCACGGTGTGGACTGTGATTCATCGTGGAAATATATATATCATAACCAAATTTATGATTACTATGAACGACGTTTTTCCTATGTAGTTGTTAGATTTTATGCTAGAAAATGGAGTCTTTCGTTCAATTCGATGGTTCTGGGGTAAGTGCTGTGTCCCTTGACAACAGTCCTCTTTCCAGAGAGTTCCGTGTCTCGGGTCTCTCCCCATTATATGGCCAGATCCTTTATTTAATAGTTTATTGGTTTGTTCCTGCATTCAACGAAGCATCGATGACGTCAGTTCATCGGCCCCGTGCTCGCGCCTTCTCAAAAGATTGCGCACCACTTCGGCGGCCCGCAACAATGCCTCGGCCCCCTCCTCTTGCCTCGGATTCCATGCATCCTCCACTTCTTCCACGGTGACGCTAACGTAGTCGTTATTAGCCGAATAATTACATTGTCCATGATTTCAATAAGCGGCGTACACTTTTATTATCAAAAGTCCCGTGTCCCGATCTGATCACTTTAAGCGGCACACATACACTGTACTTATATTTCTTTGGCTTCAGCGGTTTCGGCGACGGGGTGATGCGGCCAGACCCTGTACTGACGACCGCGCAATTGTCTCGACTAATCAAGCGCAATCGTGATGGTCGATCATGCGTGTGGCTCTGATTTTAAATAGCACCCTGTGCGTGATCTTGCCTTTTCAATTTCGTTTGATACTTGTACTGCTTCCGAAAATCCACTCTCCTACCGTGCCGATTCCTGTATTGAATGGATATATGCATGTACAACGTTATATCAACCTTGTCTATATCAAAACACTGTCATCTACATGGATTCTATCTATCTCGCCCTGCTGCCAAATTCTTAAAAATCATTACGCATTATTACTCATGACACCTCGAAGTTTATCTACGGTCACCGTGGCCTTGATTAGAATTTCTCAGGAACATTTAATGCGAGAAATATGAATTTGCGCTTCGACACGATTGATTCACTAGACTAGAGGAACTTTAAAATTTCGGTCACCAGGTATGTCTGCATACCACAAGAACATGCTGCATTATTGAACCTTTGACTGACATACTCTGTATTTGGTTAGTTGGTCTAGACATCTTTGGCATTTTCTTAACTTTCATTCTGACATATCTACACATGTATGTATCCTCCATGAAATAGTGCTCTGCAAAATATTTTAATTTGCTTCACTTCAATGTAAACATGTGTAGTATAAAGTTACGGCTCAAAATCGGTTTAGTACGTGTAATTTTTTTGGACACTTTTATACACCTGTAGTGAAATGTTCCAAAAAGATTCGGACGCTTTTACACACCTTAGTGCAAAGTTCCAAAAAGATTCGGATAATGTGCCACAGTATACTACTAGCTTGTAAAATCTCTAATTGTAAGTTAAACAATGGAGTTGCAAAATTAGAATTTATTAGTTCTCTCATGCACAAGGTTCATTAGTTCAGTCCCAGAATACAAAAATTAGTAGGGGGTGCTGAGAAAAAAGCGTTCTACGAGAGTCGTACATTCTATCGAGGCACCAAATCCAAACAAAAAGCACGCAGGGAACAATAATTTGCGTTGCACCACTGGCCCAAAGTCCTCCATCGGACTTCACAACACTTGCGCTTCAATCCCACGAAAATGTTTTCGGAAAAAGTAGCCAAAAAAATGGAAAAAAACAATAATAAGTTCGAAATGAACATTAAAGGAGAAATGAACGTGATATACCATTAAATATTAACAAAAAAAATGGTTTCACACGCTACATCGGTTGAGGGAAGTATTAACCCTTTCGCTACGGCAGCCCGTTCCGCAAGAGTAGCGCCACTGAACGGGGCACCGCGCCGCGCAGTGTGCACATTGCGCATCGGTAGTCATCGATGTTCGCACTTACGTCTTTCAATGGCACTTTGGAATTGTCTTGTATGTATACTTTTTTAAGAGTTATGTAACAACTGTTTCGTCATATTATACAGAAAAACATAAAAATTCTGAAATTTCAGAATACCCACAATGTACGTAGGTATATTGTCTGGTCTCGCGGACACCGACTATAGTCGGCACCCGTAAACACAGCACGTCTCGCGGACACCGATTATAATCGGCATCCGTACACACAGCATTTCGCGCGACCGCCGACTATAGTCGGTGTCCGTAGCGAAAGGGTTAAGGGGTTACACCACCTTGAGATTTAAAAAAAAAACGATTTTTTTTTTTTTGCCTTGTTTCATTACTTGTACTTTCATGAAGAATTTGCGATGTCAAACATGTTAATATTCCAAAAATTACCAGAGTTATAGCAACTTGAAGTGAGCACGGCAGAGAGTCGCGTCTGTCCGCTCAGATAGGCATATCCGTTTGTAACCGTTATTGAAGGTCTGTTATAATGAAGCCAAATTATTTCGGAATGGATCTTTACGCGTCTATAGAAGGACTAGGAATGTACGGACCAGGAATCGCAGATTAAAGGTAACATACAAAAATTCTGGATCTTAACATGCTGACGCGGTACTTTTTCTTCTTTAGCGTTTTACTCGAAACGAGTTTTCTCAAACTGGTGGACACGATATCTCGAAAACTACTGAACCGATTTAATTCAAATTTACACTATATCTTCTCTACGCTAATATCTATCAAGTAGCATAGGCGTTTTTTGATCGGATGCCTCATAAATTTGTTATTAATGTTTTAGTGTCCAATTTTTAGCGAAAAAATCAATATTTTGATACAAACGGCGGTCAATTCCACAAAAATGTTTAAAAAATGTTTTCCCTATGCTACTTCATAGCTATTACGTTTATTTACATAAAAATTGCTGACTTTTTTTTTTCGGAAGAATTTAGACCATGCTACAATGTCCACCGTCGGCGAGGATCACAGCGAAGGCGTTTTGCCGATCACCTTATATCTCCGCCATTTGTAAATATTTTTTAGTCATTTCTATATGATATATTCATTGATGTATATTGTAAATAGTGATAATAAAATCAAATTTGTTTAGTTAATAGTTGCGTCAAAAAAATTGTCTCATTTTATGCCACTTTTTCCAAGTGCCAAGGTGGTGTAACCCCTTAAGTCAACAAGGACGTGCGACAAAAGTTTAAAAATAGTGCACGATTAATTAAACAATGATAGAAACACAAGTGTCCGAATCTTTTTGCCACCCGAAAACGTGACATGAATTGAATTCATTATTTAATATAAAATAAACTATGTAGAAAATTACAAAAAAAAATACACATTTTTGTTAACTTGAATGAGAGACGAATCAGGTGAAACAAGAAAAATCACAATACATCCATAAATGACCGAGATACGAAGAGATGAATTCAAAATATTTTTGTGTCCGAATGTTTCCGAGGCTGTACGTGCGTTCCAACCTATTCCTATTTTCGATATTGACAATCTCAATAATTGTTCTTCTTGCACAAAATATGCTGAATAGACTCGACATTTCTGACTACTTAGTTGCCACTCTGGTTCTAGCACCTAAATAATGCGGAAGTTGTAACAACGAGGTTGAAATCGACGGCAAACTTTGATTTCCCACGCGGGCAAAGGTGCCTGAAATCAAAATCCGATACTTCTATTAATTTACTACATCAAGCTAAAACATTTACACAAACATGTTGCCCGATACTCAATTTACAAGATTTTTCACAAATTTGAGGATGGGACAGTAAATATTTATCAAATAAATCACTTGTGGAAACATACTCTTCTTGCAGTCACTTTCGCCACTGTGCCGCCGCGCCGGCCAGACTACCGAAGTGAAGTATGCCAATTATACAGGGACCAATCACAACCAGTTGCGTATGCGCTATGTTCAGATCGTTCAATATTCCTGATTAAATACTTGCTACTGCGGCATATAATGATGCGGAAAAAGACGATTGAAGACAGCGTTCCTTCGATTTCTGACATGCCACAAATATATGGAATCTGACCTCGACGCGACTAATTTAATGCGTCTTGGTACTGGACGACTGGGATTACCCTGCTCGCGGTTAAAAACAAATGATATAGTACGTTCATCAGAATTGAATAAAATTTGGAGGCTTTTGAATTTTGACATTTTATCATGGCATGCATTTTTCATTTACATTTGGCACCACCTGCACAGCTAGTCGATACTTCTCCTGCAGCACGTTATACGCCGACGATTTATATCTCATCATTGATTTTCATTATTGTCAGACACAGAGCGCTTTCGAATCAGCCTGGTTCTGGGCACCGGGGACAATTGTTTACGTGGACACAAAGTTCCATAAGATGAGTGGTCTATTGTATATCTGGTGTGTGCCAACGAGAAATCTCGTCGGTGTATTTGATATTAATCGTAATACTATTGGAGCGGAGGGTTCAAGAAAACCCTGTTTTATCCAAATTTAGCACTTACCTTAAACGAGATTCAATGCGCATGCGCGAAAAAGAGTCCCGATAACAAGACTGCGCAGCAGAACGGTAATAATAATACAAAAAAAAGTAAGTTTTTAAAATGTAACAAACGCCCAGCTGGAACAATTTAAACTAATAGAAATAACCGCAATCCAAATGACATACTATTACGTCCTCCACCCGCCTTCTTGGAGAATATTCTCGCAACAGCTCACCGCACCGCGTATCCTCCCATTAGACATAAGTTAATAACCGCGAAACAATAGCCGAGGCACCACGCCACCGAAATTCCTCCACGTAGCGTAATCCGCGCCACGGATGAAAATGACCCAACGACCGCGCATAATAGTAACGAAACTAAAACCATAAGAATGCTGACGCCGAATCAGCCACAACCTGGGCCGTGTTCAGAAATTGGCTGACAGTAATGTCAGTACTGACGCTGGTTTTACTGAAAAATAGTCGTTCTGTTTTACTGACAGTGCTGCCGAACGCGTTTTCCAGTAGATGTCTGACAGAATGGTAGTACGTTACAGTCTGGTCAGCCATACTGAAAAGCATTTTTGAACGGAAATCTAGTACTGACAGTACTGTCAGCCAATTTCTGAACACGGCCCTGATCGCTGAACCAAAACAATCGATTAGCAAACCACGGCAAAATAGATACATAAGAATGCTGACGCTGAATCAACAGCTAGGCCGCTGCTTCTACGAAGCACCCAACGACCAATCAAGGTGCGGCCACGTTCCGTCATGATCAGAAGTTACTCAACGTTCAATAGTTATCCAATCTTCAGACGCGCGACAATCAGTCTTAGCCAATTAAGTGAATATTTGCAAACCAGCTAAGTGTACTGTTATGCCTTCCTATTCCAATCCCGTCGTCACATTAGTCAGACTCCCATAAATTCCTTCCTGAAAAAACCTACCGATAAACCTTTCCGTTGCCAAACGTTCCGCCAAAGTAAGCAAACCCTCGATCGGAACATAAACCCATGAAATATCCCGTCAATTGTTGACCTTGACATAATGATAAAATTTCCGTTTAATTATACGTATCAACACGTGGGCAAACTCCAAAAATACTCCCTCTCCAAACTTTCTGTCCTTTACCAAATTCCACCTCCAATACATTCATAACTTTCGAAGGCGTGATTTCCCCCAAAAAAGTCATAGGGAAAACTTGTAGAACTTTCGATGCTCTATCCAGGGAAACAAAGAACGCCGAAAAATAATGCACCTGCTGGAAAATACGGCGACAAACGCTACTTCGCAAAAAACGCTCATAACTTTTGAAGGAATGATTTTCGGCAAAAACGTCAGAGGGAATATTTTCTCACCTTTCGATGCTCTATCCAAAGAAAAAAAAACCCCAAAATTCGTGCCCGCTAAGACAAAGCCTTACCAAACGCTCCACTGACGGATCGAACGGTTTTCTCGGTGCGATCCCTCCGTCTTTCCTCGATCCCAGGCAGACCCTGGTGAACGCAGCTGAACGCAGGGTGCCAAAAACTGAGGACGTAACAATACAATATCTGTATACGCACGTAAGATCATAATAAGTCGTAAGTCGTAACTGTATTTAAATCAGATATCGAAAATCTGTTTATCACACTAAATGTGAAAGACGAACGAAATTGTCTTGTTCTCTTAGGTGACTTAAATGCCAAGTATACAGACTGGGGAAATTTACAGATCAACGATAAGGGCAAGTTCCTAAAAAATGAGTACTGGTAAACCTTAAAGTATCAACTTGCAGTTCGACATTTTTCTGCAAACATTCCAAAGAATCTTCTTGATTTCTTAAATTTTTATCTTTACTTTAAAGATTTTATAGGTAGGAGTCATCTATTAAAATGTAAAAAAATCGGTGGTACGTATAGCCTGCTCTATTGGACACTGTTTAATTACGAGATGATGGAAATTTATTTATGTGTTCTGTCCGAAGTCCGATATGGGTGATAACAAATTTTCGGCAGGAGACCGTTATCATAATGTGGTGACGGTGTCCTTTACATAAGTGGAATCGATTTTGAAATGCCTGAGGGTAGAAGGCGCCCCTAATTTTTAAAATAATTTCGAAAGGGTTTGGGTAGTCAGTGTTCACATGGCAAAGCGAATTTAGATATTTGGTACGACTAGAATTTCAAGTTACTTTCTTTGTCCAAGAAATGAACCGTCTCTGGATTTCATGCATTCTTGGCAATATATTTGTTGGTGAAAGGAACAGCGGATAACTGAACGACAGTTTGGATTAATGTTTTTATCGTTTATTACAAACTGTCGGTTGCAAGAATAACGACGATAATAAATCTTATCTTTATGGTAAGTGGAAACAATCGTAGTTTAACAAGGGGTCGAGATACTCGCCGTTGTCTCGGAATCTGGGTCCGAAACAACGAAAGCAGCTATCTCGAATCAAACATTACGGTTATAACAACTTCGTTATCGGGTCGGTAAATGTTACGTATGAATATCTTTCAAAAATTCTTTCCTGTCAGTCGCTAAATCACATACTGTAGCATTTACTACATATATCTATAGTAGAAATTAATTAAGTTACGGTATCTAACGCATTTCCTAACAAAAATTAGGCACTTATTTATCAATAACGAATCGATAAGGACACTATCTTACAAAACTACGGGTAGACTGCGTTACGGACATAACGAGCGTGATACTTTACAATATTGTTAAGTTCCATTTGCATCGGAGGTCTGGAAGATGCCGCGTTACAGTTGGTATTGCACAAAAGCATTCTATTTACACAAAACGTTACAGAATGCAGAAGCTAATGATCAAAAAGTAATCATAAAATAACAATTTCTGCACGTGGGAAATACATTAAAAAATTACCGACCAATTACCACCGTGCTCTGGGACCGATAGTTGTGATTGCTATGAACACTGTATCTTGTACTGCATGACCGTATTTGCATAAGGCACTGAAAATTATGTTATTGTTTAACTGCACCGGTAGTAGTATGGCACGAAGCACATTCTGCCGTGCGGCTGTGAATCGCGTGTCGGTACAGTGGCTTCATAATTTACATACATAGATAAAGAATTTTCTTAAAATACATAAAAAAAAAGAGCTGACAACACGGGAGACGTGCTGTTTTTTTTTTTTTTAATATCATTCGCGAGTAACAACATGTGCATGCACGATACATTCACGGGTGTGTTACTAATTACCTATCAAAGCAGACACTACAAGCTGCCTCGCAACAATATACATAGATTCTGCTATTGATTTCACAAATTCCGTGGCAGCGTTATTGGCGATTTCGAATTATTCGACTCCATTACGGGGGCAGCCGATTGCGGATGTTTCAAAATGATTGGAAGAAAATGTTGAATCCTGAGTACGAAGGACAGGTAAAAGTAGAACAAACATAACTGACGACGGTATATACACGCGACGTTATTGAACATTATTACATTCGGGGTTCTTGCCGTTCGTCTCGTACAAAACGGTGGCAACCTGCTCGAAAAATTACGTACGGAAGATCGATCCTCATTGAATTTGGCAAGATCAGCGTCCAAGTTGAATGAGTCAGAAGCGTTCGTGAAGATTTCGTGAAGAGATGGTGCAATTTTTGCGTATAACGAGTTATGAAAAATGGAAAGTGTCGAATACAAAAAGAGACTTAGATTTAAACTGAATCACCGGTGTCGTATAAGTCATTGAATATGTGTATACGCGCGTGTATGTATATAAAAAAAAAAATATACGCAAAATTTGCTGAAGCTGCAGAACGGCTCTGTAGCTAGTAAATACTCTCTATGTTTAGGAACTACACGATGTACTATTAATATCATGGTATTGCGGATGGTATCCTTTGGCGTTGGTACTTGTTTTTCGGATTTCGATCTCGGTGCGATAATATAATTCTCCAAATCTTCATTGCCACGCCACCTCTTTAAATGGAAATAACAGTAAATAAAGACATATTAACCTTCGAGCACCGTTTCACTTAAAGTGATCAGAAACTAAACGTCGGTTTTACAATCTTACTTGAGATTGAGTCTGTTAAGATCCTCTCTTGTAGCGAATTCCACGATATCCGAGTAGGTGTACTTTTCATAAACAAACTAGAACAAGAGATCACTATTTGCTTTATCATGGTTTTAATGTAAAACAATGTAACTGATCTTACAGTTAGTGATACTATATGTATATTGCTATGCATAGATGATGTAATGGATATGTTTTCATATTCACCTTTGCAATCGATGCTTCATCGATATCAGAATCTCTTAGCCAATTAACGAGTTGTTCATCCTTGTCAGAAGTGTTATTCAGATTTACATCATTAACCAGCGGTACGCACTCTGGTGAATGAACAGTGACGTTTCCGCTGGACACACAAGAATTATAACTAAAATGACATAAATTTCAGACACTTTTAAACAGTCATTGGACAATTGAAGTTTTATATATAGTACTGGGAAGTTGTAGAAGTCTATCCTTACACAATTTGTATTTTTTAACACGACGCATCATGGACTCGAAGGTCACAAGGTTCAAAAGTTATTTAGAACTATCTAGAACCGGTTGATCTCTCTAATGTTTTTTCATTAACTCTTGCGGACTTTTATCAGCTCCCTGTATATATACTTTAATGTCTAGAGGTCTAGACGATTATCAACACCATATATTACCCTGAATCCTGCTTCGTAGCTCTCTTGTTGATAGTTTCGCAGAGATGCGTTAAGGTATTAACCTGTGCCCTCTGTTCTTCCAAAGCCTGCTGTAACAATGTCTGGTACGATTTCTGACACTCCAACAACTCCTGCAATAGTCTCATATTCTCCATCTTCAGGACTCCCATTTGATCCCGATATTCCTTCCAGTACTTATTGTCGAGGGAGTCGACGGTTTTTTGAGATTTGACAGAATTAACCGTTGACACGCCAGATGTAGAACCTTCCTGGCCTTGACTACCTGGCTGAACACGTTCTTGACCAAGCAAATTGGCTCCGAGCTCTGTAACCATACGTACGTACTGCACAAACTTACTGCTTTGGGCACACCATATTGACAAAACGAATATACGATTTCCTTAATCCGCGCTCGAATTCATTTTACCGTTACGCATGTGCCCGATGTGTCAAACTCTAGACAACTGTGGGTTGAAATGATGGATCTCAACATCAACCCAGGATGGTAACTTGAATACTGAAGTTCATGCTCATGAGATCTCCCTTATTATTGGTGATGACTTTCCCCCAAGATATTTTTAGAATTGACACTGTTACGTACATAAACCTTCACACGTGTTGCCCGATATGTGTATATAATATCACATGTGGTGCATGCACTTAATAACATATAAGCGTGTGAACCTCTTTAGGGATTAAAGCAGTCTTCCCTGTGGTCAGTTTTTCCTTTTATTTCATTCAATTTCATTAATGTGTTGCCATTCAAACGCAGTTAGCAAGATGTAATATAATATACGCTTTTATGAATTTTAAGCCGGCAGCACTCATCTGTGAGATTTTTCTCACATCTCTTGTGTTTGATTGTTAAATGTTTACATGCATTTTTATAGCGCTAGTTTTCAATCATTTGTATCGACTAAAAAATCGATTTTTATTGTTGACCGTAAGAGTACTCATAGCGCAAATTTGGCCGGATTAAAGTATTACTTACCGGGGGACAGCACTGTAATAGCAGCTTGAACAGCGTTTCTGACCAAGTTGTCCAACGCAAACATCCAGTGAGGCTTTATACTGTGCATCCTGAGGACTTCGTTTACGGCAGTTTGAAACAGGTATATGGCCAGGTGAAGATGATTAATGGCCGTTGAGTCAAAGTCCAGTTCCTCTTTTAGCGTCCGAATTACATTCGTAATTACCTCATGGTTTTGCTCGGCAATGTAATCTCGTAGAGCTTGCATTAGTAACTCTAAATGGCTCTATGGAGAACAATAACAAATATATTCTATGCAAATAGAGTAACAGTACGCAAAGCATCTCGCATCACAAACAATCACGGTTTGCCACATTGTGCAAATAAAAATCTAGCAATAAGCAAGTTGAGATATCCCTAATTTTCGTCCAAAATGGTAAAATTACTTTGTTCGAAATATCTTAGCTGGATTCTTCAAAGGGTTAACCGTTTGCAGACAACTTATAACGTGACTTTATATACTGTAATCGAAATTATTTGTTGATACAACGGCATATTACTCACAAACAAACAAAATATTTATAACGGTAACTTATTTAAGGATTGCATTACTGTGACATACGCCATGTCTATGAACAATAAACGTACCGGTGATTATAAATATAGCCTAATTGTAAGACACAGATCTCAATAAATTCTCTTATTCAAATAATTTCTCTTATTTCGCATCGCGTTGGTTTCCATTGAAAAAAAAAAAAAAAACAGTATTGCCATCAATTTTTTTACTTAAACCATTTTCATAATTACCAGCACACATATGAACTGCAGTACCTGCAGACACAGGGATGTGTATCTCAAAGTAATAAAAGCAATAATCGTATAGAATTCTGCTCGCAATGATTGATACCAGTAAATTAATGTTATTTTGTCGTCGAGCTTAATATTCTTTATCTACTTAAAAATTGTTTCAAAAAGTGAAAGAAATGATTAAATAAATTTAAATGAGTTAATTAATCAGATTAATTACCATGCGAAGGACAGTTTGCCCAACATCCTGATGTATACCCCTCATCCAAACTTCACAAATTTTGGCCTCATCCTGACTAAGCACTCTTGTTAAAGTCATTCTTCTCTGGCTATCTTTCTTCAGTAAGTAAAAACCTTCCTGCTCTTCCCCAGATTTCTGACCTGGCTGACCTAAGAATAAGAAATTTCCCGGTGTTATGAATAAAGAACGTCTCAATAGGTCAATACGATCAACCTATAGTTCATTGCTCTGACCTCCCAGCTCGACTTCCGGAGACAAAAGTCCGCCAGAGGAACTTCTTCTAGTCATGGAAGGTCCAGCAGTGTCGCATTCACTTGTTTCAATGGAAGGAGTAGTGCCTATTGTACTAAGGAGCCAGGGGAAAAAACATTAATTTCACATACTCACTTGTCGGTTCTCTTGTCGTTGGGTACCAAATCTTATTTCAGTTTGCAGTTGGAACTTGCGAGTAAATAGACCTTGTAAGTTCATCTGATATTATTTGAATAAAGCAATAATGAATAAATGTAAGCTAATGCCCAGCAGTGCCCATAATAGTTCAAAGAAATACAAGAAAACATGATGTTTGATAAGCGATGAAAGCATTTCCAATTTATGTCGTCCTCATAATTTCAACGTGAAATAAACCTGAATACAAATGAAACCTGATAACTTAATCGACCTATCGATTCATTTAGAAGTCTGTTAATTCCCAGTGTACGATTCGGAATGCATACAATGCACTTCCTTGTTACATTATATGTACTGTGTTAAAGTTACGCCAGGGCAAAGTTACCTGCCATATCATCCGTTTACTTAAAAGGTTTATATTACCCATGTACGTAAACATTAGGTTTAAGAAGCATAGGAGACGGAGGGATTAAAAAATTATATAACATAGAAGAGTTTGATCAGTGTCGATAATAAATTCGTTTGCCAGTAATCAAATCGAACGTTTCATACTTGTTCGTTATTACGACCCGTATTATTACGTTATACTACAACAGTACTGGTGTGTTTCTCAAAGTTAGTACCATACCTGTTAAAAGAAAGGGTTGCAGTGGGCATGCTGATGGGAGATAGTAAATGGGCTGGACTGCGCTCCCTCAATGGGCTCGACTTGGTCAACGCTCCACTATATACGTCAGACTTGATCGTTAATGTTTACAGTAACATATCTTAAAGATCGATATACGTACGGGCGCCGATTACACAAACTACGTCTAACCATCGAATCGGTTACCCTTACACACATTGTATTCAGATTTATTAAAAAGGTGTCGTCACGCTCCAATTATACGATCAGCATTCATATTATGTACTCCTCTTAAAGACTGGCACCGATTTAATGAATTTGAAAGCGTTCATAACATGTACAGTATTGCGTAACAAACACGAAACTGTTCACAGGAAATAAGCGAGTCTCGCCTTAGATGAGGCGCTTTCTCTCTCAATGAAGTTAATTGCTCTCGTTACCTGTCGTCAGATTGAGATGTTTGAATTGGAATAACAGAGACGATGTGATTGTTGTTGGTTTTGTCGCTTTTTCCTAGTCTCTCGAGCCTTTCTGCCGGGACAGATATACTTCTGCTGAAATCTGGCGGCGCTACTAGCCTGTTACTTTTCTTCTTTCTGTATTGATGATATTAATACCGATTATTATATATATGGGAAGGCAACCGATATAAAACTATTGGGTTAATATTAATATTGATTAATTACACACTGGGGAAGGTAACCAATATCGCTATTTTCAGTTACTTTTTAGATAAAGAGCTTGGTCCGAGTGAGGAGCTAGTCCACGATTGGTTACCGCACCCTAAGCAACGGATATAGAATGCTCCTGAAATGTGGTCAACTTTAAAATCTAGTTCTACTAACTGTAGTGGTAAACCGATGTCATAAAAACCATTACACATCGACAGAAATTATTAAAGTTAGCAGAACACGTATCAGAAGTTGGAAACCATATTTGCGGAACATTGTATAATCAAAATTTTATCGATTACGGATGACGTACTCAGTTAGGAACGGATCTTCTAATAATTCTGCAGCTGTCGCTCTTATATCAGGATTGGGTTCAAAACATCGTAATATAAACGATTTTGCCCTTTCAGATAGCTCCGATGGTATTTCCGGATGTATCTTGTAATACCCAACCTGAAATTTTGGGAAACATGTCAACAATCGACACAGTAGGTTTTCTTGTACAGCAATTAGAAAAAGTCTGCATAAGCTTACTTTGAAAACAGCTGCCTGTGGAGAACCTAGTTCTATAAATGGTGGTTTCCCAGTTGCCATTTCAACGATGGTACATCCCAACGACCATATGTCGGCCTGCACAAAGCATAAGCAAGTGACTGTTTATGCAAAGTCACTTTTACTACTAAATAAATGTGCAGAAGCAATTAATTAACTTACAGGCGCCCCGTAACCACGTTGACCCTTATCAATGACCTCCGGTGCCATATACTGCAACGTTCCTGTAAAAGTTTCCGTACTTGGACACAGACCAGCTAAACGCTTCGACATTCCGAAATCGGAAATCTTCACAACACCACTGTACGTGTTTACCAAAACATTGTCGCCTAGATAATATTGTTGAATAGATAAAGCATCTGGTATCAAATACAACCTAGTGTTCACAATTAATAAATGTTCACGTTATGCACCTTTGATATCACGATGGACGATCTTTTGATCGTGTAAGTATTTAAGTCCTTCTAAGATTTGTTTCGTGTAGTAAGATATCGTGGACTCATTCTCTTTCAAAGGACCCCATTTAGATCGTAATAAAGCCGATAAGCTTCCTAGGAACAATACAAGTGTTATGTAATTTATGAAAGATCATGCCCTTCTATCATGTCTTAGAAAATTTACCTCCGGGAACCTGTTCCATGAAAATCTTGAAGTATCCATCTTCGCTTACTGAACCAAGGTACTGGACAATGTTTCTATGCCTTAATTGACTATGTAATTTGATTTCCTCGTGCAAGGGCTGAACGTCCCCAAGATTTCGTTCCCGAATCTCTTTTACAGCGATCCGAACCTGAGTATTTAAATCACGTGCCGCATACACTACACCGTATGTACCTTTTCCAAGAATTATCCGCTTGTTTTGATCGTCTAGTTCATATTCAAACTGCAAAAGCATTGGTTAAATTCTGTTTATATGGTACACGTTATATTCGAAAGTAAGTTTATAGTTACATATACAGTACCTTCATGCGATCATCTGTCAGATAAGCATCTAAGTCTGTCACCATGCCTTCTTGATCTCGGGTCATCTCTAAGACCAAATCATAGAACCTTTGTCTACACTGTACAGAGGGTAGGTACATTTGAAAATCATCAGAATTCTGATGAACGTACAAAAATAAGCATCGCTCATCTCTTTTGTACAAGCTTACGCTGCGAATCATGTTCGCAGTGAACAACCAGTCGTGAACTTGTTTGCAGTCGTTCTTCATACTGTCTAGGCATAAATTCCATATTTGTATAGACTTTTCCTCTGCACCGAGATTCACGTTCACGTAACTTGGCATCAAAATCTTCGATGGCTCCAGAACCAAGAGCTAGAAGAAACAATGCATCAGTCGACGCTTATGAGCTTAGGTTCAGCTTAAAACAAAATTTGACAGCTTACCGGAAACCGTATACTATCTCCGACTTCCGACTTCGTGGCTTCAACAAAGTAGTCCATCCAAAAACTAAATATTTGCTCTTCGGGAGAAACTTCGCCCTCTTCGTTTTTCTTTCGGAACCTGTCTATCAACGATATGTTGCCTATTGTCGATTTTAGATACCAGTTTGGTGGCTTTAATTTGAACATGCACTCAGCCGCTTGTATAGCTTTAGAGTAATCTTCGGCCAATACGCTGATCTCGAAGAACGTTGCAACATCCCAATAGTCTTTTAAACTCGACAAACTGCCTTTTTTACCAATTAAATTGTTCAATACCATCCCTATGTGCTGCAGTTCCTCGCTCTTGGAAAATTCATTTCCCGCTATGACTAATAGAGTTGCAAGATTTATGCCAGCATATTCGTTTGGTTGAACCTAAAATAAATGAAATTGTCATTTTTTTTATTGACACAAAAATGTGTGATCTAGTGTCTATAGTCGCCTAAAATATTTCCGAAACCATAAGAATTAGACAAACGGAGCATTAGTGTGCATCGACATTTTAGGCGATAAGAGCTACTAGACCATGTACAACAACTAAAGAGTAAAAACTTTTCTCCATTACCTCAAATCCTTTTCTGTACCAGCGAATAGCATTATTCAAACTTTCCTCATCCGTGTGCCTACTCTCAACGAACTTATCTTTGTATATTCTTCCGCACAAGCACAACATGTCTGGAACATGATTTTCTTTTTTCTCAAGTGCTTTCTCGATAACTTTCAACGCTTTTTCCCTGTCACCTTCCTTATTTCGTCGATTCAAGGCAAAAGCGTACAGGTGTCGAATAGCAGGAGTATTTATATAATTTTTGTGAGTTGGTATCGTCCTTAAGTCGTCAACCAATTGTACCATAGCGTCGTAATCCTTTAGAAGGTTAAGCATTTTGTATGATAGGACACCGTTTTTATTAAAAACTAATACTAGCGCGTATATAGATTACCTGTATTTCTCTGAATGATATGAGAACATTAAGAACAACTTCTCCCGACAAGACATTCGGATCGTCCAAACGCTTTCGCATATTGCTCAGAGCTCTCGACAGTTCTTCTCCTGAATATGTTTCGCGCGCCTTACGCAAATCTGCCAGGAACTTCTCCTTCATGTGTGCTCTAAAAATAGTACATGTCATTATCGTGAAAAGGAACTAGACGGCTTCAATGAAACCTATATATATGACCACACACATGCAACGGATCATGAATAACAGAATGATAATCTAACGTCAGCACTCGACAGAATACTATCAAGACTGCGGTCATTCTTGCGCTCAACAATGAATTTACGTACAAGATAAGATAAGTCAAGCAGGTACAATCACTTTTCTACAATGATATAAATAGTTCTGACTTAAATCAAATCCATATATGCTTTAAGCTAATTAAGGCTGTATGATGTTATGTATTGGAAGAAAATATCTGGATGGGACAACTTACTTAGATTGTACTTCAACATCTTGAAATAGTTTCTTGAGCTTGAGTGTGAGATGCTGCTTAGGGTCTATGACTTCCTCGCCTGTGATCCTACTAGTTGCTGGACTTGTTGCAACACAGGAACCACAGTCTACTACACGATACGAGACAAACGTATAGCTGCCACATGATAACTGAAATGATATATGGGGATTTAACTAACAAGAGTAATAAGTTCACACAAAGAACATACTGTCTAATAAGATTGAATTTCACCAAGGAGATACAGCAAGAATCATAAAACTGTTAATCAAATGCAGTAGACTGAAATTCAGCACGTGGTAACGTATGTAAAATTTGTTTGAGCAGTTATTGTCAGCGCACAATGTGTACACTTACCTTAAGTCTAATTGTAGCTTCAGCATCCACGTCATTATGGAGCAAGATATTTTCCTTCATACCAAAACTCTCTCTAACACCAAGATGGTAAAATAACGCAGACTGCTGCAGTTGTATACTCAAATCCACTACTGCTACATCTGCATTATAAAATGTGTCCAACACGTTTGTTTCGCCAAAATCGAGCTTCTCAAACTAAAAACATTGAAGTCGAAAGATACAATAACCTATACACTGAATTACAAATGTATCGACATTGCTTTATGACGTATCCTCAAAATTATCTTTGATAAAAATGATATGCAATCTTTAACCTTTGATCTTCCATACTTTCAAAACATAGTCTATATTGCATTGTTTACATCTCATAAAGATTGCTTCACTTTCAGTGTCACTGTCATACCTGTATATGATGCATGTTTGCATTGACTAAGTTGCACGCCTGTCTGACTTCTTCCAAAGCTCTTTTACGTTGTGCAAGATGCTCAGGTTGCTGTAAATCGAGAACACAAGCGACATCCATCCTAGGTCTCCCAGAGATTGTGGTATGACCTGATACATCGCTATGAGTTCCAACACTGTCTGTACTAGAAACACCATCTATAACCCCTACCTGTGTGGTACCTTTATAAAATAAAGTCAATCAATTACAATATGTCAGTAAACATAGAAGAACACATACTTCAATAGCAATATAATTTTAAAAGTAAAGGATAATAATAAAAGTGGCGCAAATTCTATTTACCGGGCACATCAACTATATCACCAGAAATGGAAGGCATAATGTACAGGTTCTGTATATCAGGTACACTTGGAACACCTGCTCAAGTTCCGACTTATAATCGATTGGACGCTTGAGCGATTAAATTCGTTCTACATCTACCTGTACACAACAATAAAATTCGCATTAAGATTTGCTCAAAAAAGGATGTCATAGTATCATTCAATATTTAAATGTGTTTTGTTGAGTGTTGTGTATGAAATCAGCAGATACGAAGGAATGTAATCCTGTATGTCCTTCCATTACAGAAAACATTGAAGCTTGAACAAAAACTTAAAACAACAAGTGGACCAACTGTGAATAACTGATACAAATGACACAGAAATAAATTGTACATTTCAAGTAGCTAATAGAAAAATCATACTGTTCTACACTTTATGACATATATAGCTAGAGACATACGTGTGTATATGTGTATAGACATGAGAAAAACAGGCACAGACTGCAACAGAAAGCAAAAACAATAACGTCCCATAACAGTCGCTTGCAAAAGACACTGTGTGAAGCACTACATCGTACGGTATAGCATAAAGAATCTAGCTAGAAGGCGTTTATCGTGAAAATCGAATTGAATAACCGTCGTAATACGTAAGAGACAAATACCTTTTGCGGTGCGCATTATAGAAATTGCCGTCCATTCCTTCTAGAACACACAAATCCAGGCTCGAGGTCGAGCACAAGTACATCTTACACTAAGAATTTCCCGATTGATTCACAGATGGCGGACGTATCACACGCTCCGCCGATACAAAACTAGAACCTCTTAAGATAGAGCGCAGATTATATGTATAAAATAAAAAATTGTTTCATTATGCGCTACGTGGAAATACGACTGGGTATTATATCGCTAAATACAGGATTCATGATGGCGCTGTATTTTGCATGAGTTTCGATCCGATGAAGTAATAACACTATCATGTATACGCGAGTCAAACTCTCATGTGTATATAAAACATAAGCCGAGGCAGTATAGTTCAAAGGTTTCATTAAAGTACAAAAACTGTATATATCAGTGTGTTGAGACTTATTGTTAGAAAGAACTGAGGAGTGAACATGTTGAACTGTCTTGAAGGTCTTGAGAGCTATGAAAATTCTTGAATGTCCTGAAAGCTTGAAATGACATTGCCAAATTGACGAAGGTTCGAGAATCTAATGTCTTTTCGGTACTGCGCGTACCAATTTGATGCAAATTTTTATCTCATGATTGAGGGAATCTACATTTTAGATCTCCCTTACCATTTCGTGTCGCATCCAATGTTATCGGCCGGATGTGGCATCGGATTACAACGCTGCTTGTGCTGAGAATTGATACTAAATTCAACAAACGAA